>JAAGEH010000040.1:11345520-11644962 GCA_011751065.1 Lasiurus cinereus | reverse complement strand
AATCTATCCAGCAAAGCTAACATTCAGAATTGAAGGGCAGATAAAGAGCTTCACAGAGAAGTAAAAGCTAAAGGAGTTCATCAACTCCAAACCAGTATGATATGAAATGCTGAAAGGTACTCTTTTAGAAGAGGAAGAAGAAAAAGGTAAAAGACAAAAAATTATGAACAACAAATACATATCTATCAACAAGTGAATCTAAAAATTAAGTGAATTAAAAATTTGATCAACAGAATAAACTGGTGAATATAATAGAATCAGGAGCACAGAAAGGGAGTGGACTGATAATTTTCAGGGGGGAAGGGGTGAGGGGTGTACAGGGAGAGACTGGACAAAAATCATACACCTATGGATGAGATCAATGGGAGGGAGCTAAGGGCAGAGGGGGTGGTGGGAGCTGGGTGGTGGGGTGCTATGGAGGGGAAAAAAGAGAAACAAATGTAATAATCTGAATAATAAAGATTTAATTTAAAAAAAAAGAAATCAAGTTTACAAATGATGATTACAAAGGACACATGGAGAGAATAAGAAAAATCTATCCAGGAATGTCACAAACTTAAAAATTGTATTGTAGAAGAAGTTAGTAATGTTATGTATAACTGAAAAATCAGTCTTTATTTTGCATTGGAATATAAAAATTACATATAATCTTTAGGAGTTTATCTCACATTTCTTTCATTTTATGGCTTACATAATATTAGACTAAGTTTTAAAAAATTGTTTGAATTGATTAGTTCTCGCTTTTCCTAGTTCATGCAAGTTACAAGTGATCGGCTTTCCTATATGATTCTTTTTTTTTTTATATTTTATTTATTTTTTACAGAGAGGAACGGAGAGGGATAGAGAGTTAGAAACATCGATTAGAGAGAGACATCGATCAGCCGCCTCCTGCACGCCCGCTACGGGGGATGGGCCCGCAACCAGGATACATGCCCTTGACCGGAATCGAACCTGGGACCTTTCAGTCCACAGGCCGATGCTCTATCCACTGAGCAAAACCGGTTTCGGCCTTTATGAGTCTTAGGTATGCTGATTAGTCAGGCGGTCTCATCTGAAACTAATGTATAATAGTGTTAAGTTGTATGACTTGCCATACCAGTTTCACAGTGTTTTTGTTTTGCTCAGAGAGATGAAAGGTTTATTTAAGTGTGGCCACACTGGTACTGCATTCCTGGTGATCTTGGTTGGTTAATGACAATCCCTGTCATAGAAATCAGGAAATGTGGGTTGAGTCTCTGGGATGTAGTTGGTTCATAAAAATGTTGTCTCCAAAAGGACTAGGGACTATTGAATGAACTTGGTAGGTAACGCAGCTTTAAAAAAATCTATCTATCTATCTATTGCCCATCTATTTGTCTATTTTTCCATTCTGTTTTTAAACTCCTGTAATACATCACTGTTTCATCATATTATTTATGGTATGATTACTTTCTCTAGTAAGATTAAGAATGATTTTGTAAATCCAGGTAATTTCTTTCCAAAGTTTAGTAGGTTTTTGGCTGGAGTGTTTGGTTAGTTGTGAACACATTCATATTGTCACATTGTATTGCTGCTTGTGTAACTGGTTGATTTTTCACTGAGTTAACTTTGTTAGTGTTGTGATCTATGCCTTATATATTTATATATTTTATTATAAAAACCGGAGTGGAGAATTGTTTAAAATAAACGTCTTTGAAAATATAATTAGTTAAAGCAGTTTTCTACTTAGCAAATTTTTAGATATTCTTCTAAGAACATTTGGATAGATTGTGATATATTGCGAATTTCATAGGGATTTTGAGGTAAATATAACTATGCATTTATGAGTTGAGGAGATATACTACAGTCTTGTGTTCTGTTCATTATTCCTTTACCAGGCATACGTCACTCAATATATTTCAGGCATATTACTTAACTGTTGTTCAAATGTAAGTGAATTTCTCTGGTCAGTGTTGCTCAATGGTTATAGAGTCAGCCCGCAGACTGAAGGCTCTTGGATTCCATTCTGGTTGAGGGCACGTACCTAGCTTGAGGGTTCATTTCCCGGCCCTGATTGAAGTGTGTATAGGAGGCAACCATTGATGTGTCTCTCTCACATGTATGTTTCTCTCTTTCCCCTCCCTCTCGTCCTTCCACTCTCTATAAAAAAATCAATGGAAAATGTATTATCAGGTAAAGATTAAGAAAGGTAAAAAAAGCAAATGAATAGATGGCAGGTTTGTTGTTCATTTGAAGGCTGTTCCTGTGTTTTTGTGTTGTAAGAAAAGAGATGACACAAAGCAGAAAGCATTACTCTCCTTGTGCAAGCTGCAAGAATATATGTAATCTTTTAATAGGAGTGGAAAGTTTTGAAGTTAGGCAGGGAAAGCGTAAGCAAAGGCAGCAAGGTGAGTTAGTTGCTGGTAAAGAGCTATTGGTACAGGACCAAGTGAGTTACTGATTGTCGTGTCCAAGAGTGCCATCTCTAGAGAAACCCAGGAAATAAGTTATTCATTAGAAGCACAGTAAAGTAGCCGAGGCCTTTTTTTAAAAGGCCATTTCTGCCTTTTGTATGTCAGTGTTGAGTTTATGGACTATTACTAATAAACTTACTTTAAATTTTAAAACCACTGAAGGCTAAATATCTCATCTCCTTTCTCCTATTGCATGTTTTATGTCTCTGGAAGATCGTTAAGGTTGGGGAAGGAGCTTAGAGCCACCACTGTGTTCAGGAGTGGATGTGTGTAAGGGACAGGGCACTCTACTAGCTTTTGAGCTGAAAGTCTTCCACATTGAATCACTGGGGCTGTAACTAACAATCTTGGTGATCATATGTAAGAAATATAGGAAATTAAAAACCTGTCAGTTATAGTTGTGTTAACCTTCCATGTTACAAGCAATTTTGTAAGTTACTTTTTGTTCTTTCTGTAATTCTAGGAGTCACAGTGCTTGTGTTTGTTCTCTCTGTGTGTCTTGCAGAAGGGTCAGTGTTCCATGTGTTTGACTAATTTTAGTGCTATCAGTATTTTGAACTAATAGCAGTGAAATGCCTGCATCTTTTCACATTATGTGGGAAAACATAATAAGGGTAAGAATGTGTGTGCTTTATAAATAGTAAATAAGTTATTTATTAGATGTATCTGGTGGTTGCTTAATTATTAAAGGTAAGATACATGTACTTTATATTCATATATATACAGACTCAACAGTTTGTGTTATAAATACTAAACAACTTGGACAATAAACTGCAATAACCCTATATCATGGGGTATAGAAGGAATTGAGGACAGTATCCTATTTATTAAGGATAATTGGAGTTTTTGTGGAACTGTTGAACCTTAAACCCAGTGTTTTTGGCCTGAGTTGTCAATTATGAGGAGGTAGAGAGTAGACAGGCTGGTTTTCTGGTGGCTCCCTTTGAGCCGTCTCTGCCACTGCAAGGGTAGACATGTTCCAGGGAGATCAGTCTGCTGCTCACAGTGTTGCCGGTCATGGCCTCCATCTCTGAGGTGATGAGGCAGAGGTGATGAAGCCTTGGCCAGAAAGACCAGAATGCTAGAGCAATTCATGGGCCTCCATGTCAAAGATTCTGGGAGAGAGCCAAGTCTCACTTTAGCTTTTATGGAAAGTAGATTATATTGTTAAATTTAAAAATTCTTAAATAAGAAATACAAGAGAAAACTGGAGTTTTCTACCTATCAAATTATTAAAATGAATGAGCGTCTGCCCTTTGCTAATTAGGTTGTTATTATACAGCATTTTCGGGAACTACTGGTTTGTGGTATAAATCAATATTTTCTGAAAATCACTTTGACTTCATATATTAGGAGCCTTACAATTACTCAATCATGTCTTTTGACCCAGGGATGCCACTCCTGATAGTTTCAAGAAAGTAGTTGAATATCCAGACAAAGATTTATGTATAAAGATTTCAATCATACAGTTTCTACACACAGTGAAACAGTGGAAATGTACTGTTTATCAGGGAAGAAATGGTTAAGTAAATGATGATATACTCTTATGATAGCATCACAATAATGGGAAGGGAAAGTGTTGGAGTGGTTCATTGTTATATAGAATTATATTATTAAGTCACATTAAAGATATGGATAGAAAAACACCCAAAAGAAATAAACTAAATGAAAATATTAGCTAAACTACTAATAAAAGAAATTTTAGATGAAGGTGAACATTATTTTTCTCTCTTTTATAAAATTTTTTCTCTATTTTCCAAAGTGAACATTTGCTTATTTTATCATCTTAAGGGCAAATGTGCAAAGAACAGTGACTAGTAACTTCATTAAAGGTAGGAAGGAAGAACTGACTTTATTTTGAAAGAGCTGCTCCAGATATGGGGCCAGGTTTGGGAACAAAAGATCTAACATCTCTGTGAAGCAAGTTCCAGGGACAGCAGAATCTTCTTGGAATGAGTAAGAAAGGTATCGATTGTCTTTTGGAGATTGTTAATTTATAGAATACATCACATAAGGGTAAGGATAATTAATATTAACAGCTTTTCTGCACCCTCTGGCACCTGGTGCTTGATAAATTTAGAGGGAATAAGTGAATAAAAGTTTGCACTGGATTTTGGACACAAATTGACAAGATTATTCACACATATCCCTTTGGAGTTACATAGCATGTATATTGATAAGATGGAGATGGTAAAGAAATTTGAACTGGAATAATCACTAGCTTGCTTGGAATATTTTACCCTAAGAATATGTATCTTAGTCATGGGCATATAAATCTTGAAAAATGGAATGCTTTATTATGCAATACAGATTTGGAGAAGGAGAGAAAAAACAGTTGCAGAGCTGGTTAAGTGGTATGTGGGACCATTTCCGGGGGCAGTAAGGGTCTGGGCCTGAGAAGTTGGACCCCACATTGCTCAGGGAAGCAAGCTTGTTCATCCTTATTGAAGGTCAGGATTTCTCTGGGCATACTGTTAAATTTGCCATGTAATATTTTAATAGTTGTATGTACATATGCTCATTATTATTTAAATTTTAACACTCTTTTTGGGTTTTATTTTTTCTAGAAAACTAAAAGACTCATAGGTTTATATCAAATGACAGAAAGATAATGATAGTTTGATAGACAATATTCATCAATTTGATTTACTCATTGTTTTATAGAAATTTGCTTTTAAGTACCCCTAGATAATAATTCCCTCTCCCCGAGGCTGAATAATTAGCAAAGGACTTAATGTATCAAATACTCTCTTTTAAATTTTATTAAATTTCAGATTAGGCTACTATTGCCCTCATATCAAAACTAGCTAATTTTATTCTTTTCCTACCCAGATAATTTTATTAACGTTTTGTCCTATGTTGATGTGCTGTTTTACTGATGCTACATTTGATGTCCATTTAACTGCCTCTCACTTGTTAGTCATCTCTTACATTATCTCCTGTTTTAAAACATAGCAAAACTGACTCAAAGAAGCTGTTCTAATTAATATCAATTGTCCACCAACCATTCGGCATAACCATTTTTAGCCAGCTGTTAAACAAAGAAATAATTAGGTTTTTCTACATTTTTCTTTTCATTTTTTTGTTTCTTGTACTTATTTTACTTTTATTGTTTTCAATCAACAAATATATAGTTAATATCTCTTTTTATATTTATCAGGGTGGCATTGGTTAATAAGGTTACATAAGTTTCAAGTGTACAATTCTATGATACATCCTTTGTATATGGTATTCTGTGTGCCCTACTCTAAGTCAAGTCTCTTTCCATCACCATTTATTTCCACTGTGTTTTCTTTAGATAGTAAATTCTTTGAGGGCAGGGATTGTGTTTGATCATTGATGTGTGTGACAGATTTCCATAACACAGTTGGATACACTATGGACTCAATAAATACTCACTGACTAGCTGTTGAAATATCTGATACAGCCTCCCAAAGTGTTTAGCATAGTCTGAGTAGTTCACGTATTAGTTAAATCTGACTCAGTAATTGGCAGTCCCAGCATTTGAAGTGGTGATGGATTATCTGCTCACCTCTCACAATGTCAAACAAGTACCTAATAGAAGAGTCTATGACACAGCCTAAATAAAGACAGAAATGCAATCTGGACTTTGTGGAATCTAGAAGTACAAGTCTAAACACAACCTTAAAATGACAAGTTCTTTTAAATCTTTCTGAAGTCCTGAGCCCTTCACTTCTGTGGCTAGTAGGAGGAGTTAAAACTCAACATGGTATATGTCATTCCCATTGTATAGAGGAAGGAACTAAGGCAGAGAAAGAAGTTGTCAGGATCATACACATGATAAATGGCGGAAGTCAGTATTTGAATTATGGTTTGTTGGGTTCCAAAACATATGGATTTTACTGTGTCTTAATACCTCTCAGGAATGACGATACTAAAGGAACAACTGTACTTAACTTCAAATATTGGAGCTAATAAATGCTCATATTGTTTATAATTCTATATAATAAATGGCTAATATGCAAATTATCCCCCCCTCCGGCCAGCAGACCCCACCCATGCATCAGTCTATATGTATAGTCTATATATATAAAAGCCCAGGGACCAGAACAGTGGAATGAGCAGAACAACTGGTGGCTATGACACTCACTGTGGCAGCCAGCCAGCCTAATCTGGACCCCTATCAGCCCCCTTTGGCCCCCAACGCCTCGATCAGGGGCGGGGCCAGTTACTAACTGCCCAAGGTCCCTCCCCTCGACTGGCCCAGCCCTTGATTGGCCCCTAACATCTTGATATGGGGTGGGGCCAGCCAGCCAACCACCCACAGCCCCTCCCTCCTGCCAGCCCAGCTCCATGGGTCCCTATCGGGGTGGGTTGGCCAGACCCCACCTGTGCACGAATTCTTGCACTAGGTCTCTAGTCTATATAATCTATATAATAAAAGCCTAAGCGACTTTTAGGGCAGAACAACCAGAATGACTGGTTGCTATGATGTGCACTGACCACCAGGGGGCAGACGCTCAATGCAGGAGCTGCCCCCTGGTTGTCAGTGCACTCCCATGGGGAAGTGCCACTCAGCCAGAAGCCTGGCTCACAGCTGGCAAGCACAGTGGCAGTGGCAGGAGCCTTTCCTGCCTCTGTGGCAGCACTAAGGAGCAATGAGCTTAGTGCTAAGGAGCAGCAAGCGGGTGGGCAGTAAGGAGTGAGGGGTCCCAGATTGCTCCCTAAGCCGCCAGTCGGATATCACCCAAGGGGTCCCAGACTTTGAGAGGGCGCAGGCTAGGCTGAGGAACCGCCCCCCTCCCCCTATTGCCTATATTTCATACATCAGGTTCTAGTTATATAATAATTGGCATCTTTTAGAAATTTATAGTTTCTGTATTTTGAATGAATATTGTTTTCTAAATGAAAATGAAGATTGTAACATTTATTTGTACCATTTTTTGTTATCCTCGATACTTTTTATCTTCAATATCAACAAATATTTGTAATGGCAATAAACTCATGTAAATAATCTTGTCTAAGGCCTAGAGGCATAATGATTTTTTTGAAAGAAGCAGTTTTCAGTAAATACCATACCAAAAATATTGAGCTAGTATAGCTTCTCAACGTACCAGATTTATGGAAAGCATGATAATTTTCTTAGTGCAATATTTAGGAAAGTGGTAAAATAAGTAATTGGCATTTTGAAGATAGATTTATTCACTTGGTCATTTCACTTTTTCCCCAAAGGAGGATAACTTATCTAGAAATCAGATTTACAAAGTACAATCTAGCCAGGGGGAAAAAGCATTCCTGGTACAACAGAAAACTCCAAACATCATAGGAAAGAATGCTGTTCTGCTTCCTGTTGGGTGTAGCACAGTCAGTTTACAGGTACTTACTCAAATCTCTTTGAGATGAGTAAGTTCTTGAATGTTCTGAAAATAATACCCGAATCCTGCGTTAGAGAGTTCTTTAGGGATTGAGATAAAGTGTTTGGGATTTGTGTAGGAAGGTATCTGGCTTCTTGGAGTTAGTCAAGGTAGTTTTACAAGGGACACTTCCTACTCCTAGGCTTGGTGAAAATAGCGCCTTTACAACAGCTCATTAGGTAATCATGGAGCCCTTGTAAACCAAGTTCAGTCTCCAAATCTAGTAAGACTTTCTTTTGAACCACATGGTGTTTTGACTTTGAGAGGAAACTAGATTACTAATGTTCATACCAACCTGGATTGCCGTAGGTGTCCATCCAGGCTATTTCTGGAGGTGGGGCTGCATTCTCACTGTTATTTATTACGGGGATGACTCTCCCTAGAAAGCATGTACTTTTCAATACTTAGGGCAATTTGTTATTAACTAAAGAGGCCCACATTCAAAGCAATGTTTCTTTAGCATTTTTTTATAAAAGTTGTAATCATCTATTTAACTGACTTTCTGGCTGCCATTATATTATTCCCCAGCAACACAGTGTTTCACCAGAATCAGATGAGAGCTCAGTCCAGTCCTGAGACCTACTATCTTGGTTCCTTGCTGGAAAGCTTTCAAGACCGCCAGCTGTGTGGCCTATTTGAAAGCACGAGGCTTGCGGCAGGAATGTGGGTTTACCCTATTAGTGTTGCAAAATCACTTCTCATGTAGAGACTCTTGCTCTTCTCTTGCCTCCTACAGCCTGGTTTTAGATTATTTTCTTGTGGTTTTGGTTTTTGTGTACTCATGGCTTTCATTTCCGTTATTCCTTTCCCTGTCTTCATACAATGAAAAAGGGAATAATTATGAGATATTTTTGTATTTGTTTACCTTGTCAAGCTATGTAGACAGCTCCCCTTTTGTCTTGTAGAAAATACATCCAGGATAGTTAAAATATTTGAAATCATCAGTTTTAACTACTTTTACTTTCTTAACACTCTTTCATTGTTTTGGTTTAAATATAATTTGATAACATGGTTATGATTTAGAAGGTATGGACATGAAAGAATTGACCCACAATGGCGCCATCCTCTCACAACCACTTTTAGTGTATTTTCTTTTAGGTCTCCAAGAGGCTATTCTGTTTGTTTGTTAAGTGCTTTTACTGGGAATGAAATTCAGAGATCAGAATTTTACCTCATTTTCTCAACACTTTTTCTTAGACGTATTGTATTGAGTACCCAAAGAAATTACAGAATAAAAGAAGAAATCACAGTTAGGACTTTTGTATTTTCAAGAAGCTAAATGATCAATCCTTGAAATTTGTATCACATCTTACCACATTTCTTTAAGATAGATGGTGCTTTTTTCCTACCACTCTAAAACTTATTTACTTACCAGTATTTTAGTGAACACATTAGAGATTAGATTATTTAAATAAATGAAAAGGCTCTGGGCTACAGAACTGAGTGGTATCATTTCTGCCCTCCTGTTGGATAAAAGGAATGATAACTTGAAGGAAATGTCCCCAGGAGGCATCGCTTACAGACCAGGACTACATTTATTTATATAGGCTGTCTGAAGAGAACCCATCAGTGGGAAATGGTTTATTCTCAAGGTAGAAGACATGTCATTGATTATACAATGATCTTTACACATATAACAATGCAATTGTAATATTCTTCCTCAAAGGAGTTTAACTATTGATGAAATACAGTTTCAAATTGCTTGTCAGTTTTTTTCATTATATACACTTAAATTTTTTTTTACATTTAAATTAAATGTTGCTTAGTTCCACATATAAAGGGCATTTCTAGAACCTGATTTCACAGTGTTTTACTTTAACTGAACTCAAGGTAAATCATGGTTCCAGGGCTCTCGGTTATTTTCCTCATAGAGGCAGATTCTGCCATGAATTTGGGGTAGTTTCATCTTTTTTTTTTTAAGATTTTTTTTTTTTTAATTTCAGAGAGGAAGGGAGAGGGCTAGAGAGATAGAAACATCAATGATGAAAGAGAATCATTAACTGGCTGCCCCCTGCACACCCAACATTGGGGATTGAGCCTGCAACCTGGGCATATGCCCTCACCTGGGATGGAACCCTGACCTGATTCATAGGTCAATGCTCAACCACTGAGCCATGCCAACCTGGCGCTAGTTTCATATTTTTAAATGACCTTCCAAATAATGCTGTTTCTTAGGATTTCTTAAGTGGTTTTAGACTTGTATTATTCCTTAATCTAGCACTTGGAGTCTAAGCTCATTTTCCCAAAGGTGGCTTTTACTCCATAGCTGAAAATAGGATAACTATAGGTTGGTGAAGCATGCTATACTTTGATACCTTTTTGTGAGTCTTTTTGTGGTATTCTATGCTTTATTTTAAAATATGACTTGTCCATGTATTTGTGGACAAGGAAGTGGCTTTGAAATTTGCTCTGTATCTTTGAGCTGTTTATATCCTGGTTATGGGAATTATCTTCTAAATTATAAAATGGATATAAGAGAAAGGGAAGATTTGCATAAACATTTAAAGATTAGGAAGAACTGAAGTATCTAAAATCTCCTATAAAGGGGGGGGTCAGATATTCGGTGATGGAAGGAGACTAGACTTCCGGTGGTGAGCACAAGTATGCAGATGTCTTAGTATAAAGTTGTACACTTGGAATTTGCATGATATTAATCAGTGCTGCCTCAGCAAATTTAATTAAAAAAAAAAACACACACAAAAACTCTGGGGGTGGGGGTGGGAGACAAACTCTTCCAGGCACACTGCTTCTGTTTGTAAAAAGTTATTTTTTATGTACCTTTAAAAACAAATACATAACTTATTCTACTGTAATTGCTTTCATTTTTAAACAGAATTTGTAAGTTACATAAGCATTAAATTTCACATATGTAAGTGAAGGGTGGGGCTTGAGACTGGAATCCACAATCTCTTATTTTCTCAAAATAGCTTTTTTCAGTCTCCCATGTTACCACTATTGCCAGTGACAAGTCATACCTCTTTGCTTGGAGTGGTAAGTTATACCATTTTTAAAATACCATTGCTAAAAACAGCTCAAGTTTCTAAGCTGCCTTACATTTTCAAAAGCATTCAAAAGTATTTTTGGGCTTGCTAAACATTATTAGATGAAAGTATAATGAAAGTGCGTTTGGTTAATTTGTATCAGGGAACTCATAATTGTCTGGGAAAGGTTTAGAAATATCTTATTCCTCTGAGACTTCAAATAAATTCATCTAGTGTTATCAAGAGCCCGAGATAAATTCAGATAAGCTAATTAGGCTTTGGTTCAGAGTCTACTATTTTATAAATACAAAAACCAAACTTATAGTTATTTCCATGGTTACTATTGGGCTAACTAGGGCTCAAGGATTAAATAATTTGACTTACCCTTTACTGCTTGCTCCCAATATTAATCACATATCCCTGAAATAGTTTAAGATGGTTCAGATGTTTTTTCTCTAATGAACATTTTCCCAAATTTCCTGTCATTGCTAATACATGTTCAAAGTGTACGTTTCATCCCAGTGTGGTCTCCTTCAGATTCTTCAGTATCAGCTCTGGTATTTGATTTATTGTGACTACATATAAAAAAAATTTATAATATGATGTCATTTGTGTCACTGAGAGAACACTTTAAGATTATGAGAAGATTATACACCACAGTTCTCTATTCCCGCTTGCTGTTGATTATAAAGTATAATATTAGATTAGTAACTTTTCAAGAAAAAAAATAAAAAGAAACACTGTCATATTAAATGTACAAGTTGTAAGAGACTTCATTCAACTTTTCAAAAAATATGAAAATATGTATGCTTGGAAAGAAAGGAACAACTGTAACTTTTAGTTATTTAAAATTATATAGTAATTTTATATTTTATTTTGCAAATTGTTATATTTTAAAATGTGCATAAGTATTTTCTAAGATGAGGTCACTGGAATAAAAGTGCTTTAAAATGCCAATTGATCTTTTTTTAAGTGTGAAATTATATCGATACACCAATTTATGAAATGCTATGTTAAACTAAAAAGCATATAGGGGAATTGTTAATCTGCAAATATTTCCAAACTTACTTTGCTACGGATTTTTTTTTCCTTTGGTCAAGGAATATGCATCAATTTAGGAAATCTTGATATATGGTAATCTTTTTATAATATGTTTAAGCCACTGGGATTTTCTTATTTCAGAAATCTTGAAAAGAATTCTGAGACATAGAGGCCTAAAATGGTGTTTTCTTAGGGAATTTAACACATGGCATCTCAATTTAAAGAAACAATGTAGACATTAAAAAAATAACTGTATATATTTTTTCTAACAGCTATGTCTTTTATTTGTCATTCTTATGTATTTAAAAGTGCCCTTTTCTGGAAATTTAGGTACTGAACTGGGAGTCAGATCTTATTTCTAGGCTCGCTCTCTCTCTCTCTCTCTCTCTCTCTCTCTCTCTTTTTGGCTGCATGACTTTAATCAAATCATATAACCTTATTCACTGAGCCTCCTTTTGACATTTGCCAATTGTGTGTGGTAACTGCAGACTCAGTCTATCTCACAGAATTGTTGTAAAGATAAATAAGAGAAAAGTAATCAATATGTGTTTGAAAGTTGTGAAGTGTTTAGTGTAAGATTAGGGAAATAATTGTGCCTTAACTAAGCAGCTAGAAGATTCTGGTGTTTTCAAACCCAATGTTTTAGACTAATGGCCCTTTATTTGAGCATTTTTTATAACTAAAATGAAATTTAGAGATAATTATGCCATTCTCTCCTTTTGTTGGTGAGGAAGTTGAGGCCACAAGACAGTCAATCATTGGCCTTGAGCCTCCTAGAAGATATCCAGGACACTGGCCAAGTCTCCTGACGCTTGGTCTCATGCCACGCTGGCTTCTAGACCAGTCTGCGAGAGAGAACAATGAGCTACCTGTTCATTTAAATATTCTTGAGTGTCTTCCTCCCAGATATTGTTACTTTTTATGAAATATTATCATTTTAAAGTTCCCGCTTATCTTCTTGTTCAGAACTCTATTTTGACTTTTATAATATATTTTAGATAAAGTATTAACAAGTGACTGTTCAGCAATAAGAATGTTCTTTTGTGTCCTGTTTTAAAAAATAAATTTTGGACAAGTTACATATAATTAAAGTTATGAGAGACATGATAAACATAAGGCCATGTTTGTCATTTAGGTTGCTGTTAGTTACACTGTCTCTTATCTTTATTGTGACATTTAAGATGCATAGAATTTGTTACTCTATCCCCACCACAACTCCTCTTTTAGTGTTTTGAAGTGAAAATGAGAAAGTTTGTTTCTTTTTTATTGCTTTTGAAAACGTAGCCTTTTTTCTTTGCTTCAAGAAGTCACTGAAACAGAAAATAACATTACTTATTTTTGTTGGCCATACTTAAAATAACTGGGAAATAAATGTACTATCATCAGTCAACACAGATTTGCTAAGTGCCTTCTACAGAGTCGATGTGTACTACGTGCTGATGATTTAAAGACATACTGTGGTCTTTTGTCCAAGAGGCCATAAGTGTACTTATTTACTGTTTTGTTCTGTTAAAATGTGAGATCAAACATTTTTCTGAATTTAAAAATACCTGGTGGAATAATTTTCTATATTTGTGTTCTTTTCGGTTTCATATGAAATTTGAATAGAGAAAAACTGCAAATAAAAAAATCTGGATAATTTTAGAACCCTGAGAATAATATTATGAAAGGTTAAATTGTCTATGCTTTAATAAAAGAAGCAGTTAAAATTATTTTAGTCACTGAAATAGTTTGTTTAAACTGTAGCACACCTAGACAGAAATAAATCTTATTAAAACAACAGCATAACTACTGACCTTACTTACTTTGCCCATTCTGGGTTCCAAAATCTTGACTGCAATAAAAGGTCTACTCGGCACATTTGTAATAATATCTTTAAACAGTTCTTTAACCTGATACTTTATGAAGAAGAAATAAAAAGGATTAGTTACGCATGCCCTGAATTTATAGTCTGAAATGAGAACCCAAAGATTTTATTATATACTGTAGTTAACTAAAGCATGTTTCGATACTACAGACTACAAATGACCTTTTGTGAGATTTGGGTTCAGTCTTCACTTCCTTCTTATTGAGCATCAATTTTCAACTGGTGTGCCATGGCACATTTGGTGTGCGGCAAGAATTTTTAAAGCATGCAATACCTGACTGTTTAATCAGGGGCACTGACCTCTTTTCTTTAGATTGTCAAACAAAAAACTAACAACAGCCACTATAACAATAGCTGTCCAGTGTGAATGAATCAACATTATGCCTATTTTTTTGTTAGATCGGTATCATTTTTTTGGTGTGCTGCAGAATTTTAGTAGATTGTGTGGTAAGTAGATAGTAAATCATATGAAAAGGGTTGAAAGTTGCTGTCATAGAGGAATTTAAACTCTGGGTCATTCTGTGAGATTGGTCTGCGTTTTGATTTGATCTGAATAGTTGATTGTTATTTTTGTAAAACACATTAAAGAGTATATAAGAAGATGTTATAATATACAATACTTCCTAGTCTATAAATTCCTTGAAGTCAGGACTTTTTAAAAACCATTTCCAGAACCTGTATATAACACTGCTTATACATCCTGGTGTTATAAATAATTGTTGGATAAATGAATGAATGGGTTTATATTTACCTTTATGCGTCATAATCCTCTCTTGTGTCTGATGTCAGTCTTATTTACAGCTCAAGACTTTCTTTTTGCTTTAAAGTTTTCATTACTATTTATGAAAAGCTATTGGTTTTATTTCTGGTAATTTATTGCTTTAAACAAATTTATTGTATCACATAAATTTTGTTGGTTGGAAACTTGGATAGGTCATAGCAAGCATGTCTGGGGTCTCAGTTGGGATGACCAGGAACTCTTAGGAATCAGAACAGCTGGGGGCTGGCTGGGCATTTCATTGTCTTTTTCATGTGGCCTCTCCACATGATAGATTGGGCTTCCTCATAATATGGTGGCTTCAAGGTAGTCAAACATAATTACCAGCTCAGGACTCCCAAGATAAAGGGTTACAGTCTCACGCTGAAGTTTCAAGCCTCAGAAGTCCCAGAATATCACTTCTGTCACAGTCTGTTGGTCTAACAGCTAATCAGCAGGGCAACCCCAGCTTCAAGGGGAGGACACTTATACATCACTTCTCAATGGTAGGAGTAGCAAAGAGTTTCTTGCTGTCATTAGTCTTCCAGGATTTCTGTTACCTATGTATTACTTGTGATCATTATTATTCACCTTTTTAGGTTGTAATTTATTCTAGGTTGCTTTGCAAAATGTCTACTTGTGAGCACCTAGGGGCCAGATGGTATTTCTCTTTGCTGTCTTCAGGCTATAGTTGTGGCTTCACTCTTTATCCTAGACCTGATAGAGATCCAGGGTTGGGAAGGGTGTTACGTTTCTTTGGATAGAAACAAGAACTTCTTGAATGGAGGTTCATGCTCAGAATGAATTTTCCCCATAATGCCAGAGTGGAATGCCTCTACCTATATATCTGTTTGTGTGTATATATTTGTACCATTTCGTAACAGGTAGACAGGAAAAGGGGTACCTGGAGATTTTTATTTTTATGTAATACTATTAAGGGTTTCCCCTCAAACAGGTAGCTCAGTTGGTTTGAGTCTTGTCCTGATATACCAAGGTTACATGTTTGATCTCTGGTCAGGCACAGACAAGAATCAACTAATGATTGCATAAATAAATGGAACAACAAATCTTTCTCCCCTGCTTCCTCTCTCTCTCTCTCTCTCTCTCTCTCTCTCTCTCTCTCTCTCTCAAATCAATTTGAAAAAAAAGAATTTTCCCTAAAATCTAGGGAATTATTATAGATTGTCAAATTGTGAAATTTATGAAGTCATCACATGAAAAAAAGGTGACCATCTACTACCACAACCTAACCCTACAAAATAGGAAGTTTATAATGTAATAATAAAGAAGACTCTTCAAGTTTAACAAAACTTTATTTTTGAAAAATAAAACACTACATTTTTTTTTCTCATTTAGGTTTAAAACTGGAAAAAAAAAACTGTTCTTAAGTTGCACTCAGAGGCACACTTTGGGAACCATTGGTAGGGCCATGTTTTGATTTGTAAGCAGAACTTTAAAAATATATATATATATTTATTGTCTTCAGAGAGGAAGAGAGAGGGAGAGAGAGATAGAAACATTAATGATCAGAGAGAATCATTGATCGGCTGCCTCCTGTACACCCTACAATGGGGATCGAGCTCACAACCTAGGGATGTGCCCTTCACTGGAATTGAACTTGGGACCCTTTAGTCTGTAGGCCAATGCTCTATCCACTGAGCCAAACCAGCTAGGGTGCCAGCAGAACTTTTTAAAACAAAAGCCATGCATGATTTTTTAACCCACATTTTATAGTCTTATTTGTTATGTAAATAATGGGAGAAATGAACTGGTGTAATGGCCCTTATGAAAAACAACCATTTTAGTATATGTTACTAAATTACTTTCAAATGCAGAAAGATTTTCGTTTCATTAGGAACTATAAAACAAAACCAGATTTACTAACTAAATATAAACAAAACTACCAAATAAGGTTTAAATTAATAGTACTGTGCAGTGTTGTCTGGCTTCAACAGAGTTGCTGTTTACAATAAGCTGAGCTTGGGGTCCACTGAGTTTATACGCTATACGACTGGATGTGCGAAGATATTTCACATTCCTCACTCCTATTTTTCTTTTTTGGAACTTACAAAAACCTTTGCCCTTCAAAATGTGTTATCAAAGGCATGAAAATAATACTTGACTCTCTGCAGTTATAAGTGCAAATACAAGTCCTGAAATTAAATGTCAGTAAGTTATTAGTTAACGATCATATTCATATGGTTAGTAATTTTAGACTGTCAGAAAAGTAAAAAATATATATTAGAAGATTTCATGGACATTTATGTACATTCTTACTACTCCCAATTTGAGGGAAAAATTCAGCCACATTAGGTTGTTTTCCTAGGTGTCTCCCCCAACCTTAGGTTTTAGAATTGGATATATTTTTAATGTAATGCCTTGTGTCAGATAGTCATCATTTTGCCACAGCCTTTTAAGGTTTTTCCCCTCCATGGTTAGTATTTGCAAGGTATATGTTTTACTTTATTAAGAAAGCAGACCTTGCCTTTCAGACTGGCTTAGTGTGAGGAATAATATGATAATAATATGGCAATCTTCTAATATTTCCGTGTATATTTTAGGTTTCAGTAACTGTTCTCATGTTAAAGAGAATAAAGGGGAACATTAGGGCAAAAATTTCCTACTTTATTGGGAGAAAAACAGTTAAAATTCTACTCCTTGGAATCCTGGGCCTTTTCTTTGAGGCAGAGCTGATTGGTTGTCAGGTTGGCATGTTCCAGTCTTGGTAGGGAGTCTTTTATCTCTATTTAAGAAAGATTAAGTTCTTCCCAGGAAGTATTTTTCTTTCCTCCCCAACATTCTACTGAAGACTACTATTGTGTGATTTTTTTATGCTGAGCACCCTAATTAAAACCCCAGGACTTCTGCAGGGCCGTTATTTAAAAAAACACTAGTCTAGCAGCAGGCTGCCCTCTTAGTCAAAAGTGGGTGAAACCTTGCCCTTGCCCTTGCCCTCAGGAAGCTCACCGTCTAGAGGGGAAGATACGTTTTAACGTAAGACAATAATGAGTGATCGTTACATACACTGTGTCCAAATCCTTATTTCCTATTCATCAGTCTGATTCATATCTTTATCATTCCAATGAAACTTCTTAGGAAGGTCATCAGCAAATTCCAATTGCTTGTCAATCAAGTAGAAACCGTTTAAATCTCTCAGCATTGAGCAATGTTGACCACTCTCTCCTCCCAGATACTACAGGACTTGTCTTTGCTGGTCCTCCTTCTGTCTCTTAGGTAATTTCTTCTCATTCTCCCTGGCCAATTCCTTTTCTACATACTTTAAATGTAGGAGTTCCCTGGACTTAGTTTCAGACTCTCAATTCTCCATTCTTTATTACTTTTTCCTAAGAGATCTTAACTATTTTTAGGGTTTTAAATGCTATTTTCAGGTTAGTGACTCCAAATTTAGCATCTTTAGTCCTGTTCCAGACTTGAGCCTTGGACATGCAATGGCACATATGAGATTAATTTTTCTTCTAGATCTATTTCTCTGGGCAAGAATACTATTCTTTGGAGAGTTACTGTTTTATGATAGTTGCTTTATTGTATTGGTTCTGCCATTGTAGGCAAGAGACCAGGTTGAAAGGAACGGTCATATAAGATCTGTGAATTTGATGGTTGTTATTTTTCACTATATCATACGTATCTATCATGTATGTGTACCTGTCTGTAGCTTAGGAAATTTTAAACTGATGATAAATACTTTTAAAAAAAAATATATATATATATATATTTAAATAAAAAATATATATTTTATTGATTTTTATTTATTTATTTTTTTTACAGAGAGGAAGAGAGAGAGAGAATTAGAAATATCGATGAGAGAGAGACATGGATCAGCTGCCTCTTGCACGTCCCTACTGGGGAAGTGCCTGCAACCAAGGTACATGCCCTTGACCGGAATCGAACCTGTGACATTTAAGTCCACAGGCCCATGCTCTATCCACTGAGCCAAACCGGTTTCGGCGATGATAAATACTTTTTAAAATGTATTTTAATGTGGCTTAGGAATTATTTTTACATTTGTTATAGATGAAAAGTTACTACATTAAATTATAAACCTAAAGTTTTACTCAGGATTAATTGTACTGTTTGAAGCATTTTATGAAATTGAATTAAAGTAACAAAATAACATCTTAAGATCAAGTTTCAATTAATTTTAAGCACCAGTTTTAGAAAACAGTAGCATTCTCTCACAGGGAGATGACAATGTCTGAGAAAGCTTTTATTTATCTAAAAAAATTACTGAGTACCTTCTGTATGACCTATACTGAGATCTAGCTCTCAACAAATCTGTGAAGATTTCTTTGAATGAATTAAGTTATGGAAGAATGAATAGTTGGAAAGATTTTTAGAAAGTCAGTTAATTAATGCTTTATACATATGTTATAAGAGCTAATGTTTAAATAGATATGTCATTTTAAAGGGTCTTGACATGATACTGCTGACTCTTAAAAAAACTTTTGAAAATGAAAATTACTTGTTAAGGATTTTCATTAGTTAAGAGTCATTGTTTAAAATGGAGGCAGAATCCTGTAAACAAAGAAAGAAAACATAAGCTTGTGTGAAGTATATATAGAAGTTAAGCAGTCAATGTAAAGTTATTCTTCTGTGGTTTCGGTGTTATTTTTAGCATCATCTTAATAATTGGGGAAAAATTTTTCCTTGCATATGTTGCACACCTTCTTTACATGTTATGTACATTGTTAAGACTTTTGCAATATCACATTAGGATTTTAATATAATATTTTATTAAAATATAAGACTATTTTATGATATTTTATGGCATATAAGATATTAAATACATGTAATGTCATGTTCAATAATCTGGAGTAATTCTCAGAGTTAAGTCTTAAAAATACATTTCCTCTTAATGGTAGAAGATTTGAAACATGCTGAATGAAAGGTACATTTTATGTTTAGGTTTTTGGGGAGTTTTTGTGTTCTTGAGCAAAAGTTGAAAAAATAGGTTATTTTATTAATCATGCATTATAGGTGTACACTATATGCTTGGCTGGAACTGTTGGAAAATCTCAAGTAATTTGAGCAGTACTCCTATCCTTTTCTTCCTTTCCCCATGTTCTCTTCATTTCTACCAGCCAGTGTGTGTGACTGGCTAGATGACTGGGGTGGTGCTGGCTAGAGAACAAGATGACCAAAAACAGGACCTCTGTTAGAATATGAAGTATGGCAGTAACACGGCTCCCCTTTGGTTATTCAACTCTTTCCAGTAGCATATGCCATATACTCTATTATCCATCCAAAATCAAGTTGTTCCATTTGGCAAGTATATTGTCATTTCAAAAGAAATATATTGATGTATTGGTGATTCTTCCTTTTATTGGTGGCAACTTTGAGAAAATTGCAAGGCTACCTTTGGGTCGGCCAAAAATAATGTTAAAGTTCAATTGCAATGCCAGCCAAAGGTGGATGATGTGGGGAATGAACTAGTAAGCCTTGTTCTTCTTGTTCATACCATACCCAAAACCTCAAGAAGGCAGATTGAATCGTGTTGGTAAAAAAGAAGCATTATCAGAACAGTGGACTTCCATAACAGTCTGTTGAGTAAGAGCATGTGTGACTCCATAGTCAGATTCTGGGTAAGCATGCAGGCTCTGACACTGCACTAGCTCTGTAGTCTTGGGACAAAGTACTTCACTTATCAGTTAAGTTTCTGATCTACAAAATGGAGATGATAGTGGCAGTACTTACCTTGTGGGGTCGTTAGAAAGATTGAATTAGGTAATACTTTACAAAGGCCTCTTCCCAGTCAGTGCACTCTCAAAATAAGCATTCAATAAATAATAGCTAGTGATGGTGGCGGTAGTGGTGGCATTAAACCAAAACAGCAAAAACATGGCCTCCTCTCATTCTCATAATCTTGCAGTGCAGCGCTCTTTTAGCTACTATTCCAGATATCATTTCATTTTCCTCTCAGCTTACTTTGCCTCCTGTGGCTCTGTTCCTAACCATTCATTTTCAGAAATTAAAAAAATAACATAAAATATTGAGCATATCTCCCCCTAACTCTCCCCTACCTTTTAAAAAAACATCAACCTACAGTATAGTTTTAATGTTGCCAGCACCTTTTTTTATGTGTGATGGAGGCTTGGTCCTGATTGATTGATTGATTTTGGTCTCAAAGTAATGAATTACTTGTGCAACCTGCTAGTTGACACTCTACTTGGCAAAACCACCATTTGTTTATATACTCACACAGTAACCTTAACTACCACATAGGAAGAAAGAGAAGGGTCACCGCAATACATTTTAAAATCCCAATTAAGATTTTTTTAGCATTTAAAAAATTGAGGTATAATTTGCATACTTATGAGATGTACCCATTTTAACTGTATTCAGGGGTGAATTTTAATAAATGTATATAGTTGTGTGTCTACTGTTTCTTATACATCTTTCTTTAGCATCACCACCATCCAGTTTTATAACAAAATCTGTCGGTCCCCAAATTCTTTTGTGTCCAGTTCTCACTTCTCTTCTGTGACCCAACACACCACCCATCTGTTTTCTATCTATATAGTTTTGTGTGTTTTTTTTTTAAGGAAATTAGAAATAGTGGAGTCATACAGTATGTAATCTTGGTGTCTGGCTTCTTTTATTTATCAGTGTTTTTATTCATGTTGTTGCATTATCAGCAATCTATTCTTTTTTATTGTTGAGTGGTAGTGCATTGTATGAGTGTACTACGTTCTAATAAATACATTCTCCAGTTGATGGACATTTGAATTGTTTGCAGGTTTTGGCTGTTACTGTGTAGAAACATTAATTACAACTCCTTGTGTGATCATCTATCCCCAGAGAAATGAAAATACACTGTAGTGTGAAATTGTTGGATTATATGATAAGAAACTTCCAAACTGTTTTCCAAATGGTCATTCTGTTATACTTCTCCGCCAGTGAGGGATGTGATGTGAGGGTTGTTGTTTCTTCATATCCTTATCATCACTTTAGATATTTTACTGAATGTCAAGGCTCTTTTGTTTGGTTTTAATACCATTATCCTAATGATTAGTGGTATTTTGTACTTTTTTGTGTATTTTCCCCATTATATGTGTGTGTGTGTATGTGTGTGTGTGTGTACACATACACACACACACACACACATATATATATATACTATTGCCTTAATATATATATGTATGTATGTGTATATATATATGTATGTGTGTGTGTATATATATATATATATATATATGTATATATATATATATATATATTATTGATTTCAGAGAGAAAGGGGAGAGAGCGATAGAAACATCAATGATGAGAGAGAATCATTGATCGGCTATCTCCTGCACACCTCCTACTGGGGATTGAGTCCACAACCCAGGCATGTGTCCTTAACCAGAATTGAACCCAGAACCCTTCAGTCCTCAGGCCAATGCTCTGTACGCTGAGCCAAACTGGCTGGGGCACTATTGTATATCTTCTACGATATATGTAAAATATCTTTAAATATTTTGCCTATTTTCAAAACAAAAAATTCATTTGTTTTACTATTGAGTTGTAAGAATCTTTCATGTATTCTAGGTAGACATCCTTTAACAGTTAAGTATATAACTCTTTATATACTCTAGACACATATACTTTATCAGATAATTATTTTGCCAATACTTTCTCCCAGTCTGACTTGTGGTTTTATTTTAAACATTGTCTTTTGAAGAGCAAACGTTTTAATTTTAATGGAATTCAAGTTATTTTCTTTTATAGTTGTTCTTTTTAAGTTTTTTTCTTTTATATATTTGATGTCGTAATTAAAAACTTCTTGCCTAATCCATAATAATTTATCTTTGAGTACTGTCTTCCACAAGCTTTGTAGTTTTAGTTATTAACTTTTAGATCTATGATCCTGTTCATTTTCAGTTAATTTTTGTACATGGTGCAAGGTAAAGGTCGAGGCTTTTTCCCCCCCTTTCCTCCATATGCATAACTGGTTTTGAGCACCATTTATTGAAGGCTGTCTTCTCCTTATTGAATATGAATTGATATAAATGCGTAGCCCTGTTTCTGGACTCTGTTCTTTTCCGTTTTTTATTCTTATTCCCAGCCCCATTGTTTTGATTATTGTAACTATAGTAAGTCTTGAAATCAGGTAATGTCTTTCAACTTTTGATATAGTTTTAAAGTAGCTTCGGTTTAAAAATTTCCCATATTTTTGTGTCTCTCTGGAGGATTATGGGCTGATAAAGGGACAGCCCATCAAAATCAGTTCTACTTGGGGTTGGTAGGCCTGAAGCTTCTGTTTTTCATCACTTTATTGGGTTACCTGTCTTTACTAGCAGCATTTAATAGATTCAGACGTGGCAGGCTCATAATTATTAAGCCTACTGTGTACCAGGTGCTTTACATAATTATCTCATTTGATACTTCCCACATGTCACAAAGAGGACATCATTATTCTCATTTTATAAATAAGTCCACAGTGCCATTTCCTAGGTCACTTACCTAAGCTGCCACTACTGATGTTGTGTTTACATGATAAGCCGAGTTTGAAACCTGGTCTATCTGATGATGTTTAATCCTGGGCTCTCCCAACTATTCCATGCAGAGAGGAGGGATATATCTTGTTAGTACAGTGGAAATAGCCGAAGTCACTGGGGAAAAGATGACATGCATCCCTCTGTCTTTCCTCTGTCTTTGCCAGGCCTGGGACAGCCTCCTCTTCCTCCCTTGAAATATATTCCAGAAAGAGCTTTGTGAAAACAAGACTGGTGGAAGAATTGAGGGATGTTAATTTATTATAAAGTTCTTCTTGCCTGTACTATTATTGCCTTAATGGCCATTATATTCCCTAGTAATTTATAAAATATTTTGTAACTCTATATTGAAGTATTTTATAATTTCTTTTGTTTCAAATGTTACACCAAGATATTATTATATTATTCTGTGAAAATTATCCACATCTTCATACTAGATTTGTGCATGGGGGTAGGGGGGGTGGGAGGATAAGGGGGTAGGGTTCCCTCAGACCAGGCTGCACCCTCTCTAATCCAGGACCCCTTGGGGACATCCCTCTCACAATCCTGGATCGCTGGCTCCTAATTTCTTGCCTGCCTGCCTGGTCACCCCTAACTGCTCCCTGCTGCCAGCAAGGTCACCCCCAACTGTCTCCTCCTTGCCAGCCTGATTGCGCCTAACTGTGCCCCCCTTCCCCTTCCTGGCCTGGTCACCCCCAACTGCCCCCCTCTGCTGACCTCGTCACCCCCAACTGTCCCCCCACACCGGCCTCATTGCTCCTCACTGCCTCCCCCCACCCCTGCTGGCCTAGTTGCCCCATGCAGCTTGCTTGTTCAGTCGTTTGGTCGCCCCTCCCTAACCCCCCCTGCTGGCCTGGTCATAGGCGGCCATTTTGTGAGGGCATGATGGTTAATTTGCATATCACCTCTTTATTATATAGGATATTTCATATATCTTTCTTTAGCATGGATGCTTTGGCAGATTTTCCTCATATTAATAAAAACTTATTTAATAGTACAGAACAAGTAGTAATAGTTTAATACCATCATTTCTACTAATATCACAAGTTTTAGCTTTTGATTGTTGCATGGTGTGATGTCCTTGAGCAAATTAGTTGTTGGTATAAAATTGTAATAGGCTTACATTGGCCAGCATAGCGAATACATTAATCCCAGCAGTGCTGGAAAGAATTGATGGCTTCTATTACATAATATGTTAGTGCACACTACTGACTGCTTGCCACATGAGAATCCATTCGTTTTACTTACTGTGCTAACTTCTTATTTGCATATAGATTTCCTTTTGTTTTTCATGAATCATCTCTGACTAATACCCTCGCTGCATTTTATTACTTATAATGATCTCCAAGCTGATCAGGTCCTGGTGAAAATCAAAATGCACTTTTTCTCCTTCTTCTTTAGACCTATTAGATTATGAAATCAGATGCTTCCAGTGCCCTAGAAAAATGTTAATTTGGATATTAAATTAACATTAGTTCTTTTCTACTATTATGTTCTATTTATTCTAAATAGTAAAGGGCTCTTAAGAGAGTTAATACTGTTTTAAGTTTGATAGATAATCAAAGTGTCATTTAGTACTGATTGGTGTCATCTGACAAAAAAAAAATCTAGTAGCTCCATTGTAAAAACATTCCTTGCAGCTGTTAAATCTAGCAGCACATAATGGTTAAAAAAAGAATACTTCTACTAGTAGCAATCAAACCATTTTTCTCAGGTCCATAAAATATACAAAAATAGTCAACATTAATACACATAAAATAACATAAGCACATATTTGTTGTGCTTGTATTCCTCACTCTGCAGTGAAGTGATTCCTGTTTAGATCCCAGGAAATGCCCCAGGGCCCTTTGTCCTCAGAGACACACACCCAGAAGAAACTTGGGGAGAAGCTGCCTTGAGTATTGAAAACGTTCTTCCTTTTCTTGTCCACATTTGCTCTTGCAATTTGTTATTAATGTCTCATATAGCATAATTCTTATATCATTTTACTCGAGTTATTTTTGAGAAATTATTTAGTCACTTTTTAAAACATTTTTAATGTTGATAGTATTACAGATAACCCACCATTTCCTTCCCCCCCCCGCCCCTCTTTACTCCTTACTCCTATTCGGTCACCTTTGAACTTCTTTCTTCAAACAATTATGACATAGAGCTTTATTTCAGTAATTTCAAGCCTTTCAATTCCATATAGATAAAGCAGAAATCACAGCAAGTGAAGACAACTTTGTGAAGTTTACTCATTTATTCAGCAAACATTTCCTGCACATTATGTCACGGTGTGCTGGGCCCTCGACTAGTCCAGCAGTGGAGGGTGCATGGTGTAGTGATGAGCCAGAGCAAGTGATGAGCCATGCAGCTATAAGAAAGTGTAGTAAGTGTATGACGAGTTCTCAAAATCAGTAGGGGTAGACACCTCATAATTTATAAACTGTGACCTTATATATTTTATATTATCCTGTGCTAATATAAGTAATGCACAGGTCTACTTCTTGGTTTTGCCATGTTGTTTAATGGAAAGGTGTTATTGAGTATTACATGTTGCTTGTAAAAATCACAAGATTCTACATTTTTTATTCATGTTTGTTTGTTTATATTACAGATTTCTCTTGGATTTGGCCACAGATTTATAGATCTTCTGCACTGTATACAGGTACAGGTGAGTTAAAAGTAAGCTTTTCTGTTGGATTATTTTGATTTTTAAGTAACATTAAATACTTAAAAAATTATTCTATTTATATTTTAGCAAAATAATATGTAAGTAAAATGAATGTGACAATACAAAGAAATTGTTATAAAAATATTGTTTCCATTTCTGTTTTATTATTATGTGTTGAAATGACATTTGAAGATAGAACAACTATACCTATTTATCAGTACTTACTGTGTATATTTGGGAAGATTACATATAAATTTTATAGCCTGGCAAATGTTTATTTTTATATGTAAATAAAAGAATAGCTGCTAGAGATTTTGGCAGCAAATTTCAGTTTTATGCAGGTAGATGTTTTAAATTTGATGAGCAGGCTTTTCTAGTCCAACCAGTCTAAAATAGCTTCTCCTTATCACACAATCTCTTTATTTTTGTCATAATATTTTATTATTTAGAGTCTCCTCTGCTAGAATATAAGCTCCTTAAACATTGGAATCATTTTTGTCTACTTAAACACGTAGGTATTTAAGAAAGGTTGGTATATAGAAAAGACTGAGGAAATATTTGTTAAATAATTATGGGGCAACAAATACTAGGATTTATTCATATTCAGAGTTCCTGAGCTCTGCATCTGTAAATACAAACCAGAATGAGTTCCTTGTACTTATTTCTACATATGAAATTAATTTATATCAGCTACTTAAAGTATATATTGGTAGCTTTTAAATATTGTGAAAAATTGCCTGTGTTGCCTATTTTATGTACTCAGATATGCTTAATTAGGGTAGATTTCAGAGGGTAATGTTTCCAATTTTGTATTTATTTTGTCACCATTGAAACTTCTTTTGATCAAGTAAGGGACAAACCTGAAGCTGGTGTGGGACCTCCCTACTCCCTTACTAAATTATGCTACCATATTAGATATGTCTTGTGATAACTTTATAAAGAACAAAGTGAAGTGAGTTTGAAAATTGGACAGTTTTAATCTCTGAAAACCAAATAAGTTAAGATTTTCCCACTACCTGTCACTGGATCTAAAATGTAACTTGATTGGTTTTCTGTTTTTAGTTTGGGAAATTTTTCTGTCCTCCATATTGATGTGTGAATTCATTTTGAAAGAAAGCTGTAGGCAGGAGCTGACCATCCTTTTCCTGTGCCCTTGGCAGTTTTCTTTACATATTCCAGGATATTGGCTTCCTGTCTCATTTTTCTGTATTTTTATTTTTTTATCTATTTTGCTTTCTTTAGGCATTAGTTTCTCCTTCTGCCACCATGATGTTTTTCATTTTTAGGAAGAACTAATTCTGACCTCTAGGGTTTTTGTGGTTTTTTTAAAGTAAAATTTTGGAATTATCCAGCCATTTCTCATTCACACCTAATTTACAAGTGCAATTTGCTGAGATTGCTTTGATAATACTAACAGCAGCAGCTGTAACTTATTGCTCTTCCACTGTGTGCCAGGTATTATGTAAGTGCTTTTCAGTTATCTTCAGAATAGCAGATAAGGAAATTGAAGCTTAGAAAGGTTAAGTGACTTTTCCAAGGTCATATCAAGTAAGTGGCAGTTTGCCACTCCTAAGACCTTGATCTTAACCACAGAGCTCCATTTTCCTTCTGAATGGCCTGGAATATACACATTTTTGTGTGTGTGTGGCAATAAGTGTAACATAGGAAAAACATATTTATATTTGAGGACTTAAACATTAATTTAAAAGTCAAGCATTATTTTGCTTATATTTCATTAGCAGGCCTCAACTTTTAACCTTCATTTCAAACTATGAAACATGACGACTCATTTGAAATTTAATGACGACCAGCACAATTTAAACCTGCACTCCACACTTTCACGACATACTTACTTTTGGGGAGCAGGCCCATTGTAAACGTGGCTTGCCATGAATCGGCATTCCTCCTTTTTTCCTATGAACGTGGCACGCCATGAGTCAGCATTCTTTATCCTCTTCAGTTATCAGAAAGTTTAGGTTACAGTGGCATCAGTGGTTTGTTACACTTTTCCTACAGAAATATAGTGACTGTATAATTACTTAGAATCCTTATCTTGGAATGTGTAATAACTTATATCTTGGGGAACTTTTTTAATAATTTAAGAATAAGGTGGCATCACTTTGAAGTAAAGCAGAATTGCCTCAAAAAGGACTTCAGCTTTCCACATTTAGTTTATTTTCAAGGCTTAGGAGGACCTATTACATAAAAATATCTGTTCTTAAACCTATAATATTGCGGACAAAGTATTTTTGAAGGCAGTGTTATTGAATGCATCTTAAGTTTTTATTTGAAAATATGATTAATTATACTTCCTCACACTTTCCAAAAGGATTGTATCTATGAGTGTAAATGCAAATTCCAGATTTGAGGGTATGGTAAGGGGCTTCTGTAGTTTGAATTAAAAAGAAAAATTTATTTAACAGACCAAACCATGCTTCTTAATCTATAGCTACATCAGTATTTCCATTCCAGTCTCACATTTTAAGCATTTTTAAAGTTAGCCAATAAACTTTTCTTAGAATTGATAGTCAAAACAGGAGCAAGCGTTAGATAAATGTTTGACAATGTAGCCTTGAAATGTGATTTTTCCCCTTCACTATGGAAAACTGAACTCATCGTGGATTCTTATATACTTTGAGTTTCTTTATAAGTTTACTCTCTGTGCACTAGAAGATTTTGGGTGGGGGAAGAATTGTACACACATACTTGGTAGAGGGCAGCACTAAGTTATGCAGAGAGAAGTTCGCCAAAGTACAATAGAGCATAATTTACTTCTTGTGATGCTAGTGCACTTTGTTGTTATATACTAAATACCAAAATTTATATTAACTGTATTAAAGACAGAAGAAATTATGTCCATATTGGACCTGACGTAATTGTAAGTACATTTGCAATGAATATTCGTTGTTTTATGTTTTTCTTGAGCTGGGGCCTGGGCGAGAGGGGGTGGTGGGGACGGCAGCAGCACAGCAAGGCAGTCCCAGGGCACACCTGCAACAGCAGCAACCTACCGACCCTAAAAGATTTGTTGTATTTTGAATCCCCATGCGGCTTAATTTAAGCTACAGATCTGAGACTTTGAGCGCTGTCCACTGAAAATCAGTGTTAATCTATTAAAAAATTGCAATATTTACTTGTGTATCTTTTGTTTTAGGCAAAATCTGCTGACGTTTAATTATATTGCTACTTTTGTTGTAATTTTTTTCAAATGCCTGCATGGTAGGCAGTCATGGGAAAATAACAAATATTTTAACGAAGTTGGCAAAAACCCCTGTTGTTTAATTAACCCTTCAAACTAGAATTCCAATCCTTGTCCCCCTATTCAGACTTCTCTGCTCTTAGCTGGTAGATGGGCTGCTGGATTCAAGAAGCTTCCTGGTGGGTTAAAATGATCTTCCAGTGAGTATTACTGACACAAAGCCATCAGGTGGAAACTGTATGACAGGCCAGTTTTTAAAGCACTTCTACTATTCTGTTTTCCTCCCTTTTTTATGCACACATTAGTGTAAACAGATTGACCTAATTTTCACCACAAAGGGAAATACATTCAGCACCATTAACCCTCCTTTCACTTCCCTCCTTCCCTTTACCCTTAGAGCATCCCTTTTTCTTTCTGACTCTCCTTCCTTCAGAAATCCCATATAATAAGCAAATTGTCCCCTCAGGCGGGAGTTCCACCAACATGAGTTCAACTGCTCGCTATGATGTTCATTGACCACTAGGGGGCGGCGCAGAACAAAGGAAGGCCCCAACCGGCAGCCAGAGGCCTGGATTGGTTGGCCCTGATCGCCAGGCAGGCCTAAGGACCCTACCCATGCATGAATTTTGTGCACTGGGCCTCTAGTATTTATTATATTATGTTAGCCTGTGCTGAGGGTTCTGGGAAATATACAGAATCATTACCAAAAATTATAAACTGGGAAGTTTTGCTCCATATTTCCTTGCTCAGTATTTTTACACTGCAACTTGGCTTTCTGATTTTTAAAGAAAAAAAAAATGAGCATTGATTTCTAAATTATACATCTGTTCCTACTAATCTATTCATACAAGTGTAGATTAAAGCAACAACAAAAGCTGTCTGTTGTCAATAAATGTTTGTTTATATGGCCTTAATGGTACTTTCAGAGGAAGGAACACCCTCCTGACTAATGTGTTGTGCTTAGTGAGGTTGGGACAATCGTAAAATCCAGGCAGTCTTTACTTAGAATGGGAGGTTGTCTTCTTTTAGAATGGTGGCCTTGCTATTTCCACAGGTACCCACGAGCAGTGATGTTAGTGAGCATAGTGCTGAACGGTGTACCAGAAATATAAGAGAACCTGCTTTTTCTGGTTAATCCAAATTCTGAAACAGCAAAATTTAGATTTACAGACAGTAATAAAAACCAGTTTTAAAAATAAAATCTATAAGGATGCTTCTTGGATTATAAAAGTTGAGTTTCAGTTGAGAGCTATTTTTCTGTGAAATCGCCATTTGTTTCTTTAATTAGAAGTTTCGAAGTGTGACTTCTCTGTTGGCATAGCTGATATTCTTTGGAAATAATTGAAATGAAAACCATTACCAGTCTATACCTTGTATAGGTCTTTTGAGTTAGCATGTCTTTGCGGAGGTATTGCTGGGACAGAGTGGGCTCTGCCTTCTCAGCCCCATTCTTCTGCACTGGAAGACAGGTAATTGTGTGCATGGGAGTGTGAAGGGGGCGTGTTTGAAGATTAAGAGAATGTGTGTTCTCCTGCTTTCTTGTTAGTGGCCTTTGGATTTTGGTTCAAACTTGTAAATTCAACTTACCGGGGGAGTAAAGTTGCTAGCTTTAAGGAGAAGGTCTCTGATGAGCAGTATTTCACATAAATGACACTATAGTAACTTCAGAAATATATGGCATTTGATCTGGGGTCAATTAGTAGGATTTTTAACTATGCCATTCACTTTCACCCTGGAAGGAAAGTGGCAGAATGTATATGTTATTTTCTAAGCAGGTGTTGAATTTGAGTCTGCTGACCTTGCCAGAATCCCCTTACAGTTAAAATAGCAAATAAAATCAGTCTGTTTCCATTAAACACCTCAGTTTATTTTTGAAGTTCAAATCATTTATGTCAGTCTCCACCAGTTTTACAACATCTAGTTGTAAGGAATAAATTAAGTGTTTATTTATAAAATTGTCCATATCTATAAAATTAATTAAGTAGGTTACCCCACCACCAACAACCCCTCACCCATGTCATTCTTTGGCATTAGCATATAGAGTTTTCCATTGGGGGTTGTGTTGCTTCCTTGAGACAGAAAAAATGGGGAGAAATCCAGAGACATTAACAGTAAATTTTGCAAATTGTGACTTTAACCTAATTCCATGCATTAGGTTGTCTAAGCACTGTTTGCTACTTCATGAATGATTCATAGGTGTCTACAATCAATGGAAATGCATTTTTTTGGCCTACTCACAATTCTGTCTTTACATCCAAAAGAGCAAAGGGAGAGTAAGAAGTATTCAGCATTTCATAGTGGCTCCATGGAATTTGACCATATACTATAAATGTATGTAGTCCAATTTTGGAGGATCTCTTGAATACATGTCTCCATGAAAGATTGATTTTTGTGATGCCAGAGTCTATAGAATTGTTTGCCTTCACTGCTTTTTAAAGTATTGAAAAATACTGAATTGATTTAGATTTCATAGTATTTGAGAATTTTGATTTCTTTAAACCAACAGTTTTGACCTTTTTGGTGCCAGTGACATAAATTTCATAAGCAGAAGTCATACTCTCGAAATTCTCTAGCCTCCGCCAAAGGACTGACCGTTTGCTGCCCATCCATGTCAGAGAATTGGAGCAGAGTTTTACCGTTCCTCCTGGAGGTGAAAAGGACCAAGACCCAGGCATGGGACAGGCCAGCATGCACTTCAGTGGAGAGAGGGGTGGGGAGGCTTGTAAAAGCCCTACCCGGGCCTCGATGAGTACTGAGACGTTTGTCTTCACCTAAACTATAGAAGAATATCTTTAAAAGAAACAGTTATTGAGCTGCTGGTGGCTTAAATTAGAACAGACAGAGCAGGGGCCAAAAGGAAACAGTTGATCTTTTAGTTCTATTTGATCTAGATTTCTAATTCCTTTTATATGGCAGTTTTATTGCAGTCCAGAAAATAAACCTCTGTTTTCTAGGTTATAAGACAGAGTTGGAAATAGAAGATAGTTTTGAACTAATGTATTTTGAGAACCATATGGTGGTTACTCATGTTAGTTATTATATTTGAATAGAAGGGAAAATAAAATTTCTTTGACTTGAAACAGACTAGGATGGTTTCATGAGACTTATCAATATGCAATATAGGCAGTCCCGGGTTACATCGGACTCGACATACATTTCGTGGTTACATTGCCATCTCCCATTTAGTAATTTAAAAAGTTCTGTCATTTCGACATATGTACATATGTGTTTTATATTTTTTATTATTTATTTACCACAAGGTCAGGAATTATTATTTTCCTTTATTTTTATTATTATTATTTTTTTTACTGTTTCACTTCATTACTGCTGTGTATATGCTCCATGTGAGTGTCACGTAGGTGCTTATGTAGGTGGGTTCTGACTTACGGCGAAAATCGCACTACGTCACGCCATAGGAACGAATCTCTTACGTAACCTGAGGACTTACTGTAGTAGATTGTGTTTTATTAGCCCAGTGGAATATAGATTTTAGGTTTTCCTTGAAACTAGATACTGTGAGACATTTACATTTTTTCTAATTTAGAAGTTTAGTGTTTAATGTTGCTACTGCCTAACTACGAAGTTCGGTAAAATCTTTATTGTCTTAACACGTAAGTTATTATTTCTTTGAACTTGTTCACTGACATATTTATATTATGTGCCAAGGTCAGGTTCAAACTTTCTCTTTAAAGTATCTTTTGAAGATATAAAATGATAGCCTTTTGTAAAATACCGTTGTTGTCTTTTAAATTTATTTTTGTTTTAACATATCTTAAATGCCAATGCATATTGCTTTAAACTATAATGTATGCTCATTATATTTACCAATTTCCCATCTTACTTTTTCTATCTTATTTTTAAAAGGAAATTAAATAAATAAAAAATCTGCTTTTACCATAGTAGCTCATCACTAAAGCTGTTCAGCCCCAGAGCTAAATGCTGCCTGCAACGCTGGCCACAGTCCTCACAGACATTTTGGTGGTGGCTGTCCTAGAGTCCCTGGGACTAGGGCTGCCATATCAGGAGCCGTACACTAACTTCTTCTTGAGCCTACCTCATTTTAGGGACAGAAAATAAGAGACGATTATGTATTATTTATCCTGACAAATGTGTTATCTTTGGCTTGCTGTGCTATTTCTACTTCAGTGCTCCTTTTAATTAAATCATTGTTTTTACTGAAGTCTAGGGTCCTATTTACTACTAAGTTTCAAGAGCTGATTGAGAAAGTAACATTCCTACCTGGTCATTTGTTCAGATACCACAGAGAGGTTTCATGAGGTGGTTAAGGTTTTCACAGTGTCTCGAAACTGAGATAAATGTAGGTTAGTTTGAGGGGTAGAGAGAGAAAAGGAAAAACAAACATTTACCATTACTTTTGGCAAGACATGATTCTTGGCCTTTACTTATGTTGTATCAGTTTAAACTGTGACTAAATTCTTTGTGTCAGAATGTGAAGTGAGTTCTGATCGTGTCTAAATCCTCTTTGATTTGAAGTTGAGAATAAACCGCTTTTTGTTTTCAAAGCATTTTATATACTGGGCCATAATGTATATAGTGAAATAAAACGTTGTATCTTCCAACTCATCTGCTTTTAATTGGATCTTATAACAATTGCAAAGGCATTTTGTGCTGCCTTCTTTCAAGTTAAGTGGAAAAATGATTCTGATTTCAGAAAAGGAAAGTTTTGATTAACCAATCCCATCAGATACTACAAAATGAGCTTTGTCAGAGTGCTCAAAAGATGTACATCAGGATGTGAAGGAAACTGAGTTAGAAGCATCCTACTTCATTAATTTTTTTTTTCATTATATAGAGCAACATGTTTTTTTTTGTTTATTCACAGAACATTTTTAACATTATAGCTGCCCATCTATGTACATATAACTTTTCTGTGTCAATATATCATTAAATATATACATTTATTTTATTTAAAATAGCATTACTGTATTACTAAAAGATTGATAATCATGATTATGGGCCAGTCAGCAGTGTGGTTTTAACACATGGACATGAACGTAGAACTAAGTATTATCTACACAAATCCTCTGTTAGTCGTAGTACAAATGGAATAGAAAGTTCTTAGAACTGAAAGATCATTTATAATTGCTAGTCTGTATTTTGTCCTTACCAAGTAGTGTTCTAAGCTTTTCTCATAATGATCCACATAACACACACACGCGCGCGCACACACACACACACACACACACACACAGAAAAAAGAAAGTGAAAACCTATTACATAGCTACTATTATTATCTCATTTTAGAAATGGGGCAAGGAAGGACTGAGAGGTTCTGCAACTTGCCCAGGGACATGCACCTCATTTAAGTAGCTAGTTAGAGGGCAAAATTGGAATTCAGACCCAATCTGTCATTGGTAGTGTTTTGCCTATCAAAGTTTCTTCTCCTAAAACATAAAAGCAGACCATTAAAGCCCCACCCCAAATTTAGTAATATCAAAATAAATTTTCAAGCTAACCTAAGTGTGGGTAGGACATGACAAAGCATAGTATTGAGCTTGCCACCCCTCCTTCCCATGAGGGTTGCAGCCCCTTCTCTTGTGGGTACCAGCAAAACAAAGCCTGTGAAGTTGCTAAATTGTATATCCTATCAGAAGTGACTGTGACTAATTGGTTAAACAGGAAAATGCAGGTCACAGAAGTGATGGTAAGCTGTTTTTTGTGGTTTTTTTTTACTTCAATCGAGTTTACACATATAATTCATTCAGTGGGACATGTTCAGATGTTAACATTGGTTATGCTGTTTTGAAGGATGGAAAAGGGGGCTAGCCCACTTTCTTTTTCACTTAAAAGTTCCCCTCTTTAAAAATAATTTTAGACATTTTACTCAATTAGATCTTAAAAAGGCGTTTTATGAAATTCCCATAATAAGAAGTCCTATGACACTTTCACACAAAGAAAAGGAAATGTCAAGTTCAAAAGCAAATTTCAGTTTTTATTTGGAAAAAAATATATTTCTACATTCCTGAGAGTGACTAGAGAATTCTTTCAATTACTTTTTTAAAAGCTTAATTTATATTGGAAGTGCAGTTTCTATTTTATGTTGACTATATTTAAGATAGTCATGACCTAAATTAACAGATATGGCATTTATATTTTACAAAATGTTAAAAAATTAGGCCGCCCTCCCTCTCAGATTTTGCCCACTCCCCCCCCCACCCCCAATCGGGGAATTATAGCTGCTCTAAAAGCTCTTAAGTGCTTTTAGCTGCTAACAGTTTGGGGTGATAATAATTAACTTATGTACCGTAAAAATCAAAAAGAGATTTTAATTACTTACATTCTCAAATTCACTTCACATCAGCTGCCAGGGGGTGTACAGGTAGAGGAGACAAGGTAGGAGTGAAACCTAGAGAGGAGAGAAGGGGCTGGCTAGCGTAATGACATTGAGCTGCCCCTCAAAGACCTAGCTGAGGGTGATCTGCTGCAGGAGCTGGGCAGCACCAGCAGCTGCAGGGTCTCCAGCTGGGAGTGGAGGAGGGGTCTGGCTGCAGGTGGCCACCCAGCTTACACTTAATATGTAGCCCATAGTACAGTCATCAGGCAGCCAGCTGAGTGCAGATGAGTCCACAAAGTGGAGATGCTGGCCTACAGGGCCGTTTTCAAAGCTGATTGTGGTTGATGCAGAAGCCAGCACCCCCAGTGGTGAACCAGAGCTGTACCAGCCTCCTGCGATTGTGGGGCCGTGGCTCAGAAGCGCGGATAGGCCATTTCAGGCTGGGCCAGCCTCTGTAGATATCAGGGATTTCTGGGAAGGTTTTAGCAACTTCAGAAGTGCCCTTGCATTTACATAGTGGTCATCGTCCACGTGGCAGGCCACCTCAGCCCACTGACAAAGCATGAAACTCAGCAGCCGTGCAGGACAAGGCTGGGCGGCTGTACTCTGCAGAGGAGTTGGTGACCTGGGGTGGGCCCATGCTTTCTTATAGGCACTTACCTGGGCATCCGGGCTGTCAGTGAAGACAACTATCTGTTCCTTCATCTTGGAGAGCCACGTGCAGAGCAGCAGTTTGAGGTGAAAGCCGGGGGAGGTGCAGATCATCTTGACTGTGATGAAGACATCCTGCAGCTGCAGCTCCCGCTCCCGGCCAGAGGGCCTGATGGGTTCAGCCGAGGTTCCCGATACTTTCTTCAGGGACAGGCTCAAGTGGCACCGAAGGGAGAGGAGCCCCATGCACAGAAGGGGTGGTGAGGGCTCCTGCCAGGCACTGGGATCCAAGACAGCTAATCCCCTAATCCCAACTGGACCAGGAGGGGAGGCTGGCCAGGCAGGGACTCCAGCAAAAGCAAAAGGGGCAAGAAGGGGAGAGGTGGGAATTGGTGCTCTGGACCCAGAGGCCAAGCCATGGCAGCCCCTCTCCTCTGCCTCCACCAGACCTCCACCTGCTCTTGACAACATTCTTTTAAAATACAATGTGGAAATAATATTTTTATAAATCAAAATATAAAGCAGTTTTAAGAAGGAAGCTCTTACAAACCTACATTTGTCTTGTTTTTAAGATATATTTTATTTAATCAAATTCTTAATATCAGCTTAGAAGAGAGAAATTATTTCCATTTTATAGATTAAAACACTGAGGCTCATAGGAATCAATCGAGGTCATATAGACAGGTGGGCAGCTCTAGAATTTGAACCTGGGATATATTTCCCAAATCTCTTCTCTTTCTAGTACAGGCAGTCTAGTACAGGTTATGTTGGACTCGATGTGCAATGTACGTTATTTCATGGTTATGTCGCCATCTCCCATTTATTTATTAAAAAAAAGTTCTGTCATTTCGACATATGTACATATGTGCTTTATGTTTTTTATTATTTATTTGCCACAAGTAAAGGTCAGGAATTGTTATCTTTTAATTTTTTTTTACTGTTTCACTTCATTACTGCTGTGTATGTGCTCCCTGTGAGTGACGTAGGTGCTTATGTAGGTGGGTTCCGACTTACGGTGAAAATTGCTTAATGTCACTGTAGGAACGGATCTCTGACATAACCCGAGGACCTACTCTATAACAGAGGGTTTCCTCTAGTGATGAAAATGGCACTTCTTGATTAGGTGAAATCCCTGGTTTGTTTTTCATTCTCCAACCAACTGACACTCTTTTTACATTTAATTTACATTCACTAGAGAACAGTTACTATGCACACAGTAAAGCAGGTATGTTTAAAATGGACAGAAGCAATGTGTGCTGCCTCTCTCACACCTCCTAATGGGGATGGAGCCCACAACCAGGCATGTGCTCTGACTGGGAATCTAGCTGTGACCTCCTGGTTCATAAGTTGATGCTTAACCACTGAACCACACTGGCTGGTTCAGTCTTTTATTGGACAAGTTTTTGTAGTTGTTGATATGTGTATGATAATATACTTTCATTAATCTTTATTATCAACCCTATGCTGAGATGCTGAATTAAATTATATTTCCCTTTACATTGATGTTGAATAGAATATCCTGAAAGGAAGTTAGAATAAAATGTGTTTGTACGCACTTAACCATTTGTTGGGATTTAGTAGACATTCTGTTTTACCACCTACTCCTTACAAAGTTCCATTAATTTGAATTAGCATCAAATATTCAGAGTGATAATCCTAAGAATGTAAGATCTTAACTAATAAATATAAAACTATCTTTATAATGTTATATTTACTAAAATGGGAGATTATGGTCACACATTTTTAGGAGTGCTTTGAATAATAATGACCCAAATTTGTTGGTGACAGTGGGGTCACATAGCTTGACATCTCATGAGCATTCTGATCAATAGTGGTTTCATTGTATAATATCCATTTGCAGGTATAAGAAGCAGAAATTCTAAAGCCTAATACTTTTTCAGAACGGCGCTCTGAGTAGCTGGGAGACACCCCCCCGGGTCGAGCCACTTAGTCCCCAGCTTTGGCCATGGTGTTAAGGCAGAACACCAGGGCAGAGGCTACATTTCTCTTTTCTCCAAGGACTCTGATTCTGTTCAATGTGGTTACTTTTGCTGCCCAAATCAAGAAACCCCGGGGGGTAGTGGGGGAGAAGAATTGCCTAGTGTAGAGCTTTTCTGGAAATATCCCCTACCCCCAAAGTCGGCAAACTGCGGCTCGCAAGCCACATGCGGCTCTTTGGCTCCTTGAGTGTGGCTCTTCCACAAAATACCACGGCCTGGGCAGTCTATTTTGAAGAAGTGGCATTAGAAGAAGTTTAAGTTAAAAAAATTTGGCTCTCAAAAGAAATTTCAATCGTTGTACTGTTGATATTTGGCTCTGTTGACTAATGAGTTTGCCGACCACTGCCCTAGCCACTTGCAGTTAACTTACCTTTTCCCTGAGCTGCTGGAGGCCATAGCATAGTGTTTTCTGCATCAGCAGCTGCTTATGATCCCTGACTAGAGCAGGGATCTAAGTTACTACAGAAATGTCTTTCATACATGGCTTTTTAAAACATTTTTCTTCTATTTTAATAGCTGGCTCATGATGCTTATTTAGCATCTTCCTCAGACGCTATCAGGCAGGGTGGCTGATATGTACCCCTTCACTCCCTCTATAGGGAGCTGTATCTGATGTGATGTTCTTTCCACACAGTCCAGGCACACGCCCATGTGTAATGAGAAGCCACCAACGGTGTTATACAAAACCTTCCTGCAGGAAAAAGGGTCTGCTAGGTTGCATAGCGTGGATACTAGCACTGAAACCAGATTTTCTTTGGTCATATTGTTCTTTCTATTATACTTTAAAAGTCACTTAGGATCAAGATAATGTCTTCATTCCAAATCTTTCCTTACCTCCAGCAAAGGAATATAGCTTAGATTAACTCCCAATTTTGTAACATTTCATGGATACTTTATTCAGAAAAATAGGCTCTACCCTTCTTCCTCACCCATCGGGAAGTAGTTGGAGGATGGAGTATAAAATTCAGTGTTCTTACTAGTACATCTTGAATTCTACATAAGCAAACCTAAGCTTAGTTGATCAAGTTGATTATCTAGAACACAAATGAATTTTGATGCCTAGTTATAGGCTAACATGGGCAGATGAGTCCTGACTTGTGGCCTGGGCTCTTGAGTGCCCCAAAGAAACCCAGTGCAAACCACGATGAACAAAACCAGAATTTACTTCCCCACCTAAGTGGGAGCTTAAGGCTGCAGCTGGCTCTGGGCACATCTGGATGGAAGGATGTAATGATATCATCAGAACCCACTCTTTTTTTTTTTTTTGTCTCCACTTTCCTCTGTGTTGGCTCCTTTTTTCAATTAGGACTCTGCGATAGCAGGGAAGGTCCTGACTGCTCTGGCTTACATCATTTTAACAGCCACTGTTTCTCTTTAAAGAGAGCTCTCTCCAATCAGCTCCAACAAAAATCACAGGACCCACTCATTGGTCCGACTTCTATTTCCCGCCTGTTTTTGAACCAACCCTACCTAGGGTCCTGGGGTAGTTCCTCGTCACAGTATGGGCTGTGTGGAAGGGTATTTGTCAGTTCCATTGGGAACTAACCATGTGGCCTGACAGTGAGGATTGTTTGCCTCTATCGGAGATAGGCAGCCAGGATTACGGTTTGTGTGTTTCATGTTCAACAAATTCTTTTCAAGCTGAAAGCCTAGGAAACTGCTGATGGGAATGCCAATAATTAGCATTTTCTTATCAAAGCCACAAATCAGTGTTGAGTGCTCATTCTGTGCCATTCATCTCATAGCTGGATGCACTAGCTATGAGAAAAGACATATTTTACTCATTTGGAGCTTATATTATCATGGAGATGATGGCATATACCAGTACAGGGATTGGCAAACTCATTAGTCAACAGAGTGACTACTGAAGGAAAAACACAGGGAAAGGGAGCGGTTCTAGGCTGAGAGGACAGCAGGTACAAAAACCCAGAGAGAGAAGAAATTAACAGAATTAGTCCCTTTACAAGCAACAGAAGTAGTCAGAGACCACGATGACAGAGGTTAGTGGGGCCTGATCACCTTAGAGTCTTTCACTTGCTAGGGAATTTTTACTTTAATCTTGAGTACCATGGGGGTCCATTGACAAAGTTGATGCTGGGAAATGATGACACTTATATTTTAGAAGAATATCCTGCATTGGGTTGAATGGACTAGAGGAGGGCAAGACTAGAGGCTGAGGCATATTTAGGCTATTAAGTAATCCAAGTGAGATGATGGTGCGAAACTAGGGGGTGGCGGTGATGGGGAGAAAGAGTATTGAGATGCTGACAGGTTGGTAGGGAAGTAATAAATGGATGCTCAGGGAGGGAGGAATTCCAGATCCTATAAAAGACCAGGCTTAACTCCTTTGGATATCTAGGCTCCCTTATGATCCATCTACATCATTCCATTAACAAAACTAATGAATAGATTTTTCTATATTTACAACAATATGAATATGGGAAGGTGCACATCAGTATTATTCAGAGTAGCCAAAAACTAAAAACATTGCAAATGTACATAAGCTGATGAATAGATAAATAAAATGTGTTATATACGTACTATAGATTATTATTTGACAATAAAAGGAAATGAGGTACTGATACATCCTACAATGTGGATGAATCATTTTGGCTTTACTATATATTTTTGTTATTGATTATAAAATTATTTTACTTATAAAATGAGACAGCAAAATATAAGATAGAATGTAATACAGAATGAAAAATTATGAGATTTTACAATGCCACGTGTATGTAGTTGATGTCTATGTTTTTAAAAAGTCTATGATCACCATTTCAGAGAATTGTTTTGAAACTAGTTGGTGTACTTATGCTTAAAATTTGGCACTCAGAAATCTTTGCTGCAGTATTTTTGAATTAACTTCTGAAGTCCCCTCGTTTTGCTACCCTTTAATGTTAATCTTCCTCTGCTCCTCCTCCCCCCTCACCAAGAGCAAGTCCCTCATCTAAGAGGCTAGAGGATTTATTTCTCTTTCCTGAGAATTTCCTTCCCTTATCTTTTTAATTGCAGTGCTGTTATGGGTCCTGTCCCCAATTTTTCTCTTCATTTATTTTAGGCATATATCCATTTCATATTAGTGATGTGCCTTTTTGTATCTTGGAGGAAGAGATTGGTATTCTCAGAGTATTGTAAAATTCTTCTATTTAAATTAATGGCAAACATTGAAATATATCTGATAATTAGGGAATCATTAATAGAAAGAAGAACAATTCTAGATATTTTCAAAAGTGTTTTCAGTCAATATTTTACCTTCTATCTAAGTTGACAAAATACTCTTGGCAAAGTTTAGTGTTATTTTAAGCAGAGTGAGCTTATTTTTGGGCAAAATATTTCTGCCGTACCACTAGCCACATAGCCTTTATAAGTTTCAGAAGTGTTCTTTTTTAAGCATAGGAGCCACCATCTATCTAGATATCTGTAACCACTATATAACTATAACACTTGCAATTATTTTCAATGGAGAACATGTCTTCTTCTGTTTGTCACATCTGCTCCCTTCTAGTTCTCTGAAAGAATTACCAATTAAAGTCTAGTTCTTTGTGTAATGTTCTAATTATTCAGGAAAGCAAAATTTACTTTTAAGACTATGTGAAAGCCCTTGCTAATTAGAAACATTAAGTCAAAATTTCATATTTTCTTCACTTAACTTGTTCCTCTTTAATTTGCTGGGTGTTTGTTTGTTTTTAAATTAGAGGAGTAATATTACATTGATTTAGCTTGTTTTAATATATCAGATTCCTACTTCTAAAATAATTTCTAGGCGTTGATCATTTGTACTGTCAAATTAGATTATTCACATTAAAATGGGGCTCAGAGGGGTTCTTTTAAATATTAAATTCTTATATATTGAAAATAAAACTCAGATTTACATGATTCATATAGTATTTTTCAGTGTATAATTATTTTATCAGCTGAACTGCAAGTATGTGTTGATACTTTCTTTGTTTTTATTCCACTCTTGCATGCTTTCCCATAATTCTTACTGGATTTATGGTGATGATTTCAATTTACTGGCAATTTCTATGAATAATTAAGGATAGAATTTAGCATAAAGTTTGATAACTGTAATGAAAGAAGTAAAACTGTAAAATGAGAGAATTTTAGAAAATGGCATGTTTGTGTTTTTTTAAATTTTGAGTTGTTTGCTAATTTAAAATAATCAGAACCACAGATCACTGTTGCCTGCTGAAAAGGCCTTTTTATTAGATCCACATGGGCTTTTTTTTTTTTAAGTATATTTTATTGATTTTTACAGAGAGGAAGGGAGAGGGATATAGAGAATTAGAAACATCAATGAGAGAGAATCATTGATTGGATGCCTCCTGCACACCTCTACTGGGGATGTGCCTGCAACCAAGGTACATACATGCCCTTGATCAGAATTGAACTTAGGATCCTTCAGTCTGCAGGCTGAGGTTCTATCCACTTAGCCAAACCAGTTAGGGCCACATGAACTTTTTATACCCAGACATTGTATTATGTTTAATCACAGTATGAATCTGTTTGGTCTGACTCACTATGACAGTTCTCCAGGCCTAAATTCCAGTCATGGGAGACGATACATTCATTGTGAACATTCAGGTGAAATGATTGGGATTAGTGAGCGGTGTAAAAAATATAATAGTCAAGTTCACTTAATGACAATGAAATTGACATCTTGAATATGAATACCTTTCTTTTAAATATGAATTGTTGGTTTACAAGCCATCAATGGTTTCATAAAGGAGCGTTATAGTTAGAATAATTATTCTAGTCTAAAAGACTTTGGGAGAATTCGTTATTTTGGGGAAATTCAGTCTTTTTGCTAAATGTAGAAATAAATATTACTTTCCTAATTATTGGATTTGGAGATAGCCTTTGTGCTTTTGTGTAGACTTACAACTGAGTAGTGCCAAATGTTCAGAGTGTTGTTCTAAGATGACATAAACGGATATGATTTTGTGATTGGTAATGAGTGGGAAAATATACTGTAAACTTTTGACCCTTTTTAAAAAAGCTGGGGATGTGTAAAGCACCTACAGATGGCCAGATTTAGTGTCAAGATTTGGTCAACTCTCACCCTTCACAGCAATTATGATCAGGTTACACCCTATACACTTTGGGAACTTCAATGTTTTAATGTTGGATCTGAATTGCCTTTCGGTATTTGTATTATTAGAAAACTATCAAGCATATTTTTTTAAAAAATCAGCATTTTACAGGTTTTTTTATTGTTGCTTTAGTTAAATGTTTCCTTGACATATTTTCTTCCCTTTTTTGGCATAAAATCGTAAGTTAAAACCATTTGGACTCTGAAATTTCTGAGATGTTTGCTAACTGCCTTAGGCTACTCTTATCATCATTTTAAATTACAGGTATAGTTTGGCAGTAAGTAGTTACTGATTAATTCTTTCCACTGTAATAAACTTAGAAGATTTACAAACAGTTACTAAAAGCAGTTCAGGGGTCAGTTTTTAAATTTTAAAATATCAAAGGTAGTATTATTTGTCTAGTAAAATGCATAAATAGCTACATCCATTGTATAAGTTGGTTTATAATTAATGTATTTCTCTTTAATATTTCTGATGGCATTAGGAATGATTATAAAAACTGGGGATGAAAGGATTTTCTTTAAACACATTTATATGTGTTTAATAAATCCTCCCAGATTGAACAATAAAAATATTATTATTTTACATTTTCAAAGAGTTATTTCTATTTAGGAAATTATACAGTTCTTTTTTTTAGCATTAAACATACAGTTTAATGTTATTTCTAACGTGATGTCCCTTTGTTTGATTGGATCAAATGAAGGCTTAAAACTATATCATGGTTTCTATAGATGCCCTAACCACCAACCACTAGTGTTTCCTCTTGCTGTATTTATTCCCTCTTCACTTACCCTCTCTCTGTACCCTCATTTGGGTTGATTTGTAATATGACTCTTGTGACAGATGTTAGGAGGTGGAGCAAAAGGATCTCTGCTCTCGGGCCAATCAGTTATCAGACTGCTGTATTAACTGTATGGTCAGGAGAAAATTCTTTCACCATTTAAAATGGCTATTATCAAAGGAGAAGCACATGGTAATATAAACCAAGATGACAGAAGTTAAGGGAAGAGTAGAGAGTTAGACACTACCAGGATGTTTCAGAGGAGGGAGTAGGGTTTTTCATGTTGAAGCATGTACTTTGCTTTGACTAAATCTGGCTTACTTTCGGTAAACATTCCTCCTTTTAGGATGAACCAGTGCATTTTAGCCGTGTCTGTACCTGCAGCCGAATACTGGTGATGAAAGTTTATAGGCAATTTAAAGATGGGAGAAGAAAAGTGAAAAAGCCTGATGTTCAGAGATCACACAGATTCAGCCAAGTTTGAACACATTTTTGGGGGGCGGGGGAGGGGCGGGGGGAAAGTGTGTCTTTTCAAAATTCTATTTTTCAAGTATTTACAGGTAAATTTCCATACAGTGGATATCAGTATTCTCAAAATTTGTACTTTTTAATATTTCTTTTCTTTTGGTAATTATGCATGTGCATAGAATCCCGACAAATTTCCAACATCCTTATCCAGTTTACTAGAATCTCTACAAAATTTTTCCTGTGGAAAATATTTTCTGTGGAGAATAAAAGGGTTTTAGCTGGCACCTTCCTGCACTAGGCGGTGACATTCAGGAGCGAGGGAAAGGCCTGACAGTGTACTGTGGAGAAGCCATGTTTGCAAGCGTAAGGCTGTGTGAGCCAAAGTGCAGACACGTGCGGTTGGAACCAAGTGATCATTAGGTCATTCTGGTGCTGCGACGTTCCTGTCTCTCTCTCTAGCGGAGAGGATCTGGCCACACTGCTCTTGCTCCCCCTTTGTCTAAAGCTTGGCAGAACAGAGCGCTGACATGATTCTGGTTTTACTTTTTGATGTTGAAAGCACTCACGTGTAAGCTCTGGAAAACATTTAAATCACTCTATTTTCTCCATAGTCAAGTCCAGTGGGGGCAGCTTTTAGTAATTTACAGCTTAAGAAGTTGAGTACTTGTTCCCCTAAAAAAAAAAAAAAAAGAATCTTACTTTATTAAAAGCATTTAATTTAAAAAGGAGAAAGAGCTTCTCAGTTTTCCCATTAGAGAGCACAAAAGAAAGAGGGTAATGACTGCTTATTACACAATCCTCACATAAGCGTAGCCGTTTAAATTTGCAACCAGAGTACCAATTACAGGTACATTTAGTCAGTTGAAACATGTAAAATTTAATATTAATAATCTCAGTCTTCTTGACAGTACTCTCTGGTTCTTAACTTTGCTCCCACTTCTTTAAGCTTATTATTTCCAATTAACTAAAGAAGAAAAAAGTTTATGGCAAATCTATCATTTACTGTACTGCATCTTGTATATAATCAAGACCAGAAGTGAATGTTTACTGTTTGAAAGATGGCAAAAAGATGCGTTTAGAAACTACTTTTTTTTAAAGCATATTCATCTATTTTTTAGTTGCTGAGTTGATCTGCTTTGAAAAAAATCCTACAAAACAGTACTCAGCTCTGATAAATATGGGGTAGGTAATTCATCATTGTTGTCTTTATCTTTAAACTAATTGCTCATAGGTATGTGAACAAAACAAATGAATTCAAGCATGATTACATATGACGTTCCTTTTGACTATGTAAGCATATTTACTTGAACAGGTAGTATTAATGTCAGTTGATTAGGCAGATTTCAAAATTGGTTTTCTTGTGCTCCAGAAAAGTAAATGTAAGTTTCTTCAATGAGAGTAACACTAAATATTTAATTTCCACTTTACGATATTGTTGTTAGAATGGATATTGGAGCCCTGGTGGCAGAAAAGACTAATGCAGAATTGTTCATTTTCATTTTTTTACTTTTAAAGAAAAACAATGCATTTATATAGCAAAGAAATGCAGGATGTGTGGGACAGGACTGAGCATAATTCCAGGCATTAGGAGATGATTTCCACCAGTGACTCGAAGCTATCTGCCCTATGATAGTGAATAGCTTGCCATGTCAGTTGATTGTTCTGTAAATCATCTTTATTTCTTAGCATCTTCATTTTAGAGTTGGAAGAGGCTCTAGGAGTCATTTAAATTCTTTAGAGTTAAGGCCTATAGTTTAGTAAACAATTTCTGGCTGTTTCATAGTTACCTATGGGCTGTGCTTGGTCATGAATCTAGGTTCTCACTTTCTCAGTTCAGTGGTTCATGTTACCAAACCATGGTGCATTCCTAATTGCTTCTGTAAATGAAACATTTTCACTGGTTGCTGTTAGTCAAAGTGGCGTATATACTACAGAGAACAGATCATTAGTTGCCCGAGGGAAGGGGTTGGAGGGTTAATTTTTTCCACAATATATGTAAATCAAACAATAAAGTGGTATATGTTGAATCTGGCAAAATTACTAATTAGGGTTTTAGTTAATATGTGCATATGTTTTTAAAATTTTTTTACTTATTCATTTTCAGAGAGAGATTTGTTATTCCACTTATTTATGCATTTATTGATTGCTTCTTGTATGTGCCCTGATCAGAGATTGAACCAGCAACCTTGGTGTATCAGGATGACACTCTAACCAACTGAGCTATCCATCAGGGCCTGTGTATATATTTTTTAAATATATGTTATTGATTTTTTTTTACAGAGAGGAAGGGAGAGGGATAGAGAGTTAGAAACATCAATCAGCTGCCTCCTGCACACCTCCAACTGGGGATGTGCCCGCAACCAAGGTACATGCCCTTGACTGGAATCGAACCTGGGACCTTTCAGTCTGTAGGCCGATGCTCTATACATTGTATATGCATTTTTAAAATCTCTCTTATAATCTAAGGCACTCTTAAACTATTAGGTTGAAAATTAAATTTGCAACAAAGGCACACTTAGCATTTTTATTGTGGGCAAATTTAAGTCAGAATGTAGATTATGTGTGTGGTCCTGGCCAGTGTGGCTCAATTGGTTGGATGTCATACTGTGGACCAAAAGGTTGCTGATTTGATTCCAGGTCAGGTCACATGCCTGGTTGCAGGCCCAATCCTAAGTAGGTGGGCATGCCGGAGGCAGCCGATCAATGTTTTGCTCTCACATCCATGTTTCTCTCTCCTTCTCCCTTCCTCTCTCTCTAAAAATAAATAAAAATATATTTTGTAAAAAGAATGTAGATATGTGTATGTTGCATGTTGATTAAAGTTGTTAATTGCTTTGTCTTTGTTTCTAGTGAAAAATTGGAAATACTGACATGAGGGTTAGCATTTAAGTTGAAGTCACAACTTGTTTTAAAAATTTTCTCTTCTTACATTTATTTGTTTGATGCTACAGTTTTGTTTTGTTTTTAATATATTTTATTGATTTTTTTTACAGAGAGGAAAGGAAAGGGATAGAGAGTTAGAACCATCAATGAGAGAGAGACATTGACCAGCTGCCTCTTGCACGCCCCCCATTGGGGATGTGCCCGCAACCAAGGTACATGCCCTTAACCGGAATTGAACCTGGGACTTTTCAGTCCGCAGACCGACACTCTATCCACTGAGCCAAACCAGTTTCAGCGATGCTACAGTTTTTGTCTTGGCTATACCAAATAATAGAATGATGCTAGTATTTTTACTATAGAAAATAATCAGCACACCCACATATGTAGATGCTGATTACTATTCTTTTATGGCAAGTGTGCATAAGTGTTAATGAGAATCAGTGGCATGATTGCAGCTATAAGAAAGTCCTGTCCGTGTTGGTTGTGAAATATATGAACTCAACTTGGAATGTTATGATGCTATTAAAAATTATATTTTCAAGGATGAAATAATGAAAAATATTTTTATAATGCTGTTAGAAATACTGAGATTCAATTATATATAACTGATTTTAAAAAATGGTATTTTGTTCAAATATTCTCATAAATAAATACATCGCAATATTAAATACTATCTTCAGATAGTGGAAATACAAGTGCTTGCTTCCCTCCTTTTTTTTTTTTTTTTTACATTTTCCAGTTTTTAATATTTTTTTCTAATGAACATTTTTCTCATTAAAATAATAGAAGGAAATAGAATTATAAATATTCTTACAGATAAGCTGAAGAGATAGCTGATAATATTGTGCTTATAATTTATTTTTAAATATGTTTTTATTGATTTCAGAGAGAGGCAGGGAGAAGAAGAAATAGAAGCATCAATGATGAGAGAGAATAATTGATCTGCTGCCTCCTGCATGCCCCCTACTGGGGATTGAGACTGCAGTCCAGGCATGTGCCCTGACTGGGAATGGAACTGTGACCTCCTGGTTCATGGGTCAACTCTCAACCACTGAAACACACCAGCCGGGCATATCTATACTTTTTTAAGCTTAAAAGGGCCCGTTCACCAGAAAGATCCTCCATTCAATTTTATTGTTTAACCAGTGAAACTATACTTACATTTTTTTTTCTCCAATAACTAGTTTTACTTCCCATTAAAAATACAGAATTTGTACAGAATTCCTATCAGGTGCTGTTTAGTTTTATTTGCAAAAACTCATTTAATACTGCAACCCTTTCACATTGTGGTGGTGGAACTGAGATGTGGAGAGGTGAAATAATGTTTCTGAGGTAACATACCTAGTAAGCAGTACAACTAGGATTTGAATAGGCCTGGCACTCGAGCCTACAATATTCAATATTATATAGTAGTTAGAATTGTGGTAAAGAAAATGTAACCTAAAAAGAAAAGATAGAGGGAAAAATAGTCAAAGTATACCTAGTATGTAAGATTTTGCTTACAAACAATGAATGCACACATTTCAATTTGTTGGCACATCATGTAAAAAATGGACAGATTCAGTATCATTAAAGTTAGAGGGTACATTTTAGGCAAAGTGGTCTACGGAAAATTAGCTTTTAGAGGTGGATCTCAGTGAGCTTTCCAGGTCACCGAAATGGTGAGGCAGTTAGAAATGTGTGGCACTGCTGAGTGGGAGGGATGGGTCTTGTCTATTAAATCAATTGAGGACAGAGAACAAGCAAATGCTGATTTAAAGAATAAACTCTAGGAGATCACAGGACAGACTCCAGGTTGTAGAAATTGATTTCAGGAGCAGCTGCTTTTCAGATGGGCAACTATACCTAGCAGGAGCATCAGGGATTTATAACAGAGGCTAAAAATTCTTCTGAAAAAAACAGGTACTTCAGCTACTCAATCATTAATGAATTCCCATGTGTCCTGTTCCAAGCAGGATGTCAAATATAGAATGATTTTTCATAAAGTAAAGTTTATTGAGATCATCTTTATTCTAATGAGCAATTTTATAATCTCTCTATTCTTTCCAAAACCATTTTCATTGGCACTTAGCAGAGCTATACACACTTACTGTTTGTACTTTATGTTATAAATAGAATGATAAAGACATTTTAAAATGAGAATACTTTTAAGACCTTAAAAGAGATTATTACTTAATACTTAAAATATTTTAATTGACTATTTTTGGTAGGTTCTCCTTCTTTCATAAACTAATCAAAGACATCTTTCTTATCCCGCAACAGAATGGAAATGTATGTTTATAGACTCTTTCAAGAAATCAAGATATTGGCATTGAAAAGAATAGTCTAAGCAAATATCAGTTGGACTTATGAATGAGTAATGGACTCTCCTCTAGCATAATAACATAGGTCTTCTCCTAATTTACTTGTTCCTCTTAAGAATTGTGATACTCTTTTCAGATAGGAGTGAATATTTTCATTTTATGGAGATTATTGAGAGAAAGAATTATGGCCAGAGGTGGTAAGTAGTGGAGCCCAAGTTCAAGCACAGACCTTCTGACTCCAAGTCCATTGTTCTTACTGTTTTTTTTTCTTTAATTTAATCTTTATTGTTCAGATTATTACAATTGTTCCTCTTTTTTCCCCATAGCTCCCCTCCACCCAGTTCCCACCACACTCTCTGCCTTTACCTCCCTCCCTCGAACTGTCCGCATCCATACGTGTTTGATTTTTGTTCAGTCTCTCCCTGCACCCCCATCACTCTTTTCCCCCAAGAATTGTCAATCCACTCCCTTTCTATGCCCCTGATTCTATTATATTTACCAGTTTATTCTGTTCATCAGATTTTTTATTCACTTAATTTTTAGATTCACTTAATGATAGATATGTATTTGTTGTTCATAATTTTTTATCTTTATCTTTTTCTTCTTCCTCCTCTTCTTAAAGAGTACCTTTCAGCATTTCATATAATACTGGTTTGGTGGTGATGAATTCCTTTACCTTTTTCTTATCTGTGAAGCTCTTTATCTGACCTTCAATTCTGAATGATAGCTTTGCTGGATAGAGTATTCTTGGTTGTAGGTTCTTGCTATTCATCACTTGGAATATTTCTTGGCACTCCCATTTACAGTCGTATGGGTGCTTCCTTGTAGGTAATGAACTGTTTTTCTCTTGCTGCTTTTAATATTCTCTTTTTGTCTTTTGCTCTTGGTATTTTAATTATGATGTGTCTTGGTGTAGTCCTCTCTGGATTCCTTTTGTTTGGGGTTCTGTGTGCTTCCTGGACTTGTAAGTCTATTTTATTTCTTTTACCAGGTGGGAGAAGTTTTCAGTCATTATTTCTTCAAATAGGTTTTCAGTATCTTGCTCTCTGTTTTCTTCTAGCACCCCCATAATCCAGATGTTGGTACACTTGAAGTTGTCCCAGAGGCTCCTTACACTACCTTCGTATTTTTGGATTCTTTTTGCTTTTTGTTTTTCCAGTTGGATGTTTTTTACTTCCTTGTATTTCAAATCTTTGACTTGATTCTTGCAATCCTCTAGTCTGCTTTTGGATCTCTGTATATTATTTTTTATTTCAGCCAGTGTATGTTTAATTTCTAGTTGGTCCTTTTTCATATCCTTGAGTGTCTCGCTAAATTTATCGGCCTTTTCTAGAAAATTCTTGAAAGACCTTATAACCATGGTTTTGAACTCTATATCCAGTCATTTGTTTTCCTCCATTTCTTTCATTTGGGACCTGTGTCTTTGTCACCACATTTTGGCTGCTTCCCTGAGTTGATAGAATGGCTTTATGTGCTAGGTGTTCTATAGGGCCCAGTGGCTCAGCCTCCCCAGTTACCTTAGGTGGACACTCTTGGTGCACCCCTTTGTGGGCTGTGTGTACAGTATTGTTGTAGTTAAGCCTTGATTGTTGTTGGTATCACCTGGAGGAATTGACCTCCAGGCCAACTGGCTGTGAGGATCAGCTGTGTCTATGCAAGGAGAATTTCTGTGCTGGAGATACTCCTATGAGACAAGACTTGCAAAAGCCTCTGTGCTCAGCTTGGATGGGGCAAAGTCTCAGGGCAGAGCTGACAGCAATGGCTTCCCATCAGCTCTGTTCTAATAGGCCCCTGTATCTCAGTGTCCCGTGGTAATCCAGCAAGCACCTCTGAGAGAAGCACCTTGAGTTCTGCCTACTCCCAGACGTCCAGTTTCTCCCCGAATGAATCTGGGTCCCCAGAGTCTCGCCCAGAACTGGAGATCAGCGCAGTCAGGAGCTTTTGTCTTCCTCCCGCTTGAGGTAGCCAGCCGCACACTTAGTTGCCAGTTCTCTCCGTATGCACGTCTCAGTACCTCTGCCTCCTGCAGCTCCTCTGAGTCTCAGTGTGCTTTTCTTTTTCTCTTTCCTTCTAGTTGTAGAATTTCCACTCGGCCAGCCTTCCAGTGGTTCTGGATGATGTTCGTTTTGTCTTTTAGTTGTAGTTTTGAAATTATTGTGCGAGGCAGTAGTTTAGGTGTTTACCTATGCCGCCATCTTGGTTTCTCTCCATTGTTCTTGATGTGTAAATGTATATATCACAAGAAAATAATGTAATTATTCAAAGGATGAATATTAATTATATTTGGTCAAAAAATTAGATCATATAATCGTATCATTTCAAATTTCATTTAACTAAAATATATTTATTGAACCCTGACCACTACAAAGTACTCTTAGTTGTTCTGTGGGATTAAATGAGCTCCTTGTCTTTAAGAAGCCTTTAGTGTAGTTGAGCTTCACATAAATATTAACAGAAAGACCAAAAATGTTTAAATGTGTGTGTGGTATACATAGGCACTCAGGGAGGGCTTTATGGGATGCATAAGACCTGTTGTAAAGGCTTGGAAGACAGCCAAGCTTTGGATACCTGGAGAGAGGTGGTGTTGGGAGAGGTGGCATTCTACGCAGGAGACACAGCTTGAACAAAGAGGAAGGAGAGGAAGGAGCAGAGTCTGTGCAGGGCTTTGAACAGAGCATTGTCCAAGAGCCTTGTAGAGGTGCAGAAGGTACCTAGAAATATGCTAGAAATACGTATTTGAGCTTTTTAAATGCTTGGTTTCAGCATTTGCCTTTTATTCTCTAGGCAGTAGCTGCCATCAGAGATTTAAATTCCGGGATCTGATGAGTGACATTACCAAAGGACATTTTATGTTGATTGATTTGCTGTTGGTACACAGGATGTATTTCGGGGCAAAATGGAGAGGAAGAGACGAGGAGGGAAGTCTTGGTCTAGAACAGTGGGCCAGCATTTCAGTTGGACTGAGGGAGCTGGCTTCCACTGCAAGGCCTGTCAGAACCTGGTTGCTAATTCTTTTAGAAAAGAGAAATTCTATGTATCAAAATGGAATTGGCAAATAGAATAAAAGTTAAAGTTAACTGAGAACCAGGTCTTGTAGTGTGTTCTGATCCAGGACTTCTAGAGTGTGGCTTTCTCCTAGTCTGGATTTTAAATATTTGTTGTTGTTCTTCTTTTATTTTTAATATGTTTTCATTGATTTCAGAGAGGAAGGAAGAGGGGGGAAAAGATAGAAAAATTAGAGATGAGAGAGAATCATTGGTAAGGGGCATTTTGCACACCCATACTAGGGATTGAACCTGTAACCCAAGCATGTGCCCTGACCTCCTGGTTCATAGGTTGATGCTCAACCACTGAGCCATGTCAGCTGAGCTGTTTTTCTTTATCAAATAAAAATTGTAATAGTTTTCAAATCCTCCCGCCTCCTTTTTGGGTTATTTATGCCTTTCTCTCTTTTTTTCCAGAGGAAGCTGCTATCCTGACTTTGTTTGTTGTAACCATGCTTTTTACTTTTACTCTAGGTGTATTTAATTGTTTATGATATTTGATATCATTTTCTGTGCTTTAAAGCCTCATTAAATAGTATCATATTGTTTATATTGTTCTGCAAATTTGCCTTTTCCCTGTAATACGGGAGATAATATTCATGTATTTGCAGAACAGCCAGGTAGGTATTCAATATTCCATCATATGAATATATCACACTGTCCATTTACCTTTTGATAACATTTAGGTTATTGATAATTTTTTGTAATTATAAGCATTCTAGGAGCAAACATTTTTGTGCATGTTGCTTTGAATACATATGATAATTGCCAGTTTGCTGGATATGTGATTTAAGACTTAAATTTTGGACATTTTAAGGGTGTGAAATGGTATTTCATTTTAATTTTACTATGCATTCTCTGATTACTATTGCATTTACACATTGACCATTTTGGTTCTTCTGAATTGCCTATTAATATATTTTGTTTATTTTTCTATTGGATTATATTTTCATAATTTATAATTATTGCGATATTTCAGATACTTAAAGTTGGCATTTAAAAATTTCAAATAATATGCAATATTATATTAGTTTCAGGTGTACAACATAGTGATTACACATTTATTCCTAACTCAGTGATGACCACAGTAAGTCTAGTGATCATTGACTCATATTCTGTACAAGTTGGCATTTTTCTTTTTTTGTTGTTGTTTTGTTTGTTTCAGATTGGCATTTTTAACCTTTGGTTAACTCTGTAACTCTCTTCCTCTGATAATCCCATAAGATTATATATCAACTATGATTTTTGGCAATAAAAATGACCTCTAATTGGTAAAGTGCCTCTGAAATAGGGTAAATGAAATAAAAATGAGCATTTCCTTGGAGGCATGTTGGAGACCTTGTGATTAAGGCCTTCTTCTGTCTTCCCACATTTGCCATCAACTGTCATTTAGCCAGATATCACTGGTGTCCACTGGCCTCTTGTCTTTCCCCCTTCCAAGATCAGATAAACCATTGAAAGTTATATATTCAATATATTGAGAGATTGTGCCTGGGCATCCACCCATACATCCCTACTGCCTCCATCCTGGACTATGATTGTGGAGTTGCAGTCAGTCACTCTAGTTTTCTCTTTCCACCTCAGTAGCCAATCGTCACTACTTTGGTCTCTGCTCTCCTCCATTTAAAAGTACTTTAACATGTATAGATTTGAGCCACCTGTGTGAGTATTCCTGCACAATGAGAGAATTGGGCAAAATAATTATCCTGTATATGTGCTTGATCATTAAATTTATATGAAAGTTAATATAGTATTTATTACCTTAAAAAAACTGTATGTTAGTGCAGTGCATATTAATATAGCATATATTAATACAGTATTTATTATAGAACCAAGTCAAGTTCTGGGTATGAATCCAAGCTTTGACACTTACTCTAAAATGGGCATAATAGAAATACCTGCTTGCTAGGCTTGGTATAAGTGAGACAATGTATATAAAGTGCTTAACAGTAGGCTTAGCAATTACTAAGCACTCAGTAAATATTAGCTATTCGTAAAATTAGCTTAATTTGAAGCTTTGCTATTTAGAAGATATTAAATTGTGTTACTATAATTATTTAATAACTAGAGGCCCAGTGCATGAAATTTGTGCACAGGGGGCATGTATCCCTTAGCTCAGCCTACACCCTCTCCGATCTGGGACATCCCTCTCACAATCCAGGACTGCTGACTCCCAACTGCTCATCTGCCTGCCTGATTGCCCCTAACATCTTCTGCCTGCCAGCCTGATCACCCCCTAACCACTCCCCTGCTGGCCCGATTACCCCTAACTGCCTACCCTGTAGGCCTAGTCCCCACCCCACCCCCAACTGCCCTCCCTTTTAGGCTTGGTCCCTCCCAACTTCTCTCCCCTTCTAGCCTGATTGCCCACAACTGCCCTGCCGGCCATTTTGTGGTGACCATCTTGTGTCCACATAGGGGTGGCCATCTTTGACCACATGGGGATGGCCATCTTCTGTGTTGGAGTGATAGTCAGTTCTCATATTACCTCTTTATATAGGACTAGAGGCTCAGTGCACAATGTTCATGCATGGGAGTGTGTGTCCATCAGCCCAGCCTGAACCCTCTCAAATCTGGGAACCCTCCAGGGATGTCCGACTGCCTGTTTAGGCCATGTCCTACCGGGATTGGGCCTAAATGGGCAGTTGGACATCTCTCTCACAATTTAGGACTGCTGGCTTCCAACTGCCAGCCTGATCATCCCATAACCCTGATTGATGCCTAACTACTCCCTTGCTCCCCTGCTAGCCTGCTTGCCCCTAACTGCCTTCCCCTGCAGGCTTGCCCTCAACTGCCCTCCCTTATAGGCCAGGTCCCTCCTAACTGCCCTCCCCTGCTGGCCATCTTACGGCAGCCATCTTGGGTCCACATGGGGGCAGCCATCTTGTGTATTGGAGTGATGATCAATTTGCATGTTATTCTTTTATTAGATAGGATAGAGGCCTGGTGCACAGGTGGGGGCCAGCTGGTTTGCCCTGAAGGTGTCCTGGATCAGGGTGGGGTTACTTGGGGGCGAAGGGTGGCCTGGGCGAGGGGCTTGTGGTGGTTTGCAGGCGACTCAAGCGGAGGCCCTGATATCTGGGGTTTATTTATCTTCTATAATTGAAACTTTGTAGCCTTGAGCAGAGCCAAGCCCCCTGTTTGCTCTGTGGCGGCAGCCATTTTTGTTGGGATTTATTTATCTTCTATAATTGAAACTTTATAGCCTTGAGTAGAAGCCTAGGCCAGCCAGGCTGTGCAGAAAGTTTGGCTCCCTCCATTACCAGGGAAACCCAAGCCTCCTGCTTGCTCAGTGGCCACAGCCATCTTGGGGTTGGGTTAATTTGCATATGTGCGCCTGATTGGCTGGCAGGAGTGGCTTGTGGTTGTAGCAGATTGATGGTTAATTTGCATATTACTCCTTTATTAGACAGAATACCTACTGTTGTCCTGAAGCTTTTTCTATTTCACTTTACATGCTTTACTAAACTAAGACTCATGTTTCACATAGTATTTTGCCATCACATTCATTACTTGCCATATCCTAACTGTCCCCTCTCGGCCAGAGCATGCACATGATTTTGTCTTTTCTTCATTTTTTCTGTTAAAGCATATTGTCACATATGTGAGCTTTGGCGATTTACCTTCCAGTTAGTGTGCTATTTTATCTTTACCCTGAGCTATCTTAAGGATCCAGAAAGTGTGGCTCTTCCAGGAAAAGGTCTGCTTTGCTCACTCACCAGTTCACATTTTAATAATTAACAGTGGTTCTTCTCCTTTTTTGGTAATCTCCTCATAAATATTTTTAGTGGTTTTTTAATTTTATTTTTCGTTGTTTTTTTCATATATGCATTTAAGGCCTTTGGTTGATTACCTCCCACCCCCCCATCCTCCCCCGCCTTCCCTCTGAGATTCTGCACTCTGTTCCATGCTTCCATATGTTTTAGCTAGAAACTTCATTTAAACATCTGGTGATTTTTTAAAGGGATATATTTCTTATTAAAATAACTGATACTGGCTATGCTTTTAAGGAAAACAAATTGACAGTCTTTACTGTCTTAAAAGTGGGAGGCAGATGTCAGTGTATTACTATTCATTATTTTTTTAGTTGATCATACACAGTGGTACCTCAAGATACGAGTGCCCTAACATACGAGATTTTTGAGATACAAGCCGTCGAGCGAGCTATTTTTGCTTTGAAATACGAGCAACAGTTGAGATAGGAGTAATCGCGCGGGTCAGCCGGCTGCACACGACCCACCAGTTTACCGCGACTCGAGCATCTCATAGTTTCCCACGCCTCAAGGTTACAGAACGAATTAAACTTGTATCTCGAGGTACCACTGTAATTGTGTTTGTGATACTTAATACTAGTAGTTGAGTATGGATTTGGTCTTTATTATTCTGCTCAAAGCAAATGAGTAGGCCTGGTGCCCAGCTCAGTACCAAGCATAGGTAGGCCTTTAATCCTCATTGAGGAGAATTCAAACTCTGAACGTATGAGGGCCAATAAGTAGTATTTTTTAACTGTTAAGATTATTTCTCCTCTCTGAGCATATGTTCAGATATTGACAGTATCTAAGCTATTGGAAAATTTACCTTTATTTGATTTTGTTTTAGATAACTTTTGCTAAGGAAGGCTGTGGTTGTGACTCTATTTCTGACTATTAAGTCTTGTGTTTAACCTGAATCAGGATCCCAATACAGTGAATTTGTGATTTACTCAGTAATTTTAATTTTTCATTTACATATGGCGTAAGACTTACATAGGAGATCTCCCTTCAATAGCAAAACATAGACATTTGGGTTTTATTGAGTGTGTCTTATTCTTATTTATTAATTGTTTTGACATGTTTGTTAGACTTTGAAATTTGTGCATCAGTGTTTGAGACTAAATTTGAAACCTGGTTTATATATAAATCAAAAAGGAATTTCATGCACCTAATTTCTATGTAATACTTATTTCTTCATCTGCAATTTTACAGATAGTAGTAATTTCACTCAATAGTTTGCTATGAAACAACTTAAAAATCTTTGGAATAAAATGTTATTGAAATGCAACAACTGTTATGTCTGCCATCAGATTTAATAATTTAAGTTTATATTATTAAAGGTATCATAATAAGTGCTTTAGAGAAAACAAAGATGAGTAATACACAGACTCTGACATCAAAGAGCTTATAATCATAGTGCTGGTACTGGGCCACTTTCAAGTTTATAATACATTTACTGTGAAATAAGTACATAGTGTTATTATTGTCTGTAATATAGGAAAAACATATTTTTTTACATTTGTGTCTTCACTTCATGATACATTGCTCAGCACATATCAAATGACCAGTGTTTATAAATTGACCAAAAGGTGCTTGTCAGATTAGTCTCATGGTTGCTGGGGACTGAGAGGGAGAAGTTCTCTTGTATGAAGGATTTAGGGAAGACTTCATAAGGAAGTGCTATTGAGATGATATGGCACCAGGAAGGTAGACCAGGAAGATTTAGATAGCAGAGAATGGCTGGGAGAATCACTCTAAATTGAATGCTTGCGCAGTGATGTGCCTACATGATCACACCAGACCAAGTCTAAGACAGCGGACTCCAGTTTGTCCAGATCTGAGACCATGGAGCTAGGGGAATATTTGGTGGACAAACATGGAAAACTAGGTACATCGCACAGGCCCTTGAATGGCAAATCCCTGTTTGAGTTTATAGAGAGTAAGAATAAAAGAAGAGTAAAGAGAACCAGTATTTATTTATTTGGTTTTTTTTTTCCTGTTCTTTTATTATTCTGTAAAAGGTAACAGAATATACAGAATGAAGTTTTCCCTTTTTAACTAATGTTACAAACCCATATTATTGCTTATATATAAATATTATACTATATAGCTGATCATTATTAATCTGGTGAGAGTCCAACCATGGAGTGTCCTCTGTGCTGTTTATCTGGAATGAGGGAGGCCTCGGCCTGGGGCGGGGTGTTACTGTGTGCACGTGTGTGATGCTTTCTACCAGTTTCTAAGCCTCAAAAACATAAATACAGAGATGCATCCTTCAAGAATCAAGTGAATCTATTAATGTGAGCTAATTTCAAATGCAGAATGAGTATGGCACAGACGAGCCACCGGGGTTGCTTTAATGACACAACTCTCACACACACCAACACAGAGCTGCCCCTCAGGCGTACAGCAGCCCTTTCCTTGATTCGATCGGCCCTGCTCCCAGCACAGACAGGAAATGATTCAATAACAACAGCTGTAAAAATCAGGCCCGTTTGGCACTATGATACAAATAGGAAAATAACCAGGAGAGCCCCCACCGTCCCAGGCCCAGAATATTCCCGCTGAAACAGCTACTCTATTTAAAGGAACTGGTACAAGGAGAGTTTAGATGAGAGAACTACGAATACGAGGTTCAGAGTCTGCGTGCGGGCCCCGGCCCCGGCTCTGGCCTCCCTGCCAGTCCGCGGCCTCACATGGCCTCGAACTCGTCAATGCACTACTTGGTGTTGCCCTGCTGGATCTGCCGCAGCGTTTTGTACTTGTCACGGCCTTGCCGCATATTCTCATTGTGGATGATGTCATTGTGGGTCCTCTTGTTCTCGTCCCTGGCCTTGGACAGCTCATTGGACAGAGTCATCAGCTGCTGCTGCACACGCAGGTTCTTCTTGGCTGTGGTGACTCGCTTCTCCTCGTTGCGGTCATCCAGGATGCACTCACTGGACAGTTCAGCATTGTAGCCCAAATCCTCCGTGCCCTCCTCCTGCAGGTTCTCGCGGACATGATAGGCCACAGGCTTGTACACAGGGGTGGCGACGCCGCATCACCAGCATCACCAGCTGCAGCTCCTCCTTGGTCTTCTCCAGGTCATCCTGAGCTTCCTTGGCCCGGTGCTGTTACTGCTCCACCTCGTCCTCCTTGTGCCTGCGTGCCTCCTCCAGGAACTCGATCTTGGTGGTGTACTCCGCCAGCCCCACGGCCAGCTGCTCCTGGCTCTTTATCTGATCCACTGTCTGCCTCTCCAGCTCCTCCTTGGTGCGCAGCATAGCCATGCTGTCGGCCTCCAGCTGCAGGGCCCTCTGGATCTGGTCCGAAAGCTCTTTCTCGGTCTTCTTGGTCTTCTGCTCATAGTCCTGGAGCCTGAGCATCAGCTCCTCCTTTTCCTGCATCATCTGCTCCTTCTCTCTCTCCATGGTCTCTCGCCTCTTCTCGGTTTCCAGCTGCTGCCGCTCCAGCTGCTTCTGGTGCTTCTCCTCGAGGGCCTGGGCCTTCATCTGCTGCACCTTGATGGTGTCAGGCTTCCTGCAGCACATGTACAGTTCGCGGTTCCCCATGCAGAGCTGCAGGATCCGCTTGTTGATGCGCAGGCGGGGGGCGTAGAAGACGAAGTCAGGCGCCTTCTTGTCCATGGGCTTGATGACAAACTTCTTGTCGTTGAAAGAGATGTTCCTGATCTCATTCCACAGGAAGCCAATCTTTGGGGTCAACTTAATCATCTTTCTCATAAATATTCAGTCCCAGGGCATCCACTCCAAGCCACAGGTCTTTTCCTTTCTTATTTTTTACCTCAAGATAGTTGATCCCGTATATTTCCAGGTCCTGGATGATCTTCAGGTACTTCGGCATGGCGCTGTCTTTGAGCATTCCGCGGTGCTCCGCGTGCCACACCTGGATCCGGTCCTCCCACTGGTCCCTGGTGAGCTTGTGCTGGTCCATGACTCTCTGGAGCTTGTGCATTTCTTTGTTGTAGTCTCCAAACTTGGGCGTAGGGACCGAGGAGCCCCGTGGTTGGGGGGCGGGGCGAGCGCAGTAGATCTCATCGCTCTGAATGCCCTCCTTCACTTGGAGGAAGAAAAGCTTCTGTGTGGTGTCCTGGATGAGCTCCTCAGACACGTCTTCGGGGTAGAAGTTGGCCCTGAATTTGAACTGCAGGGGATTCTGCTTTCTGACCTCCTGGGCCGATACCTTTTTATCAAGTTTCAACCAGGTAGGAAGAAATCCCTTACTATCTGCATACTGGAGGCCGAAGTACCACACTTCGTCTTCACCACCTCATCGAAAAGCTGCTTTCCTGTCGTGTTCAGCTGGATGACGAACTCCAGTTCCGCATCCTTGGTGGTGACTCGAACGTTGATTGGTTTTGACATGGTTGGTTCAGGCGGGTTCGCCTCGCTCCTCCGGAACGCGGCGCGGGAGGCGGCTGTGGGCCGTGCGCTCCACATCGGTGCGTGGCTGAGTGCCCGCTGCCCGCGCTGCTGCTGCTGCTGCCACCGCCGCCGAGAGTCCCTGGAGGGGCGGGTCCCGCAGCCTGCCCCCCAGAACTGATATTTATTGAGTCCCTACTATGTGTTAAGAACTATGATAGATGGTTATTATAATTATTTCACATATGCTCTATGGTCACTTCCCATGTTAACCATGAAGGAACTATGACACTAGATAGAATTCAATACTGATTACAGGATAAGTTGAACAAGGAAGAAAACCGGCATGGGAGAAGTTCCTTGGGGAGCCTATTAAAGAGACAAGGAAATCCTAGTTATTACAGAGGGATTCGGAGAGATGTGATATGATCAAATAAACTGCAAAAGTAGAATCTAAAGATCTTGAAAATTGGTTGAGTCTGAAGATTCAGAAAGAAAGAGGGTTAGAGAAACTTTACCTTTTGACAGAAAGTGAGAAGCAGCATATATATATACTCCTCAGAAAGGGGAGGAGTTCAATTTTGGACACATCTAGGGGGAGCTGTCTATGTGAGGTTGAAAGCTGGGCACTGGAGCTGGGTGATGAGAGGCTAGAAGTGTGCATTGGGTCCCATTTATATAAATATGGTCATGAAACTGTGTCAGGTCAGATCTGCAAGGAGTGACCTTATAGAGAAGGAAAACAAATGTTGTCTTTCAAGTAATGCCCATAGTTTTGTTACTTATTTATTTTATTTTTTTTGTCTTGTTTTGGCTTGATGACAGGTTGAGGTCTACTCAACATTGGGCAGGGAGGTGGGAAAAAAAGCGTGCAGTGTCACTGAAGCCAAGGGACAATGCTGGAAAAAAAAAAAGTACAAGGCTTGACGGAAATGGTGAAAAAAATATGTGTTACCTGTGGTTTTCAGAAGGGCCAGTGACCCTCTGGCATATTTGAAAGGGAAGGGGTTGGTTTGGGCTGTCACAGTAATAGGAGGCACGCTACCTGTCTATATGTCTAGGAAAGAGGGCAGTCTGTCTCTGGCTGACCTATCTGAAATGTCCACATTTGATCCCTGTATTCTTTTTTCCTCCTTAGCACTTATTGCTATCTTACATATTGTATCTTTTATTTATTTATCTTGCTTATTGTTCCTGTCTAGATTATAAGGCCAGGAGGGCAAAGATTTGAATTGCATTGGCTCACCAATATATCCACAATGCTCCATACATAGTAAGGATCTCAGTGAGTAATTGATGAATAGGTGTATGGAAATTATAGTGATTCACATAGCAGTTCTTTCTCCCTCTTTATATTATGAACTTATTTTATGGAGCAGAATCACCTTTGTACCTCTATTAATGTCCTGCATGTTGTAGCTAATGTATAAAGTTTATTTATAGCAGCATCTGAGGGGAAAAACTAAGGGTTTGGACTCAACTGGTCTGAGTTTAGATTTTTGGTCTTACTAATTTGACTCTAAGCTACCAAAACATTCTCTAAGCTTAATTTTCCTTAGTTGTAAAAGTCATAAATTAACTAGAGGCCTGGTGCATGAATTCATGCATGTGTGTGGTCCCTTGACCTGTCTGGTGATTGGGGCCTATCAGGGCTGTCTCTCCCAATCCCTATTGGGGCCATCAGGGCCAGCCAGGCAGGGGTAGGGACCTCAGGAGGCTAGCTGGCTGAGAAAGGTTGGCTGTAGAAGTGCACTGACCACAAAGGGGTAGCTCCTGCATTGAGCATCTGCCCTCTGGTGGTCAATGCATGGAATAACTGGTTGTTAACTGTCGCTTAGGCTTTTATGTATACAAACATGAAATCGTGCACAGGGGTGTGTTTTCCTGCACCCACTCCAATCTGGGAGCCCTCCAGGGATGTCTGACTCCCCGTTTAGGCCTGATCCCGGTAGGACATCCCTCTCACGATCCAGGACTGCTGTCTCCCAACTGCTCGCCTGCCTGCCTTCCTGATTGCCCCTAACCACTACTGCCTGCCAGCCTGATCACCTCCTAACCACTCCTCTGCCAGCCTGATTGATGCCTAACTGCTCCCCTGCCAGTCTGTTTGCCCCTAACTGCCCTCCCCTACAGACCTGATCCCTTACAACTGCCTTTCCCTGCAACCCTGGTTGTCCCCAATTTCCCTCTTCTGCCGGCCTGGTCAACCCTAACTGCTCTCCCCTACAGGCTTGATTGCCCTAACTTCCTTCCCCCTATAGGCTTGATTGCCCCCAACTGCTGGCCATCTTGTGGTGGCCATCTTGTGGCCACATGGGGGCAGCCATCTTTTGTGTTAGAGTGATAGTCAATATGCATATTACTCTTTTATTAGATAGGATACCTATGTTATAGTACTGTTGAGAGTATTAAAGAGACAATGGTTGGCACGCATTGTGCACCCAATAAATAACATGTTTTGCAAGCTTTCTGTGGTGTAGCCTGGAGTAAGTTATTTAACCTCAGTGAGTTGGTTCTCATCTCTAAAAGGGAAAATTAAACCATTGTCCAGTCTCATATATCTTTGGAGGAATCAGTGAGACACTATGTGCAAAGCACCTCACTGGCATCATGCTGCATGACTGACACGAGTCCTGCCTTCTTTTTGTGAACAGTGTAATTTTTGTGGACAGTGAAGTGGTTAAGAGCTCAGATTCCAGAACCAGACTGCATGGATTTAGATCCTGGCCTTTTTACTACGTAGCTTTACTTGACCTGATAGTACCAGCCCCATAGGGTTGTTGTAAAGAAATACAAAGCTTGGAGCAGTACCTGGGTAAGTATTAAATGTATTTGATTACAAAGAATATATCTTTATTGCTTTTTTCCTCTCTTTAAACTCTTAAATAGTTTTACTTTATGTAATCTGAGTAGGATGTGTTGCTTATAAAGAATGGGCTTCTTTATAATGAAATTTGCCATCTTGAAGAGGAAGATATAATAAAACATCAAAAACAAGAAAGCTACCCTTTGTGGTTTGACCCGGCTGGATGCTGCAGCATGGTCTTGACTCTTCCAGGTGCAGCAAACAGAAAGCGACCCTGGGGCTCCCGTGGTTGAGACCCGCTCAGGAGCAGTGCTTATCTTTGAATGACTTTTTTGTCACTTGGAAATTGGCCACCATTTCCCTGACTCCATATTCTGCCAGCTGGTTTCTAGGAGTGGTTGGGAATGTAGTTTGAGTAGAACCTGGAAGGAAGCTGTGGAATTGGAGGGATAGATGGTAAGTAGCTGGCCAGTCTGGAAACCTGCCCCTCCCTCTGGGCAAGACTTTTCTTTTCCAGCAAGTCATTTTTCTAATAAAAGTCTAAGAACATGTTCCTAATTGTGCTCCTTGATTCTTCATGAAGGATAAAAGCTCGGTCTTCAAAGAACCACAGAGTTCATGCTATCACTGCGGGCTTGGCTGGATCTCTGTGATGTCCGAAACAGCTTAGGAAAAGAGGTCCCTGCTCAAATCAGCAGATTCCTTTTCCATTCGCGCACAAGCTACTGTGCAGAGCTGCTGGTGGTGACATCCTCTCCCATTAGCAGAGTTTCTGCCGGACCTTCTCCTAGTGAGTCATGTCCACCCCAGATCTCTCTCCCACTTCACCCTGGTGCTGGGATGGCGGGCCGACTTCATCTCTGCTGCCAACTCCTATTGATTGTAGTGATTGCCTAGAGTGCTGTGTTGAGGAGAATCAAGAGGCCACACACAGGCTCTGAAGTGATTAATTAGCAGTGTCTGCTGTGCAGGGAAGACGGGGGAACTGCAGCGTGTGCTATGCATTTGCCAAACTTCATGATAAGGGTTGAGCCTTGAGAGACTCAGAGTCTCGCTTTGTGCTCAGTACTTTTGTCTTTGAATTTGTATATGTCAATTACTTTATTCCACAGTAAAATAGAAATAAATTAGGAATCATCTATTAGCTGGGATTACATAGAGTGACCTGTGGCTGCTTTTCATTGCTTGCTTAAGGAGGATTTTAGATACTTGAATTGTACTCGGTTTTCTCACTTCTGAAATAAGTAAATTATTCTCTGCTTTTTTATTGAGGTTGTCTTGCTTAGTTGGCACCTGTTTTTATCTTCTGTTTTGTAAGTTTAGCAGAAAATCCTAAATTTGGGGATAATTCTACTTGTTGGACTACTGATAATTAAAATAAATTACTTCGAACCTCAGGCACAGAGTAGGAGGCCTGCACCTGACTGGGCGGGTATAATCATTACAGAGTAACCAGGCATCTCATTCCCAAAGGAAAAGTCATGTGTTTGTTGTTTTTTGGTGTCCGTTCTCAGAGGACAGACATAAGTCTCAATTTAACCTCTTGTATTTTGCTTTTTACATTCTTGTTGTGAATCAAAGTAAATCTTCCTTGTTTTGGCAGATGACAAAGAACTAAACTATAGGCATATTAGACTTTTTAAAAATTGTGGCAAAATATACATAACAATTACCATTTTAACCATTTTTAAGTGTACAATTCTGTGGCATTAAGTATATTCAGACATTGTTGTACAGTGTTGTACCAGTATCCATCTCCAGAACTTTTTCATCTCCCCAACTCAAAATCTGTACCCATTAAACACCAGTTCCCCATTCCTCTTCCCAGCCCTTGGAAACCATCATTCTTTTTCTCCCAGTGGTATGGAATTTTTTTAATGTTAATGTTGCTCATTGACCTAATATGCAGCAGAGTGTGAGGATCACTAACCTCAAGTGGGTACCCTGGCCTCTCTGTAAGGCTGGTGGTGTTTTGTGTCACCCTGTGTCTGGCCAGAGCAGTGAGTCTCAACTGGTAGGGTCTTGATGGGGGGTGGGATGGGAAAGCTAGAAAACCTTGTAGCTTCTTCTCCAGGCCAAACAAAATTATTTCTCACAATTGTCACTTCCCAGATTCTTCCCTGATCTGGATTTTAAGAACTGGATTGTGCAGCTCTCTACAGCGTGCACAGGGCCTTGGTACCTTTGTCTGTGGAATTCACAGTCCCGGGGGGAGATGGGCACCATTCTTCTAGCTCTATCAATTTGACAGCTCTAGGAAGTTCACATAGGTTATGTGTCTTTCTCATCTATCCATCTTGTAGCATGTGTCAAAATTTTCTTCCTTTTTACAGCCGAAGAATATTTCACTGTATGTATAGAGCACATTGTATTTATCCATTCATCTGTCAATGGACCTTTTGGTTGTTGTGACTAAAGCTGCTATGAACATAGGTGTGCAAATGTTTGTTCAAGGTCCTGCTTTCAGTATTTTTGGATACATACCCAAAATGGAATTGTGATTCTATGTTTGTTTGTTTGTTTGTTTAGGATTCACCATACAGTTTCCACAATATCTGTGCCATTTTCCATACCACCAGCAATGCACAAGGGTCCCACTTTCTCTACATCCTTGCCAATACTTATTTTTTGATAGTATTAGTTTTTTTTATAGTAGCCATCCTAATGGATGGGAAGTGGTATATCATTGTGGTTTTAATTTGTATTTCCATAATGGCTAATGGTGTTGAGTATCTTTTTTTCGGCCATTTGTACATCTTCTTTGGACAAGTGTCTTCAAGTCCTTTGCTTTAAAATCAATCTGTTTGGTTTTATTGTTGTTGTTGTCTTGTAGGAATTCTTTATATATATACTGGATATCAATCCCTTATCTAGTACTATATGATTTGCAAATACTTTTCCCATCCCATAAGTTGTATTTTCATGCTGTTGATAGTGTCCTCTGATGTACAAAAGTTTTTAATTTTGATGAAGTCCAACTTTTCTATTTTTTCTTTTGTTACATGTGCTTTTGTTGTCATATCTAAAAATGACTGCATTTTCTTGTAAGAATTTTATAAGTTTAGCTCTTATGCTTATGTCTTTGATATACTTTGAATTAAGTTTTGTAATTGTAGGGTAAGAGTCCAATATCATTTTGTTTGCATGTGGATATCCAATATTCCCAGGGCCAGAGACATGTGAAGACACTTTTGATTGTCTTAGCCACTTTGTCAAAAATTATTTGATCATGTGTATATTTATTGATAGGCTGTATTAGACTTTTAAAGGTTAGGTATCTTAGTTTACATGCAGTCTCATAATTTCTCACTGATACTATTGCTACAACTTCCTATCTGCTCTCCCTAAGTTCTATCATTTTCTGAAGTTCAAACTTTCTTTTTAAAAAAAAAAATCCTATTTTTCAACTGCTCAGAACCTGCAGGTTCCCCTTCCTTAGAGGGTAAACTTCATCCTTGCCTCGCTCATGCCCACCTCTCCAGCCTCTTCTCCCACCATCTTCCCCTGGGCACCCTTTTGATCTAGACATGGGGGCTCCTTGCAGCCCAAGTGAGACGTGTGCTCTTATGCTCATCAGCTTGTGCACCTGTTTCTCCTCTTCCTCGTGCACTTGGTCCTGCTTGTCCTGCAGGAGTAGTCTCTGTAGCCTCCTTGGCCCTTCCCACTAAATCAGCATTCTCCCTCTGCTCCTGTAACAGCCAGATCTCGCTGTGGCATTTCTGGGCATGGTTTTAAGTTTCCCTTCCTTGATTATGGGTCTCTGGAGGAGAGGATTTTGTCCTGTTCATTTTGTATTGCCTTACTTAGTGCCTCACTTCATTGCTACTGAAGAATTATTTGTTGAATAAAATGAATTAATCTAAAGCTGAAAAAGAAAAGGCAAGAAAGAAGTGAAAGACATCAGGTCACGTATTAAAAATGGGTTTTCTTAATTACAGTATAAACTTGCTGTGGCCTATGAAAAAACATTTCTTTTTTTTTATCTGGTGATATTTTCCCCATACTTATTACTGTGATTTCAGTTATCATTACCCTCTTCCAAACCACGGTAAATAATTTAACCATATTTTGAAACAAAAGAGAGAATAAGGAGGAAGCAGAAAAAAGAGGAGCTGGGGTGAGGGGAAAGTGAAAGAAATCACCACCTCATTCAGAAGCATTTAACAAGTGACCTTGAAGTTGAATCAGAATTGGCTCCGGGTGCTCCGCTGCAGGGACCCTGTGAGAAACACAGTCTTAGAGACAAACAGCAAACACATGCTCCTCGACACCTTTTGTCATGAGTGCCTCTGGTGCCTGCGGAAATTCTGAGTCGATGAATAATTAATGATTTGCCTCAGAAGATAACATCTCCTCAAAGAGAAGCTTTTTGTCTAACTTGACGATTTGGTTTATAGTGCCAAATTTGTGGATAAATGAAAACTTTTAGTTAGATCTTAGTTCACACAGGTTGTTAAGAAAGCACATGAATGTCTCACTATCTTGTGGAACGCCCCTTTCTGATCCAGGGAGAACAGTGAGCCAGGCTCTTCTGTCTGTGTGCGTGCTTGTCACTTCCTTTGGGCTCCAATTGGGAGGAGATCCAGAGGATGCCAGAGTTGGACGAGCACATCTGGCTAATCCCCAGAGTTAAGGATGACAAGGTGTGAAAGGCCATTAGCCACCACCATCAAAGGCTGGGTTATCGCTCTTCTGTTTTGTACCTGGAACCTCGATCCTTGAACATTTTAAAGAAGCAGTGTGGTCTAGTCTCTGCCTTTGGTTCCTTTTTGTCCTCTTAATAACAGTTGGGAAGTTTTCTCCTGAATGTGTGCATGGTTCTGAAGTTAGGTATTTAAACAAGTCTGGGAATTTGAAATGCATGCTTCAAGTGTCCCAGAATTAGATGGCAGCTCATATTGTGTTTAGCCCCAAGATTTCACGTTTCTGAATGGTCTGTGATCCTGTCAGAGACTGTTAGGGCATAATGCCCAATCTCAGAGGACTGGGTCAATCAATGAAACAGATTCTTGTGGCATATAATCTGCTTCCTGAGCCTTAGGCATTTTTCTGGCAGCTTGAGGAATAAGAGGTTTAAACCCTGGTAGGCCACTGGGCCTCTCATTAATTCTGCTGACCAGATCACTTAGCATTTCAACTGGAACCTAGTAGCACTCCAGTGACTCCAAAGAATAACTTTCTCGTTAAAGGTGACTGACTTTGCAGTGGTTTGCATATGCACTGATTGGGAAGCATCTGATTCAGAAGTTGAAGCCTCTGAAATCCTTGCAGTACAAATGCTGGGATGGAGCTATAGTGTGCTGTTTGTGTATTGCTCCATTTCATGAAGTGGGAACAGAGTTGTGTTTAGAACTGATTGCACTCTATAGTCCTTCTCCCCAGCTCTCTTTTGTGTGGGTATAAACTGCAGTGATATCATGGATGATTATGCACTGCTGTTTGCATAAGCCTGTTTTATTGGAAATAACCCAACAAAATAGTGCTCACTGCTAGCTTATAGCACGGTTGGGTCTTCTCTAAGGCTCTTTTTCCTACATATCAACAGAGTGAAATCTTTAGTCAACATTAGCAGGATGGCATGCACAGGAAGTACATGTACTGATAGGCCTTTTCTCTATCCCTAGCTCTGCTCTTGAGGAATGAGGTCAGAGGTCAAGTGTCATAATTCTAGGGCCACTGTGTACCTAATGAGAAGAGCTAATTCAAATGGGCAGTGTTATTTTTCACTTTCTTACTTTTATTAAACTCATTGCATTAAAAACATTTAACACAGCTTAATGATTCTATATTTATCTGGTTAAAAAATTGATATTTAGATATAATCCTATATAAATAAAAAGGTAATATGCTAATTAGACCAAACAGCAGGACGACCATCCTGAACAGCCTTCCAGATGATCATCTGGACAGGCCCGGGCTGCGAGGGCTGAGCCCTTTGCATGAAATTTGTGCATCAGGCCTCTAGTAGGATTATAATGCTAATGGGTTTATGGATTAATGCCATAAACGATTTAAGATTTGTTCACATACTGCAGCTTGTTACATGTGACATCTTCAGGGGGTTCTCATTTTTATTCATATGAATAAAATATGGTCATAATATATCAATAAATCTTTGTAGATTAAATACTTGCCACTTTTTGATACAGTGTTCTCAGTTTATTTTTTTTAAGTTAGCATTATGGAAATTTAGAATAGCCCTTCATCCAGCTTTAGAAGTTATAACATTTTGCCATGTTTTAAAATTATGAAAACAGCATTACTAAAAGTTTGGAAATCCAGAATGAAAATCACCTATGGCCTCATCCACCTCACCAACTCTGATCATTGCATGTATTCTCTTCCATTCTTTCCTTAAAGTTGTAATAGATAGATACTGTTTCAGTCTTTTTTTTTTTTTTTTTTTTTGCTGAGCATAAATATTAAACTAAGAGTTAACAATAGCTATCATCAATTAATGTCCTCTGGTGCCTGGGCCTGGGCTAGTTGCTTTCCATTTGATTCATAGAATTGTAACAATAATAACACCGTACAGGCATCTCCCCACCTGCCCCCATTTACAGGCAAGGAGCCTGAGACCCAGAGAGGTTAAGTCACTTACTCAAGAATCATATATCAAGTAGTATATGGGTTCAAACTAAGGTGTAACTCCAAGGCCATGATCTTTCCTCCCTATAAAATGACTTCTTCAAAAGCATATTTTTTTCGTGTTGCTACATGATTACATTTTTAAGCAAAGAGATGTCAGTACATAAGTTTGACCACATAATCTATAGAAGCAGCACCAGAATAGATGATGCTGAGGATTTAAAGGGATAAAGGCATGATCCCTGCCCTTTAGTGTCTGTTTCAGTCCAAAAAAACTAACCCCTATGACATACGTACAAAGAATACACAATAGGGCTTAATGTGGTAGTATTTGCTATAGTGAAAACTCTACAGAAAAGGAGATAAATGAGGATTATGTCCCATATGCAGAAAGGCTGCTAACAGATTTAGGATTTCAGCTAAAATTAAGAAGACTGACAATGCCAAGTATTGGTGAGAATGTGGGACACCCAGATTTCTCACACGTGGCTCGTAGGAGGGTAATGGTAAAACACTTTGGAAAACAGTTTGACAGTTTCTTATAAAAACTTATTTATCTATGAGTCAGCAATTCTAGGCATTTACCTATGAAAAGTGAAAGCTTATGTCTATTAAAAGACATGTACATGTGTGTTATAGCAGCTTGCATATTATAAGTCTGTATTTGTTTTCTTTTGTTGAGTAACAAATTACACAAACTACAACCATTTATAAACTCACTATTCTAGAGATCAGAAATTCAGCGTGGTGTGGCTGGATTCTCTGCACTGAGTCTCACGAGGCTGAAATGAAGGTGCCAGCAAGAAGTAGTTCTCATCTAGAAGCTCTGGGGAGAAAATCCACTTTCAGCTCATTCTTCTTGTTGGCAGAATTCAGTATCTTGCAGCTGTAGGACTGAGGTGCTATTTCCTTGCTGGGCATTCACTGGGCACCACTCTCAGCTTCTACGGGTCACCTGCCTTCCTTGTCATGTAGTCCCTCCCCTCCATCTCACATCACCAACAGCATATCAAACCCTTCTTGTGTTTTGAATTGCTGCCTTTTTATACTGCCAGCTGGAGAGAACTCATCATGATTAGACCAGGCCCACTTCAGTAATCTCCCTGTCAATTGCACCAACTAACAACCACTGGGGTAGTTCCAGTACTGGGGATTAGGAGGGTGCACACCAGTTGGTGTGGGTCTTGCAGAAATCTCAGGATTCTGTCTACCACAAACGCCCAATTGGAAACAACCCAAATATGCATCAATAGGAGAATGTATAAACAAACTGCTGTGTATAGCCATAACCCGGAAAACCTGTAGCCCTCCCAAGAAACAGATTATTCATATTCATAATAACAGATGAATCTCAGAAACTTGGTGCTGAAAGAAGTATAAAGAGTACTTATTGTATGATTCCATTGGTTTGAAGTTCTGGAAGAAGCACAGCTAATCAGTGGTAATAGAAAATAAAAGTAGTGGTTATTGTGGGGATAAGAAGGTGGTGATAGCCTGAGAATGGGCACAGGAGAACTTTCCTGGGGTGGTGACCACGCACGACCTCTTGGTATGAGTGTGGATTACCAGTACATAGGTGCTTTCATTTGTCACATGCTTAAGATCTGTTTATTGCACTGACTGTAAATTCCACCCTAATTTATAGAAACTAAAACATTACTCTGCTGAGATATATATATATATATACACTAGAGGCCCAATGCACAAAATTCATGTCCTTCAGCCCAGCCTGCTCCCTCTCCATTCTGGGACCTCTTGGGGGATGTCCGACTGCCCATTTAGGCCTGATCCAGGTAGAATCGGGCCTAAACCGGCAGTCAAACATCCCTCTCACAATCCAGGACTGCTGGCTCCCAACTGCTCACCTGCCTGCCTTCCTGATTGCACCTAACTGCTTCTGCCTGCCAGCCTGATCACCCCCTAACCACTCCCCTGCCAGCCTGATTGATGCCTAACTGCTCCCCTGCCAGCCTGTTTGGCCCTAACTGCCCTCCCCTGTGGGCCTGGTCACCCCTAACTGCCCTCCCCTACAGACCTGGGTCCCCCACCCCCCAATTTCCCTTCCCTGTAAGCCCAGTCACCCCCAACTTGCTCCCCTGCTGGCCTGATCTCCCACAACTGCCCTCCCTTGCAGGCCTGGTCCCTCCCAACTGCCCTTTCTTGCTGGCCATCTTGTGGTGGCCATCTTGTGTCCACATGGGCACAGTATCTTTTGACCACAGGGGGCAGTCATCTTTTGTGTTGGAGTGATGTCCAATCTGCATATTACTCTTTTATTAGATAGGATAGAGTTCTGGTGCACTGGTGGGGCCAGCTGGTTTGTCCTGAAGGCTGTCCTGGATCAGGGTGAGGGTTCATTTGGGGTGTGGGGTGGCTTGGGCAGGGAACCTATGGTGATTTGCAGGCCAGCCACACACACACACACACACACACACACACACACACACACACACACACCCTACTCAGGAACCCAAGCAGAGACCCTAGTACAGTGGTACCTCGAGATATGAGTTTAATTCGTTCCGTAACCTTGAGGCGTGGGAAACTATGAGATGCTCGAGTCATGGTAAACTGGTGGGTCGTGTGCAGCCGGCCGATCCGCGAGATTACTCCTATCTCAACTGTTGCTCGTATTTCAAAGCAAAAATAGCTCGCTCGATGGCTCGTATCTCAAAAGTCTCGTATGGTAGGGCACTCGTATCTCAAGGTACCACTGTATCTAGGATTTATTTATCTTCTATAATTGAAAGTTTATAGCCTGGAGTGGAGCCAAGCCTCCTGTTGGCTCTGTAGTGGCAGCCATTGAAACTTTGTTGCCTTAAGTGGAGCCCTGGGCCAGCCAGGGTGTGCAGAAAGCTTGGCTTCCTCCATTGCCATGTGCAACCCAAGCCTCGCTCCTGTCCTCTGTGACTGTAGCCATCTTGATTGGGTTAATTTGCATACTCACTCTGATTGGCTGGAGGGTGTAGCAGAGGTACAGTCAATTTGCATATTACTGTTTTATTAGATAGGGGATACACACACACACACACACAGTATATATATAAAAAACACGAAAGCGAGAAACAACTTGAAAAATTATTCTATTTCCCTTGTAAGCACTGGGGACTTGATGAAGAAAAAAATTGAAAATTCCTCTCGATAAAATCTGCTGCAGCCATCCTCTGCACTCAGGATGGGAGTTAGACAAGGGCACCCATTGGTGCTGCCAGCAGGAAATGAAAGGACAGGCAGCAACCACCTAGAAGTGTGAACACGAAACTGGATGGAGACCTTTTACTTAGACATGTTTGGCAGGAGACAGTTTTCTTATTGAGGTTGATTTGATCAGGGAATTCACAGCATTATGCTGCTGCCCTGTGGTTTGGCTAATAAATAAGTTGTAGAAACTCTATTGTGGTTATGGCTGATAAAGGACATACATCATTTCTATCACTTACCCTACCTCTATAGAAATCAATGATCTATAAGATAACCAAATGTTTTATGATGTTATGAGCAGTAAAAGAACAAACTTATATAGGTGATGTTCACAAAGCTGCCCACTGCCATTTTTAGGCTATTCTATTTATTTGTTTGTTTTTATTGATTTTAGAGAAGGGAGAAGGAGGGAGAGATAGAGAAATAAACACCACTCCATCCTACCAAAGCTACCTATATGTTGAGTGGTTAATATAATTCAGATAAACTAGGAGTTTTGGAATTAGTATTTTCAAATTCTTTGAGTTCTGAGAAATTGCAGTTTTTAGTATAGATAACTCTTTATAATCCTGTGTAATTGCACTACAACAATTCTATTTTTTCTGTATTACACAGTATAGTATTGGCTTGTAGTTTATGTGAAATGATTTTGTTAGATAAACTCTTTGTCTTGATCTATAGATATTAAAATAATAATTATTTAAAATATTTACACACAAAAAGACCAATATTGTACAATTGCTCTTCTATGAGGTGTTACATTCATAGAAACAGAAAGTAGATGGTGGTTGCCAAGGCTGGGGGGCGGGGAATTGTTGTTTAATGGGTAGAGAGTTTCGGTTTTGCAAGATGGAAAAGTTCAGAAATATTGCAAAACTGAAAATACTTATGATTGCTGAACTGTACACTTTAAGATGGTTATGATGGCAACTTTTAGATTATGGGTACTTTACCACAATTAAAAGTAAAAGAAAATATTTTAATATCTACTATGCTTTTCATTTTTGAGATGAGAAAACTAAGGCAATAATTATAAGCAAGAAATGTAAGATGCAGCTTAATCTGTTTACTTTTTTTTCATCTGTGTCCATCCAGTTGTGTGTTGTACCCAGTGTGGTTTTCTTTGAGGGGGCAACACCTTACCCTGTCTTTTTGTCCATTTTTTATTTTGCAGCACATCTTGGGCTTAAACTCATTCCCAAAGTTGCTTGATTGGTAGATTTAAAACATTTTAATATTAAACAAACCATAACTGAAAATGAAGCAGGCATTCATGTAATCTGCTGCTCTTTGCCTCGCACTTCAACCTGTTACTAGGGACATTTAAAAAGTAGGGAGCAACCACTGTGTCAGGCACTGTGCTAGCATTTCCACATACGTATGTGTTTTGAGAATTGATTGTTTATCAGAAATGAATTAAATTGGCCAGTCTGAAAGAAACTTTTGATTATTATTATCATCTTTTAAGATTGTTTTGGCTGTGGGAATATTTTGGGACAGTTTATACATTACTTAATGAGGATATATTCCTAATAAAAGTACATTTTGGTGTTAAAAAGTATGCTTTTAGGTATTTAACTGTATGAGGAACTAATTTCCAATATGTGGGTAGCCATAATGTCTCCAGGGTGTTCCTTCTGCCAGATTTATATCCCTGGGGGCAGAGCTGGAGAGAACAGGTCGGTACACATTCTCTTCTAACTGTCCCGCCTCCTGGTACTGCTGAGGGGAGAGTTATTGGCTGAGTTCTGCACCTTCGAGAAAGCAGGAAGACCGGGCTTTAGAATGTTTGTGTTAGCAGTTATTTTTAGCAGCAGATCTAGAAAATGTTAGCGTTTTCATTTTAGACTAATACTTTTATATTTATTGATAATCCCAAAAGGAGTGAATGATTTTAGATTTGGGAGTATGAGTGCTTGTATGCAGTATGCACGTGTGTGTGACAGAGAGGGGGAGGGAGGAAGGGAGGCTGGAAGAGATAGAGAGGGAGCGGGGAGGGAGAGAGAAGACATCCCCTGACAGGAGGGGACAGAGGCTTACTCAGTCTGTTATCATAAAGCTCTGCTAATGTAGCTTCTGAGTCATGTGACTGCAGAAAAGGCTATTATCTCAATGAAAAGGAAACTCGTTTTTAGAGCAAGCAGTAGAATAGAAGAAGGAAGAATTTTCGAGTGTTTTCCACCATGCTGGATTGTCAAAGGGAGATCTGTCTGATCAGCAGCTAAAAAAGGATTTGTGAGGCTAGTTTGTCAGCTGTGGTTAGAAACAAATGATAGACGGAGCTAAGCGGCAGGGGGCTCAGCATGTGTTTCGGTTGCCATTGGGGCGGAAGGTGGGTTTCAGTTAATAGAGATTTATCTCCGAGGCAATAAATTTATTGCTAATTGTTGGGGGGGGTGCTTTTTGTTTTTGTTTTGTTATGTTTTTGGTGTGGGTTTTTTGGAAGAGTGATGTGTGGTGTTTTTATTTACACCACTGGTGAAGATAAAGACAAGCTGCCGAACTCTGGTTTGAACTGCAGAGGCTGTGGACAATTACAAGGTGTGTTTCACAAGTGCTCTGATTTGATATTTGGTAATGTTCTTGGAATTCTGTGTGCTTGTGGATTGGATGTGCTGTTGCGGAGGACGGGAGAACTGAGCATGACAATCAGCCAGTGGTAATGCCCTCAGGAACAAATAGATACAATGCGATCCCAATTGATTCCTTCCTTGTCCTTATTTCTTTTGTGTTTATTTAGTGATTTAAGGTTTCTTGCTTCTTTATGTGGCCAAACACAGCCTCGTACTTATTTTAGAAAATATTTTGGTAAGCATTTTCTCAAATTCTGAAGAAGAATCTAATGCAAATCTTAATCATTAAGGAATAAGTATAAGCCTTATATTTCCATCTCTTTATTTTTTCAATATCCTTTTGAAATTCAAGCTTAAAAATGAGCTTTGCAGTGAATTTGAAATTATTTAATTTTTGGTTGGGTAATAAATGAAGGTTTCTTTTTTGGCTGAGCACTAATTAATACATTTTCTCTCTATAAATATAGTACCTAACTTCCTCTGATTTATTATATCCTTATGCTACTGCATTCAGGAAGCTAAAAACACCCAGTTAGTCTTTATACTGTGCTTGTTCACTTTTGCTCATGCTAATGCTACTAATTCTCTTTGCAGTCTGTACCTTTCTGCTAACCTTGGAAGGTATAATGCTAAAAAAACATGAGATTGGTGAAAGATAATTATAAGCTTTTATCTGAAGGGTTAACTATTACACAATGTGTACCTGAGGAATGAATTCATGAATATATTTTTCATTTACCTTTTATACTAGATATGCCCCATTTGAGGTACCTGTATATATTTTTAAATCACGTATTTTGACACTAAGTGTACAGTTTACATCTCTCTTGTGAAATTGAGATTGGATTAGGAAAGAAATCTATCAAGCTATTATGCACTGCATCGAGAGTTTACAAACTATCTTTAAAAAAATAGTGAGAGTAGCTCAAACATAATTTTTAATTATACTAAGTACAGGCTATTTTCTTTCTTATAATATTTATAAGTCATATCTTAGCATAATATAGTTTAATGAGTCATCTTATTATGGTGGGATTTTCTTTTTTTAAAAATCATTGGTATTTTCGTTTATCTCCATAAAAAGATAATTTGGTTTAACTAAACTCTTAAGTAACTGTGGTTTTGATTGTTTTGGAATTTTCTCTTTAATTGTGGGCCTCTCCCAACTTCTTTTAAGTTGTCTATAATATAGGGTTATATACTGGTTTCAGCCCAAAAGTCACTAGCATCATATGTTAAAATTTTGAAAAATAAAAATTAAATAGAGTATTTGGACTTTCTTTGTTTTTCTTTTAAATTTTATTTTGTTGCCTTATCTAAGTCTTTGAAGTGATCCAAGGACTTGGGAATAATTCAAGGTAGTTTTATTGAGCACATACTATTATTACAAGACCACTCCATGAAGCAGTATGAGAAAACAAAGGCAAATAAGATATTTAAACCATCATAATAACTGGCACTGGAATCCAGCCTCAATAAATGTAATTGTACTGTACAGCATCTCCTCTAATAACATTGCTTCCTTCAATGTCACTTTGTTATAACATTGATGAGGGGGAAAAATCAATACCTGACTGGGGCCACTGTCCGTGTGGAGAATGTATATTCTTCCCACGGCTGTGTGGGGGTTTTCTAGGAACTCCAGGTTCCTCCACATTCCAAAGATGTGCACGTGAGGTCGGTAGCATGGCTACATTGTCACTGTCTGAGTTGTGGGTGGGTGTGAGTGGCCCTGTGATGGAAGGTCATCCTGTCCATGGTGGGCACTGCTATGGGCCTTGAGTGTGGTGACAGGCTCTGGTCACTGAGACCCTGAATTGGAATCAATGGGGTAGAAAATAGTTATCTTACTTGTTTTTATGAATGTTCCGTGAATATATTTCTCAACTATGTGGTTAGCTCACATTATATCAGTGTTTAATATTAGAAGTGTTTTTGGTCTTTAGCAATGTTTGATGATGTTTTTGTGATCAGAACTGTGTCTTAAGAACTCAACTCTTGTTTCTGTCAATTAGGGTGTGGTCAAATTGGTTTTATTATACGCCCTTTTACTGAACATTGAAGTTTCCAAGAACCATTGATGATGTTAAGTGAAGACTTACTGTATCCAAAAGAAATTTTAAATTGTTGAGAGGAATTTTTGGTACAACTTGTTTGGCCAATCAGAGAATACATTCGCCATATCTTCATGAATGACTTTTCACGTGTACAGATTTAAATGGTAGTTTTAACTGGTATCCATCTGTCATAGTTCCTTATATCCTTTGTATCATAACAGAAAGAAGTTCATTTTATTTACAGCCACTTAAAACCACGGTAGTTTTTGTTCCTGTTCGTGTTGGTTTTCTCCTAGGACAGTGGTCGGCAAGCTCATTAGTCCATAGAGCCAAATATCAACAGTACAACAATTGAAATTTCTTTTGAGAGCCAAATTTTTTAAACTCAAACTTCTTCTAACACCACTTCTTCAAAATAGACTCACCCAGGTCATGTTATTTTATGGAAGAGCCACATTCAAGGGGCCAACAAGCCACATGTGGCTCACAAGCCACAGTGTGCCGACCATGGTCCCAGGACATCAAATACTAGTCCTTTACCTTCTAAAATACTTTTATGTTGTATTATCAAAAAATACCTTTACTGCCGAGACCGGTTTGGCTCAGTGGATAGAGCTTCGGCCTGCGGACTGAAAGGTCCCAGGTTCGATTCCGGTCAAGGGCATGTACCTTGCTTGCGGGCACATCTCCAGTGTGGGACGTGCAGGAGGCAGCTGATCGATGTCTCTCTCTCATCGATGTTTCTGACTTTCTATCCCTCTCCCTTCCTCTCTGTAAAAAATCAATAAAATATATTTTAAAAAAAAAACACAAAAACCTTTACTTTTGGAGATTGGCAGTGCGAAAAACCCCAATCTTATGATTAGAGCTAAAAGGCATGAGTTTTGACATCAGGGTAGTATCTAAACAAGCCGGGTGAGTAGCTTGCAAATCCTGCTGCACTTGAGAATTCCAACCACAGTAATTAACCACAAATATTACAACCAGGTCTGAGCTTGTCAGGCTGAGGGGGTTTGTTGCTGGGAGCAATCTTTAATTTGTGCAGAAGATAGGGTAAGAAAAGGTGGAATTCAAGGTGATCTTAGTATTGTGTTGTAAACCTGAGTGAAATATGTACATAGGAATTATTTTGTTTGTGAAAGTAAATGTTTGGGAAGATTTAGACAGGATTAAGGTATTGGGCTATCTTTAATACACAGTTTAATTCTTTGGAAGCCAAGGGGATGTAAAATTAATGAAGTGAAAACATCTGTGCAACAGCTAGCAAATTGTTCCCGGGGACCTTATAGAGGGTTTACTCCAAAATTTATCACTCAGCAATGCTGAGAAAAGTTTGAAATCTCTTGGCTTACCCATTTCTCTCTCAGGTGTTGTAGTCCTGGCATTGTCTGGTGTGTATTTTAGTTGTAGCAGTGACTCCTTTCACTAAGCTCACAGTTAATATGCAGGGTTATAGCTTAATATAACATAAGCATACATTGGCTTTAACTGTAAAGTTACCTTAATTATTAATATTTTTTAATAAATATTTTGCCTGAAATATCGAATACTACCATCTTGATGTTGAATAAAGTATTTCCTTTAAAAATCCAGTCAAGATGAGAAATATATAGGCATACTTGGGAGATATTGGGGTTTGGTTCCAGAATACCACCTCAATAAAGCGAATGTCACAATAAAGCAAGTCACACATTTTTTGGTTTCCCGGTGCATATAAAAGCTAGGTTTACACTATACTGTGGTCTATTAAGTGAGCAATAGCATATGTCTAAAAAAAAAAAACAGTGTACATACCTTTATTAAAAATATTGGCCGAAACCGGTTTAACTCAGTGGATAGAGCGTCGGCCTGTGGACTGAAAGGTCCCAGGTTCGATTCCGGTCAAGGGCATGTACCTTGGTTGCGGGCACATCTCCAGTAGGGGTTGTGCAGGAAGCAGCTGGTCGATGTCTTTCTCTCATCGATGTTTCTAGCTCTCTTATCGTTCTTCCTTCCTCTCTGTAAAAAATCAATAAAATATATTAAAAAATAAAATACTTTATTGCCCCCAAATGCTAACTATCATCTGAGCTTTCAGCAAGTCGTGACCTTTTGGCTGGTGGAGAGCCCTGCCTTGTTGATGTCGAAGGCTGCTGACTGATGAGAGTGTGGTTGCTGAAGGCTGGGGTGTCTATGGCAATTCTTAAAATAAGACAACAATGAAGTTTGCCATAGTTCAACTCATCCTTTCACAAACGATTTCTCTGTAGCATGTGATGCTGATTGATAGCTTTTTACCTATAGTAGAACTTATTTCAAAATTGGATTCAATCCTCAAACAATACTTTTACTTTATCAACTAAGTTTGTGTACTATTCTAAGTCGTTTGATATCATTTTCATAATCTTCACTGGGTGTAGATTCCATCTCAAGAAACCCCTTTCTTTGCTCATCCATAGGAGTAAGTAACTCCTCATTGTTAAAGTTTTATCATGACATTGCAGCAATTCAGTCATACCTTCAGGCTCCACTTCTAGTTCTCTTGCTATTTCCACCACATCTGCAGTTAATTCCTCCACTGAAGCCTTGAAACTCTCAAAATCATCCATGAGGGGTAGAATCAACTTCTTCCAAAATCCTGTTAATATTGATACTTTGACCTCTACCTGTGAATTATGAATGCTTTTAATGACATCTGAATGGTGAATCCTTTCCAGAAGGTTTTCAATTTTCTTTGCTTAGATCCATCACAGGAATCATTGTGTATTTCTTAAGTAGTAAGACTGGAAAGTTGAAAGCACTCTTAGATCCATGGACTGCAGAATTGATTTTGTGTTTGCAGGCATGAAAACATTAATTTCCTTGCATATCTCCATCAGAGCTCTTAGGTAACTATGCGCATCATCAATGAGCAGTGATGTTTTGAAAGGGCTTTTATTTTATTTTTTCCTGAGCTGTAGGTCTCAACAGTGGGCTTAAAATATTCAGTAAACTATGTTGTAAACACATGTGCTGTCATCCAGTCTTTGTTGTTACACATATAGAGCACGAGATAGAGGAGATTTGGCATAATTCTTAGGGTCCTAGAATTTTGGCAGTCTAAATGAGCTTTGGCTTCAACTTCAAGTCACCGGCTGCATTAGCCCCTAACAAGGGGTCAGCCTGTTCTTTGAAGCTTTGAAGCCAGATATTGGTTTTTCCTCTCTAGCAATGAAAGTCATAAAGATGGCATCTTCTTCAAATGTAAAGCTGTTTTGTCTACATTGAAAATCTGTTGTTCAGGGTAACCACCTTTGTTAATTATCTTAGCTAGATCTTCTGGATTCTGCATCAGGACTTGCTGCTTCTTTCTTTCTTTTTAAAAAAATATATTTTATTGATTTTTCACAGAGAGGAAGAGAGAGGGATAGAGAGTTAGAAACATCGATGAGAGAGAGACATCGATCAGCCACCTCCTGCACACCCCCCACTGCGGATGTGCCCGCAACCAAGGTACATGCCCTTGACCGGAATCGAACCTGGGACCTTTCAGTCCGCAGGCCAGTGCTCTTATCCACTGAGCCAAACCGGTTTCGGCTGCTTCTTTCTTTAAACCTCATGAACCAACTTCTGTCACTTCCATACCTCTCTGTCTTCCTAGAATTTAAGAGAGTTAAGACCTTGCTCTGGACTAGGATTTGGCTTAAGGAAAAATTATGGTTGGTTTGATCTGTTCAGAACACTAAAACTTGCTCCCTGTGAGTAGTAAGGATGTTTCACTTTTTCTTTTCTTTTCTTTTTTTTCTGTTTTTTTTTAATCACTCATGGTGTTCACTGGAGTAGCACTTTCAATTTCCTTTAAGAACTTTTTCATTGCTTTCACAACTTGACTAACTTTGGTACAAGAGGCCTGCCTAGCTTTCGACCTATCTTGGCTTTCAACATGCCTCCCTCACGAAGCTTACTCACTTCTAGTTTTTTATTTAAAATAGAGATGAACACTTAGAGGCCATTGTAGGCTTATTAATTGGCCTGATTTCAGTATTTTGTGTCATAGGGAATAGGGAGACCTGAGAAGAGCGAGAGAGATAGGGCCAATGTCTGGAGCATTCAGAACAGAACATGTATTGATTAAGTTCACCAAAGCAATTATAATAGTAACATCAAAGATCAGTGATCGCAGGTCACCATGACAAATATAATAATAATAACAAAAAAGTTTGAAATATACTAAAATTACCAAAATGTGACACAGAGACAGGAAGTTAGCAACTGCTATTGAACAAATAGTGCCAATAGACTTGCTCAACTCAACACAGGGTTGCCATAAACCTTCAATTTGTTTAAAAACACAATATCACTGTGAAGTGCAATAAAACAAGTTATGCTTGTGTTGAGGTAGAAGCTAGATGTTTGGTCTCATCATTTTATATGTTAAGTCAAATAATAGTTAATTGACTATGAGGTTTATATTTACAATTCATGTTTTTTTTTCTGTAAATCCTTATATACTAGTCAATAAGTATTATGTTGAAACTTTATCAGATAAGAATTACTTTTAAAATAAAAAAATTGATTTTTAAAATTATTTTTTATTTTTATTTTGAGAGAGAGACATTGATTTGTTGTTCCACTTATTGATACATTCATTGGTTGATTCTTGTATGTGCCCTGACCGGGGATTGAACTTATAAACTTGGTATATTGGGACTATGCTCTAACTGACTGAGCGATTTGTTTTTAATTGGTCTTTTCAAATTTTGCTTTTGTGTTTTAGAATTTTAAATGAGAAAATGTTTATTTTTAAATTTTATTTTTATTTAATTTTATTATTGATAAATAACATTTGGAGGTCTTTGCTTTTACTTTTCCTCTCTCTTTTTTTTTTAAATTAATTTTTATTAATTTTTTATACATATCTCCCCATTGCCCCCCCTCCCTCCCAGGCGTACCCCGACCCCCCAGTGTCTGTGATCATTGGTTATGTTTATAAGCATGCATACAAGTCCTTTGATTGATCACTTATTTACCTCACCTAACTTTAATCTTTCTGCTATAATTTCACAGTCTGTTTGATGCTTTATGATTTTTGTCCTCCTGAGAATTATCAGTCTACTCCCTTTCTGTGCTCCTGATTCTATTATACTCACCAGTTTATTCTGTTGATCAGATTTTTAATTCACTTGATTTTTAGATTCACTTGTTGACAGATGTGTATTTGTTGTTCATAATTTTTTGTCTTTTACCTTTTTCTTCTTCCTCTTCTAAAAGGGTGCCTTTCAGCATTTCATATAATACTGGTTTGGAGTTGATGAACTCCTTTAGCTTTTTCTTCTCTGTGAAGGTCTTTATCTGCCCTTCAATTCTGAATGATAGCTTTGCTGGATAGATTATTCTTGGTTGTAGGTTCTTGTTGTTCATCACGTTGAATATTTCTTGCCACTCCCGTCTGGCCTGCATCGTTTCTGTTGAGAAATCAGCTGACAGTCGTATGGGTGCTCCCTTGTAGGTAATGAACTGTTTTTCTCTTGCTGCTTTTAATATTCTCTCTTTCTCTTTTGCTCTTGGCATTTTAATTATGATGTGTCTTGGTGTAGTCCTCTTTGGGTTCCCTTTCTTTGGGGTTCTGTGTGCTTCCTCGACTTGTAAGTCTATTTCTTTTACCAGATGTGGGAAGTTTTCAGTCATTATTTCTTTAAACAGGTTTTCAGTATCTTGCTCTCTCTCTTCTTCTGGCACCCCCACAATTCTGATGTTGGTACGCTTGAAGCTGTCCCAGAGGCTCCTTACATTATCTTCACATTTTTGGATTCTTTTCTCTTCTTGCTTTTCCAGTTGAATGTTTTCTGCTTCTTTATATTTCAAATTTTTGACTTGATCCTTGCCTTTCTCTAGTCTGCTGTTAGTACTCTGCGTAATAGTATTCATTTCAGTCAGTGTATTTATTATCTTCTCTTGGGTCTCACTAAATTTATCCATCTTTTCTAGCATATTCTTGCAAAACCTTATAAGCGTGGTTTTGAACGCTATATCCAGTCGTTTTTTTTCCTCCATTTCTTTTGCTTGTAATCCCTTCCCTTGTCTCGGCATTTTCACTGTGCCGGGGAAATTTCTGTGCTGGATTCAGCCGCAGAAGCCTCTGCTGAGCTTGGGAGGGGTGGAGTCTCAGGGCTTCAGGGACCGCCTTGCCTTCCAGTCGGCCCCGCCCTCCACGGCCCCTGAGTCTCACGTGACTGGGCAATGGCTGGAGCGGTCCTTGTGCGCGCGCACCCGCAGCGCCTCCAACCGCTGCCTTTCCGGCTCCCCTGCGAACCAGGACCACACGAGTCTAGGTCCCCAGGGTTTCGCCCAAAACAGGGGCCCAGTGGACTCAGAAGTGGCACAGATCGGAGGGTCTGTCTCCCGCCCACTCGCGAAAGCCAGCGGCACAATCAGCAATCCGTCCTCCGTGCGTGGTGCCGTGCGCGACCAGACCTCCGATCCTTTGCGACTCCCCTAAATTTCCGTGCACCTCTCCCTTTTCACAGTCCAAACTCCCCCTGTATGAGTTTCGGCTGGATCTGGGGTTTAGTGTCGTAAGAGAAGGGGTTCAATGCCGTTGGGAGTCTCCGTTTCCCTCCCGCCAGAGAAAGCCAGCCAGGTACTCCGCTCGTCTCCGTACCTCAGCTTTTTGCAGCTCCTCTGGGTCTCTGTGAGCCCCTCTCTTTCCCTCTAGTTGTAGAACTTCCACTCAGCCAGCTTTCCTGTGGTTCTGGATGATGTCCGTTCTGTCTTTTAGTTGTAGTTTTGAAATTGTTGTGCGAGGCAGCAGTATAGGTGTTTACCTATGCCGCCATCTTGGATTCTCCTCCCTCTTTTTTTATTAATTGAATTTTCCCCCTTTTGATGAGGAAAATAACATTAGCAAACAACAGTGATATTGTTAACCATAAAGCTAATCTTTATGTAGAGTATATTATGTGCCACATATTGTTCTAAGGATCTCTTATATATATATTTTTTTAATATATTTTATTGATTTTTTACAGAGATGAAGGGAGAGAGATAGAGAGCTAGAAACATCAATGAGAGAGAGACATTGATCAGCCACCTCCTGCACGCCCCCCACTCGGGATGTGCCCGCAACCCAGGTACATGCCCTTGACCGGAATCGAACCTGGGACCTGTCAGTCCGAAGACCGTGCTCTATCCACTGAGCCAAACCGGTTTTGGCAGGATCTCTTATATATTGATTTAGTCCTTATAGCAACATTGGTTGTGCTGTACTTTGCTTGCATGGGAAACAGGCACAGAGAGGCAAAGTAACTTGTCTAAACTCACACAAATATAATGAGCAGTGAAGTAGGATTCATACCCTGGTAATTGCCTCTATAGCCTATGCTCTAAATTGCTATGTATACTGGGTACAAATGGAGCTGCTGATTTATTCTGGAATGGGGACAGGATGAACATAGGGACAAGGATTAAGGTAGAACTGATTTTGTTTTTTAATGTTTGTTTAATGAACTTTATTTCTATTCTACTTCAAATATGTTATAAGACCAAAGCATCGTTTAAATGGTGTTTGGTTTGCACTGGAAACATTCATGCAAAGTAACTCACAGCTAATTCAGAAATGTGCTTTAGAGGGAGGTGATCACCACATGAGGGAGAGCATTAACACTGGTAACAGAGTGGTATGAGACATGACTGAATTACCATTAGATTCATGGGGTATGGAGACCTTTTGAGGTTGGAGGTATGTGCTGTATATTTTCTTTTCTTTTTTTTTTAGAACTTTTCTTATTTTTATTTATTTTTATTTTTTTAGTATATTTTATTGATTCTTTACAGAGAGGAAAGGAGAGGAACAGAGAGTCAGAAACATCGATGAAAGAGAGACATCAATCAGCCGCCCGCAACCAAGATACACACCCCTGAGCAGAATCGAACCCGGGACCCCCTCAGTCCGCAGGCCAACGCTCCATCTACTGAGCCAAACCGGCCTCGGCTGTATATTTTCTTAATTAACTACCTCTCCTTTTCTTAGACCTTGCTGTTTCTAAGGTCATTACACCCCAATGTAAAAACCAGAGTATCCAAATGAAGATCCTTATTTTCAGATATTGAGAGCACCCATGGAATAGTAACACTGGCTTAGGATTTGTTGTGTGTCATTTTATGTCCATGCGTATTCCTGAGAGAGGAGCTTGTTGTCTACACAGATGTTCAGAGAGGGATCACTTACACTTGGTGAAACTTTAATAGTTAACAGGCATGTTGATTCCTAGGTGATGTCATTCTTTCTTATCGGGATTCGTGATGGAAATGGTTTTACCTCACACGATCCTTGGAAATGAGCAGGGAAGTAAACTATGGATATAGCTTTAGCATTTGTCTTTGGCCTCAGTTGATGTACCCTCCTACTGGTTTATTTGCAAAATCCAAAAATAACCAATTTAATTCTTGCACTTATATCTTCCTGTTGATTTATTTAACAGCTGTTTATTGTAAGAGTTTGCCATGTCCTTCATTAATTAGTACAGGAGAAGAGTAAGCAACTGTCATGGGGATAGGGAGAAGACTGATCAGGGGACCCTTAGAGAGATGGTGAAAGTTAGGCTGATTCTTCAGTGGAGGATGATCAGCAGGCACTAGAGGATACTTGAGAACCTCACTACCCAATATAGAGCCACCAGCCACAGGTGGCTTTTGATCATTTGAGATGTAGCTAATGCACATTGAGTGCAAACACAAGGTAAGGCAAAAGTAGGTTTACAAGTTGTAAGTAGGCGAAACAGACTGTTTTTGTATTATTATTTATTAATTATTGTACTGTTTTCCACACGAATAGCTATAAACCTACTAAATGTACATTACTAACTTTAATTTCAGCTGTTTCTTTTGACTGTCACTGGATGATTGGTGGCTCCTTGGGTTCTCTCTTGTCAGTGCTGCTCTGAGCGGGAGGACAGTGGGGAACAGTAGTCTTTCCTGTGGATGATACATCTGTGCCAGATATGAGAGATATACTAAGGACCAAGATGATATAGAGCCTTCCCCAGCCCACAGTCTTCTAATCAGTAGCAGATTAGAAGCATTTTGAAGTGTACATTCCTTGGTGGGCATAAAAGGCCTTTTCATGCTCTACTCATTCTCAACTTCTGTCATGTTCCACCTTTAATGAACAACAGTTTATTCTTCTTATTCATGATAGTTATGTAAAGTCATGGCTAACATTGAATTAGCAAAGATTGAGTCATTGCTTCTGGGGGAAATACAGAATTCTTTAAACACCTCTGGTCACAACTCAATGCATAACGTTATTTTAAGTGGGTTTCTGTTTAAAGACACTTTATTTTATATGTATATAGTTGATTCACTAACATTAACTTACAGCCAGCAGTGCTGTAACTTCTGCCCTAATGAAGCTCATCTTAAATATGCATATTTCTTCATAAGGCACAACGTAGCCTCCTGTGCATAGGGACATATATATCAGGCTGTGTGCTTTTCTCGTTTAATTTGCATGTTAACTTGTGAGTGAATATTATTTCTGAATTATAAAGACATGGAAACCGAGGCTCCAAAAGGAAGTATATTTCCCAAGGTTATATTGGTTGTCAATGGTGAAAGCAAGCGATGAGGCAGGCCTCGCGTGACGCTGGGGCCATGTTAGGAGATGCAGTTAAGTACCATTCTTAGTAAGGCTTCTGACTTCGGTGGGAACCACAGATTCGCCAACTCAAAAGTATCCCTATCTGTTTGATAGCGTAGCCATTGAAATCTGGAAGGACTGAGCATGTGATATGATTTACTCTGAGGTAAGGTCAAGAGCCCCTACATATTTGTTAACTATGGTGACAAAGCTCATCTCTGTGTGTCTTGTCATTTCTTTTGGTATATCTTTTCAACTTCTCTCTCTGCCTGCAAAACAGCTGTGTCTTACATATCTCACAGTCTATCTATCACCATTATCTTTGGAGAGAACTTCTGTGCTGGCCACTCCAGTAGCCCACAGAGCGATGGAGAGGCGTCTTAGGTATTGTCATGGTGTCTTCTGTGGGAGAAGCTGTATCAAGCTGCCGTGGCACAGCCCATGAGGGTCCACAGGAAAAGCTGTGGGCATGGACCATTCAGTTCAGGATAGGGTGCAAGAGAGTTGGGTCCTGTGAGACATTTACTGAGAAGATGGACAGGATTTTGGGTCTTGCGTTTCTTCACACCCAATATTAGAAAACCAAGTTGCTGAGACCAGTTTGGCTCAGTGGATAGAGTGTCGGCCTGCGGACTGAGAGGTCCCGGGTTCGATTCTGGTCAGGAGCATGTGCCTTGCTTGCGGGCACATCTCCAGTGGGGGGTGTGCAGGAGGCGGCTGATCCATGTCTCTCTATCATCGATGTTTCTGACTTTCTATCCCTCTCCCTTCCTCTCTGTGAAAAATCAGTAAAATATATTTAAAAAAAAAAGAAGAAGAAAACCAAGTTAAAATCCCTGGCTGTTCTATTTGGTTGTTTGTTTTTCATTTAGACAATAAGCTGGGATATATGTTGGTCAGAACTAACCATTGTTGAGTTATATACATCTCCCTCCGCCAGGGTTGAAGGAGAATTCCTATAATGACCCATACATTCCAGAGGTTCGCATGAGCTCCCTGGTTCTCTCTCCTGTCACATCCAGGTTATTTCACCTCCTTGGGTAACTTCAAGATAGTTGGAATAGATTCTGGGACATAATTCTCTAATGTACGTGGTTGGAAATGTTATCAGGGTAGCTAGGGGTAAGTAGGGAGAGAGACAAGGTAACAGATAAAAGTGGGAAGTGGTTCTTGTACAAAGGTGAGCAGATGTACCAAAGTAAGAGAAATTAACCAAGTTATTGCCCAACATAAGCAAACAAACAAACAAAAATCGGTTTTTGTTTCACTGGTAGAGGCCTGGGATTCAGGTATGGAGCTCACTGAGGGCACAATTGCCCTAAATGGGAGCCTAGTCCAGTCCTATATGTCTAAACATCCTAAGTTTAGTATAATTTGTGGTTCAGGCAAGTAATGCACTATATTTACTGTTGGTTACAGTTGGTATCTGGAGGTGGCGGGCCCGTCTGAGGGCTTGAAACTTTCAAGCAGAAGCACAAATAATGACCATATTACAGTGACATGAGATTCAGAGAAAGGTTCATGCTTCCCTTGGTAAGCTGAGAGAACAAGGAATCTCATCTTTCGCATGCTCTGTTGAATGTTCAGTTCACATGAGAAGATCCACAGGTAGTAGTACCCTCGTGCCTGGCAATTCCATTTTCGACTCTCTAGCCTCTCTCATGATGTTACAGCTGAAGATCCCCAGGGATGGCCATTCCTCAACATTGAGGATGCTATGTTCATGTTTTTTAATACATCTGCCTAGACTTTTCCTGTACCTTTGCTGGCAATGTACCAAAGTAAGAGAAATTGACCAATCTCCTATTCTGTATTTTGAAGTTATTAAATAGCTTATGTTAGAGAGTGTGTAGAATTGTGGAAAGAACATGGGATTTGCAGTCAGAGCTTGGTTGGAAGCCTACGTGCCATGACTTAGAAGCTTTGAGATATCAAGACTCTGTTAACTTGTTTGAATCTGTTTTTTCTTTGCAAAACTGGGGGCAGTATCTGCTTTGCAGAGCTCTGAGAATGAAACAGTGTACTGGCTAGTACTGTGTCCAACACTTAATTACCAACCATCTAAGATATCTCTTCTCTGTGAAGTATCCCTTCAATACACTTGGTGTGTTTTCTCAGCTGTGTATATTTAATCTCTCCAAGTGGTTTTAAACTCTCTTTCTCATATCCCTGTATATTTAAGTATGTTTTTAATTAGTGTCTGTTCATTTACTAAATTCTCCGTGCACCTGTTATTTCTTCTTCTAGAGCAACATGGATTCTCATTTGTCTATCCAAATTACAGATTTCTAATTTGCTTTTGTTTTTACAATCTAAGAGTATATTTTAATTTTATTTTTAGCTCTTGGTCATTATCACCTAAGTGAGTGTTATCTTGCTTTCCCCTATTTTAGAACTTAGAGCAGTTGATTTGTTTTTTACTCTCATTGCAGCATTCTACCTTTGTCCCTGTGGCTAGTTATGAAGACTATGTAGAAACATGCTAAAGCTTTTTAAATTTTAAAAGATAAAAAACTGTATCTTCTTAAAAATCATAGCGATAAAAACTGGAAGGAAATATCTGCTGGAGGAGATGAGACCTGCACTGGAGGAAGGGTGCAAGCTCCAGAGTCGGCTGCTGGGATTTGAATCTCACTTCTACTACATGTTGGTTGTGTTTGACCTTGGACATGGATATGTTAGTCTGTTTTTTCATACTTCTGGAAATAATGATAACAATGACTTTATAGGATTTTGGGGAATATCAAATAAAATAATACAGGTGTAGCATAGTAGATAGTCAATGGTGCAATAGCTTCAAACTCCATAGCACTTTGTAAAACAGCTTAATTCAGTGAACATTGTCAGGACTTCTGATAAGGGCATAAGTTAAAAAGACAAACACAAACTCAGCTTCTGCTTCTTGAGAAGCTTAAAGTTTGGCAGGGGAAAAGACAAATAATTATATTATACATGTAAATGACAGAGTTCTATATAGGCTATTAAAGAACAGAGGAAGTTCAATTTAGAGGAGAGGGTCCTCTGAGCTGGGACTTAAAAGATGAGTGGGAGTTAGCCAAAAAGGAAAAGCTACACGGTTTGTCCGTGTCTAACAAGCACAGCAAAGAGGTGAGAAGTAGTATGTGGTAGATGAGGAACCATGTACACCTCACATAACCAGGGCAGACAGTAGGGTGACAGAGGAGCCTGGAAAAAATTAGCAGGGGCTACATCATAAGGCAGCTTAGGTGATCTTTGGGGCAGCATAGACTTCTGCCTGGGGGGAGTAGAGGCTACTAAAGATTTTAAGCAGGGAAATTATCTGCGAAGTAGGGAAACTTATGTTAGTAAATCCAAGTAAGAGATGATGAAGACCTGGGCCCAGAGCAAGAGTGATTATCATAATGAAGAGAGCGAAGACTTGAATATTTAAGAGGAAAGTCACATTATGGATGATTTGTTGTGGAATTTAAGGATGATCTATAGATGGGTGCTTTTTCAGTGGGGCAGTTTTAGGGTGGGGAAAAGTAATCAATCCTCTGAACTGAACCTGAGCTGAATTTTTGAGATGGAACCTTTGAGAGGTGAAGAAAAGAAAGATTTGGGAAACAGTGAAAGTAGGTGACACCACCAAGAAGAATGAGAAGCAGCAGTTCTTAACCCGCTTGAGCATTGAAATTACCCAGAGAGCTTCTCAGCAAAATACTGATGGTCAAGCCACATCTCTAAAATCAGATTTAATAGGTCTGGAGAGGTGTCCTGGTCATTTGTTGTGTGTGTATGTGTTTTTAAATTGTGGCAAAGTACATATAACATAAACTTTACCATTTTTACTTTTTTAAAAATATATATTTTATTGATTTCTTACAGAGAGAAAGGGAGAGGGATAGAGAGTTAGAAACATCAATGACAGAGAAACATCAACCAGCTGATTCCTACATACCTCCTACTGGGGATGTGCCCGAAACCAAGGTACATGCCCTTGATTGGTATCAAACCTGGGACCATTGAGTTCGCAGGCTGACGCTCTATTCACTGAGCCAAACCAATTAGGGCATTTTTATTATTTTTAAGTATACAGTTTTGTAACATTAAGTACATTCATGATGTTGTCCATTTCCAGAAATTTTTGTCATTTCAAACAAAAACTCTGACCTCATTAAAAACTCCCCTTTTCCCTTCTTTGCAGTCCAGTAGAACAGGTAACCTCTGTTCTACTTTGTCTTTATGAAATTGACTATTCTAGGTACCCATGTAAGGGAAATTGTAATATGTGGCCTTTGTGTCTGATTCCTTCCACTCAAGGTTGTGTTTTCAAGGTTCATCCATGTTGTATGTACAGTAAATTCCCTTATCTTGGTGGGTTATGTTTCAAGACCCCCCAGTGGGTACTTGATACAAATAATAGTACTAAACCCTATACATACTATGTTGTTTTTTATTAAACATACCTACTATGATAAAGTTTCATTTATAAGTGAGGCTGCTTAATGCTGCTGTGAATACAATGTACATCTACATATCTGGTTGAGTCCCTGCTTTCAGTTCTTTTCAGTCTATGCAGAAGTGGAACTACTGGATCACGTGGTAATGTATTTTTTTAAGAGCTCCCAGGTGATCTTTCATATTCAGCCATAGTTAAGAAATTATAGTGTACAACACGGGTGCTTAATCTGGAGGGTCCTTGAAAGGTGGTCTTAGTGCTCTGGTCTTTTCAGGAGAATTGTTTGCCTTACTTTGTGTATACCTGGTTTTACTTTTTGGCTTTGATCAGATTCTCAAGCAGTTCCTAACTCCAAAGCAGAGTTAGGAATCACTGCAAAACATAATGTTGAAAGACAAAGATTTGACTAGACATTTCTCCAAAGAAGGTCTGTAATGGCCAAGTAAGCACATGGAAAAACGCCCAATATCATTAGTCCTTAGGGAAATACAAATCATACCAACAATGAGATGCCATTTCAGACTCATTAGGATGGTTAGAATTAGAAAATAATAAGGGAAATAACAAGTATTGACAAGAATATGGATAAATTGGAACCCTGGGACAATATTAGTGGGGAAAAAAAATAGTATGTCTGCCTTTTGAAAGCAATTTGGCAGTTTTTCAAAAAGTTAAACGGAGTTACCAAATGACTCACCAGTTCCATTCCTAGGTATATGTCCTTCGGAACTGAAAATATATATCTACTAGAGGCCCAGTACACAAAATTCATGCACTCAGAGAAGGGGGAGTCCCCTCAGCCCAGCCTGTGCCCTCTCGCAGTCCAGGAGCCGTTGGGGATGTCCCGCCACCACTGCAGCACTCACTAGCCATGAGCCTGGCTTCTGACTGAGCGGCAAGGGCACGGACCACCAGGAGGCAGCTCCTGCATTGAACGTTTGCCCCCTCGTGGGTAGTGCATGTCATAGTGACTGGTCATTCCGCTGTTTGGTTGATTTTCATATTAGCCTTTTATTATAGGTTGTAAGAACTGTACACAGATGACCATAGTAGCATTATTTCTAATAGCTAACAGTAGAAAGAACCCAAGTGTTCACCAACTGATGAGCAGATAGACAAAGTGTAGTATATCCTTACATTGGCATATTTAGCCATAAAAGAAGGAATGAAACACTGATATATACAACAATATTGCTGAACTTTGAAATTATTATTCTGATTGAAACCAGTCAGACACAAATGATTACATATTGTATGATTCCACTTACATGAAATGTCCAGATGAGGCAATTCTGTAGACATTCTTACAGGTCTCCTCTCGGACTGCTTAATTATTCTTTCCCCTCTCTTTTATTGAATCTTCCTCTTCAGAGTTATCCAGACCTCCATCTCAGCCTAATCATCACCTAGTCTTATTTTTAAAATTTATTTTTAATATCTTTATTTAGTCATAAAATCCACCCTTTTAACCTCTACATTTCAGAGGCTTTAGACTAAACACTGAAATGTGCAACCATTGCCACATCTAACTATACAACATTTACTCACCCAAAGGAAACCCGTCCCCATTATGCAGTCACTTCCCAACTCTGCCACTGGGGTGATGGGGAGAGAATTGTAATTGTGGATCATGGAGTGAGTGGAGGAGAATGGGAATAAACCACATGCCCATATTTGAATCTCAAAATTCAACAAACTCAGAAAATGGAAAGGTTTGGCAGTAAAGCCTGACCTGAATGGGTCTGAGCTGATTTATAATCTTCATTTGTCCCACTTTGTGTGAAATTCAGACATTTCATTGCGTAAATAATATTGAATTTGAATGCAGACTGCTTCTACAGGCCCTGTGGGGATGGTATGAAAAACAGTACATAACACATATTCTCTTTCTAAAATTAAACATATCTTTCTATCTGAATTTTAAATTATGTGGCCCCTAGGTGTTGGGGGGAAGGGCCCACAGGTCTGTAGTCTTTGAATGGGTTGGGATGTGAAGGAAATTTGTGAAATTGATTAGCTGCTAAAGGTTTCAGATTCAAGAGGAATTTATTCTAAAAGATGGAAAGGACCTGATTATGCTTATAGGTTAAAACAGAGAGGAAGAGGTTGAAAACTTGGTAAATAGAAGCTTTGTAGCAAAGTCTCAAAGCAGGTGGAGAGGGAAATGGGAGATGGGGTTGGAATGGTTGGCGGGTCACACATCCTCTGAGACACCAGGAGTGATGTAGACAATAGCTGCAGATGTCTTTTTAAGTCAGGATAAAGGTAAGGTGAGGAAAATCAAATTGAATAGTCATTTGCAGAAGTGGTTAGAGAATGCTGCTACAGGCCCCCGTGCTGGAAGTAATTGTTGGGGTGAATAGATGGAGCTGACTTAAGAATGAGGGAAAAGATTTGCAGGCAAGATGATGGGTGTAGGGCAAGTTTAGAAACCTTGAAATGTCTGTAGGGCCATTTGCCCCTTAACTGTATGATTTTCTCCTTCACTGTCCAGCTTCCCACTGACAAGAGTGGAGAAATCTTGGGATTACGTTTTACAGAATGAATTCTGTGAGAGGAGATGTTTGAAAGGGAACTGAAGGTTCCAGGGGCTGGTGGTGGGTCTCATGGGTAGAGAAGGAAGGGAGTTGAGTGAAAGGGGCATGAGACCTCAGGGTTTGTTTTGTTGTTGTTTTGTTTTTAAATATATTTTATTGATTTTTTTTTTTTTTTTTTTTTTTACAGAGAGGAAGGGAGAGGGATAGAGACTTAGAAACATCGATGACAGAGAAACATCGATCAGCTGCCTCCTACACACCCCCTACTGGGGATGTGCCCACAATCAAGGTACATGCCCTTGTCTGGAATCAGAGAACCTGGGGCCCTTCAGTCCACAGGCCGATGCTCTTATCCACTGAGCCAAACCGGTTAGGGCTAAACCTCAGTTTTGTTACACATTGAAGACCAGTTATTAAGGAAGAAGGCAATAAGAATGCTAGTACACTAGGAGGTTGTGGGCAGCATGTAGCATTCAGAATATCAATAATTCTGGCTGATAACAAGATTCAGAATATGATCATAAGAGGCAATTCAGACCCTTTATTCTGACTTCAATAGGGGTCACACTCTTTGACCTAGTAATTACAGTTCAGAAACTCATATCAAGACTGTTGATTATTGTTAATAATCAGTAAGTTGGATCAGTATGTATGTATGTATGTATGTATGTATGTATTTATTTATAACTTTTAAAAATATATTTTATTGATTTTTTTTTTTTTTTTACAGAGAGGAAAGGAGAGGGATAGAGAGTTAGAAACATCGATGAGAGAGAGACATCGATCAGCCGCCTCCTGCGCGCCCCTACCAAGATACATGTGCCCGCAACCAAGATACATGCCCTTGACCGGAATCGAACCTGGGACCTTTCAGTCCGCAGGCCGATGCTCTATCCACTGAGCCAAACCGGTTTCGGCTGGATCAGTATTTATATGAAAGATATTCATTACAGTTATTTATAGAAATAAAAGATGAAAGATGAATGATTATAGGAAATGGTTAAATATTTCATAGTACCTTTATATGATGGCATATTATAGAACCAGTAAAAATTATGTTTATAAAGATATATTTAAGATCATGGAAATTTTTAATTAATAGCACTAGGAAAAAAATAAAGAAAACATCTATAAAATTGATTATAGTCTCATGTGATGAATAACTATTTCAATCAACAATAGACCAAATATACAACAGTGGTTCCATGAGACTATAATGAAGCTAAAATATTTCCCATTACCTAGTGACAGCTACACTAATAAAAGAGAAACATGCACATTGACCATACCTCTGCTATACCCACAAGCCATACCTACCAGCCAATCAGGAGCAAGTATGCAAATTAACCCAACCAAGATGGTGGTGGCCACAGAGCTGGAGCTAGCAGGAGGCTTGGATTGCCCCAGTGATGGAGGAAGCCAAGCTTCCTGCCCTCCCTGGCTGGCTCTGGCCTCTGCTCAAGGCTCCAAAGTTTCAATTATAGAAAATAAATAAATCCCAGATACCTGCTTCCACCCGGTCCTAACCTCCGCTCAAGGAGATGCTGGGTGGAGGGGGGGAGTGGGAAGGAGGGGAGAAAAAGAAAAAAGGGAGGGTCTGGGAGCTTGGGTCACCTGGGGGTGATCAGGCCAGAATGGGTTGATCAGGCTGGTGGGGGGTGGGGCTGGTGGGGGTAAGCAGGCCAACGGGGGGGGGGGGCCCATTGGGAGCGAGCAGGCCAGTAGGAAGGGAAGGTGGGGGCAAGCAGGCCAGCAGGGGTGGCATTTGGAGGCAAGTAGGCTGGCAATGGGGGGCATTTAGGGGTGAGCAGGCCAGCAGGCAGAGTGATTAGAGGCAATCCGGCAGGCAGGCAGGCAGGCAGGCAGACAGGTGAGCTGCTCAAGCCAGCAGTCCTGGATTGTGAGAGCGATGTCTGACTGCTGGTTTAGTCCCGATCCCTGTAAACCGGCAGTAGGGCATCCTTCGAAGGGTCCCATATTGGAAAGGGTGCAGGCCAGACTGAGGAACGTCCCCCTCCCCACCCCTATCCCCGTGCAGGAATTTTGTGCACTGGGCCACTAGTTGTAATATAATAGCACAACACATTACCCACATACTGTTGTAACAAACCTACTATGCTATAAAGTACAGTACATACAATTATATACTTAATAATTAAACAAGTGACCATAGTACTGGTTTGTGTATTTACTATATTATACTTTACTAGAGGCCTGATGCACAAAATTCATGCAGTAGGAGGCCTTCCTTCCCCTGGCTGCCGGCACTAGTTTCTTCCCTCTGGCACCTGACCTAGGCTTCCCTCCCGCTGCCACAGGCACCTGGGACCCGGGCTTCGCTTGCAGCCCCGGCTTCGTCCAGAAGGTCGTCCGGAAGAATGTCTGGTCTACTTAGCATATCATGCCGTCATCATTATAGATTGTTATTTTAGAACTTGGTCTTTCTACTTATTTAAAAAAAGTTTAGTAATCAGTATGCCCTGTTGTGCCAGCAGCATCCTCAAACATCTCGTGTTTACTGAGCCATGCTTGCATCATTTTCTCTGCTTGATTTAATCTCCTGTTGTTTCATGCACTAACCTGCTGTACAGGCTTGTAGCACAATAGACTGTCCATCTAACCTAGGGGGGGGTGTGTGTGTGTAGTAGACTACACCATCTAGGTTTGAGTACATGCACTCAGTGATGTTTGTAGGACAAAATTGTCTAATGATGTATTTCCCAGTCTGTCTCCATCATTAAGTAGTGCTGACTGTATACAGTTTGGTTTAATTGTATATGTACATACAACATATGTACATACAACATAGTTTAAAATACTGAGCAAAAAAAATTTTTATAGTTTATGGTGATTCCCTGGGTGGTAGGAATACATGCAATTTTATTTTTTAGCATTTTGTATTTTCTGTTATGAACATATCTTACTTTTATTAAGCAAAAATAAAATAAAACTTAAAAAAATAAAATTCTTCTCGAATCTTTTAGCAAATGGAATAAGGAAAATCCACTTGGGATGAACTATTGTTAGAGAAGTAATTCTTGCTCATAATAACCACCAGTGTGTTTTCAAAGTATTTGCAAGCCATGTATCCATTCCACAATTTTGCCAAGTTGTCAGCATCAGCTTGTGGGGCTTTTATTGTTGTTTGCTGTTTTTTTGTTTTTTTTTAGTAACAGCTTTATTGAGATAAAAATTCACCCTTTTAAAGGGTACCTTGGTTTTTAGTTTATTCATAAGTTGTACGGCCACCACCACACTCTAGTTTCAGAATGTTTTCATCAACCCAAAAAGAAACCCTGTACTTACTAGCTGTCACTCCCATTTCCCTTTCCTCGTAACCCTTGGCAGCCCTAATCTACTTTCTGTTTCTATGGATTTGCTTATTCTCGACATTTCATCCAAATGTAATTATACAATGTGTGGCCTTTTGCAATATCCTGTTAGCTACTCTTCAGCTCCTTCTTCCTACACTGCCAAAGATGTTGTTTATGATTCTATAATGTTGATCTTTGATCTTCCTAACTAACTGATTTTTACCACCTTTGGCTCAAAACTTCTCATTGAGTCCATGGTTTATTTAATCAGTAGGAACTACTGATTCTAGCATTTAAAGTTTTCTATATCCTGACTCTACAAAGCAGTATTTACTTAAATAACTGGTAAATATATGAGTTCAGTGAATAAAATGCACTCTGCTTATCTCTCCCTTTCTCCTCAGAGAAGAAGAGAATTACTATGAGTTGGTCCCATTTCAGATAACTGATAGGGCAGGAAAAGTTCTCTCCAGAGTTTAGGGCAGAGATCTGTCAACCTCAGCAGGCTTCCTAGCTCAGAAAGGGTTTGTTCATCATTTGGGCACGTTGGCTGGGCAAAAGCGAGCCTTTGTGACAGCTCCTACATGGCACCTTGAGAAAGAAGCGGAGTTCTGTGGATCCCTGACTTTGGTGGCGCGCAGCCCACACCATCACCAGGGCCTCCCAGGTTTTAGGTTTGATCCCTGTTGAGGCACCTACAGGAGGCAACAGATCAGTCAGTATTTCTTTCCGATATTGATGCTTCTCTCTCCCTCCTTCTCTCTCTTATCCTCTCTCTCTCTTTCCCTCTCTCTTTCTCCCTCCCTCTCTCTCTCTCTCTCTCTCTCTCTCTCTCTCTCTCTCTCTCTTTCTCTCTCTCTCTGTCTCTCTCTCTCTCAAATCAATAAACATATCCTCCAGTGAGGATATTAAGAGAAGGAAAAATTGTATCCATTCTTTAATTTCCCCCTCATTACCCTTTGTTGTTTTTCACGTGTACAGTAGTCATGTGAGTTTTTCTTCTTCCTAAATCTGATTTCCTGAGATAAGTTTTGTTTCTTTTTTTTGTAATAGATTTTATTGATTTTTTTTAAAGAGATGAAGGGAGAGGGATAGACAGTTAGAAACACCGATGAGAGAGAAATACCAGTCAGCTGCCTCCTGCACACTCCCTCATGAGTATGTGCTCACAACCAAGGTACATGCCTTTGACTGGAATTGAACCTAGGACCCTTGAGTCCGCGGAGCGACGCTCTATCCACTGAGCCAAATTGGTTAGGGCAGTTCTGTTTCTTATTCAGTGATTGTAGTGCAGTATCCACTGAGCATAGTACTTTGTCCTTAGCTACTGCTCAATAATTACCAGTGCAGTTAAACATCAGAAGGAAAGAACTGTGAATTGATTTTTAAATTAAAACCTTATCACTTAGGTTATATGTTTAGTACCAAAAGAAGACCTATATTCATTAGTAACCTAACCTTATAAAATTCAATTGTCTGGGGCCAAAATGTGTTTTTGCCCTAATAGTCATTCCTCTAGGTTTTGAAACATTGGCCTAAAACAAAACCCTAAAAACTAAGGAAGTCATATGCCTGTGCTATGAGCACATGTGTTGTGATATTGCTGAGAGCTAACTAGCTTAGTTTTCTTGAAATCATCTGGCTCAGCTGGAACAAGGATTCAAGTTTCAGCCTAATGAATTCATATCCTTTTTATTTGAGTACCAGCGAAAAGGAATATAGTTAGCTGTTTCTAAGGTGTCAGGCAATTATCTTAATTTCTTTAAAGCTTTATATCATGCTTATTACTTGCCTATAATAGTTAAAAATAAGGTACCAGCAATCTTCCAGATCTTTATTCATAGGTGTACTTTTTTTCAAAACAATTATTCTGTACTTTTGATACAAACACATTTGAGGACTAATAACTATAAGGTAAAATAAAAAGGTAGAGAACAACAAGTTCTATAATAGAAGGAGTTTGTTTGTTTTGCCCTGGAACTTTTTTTATTATTTTTTTTAATTTAATAAATCTTTATTGTTCAGATTATTACAATTGTTCCTCTATCCCCCCCATAGCTCCCCTCCACCTGGCTCCCCCCCCCCCCACCCTCTGCCCTTACTGCCCCGCCATTGTTCTCATCCATAGGTATATGATTTTTGTCCAGTCTCTCCCTGCACCCTCCTCACCCCTTTCCCCCTGAGGATTGTCCACTCCCTTTCTATGCCCCTGATTCTATTTATTCACTAGTTTTTTCTGTTCATCAGATTTTTAATTCACTTGATTTTCAGATTCACTTGTTGATATGTATTTGTTGTTCATAATTTTTATCTTTACCTTTTTCTTCTTCTTCCTCTTCTTAAAGAGTACCTTTCAGCATTTCATATAATACTGGTTTAGAGTGATGAACTTTCTAGCTTTTTCTTATCAGTGAAGCTCTTTATCTGCCTTTCAATTCTGAATGATAGCTTTGCAGGGTAGAATAATCTTGGTTGTAGGTTCTTGCCATTCATCACCTTAAATATTTCTTGCCACTCTCATCTGGCCTGCATAATTTCTGTTAAGAAATCAGTTGATAATCGTATGGGTGCTCCCTTGTAGGTAACTAACTGTTTTTCTCTTGCTGCTTTTAATATTCTCTCTTTGTCTTTTGCTCTTGGTATTTTAATGATGATGTGTCTTGGTGTGGTCCTCTTTGGATTCTTTTTTGTTTGGGGTTCTGTGTGCTTTCTGGACGTGTAAATCTATTTCTTTCACCATGTGGGAGGAGTTTTTAGTTATTATTTCTTCAAATAGGTTTTCAGTATCTTGCTCTCTCTCTTCCTCTGGCACCCCCATAATTCTGATGTTGGTACGCTTAAAGTTGTCCCAGAGGCTCCTTACTCTATCTTCACATTTTTGGATTCTTTTTTCTTTTTGCTTTTCCAGCTGAGTATTTTCTTCTGCTTTGTATTTCAAATCTTTGACTTGATTCTTGCATTCCTCTAGTCTGCTGTTAGGTTTCTGTATAATATTTTTTATTTCAGTCAGTGTGTATTTAATCTCCTCTTGGGTCTTGCTAAATTTAACCATCTTTTCTAAGAAATTCTTGAAAAACCTTATAAGCGTGGTTTTGAACTCTATATTCAGTCGTTTGTTTTCCTCCATTTCTTTCGTTTGTGATCTGTTCCTTTGTCTCCACATTTCCGCTGCTTTCCCGAGTTGGTAGAGTAGCTTTGTGTGCTAGGTGTTCTATATGGTCCTGTAGCTCCGCCTCCCCAGTTACCTGAGGTGGACTCTCTTGGTGCACCCCTTTGTGGACTGTGTGTATAGCCTTGTTGTAGTTAAGTCTCGATTGTTGTTGGTATCACTGGGGGGAATTGACCTCCAAGCCAATTGGTTTTGAGGATCAGCTGTGTCTATGCCAGGAGAACTTCTATGCTGGAGTCAGCCTTATGAGACAAGACTTGCAAAATTGCAAAAGCCTCTGTGGTCAGCTTGGATGGGACAGAGTCTCAGGGCTGAGCAGACAGCCTTGCCTTCCTGTGAGCCCTGCCCTACGCGGCCCCTGGGTCTCAGTGTCCCTTTATAATCACTGCAGCCCTCTCTGTGCACACTTGCAGTTGTGCGCTTCCAGAGCTCTGCCTTTCCGGCTCCCCTGAGTTTCCATGAGCTCTGGGGACCTGTATGAGTCTGAGTCCCCAGGATCTCTCCTGAAACTGGGGTTCAGTGCAGTCGAGAGGTTCCGTCTTCCTCCCGCTAGAGAAAGTCAGCGACACAATCAGCAGTTTCCGTGCACTCCTTCCTTTTCACGACAGTTCAGACTCCCCCCTTATGAGTCTCGCCGGGAACTGGGGTTCAGTGCAGTCGAGAGTTTTGTCTCCCTCCTGCTAGAGGAAGCAGCCAGGCACTTCGCTGCCTATCCTCTCCACGCATGTGACTCTGTACCTCAGCTTTTTGCAGCTCCTCTGTGTCTCCATGTGCCCCTCTCTTCCTTTCTAGTTGTAGAATTTCCACTCAGCCAGCTTTCCTGTGGTTCTGGATGGTGTTTGTTCTGTCTTTTAGTTGTAGTTTTGAAATTGTTGTGTGAGGCAGCAGTTTAATTGTTCACCGATGCTGCCATCTTGGTTTCTCTTCTTCTTTCTTTTTTAAATATATATTTTATTGATTTTTTTCACAGAAAGGAAGGGAGAAGGAGAAAGAGTTAGAAACATTGATGACATAGAAACACCAATCAGCTGCCTCCTGCACACCTTCCACTGGGATGTGCCTGCAACCAAGATACATGCCCTTGACCAGAATTGAACCTGGGACCCTTCAGTTCGCAGGCCGACGCTTTATCCACTGAGCCAAACCAGTTAGGGCTCTTTTTTAATTTTTTTCATAGCCTATTCCAGATCACCCTTATCTCATCCATGATTTACAATGCCTTTTAAGCTCATATGGGGTTTAATTTGTATTAACTACCCATGGCCTAGTTAGAAGCTACCATTCTTGAGTTGATATACTTAGTTTCACAAAATGCAGTTAATCTTCATCTGGAGCTATAAGAGCGGAGAACCCCTCCATTTGCCGCTGTCCGGGACAACTATGCTCTTCATGGCATTCATCAAGACTGGAGGGCTCCCTGGTCTCTGGTCCTGAGGTCAGAGGACCGGGCTCCTTTGCACAATCATAGTAAAACAGTGTGATTGGATTCTACTGAAAGCTGTTTGTGCGTCCCAAGTTTGAAAATTATTGAGATATAAATGTCTCATAAGCTACACTGGGAGAGTTAGTTTTTGATAATCACCAAAACCCAACATTTGAGAGAGAGAGAAAAAAAATGGTTAAGTTGGTGTTTTAGCTCATATTTTCAGATACCCAGATAATTTTTAAATTCTTTAAAAATAATTATTGTAAATAACTTTATAAATCCTAGTCATTCTCAGTAAATCACATAAGTATGTGTTATTGCAAATAAAAATACTTAAGTTGCCTTATTATTATAAAACCAAATTACATTTTTCCTTTTTTTTTTTTTTTGAGTAAGGGGAGAAAGGAGGGCCTGTTGATCCAAGGCTGCCTTTATTATTTTTAATGGCAACTGTTGCCTCTTAGCAAATACTGCTCAAAGTTATTGTAATGATGTGACCAAAAGAAAGCTTGCAGGAATATGCATGGTGAAAAGAATGAATCAGAGGTCCTCCCATCAAACCAAGTTTTTCCTTCTTGCTCATTATCCACGTCTGTAGGAGAGTGGCAGAGAAAAGAGAAGGAGCATTAGAAAAAAAAAAGGGGGGGCGTGTTTCAGAAACAGACTTCTTAAAGAAACATCACTTGATGTTTTTCTCTTCAACATCAGTTATCCCTTATTTCTTCTTGAATCAAAAGCATTTAATTTAGGTCCTATCCTTTGTCCCTGGGATATGCCCACTTTCTTTTCCTGTTCAATTAGAGATGAAGAACTCACAAGGAAGTTTGTAGTTAAATAAGCGTGAATGAGAAAAAGGAGGGGGAAATCAGTGCCTTATTGTCATCTCTGGCACCCAAGAAACTGGAGCAGGAAGAAGCAGCACGGGCTGCCTGGACCGGCAGGGCTGGGTCATGCGGACAGTGGGTGCCAGGCTGTCCTAAGGACACAAAAGAAAGGAATGTTATTTTCATTTTATGGACCATAGCCAGGCACTAGGTAGCAGGAGACCTTTACTTCCTCTTAGGGGAACCTAGGAAGCCTTCGTAAAGAGGATGGTTTTTAGCTGTACTTGAAGGGTAAGGTTTTCCTAAGGAAGAAGAGCAGTTTTAGTAACCTTTATTGAAAGGTGTTTGTGATTTATGTCTTTTTCTTGCTTTAAAAGAATCACATCTGTAGGAGTAAAAACATGAGAAAGTTCCTATAGTTAAGGAAAAGAGGATGAAATAATGAGAAGGCCAAAACAACCAAGCCTGCCTGCCTCTTTCCCTCTTCCTCCCTCCTTCCTCCTTTCTTCTTTTTTTTAAACTCATAAAAGTCTGATGTGTTACTGAAAGGAAATTTGGAAAATACAGAAATTAAATTACACTAATAGTGCTCATCAAAAAAATATAACTACTGATGTTTTGGTGAATTTTCTTCCAATTTTTTGCCTATAAATTAATTTTCCTCTCCACAGACATTTACATGTTGCTCTACTAAATCTATAATAATATCTGATGTTTATTAAGTAAGCCCTGAATAAGTGCCAGTTTCTGTGCTATGCCCCTCACATTTCATGCTCTCAACAAACTCAGGAAGGTGTGTATTATTATTTCTCACTTTTACAAATGAAACAACTTAGGTCCAAAGAAGTCAATGAGCATAATTGACATAACTAATATGCGGTATTCCTAGGATTCCAAACCAGAGTTGACATGGAGGATGTGCTCTAAGCCACTACATTTTATAGTTTTTCATGAATTTTATTTTAATGGTTTCATAATAAAGAAATTCTTCTATGAATCCTGAGAGTTCTGTTAGAAAGTCTCTGCTGAGATGTCACTCTATCAAGCACCTCCTGATGACCTATTTAAAATAGCACCTCTCAGCCCCATCTACCTTGTACTCTATCTTAACCCTACCTTATTTTTCTTTATAGCACTCACCACTACCTGATATAGTAAAATGTTTGTTTTACTATTTCTCCTTTCCCTCCTTCCTCTTTAGAATATGAGTCATAGACAATAGACTTCATTTGTTTTGTTCATTGCTATCTCCCTCAATACCTAGAACCATGCATGGCACCTAATAGATATTTCATACTTGCTCAAGGGTGGAATGACCTGCCTTCAGGTTAGCTTTATGTAAATGTGGAATTTCTTATCAACCTCCATTGGGACTGATAGGCTGGAATAACCACCTGCATTTATACCTCTCCCTCTCCTCCTTCCTCACCCTCTCCACCCCTCAGTCACAGGTTAATCACCTGTCAATCACCTGTCAGAACTGATGTTGCTGTTCTCCAGTGCTTTGGGCTGATGGGCAATTTAGAATGCCCCACCTGTCTGCCCCCACAGTGGCATTGCATGTTTACCAAGAGCCAGCTTCTTGTCCATACTGGTTTATGCCAGTTATACTTGTTATTATAATTTCATCATTTAATTAAATATTATATAACTGATTAAGTATGAGTTTGAAAAGACATGTTTCTATAAAAGCTAAGATGAATGCTTTGAAAAACTCAGGCAAATGGACAGAAATTACTGTCAAATAGGTATATGCAGCACATCTGTCTAAGATTGGAGGGAAAATAACTAAAATTGATACCTCATATGCTCTTATAACAATCTAAGTGCCTGTAAGTCCTAGCTCTGTTTTAATTAAAAATTGGCAATAATTGGAGCTCCAGTGGCACAATCGGTTAGCACGTGGTACTTATAAAATTGGCAATATAGACAATGCCTGAATGGATAACCATTATGCAATTAAAAAAAAATATTCCACTGGAGACTGATATTCAAATGTATATTTTTGCCGAGACCGGTTTGGCTCAGTTGATAGAGTGTCGGCCTGTGGACTGAAAGATCCCAGGTTCAATTCCGGTCGGGGGCATGTACCTTGGTTGCGGGCACATCTCCAGTGCAGGGCGTGCAGGAGGCGACTGATCGATGTCTCTCTCTCATCGATGTTTCTGACTTTCTATCCCTCTCCCTTCCTCTCTGTAAATAATCAATAAAATATATTTTTAAAAAAACCCACAAATGTATATTTTTGTTTAAAGTTCAAATGGAAGGATTAAAGGTATCATTTCCTATAATTGCTCTTGATAAATGACTTTGTGAACTTAAATTACTACTTCTGATTCTATAGGAAAAGAGGCTTTTACTGTTTTTAATGAAATTCAACATTCTTGGTGCGCTCGAGATAATTCTTAGCTGGTTTTGTTATTTCAATAACTTCATAGTAATTGATAATAATAATAGTTCATTTCTCATCCAGAAATGTTGATAAGCCAAAGCATGATTTCCTCTCTGCACTAGAACATGAGCTTCAAAACAGGGACCTCTGTCTTTTGTTCACAGCTTTCTCTCCAATGTCTCCAACAGTGCCTGGTGCGTTATTTACTGACTGGATAGGTGAATGATTCTAAAGTATGTATGTTTGTTACAGAGAGAAGTGTTTTCTGTTTTACATCTATATCACTATATTTTTTTAACAAAATAAACATACTTTTGAATTAACGTATTGATTATTTATAAAATTAAAATTAACTGCTTTATATAATATACATAAGTTTATGTTTTTCTCTTCAATGAACATGTTGAAGTATAGCAACCTCAAGGGGAATTAGTCAATAATATTGTGACTACATTTTGCACAGTGATCTCTAGACTTTAAGATATAGCATTGTTGAGTCACTATGTTGTACATCTGAAACTAATATAATCTTGTATGTCAGTTATATTAAAACAATTTTTTTTTAAGGCATAGGCTCCTCAGTACTTGTGTTACATTCGTTAAGAATTGAGGGACTAATGGGGATTCTCTTGTGAACTCTAAAACTTCTTGTGTGGTCTTGGTCAAGTTACTTTCTCATTTTCCTCATCTGTAAAATGGTGAAAATCATAGGTTGTTACAGGAATTAAAGGAGTTCATATTTTTAAAATGTGTAGAGAATTCTGCCAAGATGTTTAGCACTTAATAACTGATAGTTATTATCATTGCACCTGAGTTTGACTCCTGGCCTGTCTTTTTTTTTTTTAATCTGTGTGGCTTGGGCAATTTACTTATGGAAATAGGTCAGAGAGGTTAGATAACCTGCAAGGGGTGGGTAATAAGTACTCAATAAATGTTAGCAAAAAATAAAAAGGCAGGAAGTGTCATATGGGAGAGGACATTCATTTATTTATTAAAAAACATTTTACAACTGAAATAATAAAAACACTTTTATGCAGATACAGACTGTCTTGCCTTTGCCATTTCAGTAAATTTTCCTTGTAGATTAGAAAGGTTTCTTTAATCTCATAAAGAAGTTTGAAATGGATTTCACAATAACGAAAAGATAATTGACTTTTAATCTGGACAAGTTTTGAATGCAAAAATGTCAAACACAAGCACCACATTGTAGTTCTTAGTTTGATGACTTCTTCCAGAATCCTAGGCTGGCAGTGAAAACTGGTTTTCTGAATATTAATAGGAACTAAGTACACCGGGCTTGACTTAACAGGGAGGGAAATGCTTACATTATGCAAAGAGTGCAGCTTCTTCCCGGGATGTTTTCTCATTTGAGGCCTATTAAAATCTCGTCTTGCTATTCCTGGCCATATTAGTACCACTGATGTCGCTGGATTATAATCGGCCCAGTGAGTGGCTATATTAAGGAGCGGGCCTGTGAGAATTGAGAAAGTGGAAACTGCTTTGTCCCCCAGTGTCAGACTAGACATCCCCCTATTGGTAGTGACCGTTTACATCAACTCTCCACTACTTACAGACTCTGCACTGAAATTTACTAAGAGAAAGCGAGAGGATTTTTTCCTTTTTTAAGAGAGATTCAGATGATGGAATTGTTACAGCAAAATATTTGTGTAGCCAGTAAGCATGAATTTAGCATTGATTTGATTATTGCAGCATGTGTTCCAGAGCGGCTGCCGCCCATTTGCAGCCTAATGTGTTTATTACAGTCTTCCTGGTGGCATCTTGAAGTGTCTTCCAGCTAAAAAATTCATGAACATTATTGGCTCTCAGTCAGAAAATGGAATATGTCTTCAAGTCACTGTCTAATATACCACTTTAAAGCCATTTTACAAAAGTAAATCTAAGAGCGTCACATATTGAAAAGGAAGGAATTTTTAACTTAAACATTTGTTTACACACTGTTATTTTTCTGGGGAGTAAGTAAGAGAAAGTAAGTGCTGAACTATTTTACTTAGAACAGAGTAGTTGTAGGATATGTTATTTTCTTTAACCTCCTTTCCACCTGTAAACTGTTAGTGAGATATTGAAAAATAATATTTTAATAGTAATATGTGTTTGGCTTCTGCAGCTAATTTTCAAAAAGTAAAGTATTCAGTAAGTAGCTCAAAAGTTGTGAAATTAAACTGAGAAGGCTTGCAAATGTCTTTATTCTGGATTTACTTGAAGCACGTCTCTTAAAACTTTGCAACTACTGTCAGTGAATCAATGTGCGGTTTTCTGAGTCTGAATCTGTAAATAAATATAGACTATAATATGTGAGGTAAATTAGAATGTTATTGTGTGAAAAGCAAGAAGCAATCTAGTGTTTGGTAAACATGAAGTTAAAAGTGTTCTTATGATCTAATAAAAAGTAATAATACTTGGGGGAAATAATATACTGTTTTTGTAGCTGAAATTTACTGTGGAAATATTGTATAGCATCTCCTATGACTTGGAAATGCATCCCTTGTTTTGCCAGTGGGAGGAACATATCTGATTTTTCTGTGTGCTTTTGTCCCTGAATTGATAAGTCCTCATAGGCCTAGGTCTACTTCTGTTGTACTTGCACGTAATTCTTCTTGGTTTGCTTATTTCTATGAATCAACAATATATTCTTGCATAATATGCATAGTCCCTGCAGAGAATATTTAACTTTCTTTTAATATATTTTATTGATTTTTTTACAGAGAGGAAGAGAGAGGGATAGATACTTAGAAACATCAATGAGAGAGAAACATAGATCAGCTGCCTCCTTCATACCTCCTACTGGGGATGTGCCCACAACCAAGGTACATGCCCTTGACTGGAGTCGAACCTACGACTCTTGAGTCCGCAGGCCGATGCTTTATCCACTGAGCCAAACCAGTTAGGATGAGAATATTTAACTTTTACCAAAAGTTGGGGTCTTGCCAAAATAATGTCTGCTTTGGGTGATTTTGCCCAGTTTATAGTGTTTAGAAAGAGGTATTTCCCTTTGTTGATTTGATGTCTCTACTCCTGTATCATATGACTGGCTTTCAAGGTTGGCCCACTGTTTGCTACCTTTCTTGAGCATCTAATCCTAAAAGCACATTTTGTATATTTAAGTATTAGATACCACTGTGCTTTCTCATGCTTATCAGGGTCTGGCCCAGAAATTTTGCTTTTGTAACATAAAGAGATCCCACAGTGTACTTTGAAGGAGAAACTATTTCGAGTGTAGAATGATAAAGAAATAGTGACTGTACCCGTTTTATTTTTAGTTTATTTTTCCTGATTTCAGAGAAGGGATAGAGAGATAGAAACATCAATGATGAGAGAGAATTATTGATTGGCTTCCTCCTGATGTCCCACACTGGAGATTGAGCCCACAACCCAGACACGTGCCCTTGACTGGAATTGAACGTGGGATCCTTCATTTCTCAGGCCAATGCTCTAACCACTGAGCCAAATAAGCTAGGGCTCGTTAACTCTGTTTTTTTGTTTGTTTGTTTGTTTAATATATTTTACTGATTTTTTACAGAGAGGAAGGGAGAAGGATAGAGAGTTAGAAACATCGATGAGAGAGAGACATCGATCAGCCGCCTCCTGCACGCCCCCTATAGGAGATGTGCTCGCAATCAGGATACATGCCCTTGACCGAAATCGAACCTGGGACCTTTCAGTCCGCAGGCCAATGCTCTCTCCACTGAGGCAAACTGTTTTCGGCTGCATCTTTAACTCTGTACCTCAGAGGATGGAGGGTTCTGAAAGAGTATCTTCCCCTAATAAATTTAACGGAATAGAAATGGGAAGGTGTCTAAGTCAGGCTTTATGCACACATTCAATATTACTTGAGCATTTCTTCATCTTTCAAAATTTGTAAAGGATCAGACTACAGGTGACAGCACAATGCCATGTACTGTCTCTTAAGAAGAGCAGGCAGGGATAATCTGGAGGCCTTGGGAGCTGTGGACGCCTTCTCACGAAGAACTGGCTGATTTCTCAGGCGGCTCTTCCTCCGCTACGTGTTGATAGGAGAGGTTGTGTCAACAGCTCTTATACGTCAGTTCATTATAAATTTCATCTCTAAGTGAGCAATTTCAGAGAGCGCCTTTGTGAAAATATTTCTTGGAACTAGCAATAGAGATCTGGTGTTTGACCACTTATTACGTTTGCATTTCAGCAACAGCATTATCCTTATTTATTCTTTTACTGAATTTGTTCAGTGTACGACAAATCTGTCAGTTTTATAGGCCTCCCGTGGAAGATGGCCAACTCTGATAAGAGATAATATGCACATTATCGTTTACATCAATTCTGCAGGATTAGCCAAATTTAATGGTATGAGGCTATGTTGTGAGTGACAGTTTCCTTAGCTTAAAAGTTACATTGACGAATTCCATGCAAGAAGAGTGCTTTTTGTTTTCAACTTGTTGAGTTTTAACATTTTACTTTCCTTTCCTGTCAACATGGTAAGAATTTAACTGGCATTGTTCACCCTCCCAGAATATTGTTACTTTAAAAAAAAAAAAACCACAACAACAACTGTTCATCTTGGGCAGAATCTCTAAGGTCTGCTTTATACTAGCTGCTCCCAGAGGGTGGCCCGGAGGTGAGCTGTCCTAGGGAGCAGGATAGTTGTCATGCTGTAGATAGAAAAAAGGGACAAATCAGAACTTCTTTTCCAGTCTTGTCCTTCCATAACCCCCAGCATCTGGGAGTCAACTTTTCTGTGACTATAATTACCATCATTTACGGCCCAAGAGCTGGCTTGTGTCGTCTTCAGTGTTTCTGATTTATGTTGAACAGTTTCAGCATGGAGAGTGAAACGCTCAAGAATTTTAATTTCCTGTGAATGCTGAAAACATGCAGAAATTTTAAGGAACTCTTAGTTTAGGCCTGCTTACAAAGTGAAATTTCTAAACCTTCAGGGCTGCCCTTCAGTACTTTTTCTCTCCTACCTTTTCCTTGGAGATTATTTCACTTTGTTTGCCTTAAAACTCACCCATCCTCGTAGTTTCTTTTCTTTTTAGACCATTTACCCATGTATACGTGCACACTACAAGTCATAGGCCTACCTACCTATGTAATCTATTGCTCTATCTATGCTTTTTATCGGTGTCACTTAAGTGTGGGGAAATTAACTTATCTAAGCCCCCAACTATACCTTCTGGTGTGATATACTAGCATTGCTGGCAGCTGAGCTCACATAGGGCGTGAAGTTCTATTTGCGCGCCTCATTAGTGAAGATAACTGTTATTTATTTGGTTCATCCACTGAAGAGCAGGGCATAAATTCTGCTCCAGGATTACATCCACTTCTGGCCCTGTGGCAGGCAAGAGGCAGCCTGGGGACCGGCCTCCGCCTGTCACCACGTTGCTCTCTCTCCTCTCTTCCCTGCTCAACCCTAAATTCACTCCCTTTCATTTTTATTCCATCTGGGAATCTGTGGGGTTTTTCACCTTGGCTGAGGAGCCATGATTGAGGTGCATCCCCAGCCTAATGTTCGTGGCAGGGACGGCGCATCCACCTGTCCGTGGCTAGTCACTACACATTGCCCCCTTCTTTTTTTACTTTTGGTGGTTTAAAGAGTGGTTAGCAGCATTTACTGGGCATACACAGTCCAGGACAATTGCTCAGAAAGGGGACATATGGGGCAGACATGGAAAAATAAGGACAAGCATGTTCATAAAGCTGAAATGTTTAGTTTTTAAGAGAATGTATTCAAGATATTATCACATAAGAAAAGGAAAAACTTGGCTCTTCAAAAGGGAACTAATGATGCTTTAAAACTACAATTACAGTGGTTTGTGAGCCAGCCTTCGAGTAAAATATAAACAGTCTGTAAAATGGCCTTAATATACATAAACCAGAAAACATCGCTCTTCACTCACTGTCTCCTAGTCCCTTCATGCAAAGGTCCAATTATCTGTGTCTATAATGGGGGAACTTAATGGTAGACAATGCTGATGCCAAATCCCAAAGAGAGTTCATACGACTTAAGTAAAATGGTCACATTGTAATTGGCTGTTGAAAAACTTTCTGATCTGATAGAACTATATTTTTTTTAGTATACATCAGCAAACTTATCACATACACCTACAATATGGGGCATTTTGTTATATATTGAGGGTTACATTTTCATGATAAAAATTTACTTGAAATCTTAGGATTTATAGGCTGCTTCCAGGGTAGAAAGTCCTTGGGATGTTTCTGGTGGTGTGGTGGTGGTGGTGGAAGCTTTCTTAGATTGGATGAGTAATGTTTTTTGTTCCATGCTCATGATTGGAACCCTGGCAATTGTGGTTCCTAGAGAAATACAAAAAAAATATGGTGTTGGGCATCGTCTGGAAGCGTTTGGTGTCCTGGGCTTCCCTGCCCTCCGAGAAGCTCCTGCGCTTCCTCAGGCCTCCTCCATCCCAGTTGGCGAGATGCTCTTCTTTCCTGTGTGTCAGAGTGAGAGGAGTGCATACAGTTGTATGACACCTTCGCCTTTTACTTGTTTATCTCCCGTCACCTGGTTTCTTCTGTAGAGCAACAATCGTCCCCGTGCTCCTCACACACTCAGCGTGGTGGACCAAGGCTCAGTGAGAGTAGAGGGGAGGTCTTGCTGCTTCTCCCACCTGACCTATGACTGCGAGATTAGAGGAAGAATGGCTTCTTTGATGAGAGACCCTTTGCTGCACATTTCTGTGAAGAGCAGGAGTGGTTTGGCCTGGGTCTCCATCCCAGTTCTTGCTAATCCACTCACCAGCCCTGTGTTGGAGATGCTACTGATTACCCCATTTTACAGAAGGGGTCATCAGGGCATGAGAGGCGACTTCTTAAAGTCCCACCAAGAGATGCAGTTGCATATGGATGCAGGCCATTTGCTTCTCAGCTCTGTGGCCGCTCATGGTCCGGTTTTGATGATTTAGTTCTATCTGTAAATTCCTTGGTACAGAGTGAATGCTAAGTGAATAGTAACTAAATACAGATTGTGCTCATTATCAGCCCAAAATTCTGACGACAGCGCTGGACCTTGGGGCTTGTTACATTCTCCCGGCAGCAAGAAGCTCAGGCCTTGGCTTTTAGATTTGTCCCCTCCTGTGTGACCTGTTGAATACAATGTGCAATTGGTGCGAACCTCTGCTGCTACAGTGTTTCTTCAACACACGTGACTCCTAAAAAATTAACTCCGCTGCCCTTTGGATCGGAGTTGAGTCCAGAAGGAGTGACTGTAGTGAGACTGAGCATCCCAGATTACGCGGAGGGAACAGCTGGGCCGTGTGGTAGGTGACAGTGGTCACTCTCAGGTGGTGTTTTCTTAGCCCACCTTCTTCTTTCTCAAATTCTTGACATTCTGCTGACTTGCCCTTCCCTCCAATTTTTCCAATCTGGAAAGGAAGAAAAGCCGCCATAGAAAGAAAAGGAAGGCGGAGGTGATTTTAGGAGGCTGAGGGACAGAAGGCAGAGGAAATAGCATGGAATTGAACTCTAGGAAATATTTTTACATGCTGGCTAAAACCTTGTGGGCTGTTTTTTTTGTTTGTTTGTTTGTTTGTTGGGGGGAGGGGTGGTTAGCAGTTACTGAGCACCTTGAGTAACAACTGTCTATATCCTCAAAATCTTTGTCAGTCCCTTAGTTTGTTGAGAACTCAGCCTCTGTTGCTGTTGGATTTGCATATTTAAACGTTATTCGGATTCTACTAATGATGAACACACTGTTTCTCTTATTATGTATCCTTACATTTTCTTACGGGAAGGTATTCAGTTAGCAAGAGCCAGTAATTCTCCTCAGTTAGGTTCAGTAATGTTACCTGATTATTTTTAGTACATTTTAAAACTTTGGGTGATAGCAGCAAGAGCCTACAGAAGGCCGGGAAAGGGGGTCAGGGATGTGACAGGAAACTGTGGCTAGGAGGTGTGCTCAGGTAGGTGAGCTGCCCTGGGTGGAGCACTGAGGGAGGAGGAGGGACGTAGGAGCCTCCTGTTAGAGGGCGACTGCTTAGGGAGGCCTTGTGTGAGCCTCGGAGAAAGGTGCCATGTCTCCCTAGTGGGATTTGGAAACATTCGGCTTCATGGCATGGCACTACCTCTTCCCAGTCTGTCATAGGTGAGCTATTGCAGCACAGACTTCACATTGGCCAACCCCGAACAGAGACTGGGAGGAGCCCCTTACAACACCTGTAGTTTCCACATGTGCAAGAGTGCTCCTGAAACTGGAGGCTGGCACAGAAACCAGGGCCGCAGTTGTGGTTCCGTGGTACTGATGAAATACAAGGCCTGGTGAAAGGGTATGGATGGGCCCAGTGAGGTAGGCTTGTTTGTTTTTATGAATCATAACCTTAATGTTTGCTTAACCTTTTAACAAGATTAAAAGAAAAAAGGTGGGGGGCAGCCTTTTTATTAAAAGTTTTACATGCACATCAGTCAAAACTGTTGTCAGATTTCTGATAGGAGTCAAAGTTCTTTTCATTATTGGTAAGTTGATCAGATACTTGATCATCAGCTCTTTTCACTTTCCCCCTTGTTTTCTGTTTTAGCTGCTGATATGTGTTCAAGATGAGTGGAATGGGAGAAAATACCTCTGACCCGTCCAGGGCAGAGACAAGAAAGCGCAAGGAATGTCCTGACCAGCTCGGACCCAGGTTAGAGGATTACCCACAAAAGCCACATAGAGCTTCTTTGATATTGTAGCACTGATTTTACACCTGATTTGATACTGTGATTGGTTTTTCTCCTTAACAGTTAATTAAATATGTATTATTTAGCTGATGTTTTGGAGATGCTAATCAGTTATAGATCTTATTATTATTTTTTCTAAGAAGAGGAAAGCTACATTCTTCTGATATACCCCAAGTACTTGACTCTTAAAACCTCTTTATTCCATAATCTTGAGTTTTTCACATTCTTTTCTGTTCCATCACACTGTCATAAAGGCAAGATTCCCAAACTAAAAAGATATGCAGTTAATTTTATACTGGGTTTTATTCTGTTTTGTTTGTTTGTTTTAATGAGCAAGACATGAAATGTTAAATCCACTTGCTTTTGATTTGATAACAAAGACTGTGGCTCTTCAGTGAGCACAGCAAAAAGTTTTATAGCAAGTTCCATGTCATATGATATGGGTGGATGTATGAGTTGCTATAAGCTCCATGGAGGATAATTTAGCAGTACCTTTTTAAAGTTGTAAATGCATACTCTCTTTGAACTAACAGTGTTTTTCTAGGAATTTTCCAACAGTATACTTTTACATGTGCAAAATGATACATGTTTGAGCTTACTTATAACAGCATTGTTCATCATCCAAAAAGGTTAGGAAAAATCTAAATGTTTGTAGGCTTGTATTTAAAATATTTAAACAACTATAACCTGGAACACAATACAGGTTATTGTGAAAAAAAAAAGTGCACACTGTTAATGGGATAATATGAAAAATATCTGTCAGTGACTTTAAAATTTAAATTAAAGGAACAACTTCTGTTAAATGGCCAGTAAAATGATGAGATGGGAACAGTAGGAAAGAGGATTAGAGATTGTCGTTAAGAGAGGAAGAGAAGGAGAAAGATCAAAGAGCCAGTGTTGGTACTTCCTTCTCTCCTTGTAGGTGCCTAGCAAAATAAGCCTGTTAAGTCACCACTGTCCCCATCCCAGCTCCTGTGTGTTGCCTCTAGATGTCCTAATACTAATTCCTGGCTAACCACAGTCTGTCAGCCAAACTGCCTGCAGTGCTCAGAGCCCTCCTCCAGGAGTCAGGGTGGTAAACTGGCGTGTTCCAGTGGAGGGGCATTCTCTGTATAGGTGCCATGGGAGGGTGAGGGAAAGGGATGACTCCAGCCCTCTCCCTGGCACTCTCCCATCTTTGTAGCACAGCTCCCCCGTCACCTTTTTGTCACTTACAGACTGTCTTGGGGAGTGAGGGAGGAGAGAGATGGAGGGAGGAAGGGGTGGGTATAGGGGTCCAGAAGGGGAACTTGGCTCCTTCACCAATTCCAGCCACTCCTTCCCTTTCCTTGCACTTAATCAGCTAGAAGCTAGGAATACACATGAGACTTAGGAAAAGCAAATTCAGGTCTTTGCTCTACTGGGTGATCTTGGACAAATTGTATAACCACTGTAAAATGGGGAAATTATATTCCATCTTAGGTTTATTAGTTGGTGAAAATAAATCTAATATTTAGAAGCTAATATATGGGAGTCTATTACAAACTACAGACTTTTATAAATTGTTGTTATACACAGATAATACCAATTTGTTAAAAATACAGAAAGCGGCTACATTAAACAACTTTGCTTATATATTGTATTGTTTGAATGTTTTTTAGTGGGCCCTCTACTGTACTTGAGAAGAAAAAGGTCCACTGTTATCAAAGGGAACTCTTGAATTAGCTGTTTATCAAATTCAAATGAGAGGATCTTGCCAGTACCTTCTCCTCCCTTCCATTAACTTTTTAAACCTTTAGTAGAACTTGGATCGTTTATTTATATTTTGCATGCCATTTAGCTTGGACAGTTAACAAATACCCTGATCAGTTTCGCTTTTATTTCTAGTGGTACTGTGGTTTTTGCATTATCTAAAAAGCCTGTTTGGTTTGATTACTAACATCTTGAACAAGCCTGTGAAATTATATACATTTATTTATCTTAATTTTTTATGCTTTATCAAAAACCATTAAAATTTATTCTTCTTTTAACTAGGTTAACTTCCCTTTCTTTTATTGATCTTAAATAAACTTCAAAATTTTTATAGATATACCTTCCATTTTCTAAAACATAAAGGAATCCTTTGCTTACTCAGCAATAAATTTCATATCCAAGCTTGGTATCAAGCACTGTGTGAGCAAATTGTCTGATCCCTGTCAGTGGAAACAGTAAGCACATTGGCCATATGATGACACAAGTAAATATAGAATTATAAACTGAGGTAAACTTAATTTTTTTAAAAAAACATGCAACATTTAGAGCAAATTCAGGTTTCACCCCTCACACCCAAGGTACTTTTCTGTTTACATAAGTAACTTCTGTTGGCAGTCTTTGTATTAGAACTTGTTTGACATGCTTATCTTGTTCAAAATAGCTCTTCTTCAAATTCATGATAAAAACATGTTTATTTTTTTAGCCCCAAGAGGAGCACTGAGAAACGCAATCGTGAACAGGAAAATAAATATATTGAAGAACTTGCAGAGCTGATATTTGCAAATTTTAACGACATAGATAACTTTAACTTCAAACCTGACAAATGTGCAATCTTAAAAGAAACTGTGAAGCAAATCCGTCAGATCAAAGAACAAGGTAAGAGGAGCAAATTGATATTTTGGAAAATTTAGTTGGTTTCTGCTATTCCATGTGTGAGAAGTCCCTTCAGAGTCCCTTTAATCTATTTCTTCAGCTTAAATTATTGATGATGAAATGATGTCACAGAGCAAGATGAATGCAAGTATCACTTGCAGTGGTGTATAAATAGGCTTTATATAAAATTCACCAATTCCCTGAGGTGCGGCAGGGTGATGTCACTTTTCGTCTGGTAAACTCCATGAGGTGGGCCTCTACCCATCTTGGACTTCCAGAGCTTGCACAGTAAGCGACTGTCATAATATGTGAGAGAGGAGCCAAGGGAAGATGAAGACCAGAAGTAAGGAAGTGAACCTCCTGTTCCAGCTCGTCAGCATATTTGATGAAGTCTGAGCCCCGACCGGCCGCACCACTAGATTAGAATTTCATATCCTGAGTGACAAGCGATTTGAAAGGCTCATGCCTCTACACGGAATTCTTTTGTGAAGTTGAAACACAGAACATGACAGCTTTCTTCCTGGGGTTTTGTGTGTTTTTCTGAGATCATTTTCTGCCTCTCTTCTTTGATATTTTTGCCTACAGAAAAACTTGAAGAAAATAATATTTAAAAAAACACATTAGACTTTGTGGTGCCAAGAAAAATCTGTCTTAGGCAAGTATGAACAGTGCCTCGGTGCTCAGGGCCAATATATGCTCTTGAAGTATTCACACACTGCTTCCCTTCAGAGCTAGGGAGATTAGTATCTCCTATAATCTGTTTTTGAATGCATCTTCTTAGAGTATCTACCTTTTATGTAATATTCAAAAGAGGCAGATTTTAGAACAGTGATGTCTTTGTCTGTAGAGGTGTATGAGCCTGAAACTGCCTGATCCAATCTATTATAAAATCCTAGCTACCTACTCACATATTATCTTCAGAGCCTTTTCCATTTTCATGCATATACTATTAAGCTAAATTTTATATAAAGCAATTTTACAAATGTAATTCTGTCTTCTAGGAATTTCTAAGGAATATACATATAGCACACACAATGCAGTTTCTGATACTAGCTACCCTGAAAATCAGTCTTTATTTCCTGGTTTTTCCGTCAAGATTATATCATAGTATTCACCATTCAAGGAGTTCCCACTCTCAATGCCTGTCTCAGTCTCCATTTCTCTCCTTTTCCCATGACATTCACTAGTTACCAAAAACTCAGTTAATTGCCAGTTTATGTCTTCATTCTTTGGTATAAGCAGATGGATAAAATAATATTCCTAAAGCTCTTAGGAGAAAAAATTGGCTAAGGTTTCACAATGTTCTGCAGTTGCCGTATTTCTGGTTGCTGATACCATTGCAGCGGAGAAATCACTAAGTTTCTTGTTTCAGATTTCTGAATTTTGAATAATTAAATTTTGTGAACATTGCAGGTTAGGCAGCACTTTACACTTAAAACAATTACTTAGATTTTTATAAAAATTTTTTTTTTTTTTACTATCAAGGTCTTGGACAAAGTTTTAAAGTTTTGCAAAACCTTGGTAGTTCCCCCTTCAAACCATCAAACACGTTCAGATGTGTCATGCTGGGCCTGTGCCATACTTTCACTGTGAGTTTAATCATGGACTGCACACCACAGCCACCCAAGAAGCAGCAACAATAAACACCCTGTCTTGTCTTATTCTTCTAATAATGTTCCTATTAATTTGAAAACTAATGTGTTTTGAAAGGGGAACAGAACTTAAAAACCAAATGAAAAAAAGACAAATATAGATTTAAGTTTTCAACTAGCCTAGTATTGTAAGAAGATTGCTTGTTTAGTAAATTGTCTTTAAAAGAGCAGAACTTTAGAAGCATATAAGACAGAAGCTACATTTTTGTCCTGGTTCTGCCTCTGACAAGCTGTTTGAACCAAGGCAAAGTATTTTCTCTCTCTGAGACTCAATTTCCTCCTTCAGAATTTAGCAAGCACAACAATGAGGTTGCACAGTGTTTAAAAATTTATAAGCTAAGTGAACACACTCAGCAAGTGCCTGTCACCGTAAATGGTTATTAGGTGTTCAGTAACTAGAATTCCCATATTGAGCCGGAAGGTGGCATTTTCTTAACTTATACTAAGATCTTCAGACAGTGAAAGCTTCCTTCAGGTAGAAAGGGGGTGGTTATAAACATCCTCCCCTCCAGGGACATCTGAAGCAGAAAGGTTCTTGGTGTCTGTGCTTACCTCCACCCCCTCCAGCTCCGCATGGGGCAGCATGCTTCTCTCAGCAGCTGACAGCCACTAGGGTTCAAGAGCAGCACAGAAGTGTGACCCACGCCATTCTCTCTCACTCCGTGTGCCCACCCATCCAGCGGTCCCCCATTACTTAGTATAAATAAAATCCAACCGTCATCTTGACAACATTGTCCAAGCTTAATTTGTATTTTAGCCACAGGCTTCAGCCTGAATGAAATCATAGTTGTCCTAGTGAAGTTAAACTGGATTACATGAGATGTTGCACCAAAGAATACTAGTACTCTGTCGGGATTGCCAGGCACATCCTTAGGGAACCTTCCAATGTCCAAGGCGCAGGCAGGTCAGCCAGGCATAGTGAGCTCTTGCATTCAAGTCTACTCTGCCATCAGCTGCTCCTTGAGTTTCCATCCGCTTTATAAAATAAAGGGAGAGAAGAAAGGATAATTTTTAAGGAACTTGGAGGGGAATTACCAGCTCTTCAAGTAAAGGAGCATCCCCTTGTATGAAGTAGTAGGGAGACTCGTGGTTGTAGCCCTCGGAGAGTGTTCACTCTGGGCAGGCCTTGTTAGGAGCAGGGCAGGTCCAGAGTCTGCGTTGAACCATAGCTTTTTGATACTGAAGGATGATGTTTCATCCTGTTTGATACGATGTGTATAAGTGTTTAAAACTTCAGGCTTCTACTATATACTTTACAAACAGCAGTCATAAATGGTGAAAAATCTATCTCCTCATTGGAGGGCTAATACTGCTTTTGTTTCACAGAATAATAAGTAGTATAAAAAAATACAATCATCTATCTTGGATTACAGTGTCCAATTTCACACTTTTAATCAGAAAAGTTAAGTAGAAATTTCTGTGGCAAATTCCTATGCTCTTAAAAAGTAAAATTGACTCAAACTACCTGATTAAAAACTGGTCAGAGCACCTGAGTAGACACTTCTTCAAAGACATACAGATGGCCAAAAGACATATGAAAAGATGCTCAATGTCAGTAATCATCAGGGTAATGTAAGTCATAACCACAGATGTCACCTCATGCCTGTCAGAATGGCTATTACCAAAAAGACAACAAAGAATACGTGTTGGGAAAGAAGTGGAGAAAAGGTGACCCTTGTGAACTGTTGGTAGGATGGTAAATTCATGCAACCACTATGGAAACCAGTATGAACATTCCTCAAAATATTAAAATACCACGTGGCTCAGCGGTCCCACTTCCGTGTATTTATCTGAAGAAATTCCTTGTTGGACTAAGCAACCTGAAAGGTCATTCTCATTTCTCATTCTGATTTTTCTAATGATATAATTTTTATTGTAGTGCCAGTATGAGAACATTGGTATTATAGATTACTTCATACTCTTGAATTTCCCCTAATAGTGAGGATAGCATAAAAAAATAAAGAAGTATTTAAAACAGGGTGAGGGCCAGTGATTTTAGTGGAGTCAATTTGCATCAACCAATGAGAGCCACTTGTTACATTTCAAGAATTTTATAAGCCAATTGATAACAACCATTATTAGAAATTATATAGACTTGCATTAAATTATATTACAAAACAAGCGTAAGGAAAACGAAAGCTCATCAATTTCTAATTACTCTACTTCATTTTACCCTTATCTATGCTGTAGAGACTCTTTGTGTCATCTATTTACATGAGAGAAATATGTAGTGGTGGCTACTACACATCTTTTCTGAAGTCTGCATTCAATACCAAGTATTCACACCATGGAAATCTAAAAATCAGTGAACTCTACAAATCAAAGCTTGACTTATTGTTTTGCTGACTATTATTCTAGACTTAAGTAGTGGAGAAAGTACAGTGGTACCTCGAGATACGAGTGCCCTAACATACGAGATTTTTGAGATATGAGCCGTCGAGCGAGCGATTTTTTGCTTTGAAATACGAGCAACATTTGAGATACGAGTAGTTGCGCACACGACCCACCAGTTTACCTCAACTCAAGCCACTCATAGTTTCCCACGCCTCAGTCAGTGTGCTTGTTTACCTTGTTGTCGAAGCATCTTTTGTGCATTTACATACTTTATCACATTTCTTTTTACAACCACGGGTCTGAAGAAAGCGAGTGGAAAGGTCAGTGCTCAGAAGAGGATGATGTCTATTGAATTAAAGCGTGAAATCATAGAAAAATATGAGCAAGGTGTGCGAGTGGCTGACTTGGCGAGGCAGTACGGGCGTAGTACTTCAATGATGTGCACTGTGCTTAAACAGAAGGAATCGATAAAGGGTATAACGCCAGCTAAGGGCATTACAATAATTTCTAAGCTCCATAGCTCTCTCCCTGAAAAGATGGAGAATCTACAGATGGTGTGGGTGACAGAGAAGCAGCTTAAAGGAGATACATTAACACAGGGCATCATATGCGAGAAGGCTCTGTGACGAGACAGGGCTTTTCTGGAAGAAGATGCCGAATAGGACTTATATAACGGCAGAGGAGAAGGCGATGCCAGGCCACAAACCCATGAAGGATAGGCTAACTCTCGTACTGTGCGCCAATGCAAGTGGCGACTGCAAGATCAAGCCTCTGCTCGTATACCATTTGGAAAACCCCAGAGTCTTTAAGTCACATAAGATTTTAAAAGATAAACTGCAAGTTATATGGAGGGCAAACCCGAAGGCATGGGTCACCAGGCAGTTCTTTGTGCAGTGGGTAAACCTGGTTTTCGGCCCTTCTGTTAAGAAATATCTGCAGGAAAACAACCTAACCATGCAAGCCCTCCTCGTCCCCGACAATGCTCCTGTTCACTCACCAAACCTCAAAGATGAACTCCTCGAAGAGTTCAAGTTTATGAATGTTGTCTGCCTACCTCCTAACACCACTCCTATCCTGCAGCCCATGGATCAGGAGGTGATTTCTAATTTTAAAAAGCTGTACATCAAGCACCTGTTGTGGCGCTGCTTTGAGGTGATAGAGAACACAAACCTCACCCTTCGAGAGTTCTGGAAGAACCACTTTAACATCGTGATATGCCTCAGAATTATTGATCAGGCCTGGCTGGGTGTTACAACGAGGACTTTGACCTCTGCATGGAAGAAGCTGTGGCCTGCGGCCGTAGCCGAAAGGACCTTCGAAGGATTCGAACCCGGGGTGCCAGTGGAGGAGGAGATAGTGTCTCTGGGAAAATCCATGGGCCTGGAGGTGGATGAGAGAGACGTGAATGAGCTCGTCGAGGAGCACTCTCTGGAACTCACCATGGAGGAGTTACAAGAGTTGCAGTCTCAGCAACATGCGGAGGTTCTCCAAGAAATAGGTTTTGAGGAGGAGCCAGAGGTGGAGGAGATCTCTACAAGTGAGATAAAGGAGATCTTAGGAATGTGGGAGAGGGTGTCACACTTCGTGGAAAAGAAACACCCGGAAAAAGTTGCTACTGGTCGTGCATCGGAGCTGTTCAATGAAACTTGCCTCACCCATTTCAGAAACATTCTGAAAGGGAGGAAGAGGCAAACCTCGTTGGACACGTTTTTTTTTTTTTTTTTTTTAAATCGGCCAAAAATGCAAAGACCAGTAGCAATTAAGTTCAGTGAAGATTAGTTAAGTTACATTCAGTATAGGGATAAAGTGTAGCATTAAGAGTGTAACGAGTAGGTAAATACAGTTTATTCCTTTACATTCTCTTTTATTATGTTTTTATACAATATTTGTCATTTATAAATACATTTTTCTTATTCAAAAACACGTAACAAGAACAACTGGGGTGGCATTTTGGGGGCTGGAATGGATTAACAGCATTTCAGTTGATTTCAATGGGGAAATTTGCTTTGAGATACGAGCAACTTGATATACGAGCAAGGTTACGGAACGAATTTAACTCCTATCTCGAGGTACCACTGTGTTAATAATTAACATTATAACATTACATAGCCATATGCACACACAAAAATTATATCCAATGCAGCAAAAAAGTCACAAGTTGAGAAACAATTGCACTTCTACATATAATATCCTCACCCTATACTTTTATTATTTCACTTTTATCTTATTGACTTATATGAAAAGGTCAAGCCACCTGCACACCTCTCCAGCTCTCTTGTGGACCTTGTTGGCCCTTGCTTGTCCCTGTTACCTGAGTGACATGTTCAAGAATTTTTCTTTAAGGAGAACTAAAGAGGGCAAGAGTCATGGCAATTTTTGTTTCACTCTTACTTACTTGAACACAGGAATGAATTTGGCCCTATCTTACTATTGAAGATCTGAAGCTATTATCTATTTTCATAAAAATAAATCAAACTTTCTTTCCTTGTTTGACAATATAACCTGTGGTCGGCATTCTGCCCTTGACATCAGAATTTTGAATGAATATAAAATGTTTTTCTGCTGGTCTGCATATAAATCACTTTCTTATTCTTAATGTGGACCAGTGGCTCATGTTATTAGTGAAATGCTTAAAATTAGTGAGGAGGGATAGAATGCCTGCTCTTATTTTCTCCTCACACCCCTTATTATTTTTTCTTAAGTATATGAAAAGGTTATTTTGTTTGTTTAACAGCTTTCAGGTGAACAGGATTTGAATAATTTAATGTACCCTAATACTTCACGATTTTAACGATTTATGACGAGCTCTAATTTCAAGACTTACACTGCCTTCCACACTGTAGAAAGGAGGCATTCCTTTTTGCCTTGATTTCCTTGTATTATTATAAAAAGAAATTAATTCTGACACCCCACTCCCTGTATTGATTTTACTTAGGAGCAAACATTCAGTAATAAATTTTATTGAGTAAATACTATATGCAGGACATTGTCATTCACTGAGGGGGAATCTGACCGTCAGTAGTACATGGGTTTTTTTGTTTTGTCTTGTTTTACTTTTTTTTGGAGGTTTCATTCATTTGAGATGAAATAGACTTGTAAACAACCAACCAGCTGTGGAATTGGAAGAGACAGTGGGATTACAAAAGCAAGCCTTGCTGTAAGCAAGGTTTTAATAGGTAAAAGAGTGGTCAATGAGGCTGGGATGGGATGGGATGGGATGAGATGAGGGGATGGGGATGGGGATGCTTGGCAGGGGGGGAGCAGAGGAACCAGAGCCAAGGCACAGGATGCTGGAGGGAATACCATGTAGTGAAGCATTTGGTTGGGTTTGAGGTTGAAAAGGACAGGTCAGAGTCAGATGGGAGAGTAAGCACAGTATCATAGTAATATTAGAATTTGGCGAAGGTGCCATAAAATTGGACTCGTCACCATCTTTGGGCAAGTTGGTTTGAAGTATTTTACCCTGAACTCTGGCTGGAGATACCCAGTTTTAGGCCTGAGAATTGTGTGTACAAAGCACAAATGCCACTGTTGGACATTTTGCTGTTGGTGTCACTCTCTTTTTGGTTTAGGCTTAAAGTACATTTTTCTTAGTTTTTTGTGGTTTTGTTTTTCATTTGTTTGGTTTTGTTTTCTGTTTCTTTTTTTAAGCAAATGGGTAAGAACAAGCCTATCTTCCCAACCTGTTGTACTGGCAGAAAGAGCTCGAGGAACTATCACTATTCTTGTGTACTTTAGGTTAATTTTCAGACTGAGTGGATTGTACAGTAAGAAATCATTATACATGCAACTATTTTATCTTATTTATTTTTTAACATGCTTAGAGAGGGGAAGGGAGAGAGGAACATTGATCAGTTGCCTTCTGTACATGCCCCAGCCAGAACCCATAATCCAGGTATGTGTCCTGACCAGCAATTGAACCAGTGGCCAGGATGACGTTTAGCCAGCTGAGCCACTCCAGGCAGGTTGGATTTTTGGTGGTTTCTTAATTTTGGTAAGACACTTAACATAAATTTATCTTCGTAACAATTTTTAAGTCTGCATTTTTTTATTTTAATTATATGCATGCTGTTGCACAACAGGTCTCTAAAGCTTCTTCATTTTGCATGATAGCAACTCTATACCCATTGAACAACTCACTGTTTCCCCTGGCCATACCCTTCTATTTTCTGTTTCTATCACTTTGATTACTTTAGATACCTCACATACTAGTAAGTGGAGCCATGCAGTATTTGTCTCTTTGGCATTGACTTATTTAGCTTAGCATAATGTCCTCACATTTCATTTACATTGTAGCATACGTCAGGATTTTTTTTTAAAGGCTGTATGTACATATCACATTATATTTATCCATTCATTCATCAGTGGACATTAAGGTTGTTTCTAAATCTTGACTCTTATGAAAAATGCTGCAGTGAGTGTGGGTATAGAAATATCTCTGTGATTTTTGTCTTCAGTACTTTGGATTATTACCCACTTCTATTTTTAATTTTCTGTACTGTGTCTGCACCATTTTTACAGTGCACGATGTCACCTGTTTCTCCGCATCCACACCAACACTTGTTACTTCCTGGTTTTTTGATAGTGGCCATCCTGATGAGGTGATATCTCATTATGGTTTTGATTTACATTTCCCTGATGATTAATTAGATAGAGCATCTTTTTCAAGGAGATAGTTTGAAAAGAATAAATATCTAATACCATATAGCAGCACTGAATTCCTTTTATAGTTAAATATCTTAGTATTAGATTTTGTTTGATATTTTAGGGCACCAAACATGACCCTAAGCTTAGAGTGTGGAGAGGAGGTAGTGAGGAGCAAAAAGATCCCTTGAGGCAAATATGAAATCAGTAAGAAAAAGGAGAGAAAACCACAATGGCATTAAGTTATTTGGCCTCATTTCAGCTGTTTCTCATACTCCCCTAAAGAACGTCTCTTTCCCTCACACCTTTTACTACATCAGAGGTCTGTATGCAGGCTATAGGAAAGGAAGAAGTGTAAGTCATGCTTGGTTATCTCTTTGTCTATCGTTTGGTGGTGGGAAAATAGAGACACTCACGTATGTTGTTTACCAATTCTTTCCTCCTCTTATTACTGTGTTTGTTCACTCTGAAATATTTTAGTTCATTTCTACTTAGAAAATGATCAACTCTTCCTAATTACTGAGTCATTTATCTCTGATAATAAGTGTAAGAGTCCAGTTTTTTTTAAATCATCTCATCTCTTCTGTCACCCCCGATGTTTTTAAAGTAATAATTCCAGGAAAGCAATGATCATGTTGATTTTCATCTCAGCTTTGTTGGTAAGAAATGGGGACCCCTTAACAGCTTGTGTTTTGCCATGAGTGCAAAGTCTAGTAAAACTTGGCCTTCTGCCTTATTTAATTGTGAGTTCGGCTTTTACTCCAGACGGGCTCTTTCCAGCATATCAGATATTGAATCCTGTTTTCTAAAATGTGACAGTGAAGAGTAATTCACAAAATACAAGAATTACAGTTCTGCTTATAATACTTTTCGATTAAAGATTCTAAATACCAATTAACCTTATGCTGAGAATTGATTTTAATTTGACCTTTTTCCTTGTGGTAAAATATGCATAGCATTTATTGCTATCCATCTCTATAACTTTTTCATCATTTCAAACAAAAACTCCTGATCTATTAAATAATAATTATCCACCTCTCCTCCTCCCAACCCCTCCCAATAATAACCACTATTCTATGGATTTGACTATTCTAGTTATCTAGAATATGGAATGATATAATATTTACTTTCTATGAGTCGCTTATTTCACTTACTATAATGTTCTCAAAGTTCATCCATGTGGTAATATTTATCTGCATTTTCATCCTTTTTAAGGCTGAATTCTGTTGCATGTATATGCCATATTTTGTTTATCCATTTATCAGCGGGCATTTGGATTGTTTCCACCTTTTAGCTATTGTGAATAATGCTATTATACACCATGATTATTTGTGAACATACATGTGTTCAAGTCCCTGCTTTCATTTGGGGGACAGGGAGGAGGGAATCTATACCCAGAAGTGGTATTACTAGATCATGTGTTAGTTCTGTTTTTAATTTTTTGAGGAATCATCTATATATATAAAACCCTAATATGCAAATAGAGCAAAAGGCAGAAATACCAAACAACCCGTCGCTGTGATGTGTGCTGACCACCAGGGGGCGCACATGGAACGTGGTGAGCATCAGCAGCAGGCGGCAAATCGTGGAACATGGTGGCTGTCATCCACAGTGGGAGGGTGGAGCAAGTGAGCGGGGGCGCCAGACCAATGCGGGGCGCCGGTCACTGTCACCGGGTTGAGCCTCTGGTGGTTACTGAAAATTCTTTGCTCTTGCTGCTGGTGATGGCCCCACTCATATCCACTGCTGGCACCCAGCACTGGCCCTGATCACTTGGTGCCATCATCTGGTGTGAGCTGTGGCTGCCAGCCCTGATCACCCCTCAGGGCTTCTCCACCTCCCTCTGCTCCTGAGGGGCAATTAGGGCAGCAGCTGCTGCTCACACCTGCCGACAGCCCTGGCCCCAATCACTCTACACCATCAGTGGGTGCAAGCATGGCAGGTACAATCAGCACATGGAAGCAGTGACAGTAGGAGCAGGGCTGCCGACAGATAGGGGACCAGGGGCTGCGGCAGGAGGGGCCAGGTGGGGGCGTGGAGCATAGGCTGAGACCCACCCCTGTACCCACCACAGCCTCCCAGCCCACAGTTCCTTTCAAGGTGCACTAATTCGTGCACTGGGCCCTTAGTTACTATACTATGAAAATGCAACAATATTTAAATAGATAATATTTTTGGTATTAAGAATCAGGATTCCTTTGTATCCAGGGCTACTATGTGGGGTTTTGTGGGGTTTTTTTTTTTAACAATACTAAAAGAATGTCATAAATATATACAGACACACAGTTTTCAGCTACCCTCTCATCCCTTCTGGAAGCTTCCTCCATTTTGTGCTCCATCCCTGCATTATCTCTGATCACCAGACTCCTTCAGGGTCAATACTGTTGTCTGTTTCTTAGATAAGGAAATTGATATGCAGAAACAATAGTAAGGCTCAAACTAGTTAATGACAAACTAGAATTCCAACCTCAGTGTGCTGGTGGTTTTGAAGCTGGCATCTTCTCCCCTTCCCCTCTTCCTCTCCCTCCTTCCCCCCCCCCCCCCCCCCCCCCCCCCCCGTCCCTGACCTACCCCTGAGGGTGGTGGTCGGGTCTTCAACCCAGCCTTTGTTTATCATGAGAGAAAATGTTGATCTACAGAGAAATTCCTAAAGCAAAACACTCAAAACCAAAATGAAGATTTATAGTAGTTACTGGGGTGTCAATCGGGGTAGTTATAACGTGTTATTCACTGAAGAGATTTCGATGGTTTAAATATCTTCAATCTTACGGAAACTGCAGTCAAGGGCTATGAAGCAAATAGCTGCCCCTCGCCCAGGTTCCCACGTGTTCTCCACGCTTGTGCATTGTAACAGGGCTGCTGTAGTTACTGATGCACCTCTCCCAATATTGTCTTTTTTACTGCCTTTTTCTAGTTAGCTCATTGTGAATCATGAAAGGAAGAGATGCTAGGGTCATTGAGCAGTGGAAAAAGTTCCTCCTAAGATATGAAAACCTTTGAGTCCATTGCTCTGATTCAGAGCCCTCACATTTCCCACGAGCCAGAGGAGTGACAGAGGGAAACAGAGGACATGAGTTGTGCATTGACGTTGCGTGCCCTCAGAGGCTGGTTGCCCAAAGCTGTTGCAGCTCCGATTGCACCGGCCCCTGCGAGCGCTGGGGGTTACCACGTGTCACACGTGGAGTGTTCACTTTTACCTGTATCATCTCATTTTATCCATGTGGCGCTCCTGCCGGGCAGGTGTAGTTAGTTATTAACTCCATGTTACACAGGGAACCTCGGGTTTAAGTGACTCATTCAGAGTCTCATGGCTTCGAGAATTCAAATCCAGATCAAAGCCAATGTTACTCTTGCTTTTGCCTGCCCTTTAGAAGGAGTTGTCATGAGTAAATGGGTTAAGCACATGGACAAGCCCAATTTAAGATACACTGAGACACTGTGGTTTAGTTACTGGGAAGAATGTTTTTTGCAAATCCCAAAGTACATTTTCAAGACAGCTCAGCTTTTTTCTGTCAGGAAAAAAAGATGATAAAAGATCCTAAGAAAATAGAAAGTTGCTGTCTGGTCCAAAAAAAAAATTCTTGGTATTTAGCCAGAAAACTGGATAACAAGCTGGTTTGAGAATAGTCATTTTGTAACCTTGTGTAAGCAGATAAGTTTTCTGTGAGAGTGAATGTGCCATCGTTTTATGTGTCTATCATGTGGGCGCACTATACCCTCCAGATAAACAGCAGTCCTGACCTGATGAAGGTGTTCTCTCTGATTTCAGGAAATGTATTGGGAGCAAAGCAGACTTTTACCAATAGTTGCTGTGAGTACCCCAATGTTTTTTATTGTGGACCAAAGGTCAAGGACAGGCGTGGCATCCAAGGGCCGTGTTCACACAGTACTGAGCTCTGCACCACCTGTGCAGTGTGTTCTAACCTGTGTTCTGGAAGGGAAGTGTGCAAATTGCAAATGTGCATCTGGAAAATGGATGTATTAGATTGCATGCATTTAAACTTCAACTTTTAGATATCCAGGGCTGTTAAAAAGAGTACTTTTGCATTATGTTTCTCATTCCTATAATTTTGAACCAAAGAAAGGTCCAATTCAACACGATCATACAGAAAAAGTACATTAATTTTACCCAGCCAAGAAAAATTTTTCATTAAAATGGACTTAGATTCTGATTGTACAGTGTTAAAGCCTTGACCACCTGTAATAGATAAATCCTTTTGGACCTGCCAATTTTGGAAATAAATTTTTTGTCTGATGGAAGACAACTAAAGTCAAAGAAATAATGTAAGTACTCCCGCACAGTCAGTCCTGAGATCCTTTTCATGACCATCAAGGCCAAATGGTAGACATTATGGAATTCCTGGGCCATTTGGGGAGAAGTATTTTCTGAGCCTTACTTAAACCTGTCTGCATTAGGCAGGCATCTGCATACCCCCATTCTGTAAGATCCCAAATGTTATGTGTTACCTTATAGATGACAGAGGGGGAAAGGAAAGAAAAACAGCAAGCCCTATTGGAATTGACATAATTATCCATTACCACCCCTAAATTAAGTTCACCTTCTTAAAAGCTTTTTTAATTTGATAGATCATCTTCAATTTGTAGATCCTTTATGTCAGATTAGAAAAAATTACATACAGTGCATTTTATTTGGAATGTTGCGAGAGAACTAAAATTGTCCGAAGTGAAAGAATTAAATCATTTTTTTCCTCTTTGATTAGATGGATAGGATGTCTCTATGATTGAATTAAGTGCTTTCTTAAGAAGAAGCACAGAGAATCTGTAGCTGTAAAAACCATTCTTCCCCCACTCCTTGAGATTTATTTGTAAGTTAACTGTTTGGGATGGAGGATATTTTCTATCAAAACAATGCCATTTTGATTATTAGATTCATGGGCCAGTTCCATAAAGCCTATTGTAACCAATAATGCTCTAACTAAAATAGTTCTTGATATGTGAGGTTTACTAGTATACAGCTGTGTTTCGAAAACAGAGAGATGGTGTAGTGATAAGTAAGATACAGATTCAGATTCTTATAGAAGCGTTGCTAAGTAGACACCTTCCTGTGGAGCTCCATGGACATTATTGAAGTCTCTGTGCCTCTCTCTTCCTCTCTGTAAAAAATCAGTAAAATATATTCTTTTTTTTTTAAAAAAAGGAGCCCTCTTACCCCTAAAGGTGGGAACCACTGCCCGAGTTGCTTCCAGGTGAAGGTGCTGTAGAAGCTCCATCAGCACATCCATCTATTTCCCCATATGGCTCTGCTCTGGATTCCCAAAGAGGCCTCCCGCATGGTTTCCTTCTTCCTTTTCGTCCTGGACCCCTCCCACTCCTGGCCTCCACTTGCCAAGCAACACCAAGCAAGACTCTTAAGACAGGGGCACAGCTCACAGAGGCAGGCCTGTGGGGGAGGCAGGCCTGTGGGCGCCGGGCAGTTCAGACGTGGTGCATGAGAGTCTGGAAGCAGGTGATACTCAGTGAACCGCAGGCTCTGGGCCACGGTCCTTTCCTTTCCCCACTATAGCCCCTTCCACCGTCTTCCTCTAGCCCAGTGGTTCTCAACCTTTCTAATACCGCGACCCTTTAATACAGTTCTTCATGTTGTGGTGACCCTCAACCATAACATTATTTTCATTGCTACTTCATAACTGTAATTTAGCCCAAGCATGTCACACTCTCCTCCCGTTGACCAAGAGTTTGACATGCTTGCCTAGCCACTTCCTTATTTCCACTGGGATTTATTTTTCTTCTCCCCTGATCCACTGCAGCATAGAATTCCACTTTTTAAGTGCAATTCTTGTCTCTGAAGCAAACATTTAATTCTGTAATTGTTTAGCTAGTGAAACAGATCATGTAAAAAGGAAAAGTCACAAACTTTCAGGAAGTCTTTAAAACTCATGATAAATTAGGATTATGGATCCAATGTCAGGATTTGTAAAGATCTGCAACATTAAATATTCTTGTGTACACTCATAGCTACTTCGTTTCTCAATCAGTTTTTTCCTGTCAGGTGCACCCTTAGCTCCCTAACCCTACGGTTTTTTTCTCAGAGCAATCCATACCCCTCCCCACTTTCTCTCATAATATAGTCACTTCGAATGTTCTTTTTTTTTTTAATACTTTTTTTAAAAATATATTTTATTGATTTTTTTACAGAGAGGAAGGGAGAGAGATAGAGAGTTAGAAACATCGATGAGAGAGACATCTATCAGCCGCCTCCTGCACGCCCCCTACTGGGGATGTGCCCGCAACCAGGATACATGCCCTTGACCGGAATCAAACCCCGGACCTTTCAGTCCGCAGGCCGACGCTCTATCCACTGAGCCAAACCGGTTTTGGCCGAATGTTCATCTTTTCCCAACTTTCTTTGACGTTCCTTCCTGTAAGTAGCTGATTACAATAATTCTCTATATTGCTTCTCTTCTGTATACTAATCTGAGGAGCCCCTTACTTTCACATACTATGCTAAGTCCTCCTTTTTTGAATTGGGTTTTTTTTTTCTTTTTTCGTTGTTTTGTTTTGTTTTTGAGTTCCTAATTTTCATATTAGGATAAGTGCGAGAAAAGAGCTAGATACTTACCCACAACACTATAAAAGGTAATCCATTTCAGCACTTGGCAAGGTGCCTGCACCACACACAAGAGGGCAAGGCCTGTCTTTTTTATCTTTGCATCCTCCCTATCTAATATCGTGTTTATGTTTCCTTGAAAACATAATGTATTACTTAAAAAAAATAATTACAACTAAAAATTAGGAAGTAAAATGTCTTATCCCATCTGTGTGCTAGGAGTCGATCCTGTCTAGTCTACACAGCCCACTTGAGCGCCTCTTTCTGTTGCCTTCTCCAGAGAGTAGATCTGTTCAGCTCACTTTTATTGAGTGTGTATTTGGGTCAGCAACGCAGTGGAGGACCGCAATGCAGAGGTGGGAAATACAGTCCTAGCTCAAGGACTTGACAGTCATAAGGGAGTTCCACAGTCCTCCTGATGGAGTCTGATGGTTTCCAGATGATGTAGCAAGTGTTAGGAAGGCAGCATTGTGGAGAAACAGAGGGTCAGAGATTGGACCCCTGAGATTCCAGGGATTTCCTAGAAGGAATGATCCCAGGACCAAGAAGGCCCCAGTCACAGTCCAGTCAAGGTAATGGACACCCAAGAACCCAGTGATGCCAGCTCAGCCTGGCCTGTGTTTTGGAGATGACTTTCATGCACTTTGTTCTTGGCTTGGGCAGGGGGACAAGAAGCAAGCATTTCCCGCCTAGGAGACAAGAGCCATTGCCCCTCCAGAAAATGCAGTATTATTTTAATATTTTAAAAAAAATAAATTTACACTTGGTAAAGTGCTAATATTTTATCTCACTGAAAATTAAGATTTATGTTTTCACTCTTAACATTGATAACTGAAGAAAATAAATTTTATTGCTGTATGACTGGCTTTGATTTTTTTTTTTAATTTAAATTTATTGGTAGAAAACCCATGGTAATGATATTAAATTCATTGATAGCAAGGTCTCAAGATAAGTTCAATAAAACATACTTATAAGTTTCTGATTCAGGTTTTATCACAAAGGGATGTAATTGTAGTTTTCTTTTAGTAGAAACTTGTCAAGTTCTATTATTTTTCATTGCGTCTTAGCTTTATGAAGTCTGTCCATTTCATTTTTCAAACATGGATGCTTTCACAGTTTTTTTGTTATACAATGATTTATATTAAATTACTTAAAGTATTTGTTATTTGTAATTTGTGAACAGGTTCATCAGGTTCTTTGTAAGACTGCTTATAATTATAAATGCAGAATAATATTACTTAGCGCCTTTCTTCTGTGGAGCTCAGAGTGCTTCACATGCATTATCTTATTAAGCCTCATAACATCCCTGAGAGGTAGGGGCATTTTGCAAGCGATTATGGATTGCTTTGCTGAATCAGCACAGTCGTACAACATTATGATAAGCTTGGAATAGATTGAGGTCATGTACTAACTTGCTCTCAGGAAACTGTATTTGCACCCAAATATTTTCCTTGGCAAAACAGAGCTAACAACTGCCTCCATTCTAGTCTCTGGGAAGCCCACTATCCATTGATGCAATAAAAAATAACAAAGGATACATTTTGAAAAAGCAAATTCAAGACAGTACCTGAGAGGCAGGTGAATTTCCTACAGCCTGAGTGACAGCAGCATCTTCTCGTTCAGGCTTTCCATCTGCAGAGGAAAGGCTCCCTGTGCTCTTGCGGTGGCTCTGAAAACTGGACCTGCCCAGTTGTCATTTATCATCTTCAGCCACTTTATCTGCCTCACCCCTAAGCCATCACAGGGCAGGGAGGATTTCCAAAAACAGATTTCTGGAATTTAAACCAGCATCTGTGTTGAAGCTCAACCTGATTCAAAATAGCTTTGGTAGAACTTTCTTGAAAGCTTGATGACAGCATAGTCCTAAGTCATCTGGCATCTGGAAGCTCAGTAGGATACTTAAAATTGAAAATAGGAATAATTATTTTATTTTTTTACAGAGAGGAAGGGAGAGGAATAGAGAGTTAGAAACATCAATGAGAGAGAAACATCAGTCAGCTGCCTCCTGCACATCACCTATTGGGGACGTGCCCGCAACCGAGGTACATGCCCTTGACTGGAATCAAACCTGGGATCTTTCAGTCCACAGGCCAATGCTCTATCCACTGAGCCAAACTGGTCAGAGTGGAATAGTAAATTTTATGAATATTTTATTTCATTATTTGAAGGGTTGTAGGATGGTGGGGAAACATCTCTTTTTGCTAGTATATTTAAAACCAATTTAAGCCAGTTAATTTGATAGGGAGTAACTAAGTTATTATTATGTCTTCTTTATATTTATAACTAGGGGCCCAGTGCATGAATTCATGCACCTTGAAAGGAACTGTGGGTCGAGAGACTGTGGTAGGCACAAGGGAAGGTCTTGGCCCATCCTCTGAGCCCCCACTTTGCCCTCCCCCACTGCAACCCCTGGTCCTTGTCTGCTGGCAGCCCATTCCCACCACTGCCACACCCATGTGCTGATGGTGCCGGCCCTGCTCATACCCACTAAAGGCACAGAGCACTTGGGGCTGGTGCCAGCAGCAGGTGCAATCAGAAGCTGCTGCCTCAATTGCCCCTCAGGAACAGGGGGAGGTGGAGAAGCCCTCAGGGGTAGTCAGGGCCAGCAACCACTGCTTGCACCCACTGATGGTGCCAAGCGATCAGAACCAGCAGCAGGTGTGAGCTGCAGCTCCAGCACCAGCTGTGGGTGCGAATGGGGCGGTGCTGGCAGTGAATGTAAGTGGCAGCCCCAGCACCGGCAGCGGGTGTGAGTAGGGCCATCGCCAGCAGCAGGTGCAAGAGACAGCTGCCGGTCCCAATCTCCCCTCAGGAGCAGGGAGAGGTGGAGAAGCCCTGAGGAGCAATTGGGTCCGGCAGCTGGCACTCGCATCCACTATGATGGTACCAAGTGATCGGGACTGGCGCTGGGCACTGGGTGTGGATGTGAGCAGTGGCTCTGGCACTTGCCCCAATGACAGCTACCGGCATACTGCCTTGGTCCGGTGCCCTCGCTCACCTGCTCCACCTGCTGCAGCCAACGCCGACCATGTTCCACGCACGCCCCCCCTAGTGGTCAATGCACATCATGGTGACTGCTTGTTCGGTTGTTCCACTGTTAGGTCTATTTGCATATTAGCCTTTTATTATATAGGATTAGATAGTTAATTTTTATCTATTCTTTGGCCTATATGGATTATCATTAGCATCCTGAGGATTTTTTTTGTGTGTGTATCAAGTAACCATGACACTCGCTCTCTGCATGTCTTTTAGTGTGGCTTAAACTTTTTTTTTTTTTATAACCTTTACTGGAAAATAAAATTGTTGGATTTTAAGGAAAGTCTTTTTAAAATTTTTCTTGCAAGTGGATTTGGCTGCTTAAATAGTCTTTGTATTTGAGAGCACATAATGGATATAAACTTCAGGAGAATTACTACTTTATCAGAGGTGTCAGGCTATTTTTCTCCTTAACTTAAAATTAGCTGGAGAACTGCAGAATCATATATACAGAAAGGAGATGATATCGTTGGAGTAAAGGTAGTTGGGATATCAGCTGTGGGGGTCTTTGTTAATTTCACTTTGACCTCATTGTGCAAATTGTGATCATCTCTTGCCCACACATTTGCTGGCCTTGGCAGCATGCCTGGGGTGTGGTCCAAGGCCCTCGCTTGGATGGCCTGTTGAGGCATGTCAGCTTCTGAGCGAAGCTGACCCTGGGTTTTTTTTTATTGCCTCCTGCTCTAAATGGTGTGCAAGGCTGGCGAGGCACTGCCATTCCTGCTTAAATTGGAGAGATTTCATGCCATATGGCATTGAAAGGGTCACTTTGAAGAGCTGTGTATTTTAATTTTTTTGGAAATGATAGTGTATATTATTATAAATTTCAATACTAGCTTTGCTAATATGAAATACAATATGGCTGATACTGACATATATTTAACTTTTTATATATTGACCTTATAATGTCACTAGATATACTTATTATGCCTACTAGCTTTAAAAAATCTTCAGTATTTTCTGCAGAGAGAATCATGTTGTCTGCAAATAAAGACAGTTTTTTTTTTCTAGAAAAAAGGAAAGAAAGATGTATTTAAATCTATTTTTCTATTATTGTTTGAAACATCCTAACCTTTGAATGGACATTTGACAGGAACTTCTTTTCTAAAATGACTTCAATTTTGGATATTGTGATAATTATAAAGAAACTTCACATTTTAGAAAGGTAGGAAAAATCTCCTTTGGGATTATTTCACAAATGCTTCCTAACCTTTTTCTCTTTTCACCCAGTCTTTCTCTAAATAATGATTATTCTCAACAGTCAGACAAAATTTGGGTACATGTATTTAAAAATCTGCAAGTACAAATCAGGCACACTTTCCTCTAAAAAGAATCTGTGGCGTCCAAAACAAGTCAGATCCTTTATTTTTCTGGAAGGGACAGGCTTCCTAAGGCTGAGTTGCAATGTGGCTTTAAGATGTCGTTTTCAGGCTCTTTTCTGTAAGAGGGCTCTAGTGATCTTAGTGCAGATGATGCATCATTCGTAACAGCTCTGTCCCCCGCTACTCCTGGCTTGGCCTGGTCAGCCCTGGTTGCTGTCTTGGTCAGCCCAAGTTCATAAAGACTAGGAGTACTTTGGAATTAGTTGGTGGGGAGGAGTATATACACTTTCCTGTGTAAAAAACGTGAATTTAAATCAAAATTGTTTCAAGCATTTGAATAAAATAGGTTAAACTTCTGTGTGATATAAAAATGATACTTTGTGCAGTTTCTCCCACACAAGTTCTGTTTTGGAGAATATAGCTGAGATGAGCTTCACTTCTGACAGTGAAGCTCATCTTAGACTCAGGATTTTGTACACTTTTCTCCAAAATAGCTCTGCAATAAGTATATAGTGTTGTTCGTATTTTTTAGGTTTTATATTTATTTTATATGTATTTATTTAACTGTTAAGTAGTCTCATTCTCATACATAGTTTATAATAGGTTAAAAATTAAAACAATTTTTTAACTAGGCAGACCGTAAACAGACATACAGAAAAGGACTAACCAAACAATGAATGATGGGTCAGAAGAAATAGTGAACGTTGCCTGAGAATTGTTCAAAGTGGGCTTGAGACTAGACCTATTCTCTTAATAGTCACTTCCTTCCTAGACATTCACATAGGAATTATCTAGTGTTCTTTTATGTCTTAGTAATAAACCTGCTGAGTTGATCTGGAAAGAACCTCATTTTTAGCTACTAGACTGGTGACCCGGTGCATGGATTCCTGCACATTGAAAGAAATTAATTAGAAGGTGGTTTATGGGGCGAGACTGGGTGAGAAGAGCCAGACACACCCTGGAGCCAACCTCACTTGGTCCCTTCCCACACCTCTGAACCTGGGCCGGTGCCTTGGCTTGGTGAGGTCCCTTGGCTTGGTCTGCTGGGATCAGGCCGAAACCAGCTCTCCAACATCCCCCAAGGGGTCCCGGAGTATAATAGGGCACTGTGCAAAATTGCTATTGTACAGGGTGTGGAATACAAACACAAGTGTGCAGTAAGCCAAATTCGAGGCGTCAGTGCCCCAGCAACAACATAACCCACAGCCGAAGGTGGAATCGTGTGGCCCCATGAGGAATTGGACTCCCTCCTCTCTGGTTCTGGGGTATGTCACCCGAGAACCTCTGCAGCTCAGCAGCTCCTATGTTGAGCATCTGCCCCTTGGTGGTCAGTGTGCGTCATGGTTACTGGTCGGAAGGACACTTAGTATTAGCCTTTTATATACAGATAGATATTTTCACCTATAGAAGATTTGGGTGGTTGCAGATTGTAAGGAGTTCTGGTGCCTTCCCCTGGAGATATGCCCATGACCCTAGGCGTAGGTGTGCATGCCATGGACACTGCCCTGACCATGCAGTCACTTCTTTTGTTCTCATGAATGCTAACGTTTTGACTCATGGATAGCATGCCCTTCCCTCAGCCTCAGTTTCCCTACTTTCTGCATTTGACCAGAGAGCCATGTTGTTACATATTTTTATGCAAAGTGCTCATGTTGTTATCAATGCTTTGCTTTCTCTACTAGGATGACATGACTTAGCATAGTTTAAAATGTTTCAGAGCTCTCAATTGGATGATTCTGTATTTTATTGTTGATTTCTTGCATTAGTTGCTTTAAATTGGGGGCATCTTCTTTTCAAAAAACATGCTCATGAGGTCTCACTCAAGCTAAGACTGCAAGTGAGAGAACTTGGACTAGATGGTAGCAGGCAGAAAGAATCAGGGATTCTGGCCTCCCTGCAGTATCGTTGATATCACAGTGGGGGAAAGGTATGTATCTGTACAGCTCTTTAGGAGGCAGAGGCATCAGGTCTTGTCTGTAGAGAAAACCCAGAAAGAAAAGACATCCAGATGGGATTAAACCATGAGGCAAGAAAAGCCAGCAGTAGAATATAAAGTGAATCCAGGAGAAAGACGCACATCCATGAAAGGGAAGTGGGAGCACAGAGGACCCCTGGGTATGGAAGACTGGCCTCAAGGGACAGGTGAAGGCCAGATATGAGAGCAGTTTGTAGTTCTCTGGGACACATCCTTGGGATACCCACCCAGAAGGGGAAGCGGAGGCTTGAGGTTGAAGCCCTGTGAGCGCTCCAGCGGCATTGGGGGTTCTATCTCCTTGCCTTCTTACTGCCCCCGTCCCTCCCTCCCCTGGGCTTTGTTGGGCATCTGAATGGAGTAAGCAAGCTTCACATTAGTCACCAGGCATACAGAGTTGAGTAAGACAAGAGCCTTGCCAGCCTCTCCAGGATTCCAGCCCTTCCACTGGCCTGTACTCACTGGAAGGCTCTCCTGGCTGGTTGGTGACCTTACCTTTCGAGGCTCCTGCCAGCCCCTTGAGTGGGAGGAATCTCATGCAGCAGCTTTTATATTGGGTCCCCCGGCCAATGGGAGATTTGCAAAACTCCTCCTTGGTTAGTTTATTTTCTTAAGAGGTAAGAGTGGAAAAATCCCGGAATCAGATAAAAACTCTCAGGATGCCCAAACTGTCCTTTTTAGAAGCAGGTTGTAACTGCCCAGATGATAATCTGGATTAATAAAGGTGCTCTGTTTTTGTTTTTCTTCATCTCTCAGAGAGAGCATTGGTGACTTTCCCTCCCCCCCCCCCTAATGTTGTCCCCATTGGTCTGACCACCATGGGAGTGAATGAATTGTCCTGATGCCCTTAGCACATATGGTCTGATCTTTTTTCTCGTCCCTTTTCTTCTTGGTACTTTGACTCTTAACAATCAGTCTGTACAACTTGCTACATAAAAGTAGCCACTTTTTCGCCGAAGCCGGTTTGGCTCAGTGGATAGAGCGTCGGTCTTCGGTCTGAAGGGTCCCAGGTTCGATTCTGGTCGGGGGCATGTACCTTGGTTGCGGGCACATCCCCAGTGGGAGGCATGCAGGAGGCAGCTGATCAATGTCTCTCTCTCATCGATGTTTCTGACTCTCTATCCCTCTCCCTTCCTCTCTGTGGAAAATCAATAAAATATATATATTTTAAAAGTAGCCACTATTTCACTGATCAATAAGTTCAATCATGATGAGTAATATGCAAAATGAAGTGCCTACAGACAATGACAGGTTCTTACAAACAAAAGCACTTTCTTGCCACTATACCCGAGTCTCTCCAGGTGATTCTTTATCTCCTGATAAGTGAAGTGCATTCATGTCACAAGTAGGTCCTGTACCTTTCAGGCTTGTGCCATGACTGTGGGGTCAGTCTCAGTGACTGTCTTCACTGTTGATGAAAATGAAACCAAGTGTGTTGCTCTCCGAAGCAGATAGTGAGGGGGTTTCGCTGGGTGGAGGTAGCCTTGAGATTAGTTCACTTTGCAGTTTCTTCATGCTGAAGGGAAACAAGAAATTCAGTGTTGGGAAGAGAGGGAGGCAACTTGGGAGTAGGTTCCTCCCACTGCTAAAGAGAGTGCAGCTGCGAGTTTTTAATATGCACGGCAGGAGGTTTCAGCAGCCTGATGATATATAGTGCATTAATGTTGAAAAGATAAACACATTTGGAGAGCACAGGAAGGGCCTTGTGTTTTTATGTTAGCAGAATGCTTCCTAATGAATAAGAATGTGCTGCTGGCTTCACACAGCCATATGGCAGCTTTTCTAATTTTAGTTGGGTACAGATGCATAATTCTCTGGTTTACCTTCTAGAACCTTTGAGATGCTACATAACTTTTCCTGTACTATCGAAACTGTAGTGCTTGGCCAGAAATGGCCTGTCATTGTTTCAATGACTTTGCTCCACATGGCCCCACCACTGCCAGGTGTGATAGTCCCTTCACCTGAAATCACCCAGCTCCGAAACGCAGGGAAAGATGAAAATTGTGGGTGTACTCCCACTAGAGTCTTAAAATTTGTTGCGGAGGTAATGAGACTTGTGTTTGACGTCAGTCTACTGAAAAATTGAAAGATTACTTGGTGAGTAACTTTACCTATTTGGAAAGGTAAAGTACTTTTTCAGTTTTATTCATCATAGGGAGAGAAAGGGAGAGTGAGAAGAACATGGATTTGTTGTTCCACTGGTTGATTTTTGTATGTGCCCAGACCAGGGATCAAACTGGCAATATTGCTGTATTGGGACAAGGACCTAAAGATTCTATACATGAAATTGCTTTTTTGTAAAAGCAATTCTCCTCAAGATTGACCAAACATAAATATAACTTTTTTTTTAATATATTTTATTGATTTTTTACAGAGAGGAAGGGAGAGGGATAGAGAGTTAGAAACATCGATGAGAGAGAGACATCGATCAGCCGCCTCTTGCACACCCCCTACTGGGGATGTGGCCACAACCAAGGTACACGCCCTTGACCGGAATCGAACCTGGGACCTTTCAGTCCACAGACCGATGCTCTATCCACTGAGCCAAACCAGTTTCGGCGATAAATATAACTTTTAATAAAGCAGGCAGTGCTAAAATTTTTCTATAAATGTGTAAATACCCTCTGGATTATCTTTCAGTTGGTGTATTTTTAATAATTGATGTTTGTTTAAATTAGGACTTTCTATTTATTTTTTAATCCTTACATGATAATATTTTCCCATTGATTTTTTTAGAGAGAGTGGTAGAAAGAAGGAAAAACCAAGAGAAATATCGATGTAAAAGAAAGACTTCGATTAGTTGCCCCCTGTACGAGTCCCAAACAGGGCCTGAGCTGGGGAAGAGCCTGCAGCCAAGGTACGGGTCCTTGCCTGGAATTGAACCCAGGACCCTTCAATCCACAGGCCAACACTCTATCCACTGAGCAAAACTGGCTAAGGCTAAATTATGACTTTTTAAAGATAGACTGATTTCTGCAAATTTTCCATGGCCTCTTCAGATGATTTTTTTTAAAAAAAAAAGAAAGAAAGCATGAAGAAGAAAAGGAATTAAACCTCCTCCATAATAGTCCCATCACCCTGTCCCTCTAACAGACATTAAACAGAATTTAGGTTTTGAAGTCACTGGTAGTGGTTTGCCATAGCTGCTAATGGTGCGGAAACCGTTACGTGGCCGTCCCTCGGCCACCACTGATACTGCTGTGAGGAGACTAGACTGTTCTGCTAATGTTTTGTGGGAAGGCCCTTTGAGTGTATGTTTTTAGTTCAGTTGCCTAATAAACAGATAGATAAGACTTCCTAACATTACAAGATTCAGTAGGTTACCAAAAATTAATAAATTTTGGTATAGAAAAACATATAAAGGTCTTTTTAAAAAAACAACACCACTTTATAATTTTCATATAGCTAATAGAAATTTTTTTTAAATATATTTTTATTGATTTCAGAGAGAGGATGGGAGAGAGAAAGAGATAGAAACATCAATGATGAGAGCAAATTGTTGATCAGCTGCCTTCTGCACACCCTCTACTAAGAATGGCGCTCACAACCCAGGTATGTGCCCTTGACCTGAATTGAACCTGGGACCCCTCAGTCTGCAGACCATTCTATCCCCTGAGCCAAACAATCTAGGGCACTAATTGAACTTTTAAAAAGGTAAACAAAGCCCAGCCAGGGTGGCTCAGAGGTTGAGCATGGACCTATGAACAAGGAGGTTGAAGTTTGATTCCTGGTCAGGGCACATGCCCAGGTTGTGGGCTTACTCCCCAGTAGGGGGTGTGCAGGAGGCAGCCAGTCAATGATTCTAATCACTGATGTTTCAATCTCTCTCTCTCCCTTTCTCTTATCCTCTGAAATCAATGAAAATACCTTTTTAAAAAGATAAACAAATGTGTTTTTTTCTGATTTGTTGCTGTTCTCACCAGTAAATTTAAATTTTACTTTCAAGTGTATGTAGCTGCCATTGATAAAGAGCACTTTAATTCAGCTGCTTCAAATACCCTATTTTTCTTGTGTTTTTAAATCATTTCTATTTCTAGGGATCAAATGCTTCCCTTTTCACCTTTCCTTTTGTTCTGAAAGAAATCACGAATACTAATTACTTATAAAGAAAAGCTTATGGAATATAATATTAGTGATTTTCCTCCAGTTTGTGGTATAACTCAACACAGTCCCTGAAGAGATAGGGTTTTATTCTTTGTTTTGAAACTGGAAATCTAATTAATTGGTATTGGATTTCTGAAGTGCAGCAAATGTCGGAGGGCAGCAGATGGGATTGCTCTCCAAGCAGCCGCCAGGAGGGAGGGGACACTCAGAGGAAGATTACCGAGGCATCTTGGCTGGTCTCTCTACTCAGGGTTTTGCATTGTAAAACTGCACTTGTAAAGATCATAGCCGTTTTTAGGGTATTGTTTTTTCTTTTGGGGAGTGAGGAAGGAAAGGGTAGAATTATTGTTTTCGTTGTTATTCTCTTAGGTCGTGTTCTTTATGTAAAAAGAATAATGGTTAAAGTGCAGAAGGAAGAAATGGAAGTCAGGGCACAGAAGAGAAGTCTCTTTATAGGTTCTAAAAATCACATGTTATCATCTCTTTCTCCAGTGTAGGAGTTCTTTCTGAAATAATGAGATTCCCTAAGGTTTTGATCATAGGAAACTCTGGGACAATCTTTTTACAGTTGAATTTACTAAAGGATATATTTATAACAGAATATATTTTCTATGGTTAATGCCTGCAAAATATAGAAAAGTAAATATAATTTGTGACCACTGCAAAAACTGCCTAAATTAAAAATATTAAATAGTGTGTTTTAGTATAGTAATGTGCTTACAAAAATATAAATATATCTAAGAATTTAAGTGTATTTATATCTGATACATAAAAATAGCATATTCTTTACTGAAATGCCTTATACTGATATAAAGCAGGGGTATAGAGGACTAGCAGAAAGAGGTGAAGGAATTGAGAAGTACAAATTGGTAGTTACTAAGTGGCCACAGGGATGTAATGTACAACATAGGGAATATAGTCAATAATATTGCAATAACTATGAATAGTGCCAAACAGGTACTGGACATATATAAGGGGAGGAACACTTTGTAAAGTATATGATTATCTTACCTTTATGCAGTACACCTGAAACTAACACAAAATAATATTAAAAGTACACTGTAATTGAAAAATAAAAAGTAAAGTAAAAAAAAGATAGTAGTACCATATTTTCCGGCGCATAAGACGACTGGGTATATAAGATGACCCCCAACTTTTCCAGTTAAAAGTAGAGTTTGGGATATACCCACCCTATAAAATATGATAATAAGATGTGATATATTCATAAAAGGAACACTACACCAAAAATAAAAAAGACGACCCCGACTTTTGAGAAGATTTTCCTGTGTTAAAAAGTCATCTTATATGCTGGAAAATATGGTATTTGTGCTGTTAACATAATAATATATTGCAAAGGGGTCCTATTCTTCCTTTTACCTTTTGTTAAAAAATATTTTTTATTGAATTTTTTTTTAAATATATTTTATTGATATTTTACAGAGAGGAAGGGAGAGGGATAGAAAGTCAGAAACATCGATGAGAGAGAGACATCTATCAGCTGCCTCCTGCACTCCCCACACTGGAGATGTGCCTGCAAGCAAGGTACATGCCCCCTACCGGAATCGAACCTGGGACCCTTCAGTCCGCAGGCCGACGCTCTATCCACTGAGCCAAAATGGTCTCGGCTTGAATTTCTTTAATCAGAGAGAGGAAGGCAGAGGAAGAAAGAGATAAGAAATATCAATGATGAGAGAGAATCATTGATCAGCTGCTTCCTGCATGCCCCACACTGGGAATCAAGCCAAAATCCCAGGCATGTGCCCTGACTGAAATTCAAACCGTGACCTCCTGGTTTATTGGTGGATGCTCAACCACTGAGCACACCAGCCAAGCCTTTTCTTCCTTTTATATAATACTAGAAGCCCATTGCAGGAAGATTCCTGCAAGAATAGTTCCTCCTGCTGTAATCTCTGCCGCCCTGCCTGCTTCCCTCCCATCTCCCCTGCCCTGGTTGCTTGCTTCTATGCAGCTTTGCTCCCTTCTGCAGTGCTTGGCTTCCTTCTACGCTCTCTTCAGCCTGCTCTCTGCACCTAGATATGCAAATTAACTGCCATCTTGATTGGCAGTTAATTTGCATACTCACTCCTGATTGGATGGTGAGCATGGCTTGTGAGCTTAGTGGAGGTGTGATCAATTTGCATGTTTCTCTTTTATTATATAGGGCTAGAGGCCCAGTGCATGAAATTCATGCATGGAGGGGGGATTCCCTCAACTCAGCCTGCACCCTCTCCAGTTGGGATATCCAACTGCCATTTTAGGCCTGATGCCATGGATAGGGCCTAAACCAGCAGTCAGACATCCCTCTCACAATCTAGGACCACTGGCTCCTAACTGCTCACTTGCCTGCCTGCCTGCCTGATTGCCCCTAACTGTTTCTGCCTGCCAGCCTGATCACCCCTAACTGCCCTCTCCTGCAGGCCTGTTATTGCCCTTAACTGCCCTCCTCTGCTGGCCAGTTTGGTTCTGATTGGTTGGTTCCTATGCCAGCATCCAAAGCTTCAACTTCTAGGCAGCCACTGGCTCCCCACAGCACCTAGATTTGGTTCTCATTGTTTGGTTCCTATGCCAGTAAGCATCAAAAGCTCTACTTCCAAGACAGCCATTGGCTCCCTATAGCATCCATATTTGGTTCTGATTGGTTGGTTCCTATGCCAGTAAGCATCAAGCTCCACCTCCTAGGCAGCCATTAGCTCCCCACAGCACCCACCTTTGGGGCTCATTGGTCAATTCCTATGCTAGTCAGCATCAGAAGCTCCGCCTCCTAGGAAGCCATTGGTTCCCCATAGTACCCACCTTTGGTTCTGATTGGTTCGTTCCTATGCCAGTCAGCATCTTCAAGCCTATCTCTGGACCTGATCAAAGAGGCAGGTCTTACCAGCAGCCCCCTTGGAGGCTGGGAGAGAGAGAAAGTCTGGCTGCTAGAGAAGATCAGAAACAAAGAGGGGGCCAAAACCGGTTTGGCTCAGTGGATAGAGCATTGGCCTGCGGATTGAAAGGTCCCAGGTTCGATTCCAGTCAAGGGCATGTATCTTGGTTGCGGGCACATCCCCAGTTAGGGGTTTGCAGGAGGCGGCTGATCGATGTCTCTCTCTCATCGATGTTTCTAACTCTCTATCTCTCTTCCTTTCTCTCTGTGAAAAATCAATAAAATATATTTTTTTTTAAAAAAAGAAAGAAAGAAAGAGGGGGAGAAAGAGAGAAGTAAGTACACTGATCAACAGCTTCCACTGAGGCTGCAGATCAGACCCTGACTCACTTTCTAGGTCTCAGCCACCTGAGCAATCAGTGTTGGGTTCCAGGCTGTAGGTGAGCAAACCAGCGCTGACTTCCGGATAGTCTGCATTTGATCACAGGTTCCAGCTCCTTCCCAAGTCCCAGGCTTTAGGCTTAGGAAGCGCTCCCCACTGCCCTCGGCCCCTCTTTGCTAGGAGTGACCTGGATGCCAAGGAGGTTCCCGGGACCCAGGTCTGTATGCAAAATAACTCCATCTTTGTTGAATTAATTTGCATATTCACTCTGATTGGCTGTGGGCATGACAGTCAATTTACATGTTTCTCTATTAGGTAAGACTAGAGGCCTGGTGCACGAAGTGGGGTCCCTTGGTCCAATGGGGATCAGTGGAGCTCTGTGCTGCTGCAGCCGTCTTACTCGCCAGCTCTTCTAGCTCCAGCCCGCTGTCGCATTAATCCCGCACAGCAGTGCATGAAGCAGCAGGCCACCAGGGAGGAGCCTGAGCCTGGGCTGGGTGCCCAGCTGCTCCTCCATCTGGGCTCCACTGGGCCTGCCACCAGCATCGCTTGGGCACACAGGGCGAGTTTCTGCTAGAGAGGCTCCCGCCACTGCAGCTGTGCTCGCCAGCCATCAGCCTAGCATCTGGAGCCCATCTGTCAGCTGAGCAGCACTCCCACTAAGGGAGTGCACTGACTACCCCAGGTCAGCTCCTGCGTTGAGCCTCTGCCCCGTGGTGTTCAGTGCGCATCATAGCTACTAGCCGGTCATCTGCTTGCACAGGCTTTTATATATATAGATTAGAGGCCCAGTGCACAAAATTCATGCACCGGGTGTGGGGGTGTCCCTCAGCCCAGCCTGCACCCTCTCCAATCTGGAACCTCTCACAATCCAGGACTGCAGGCTCTCAACTACTCGCCTGCCTGCCTTCTTGATTGCCCCTAACTGCTTCTGCCTGCCAGCCTGATCACCCTCTAACCACTCCCCTGCCAGCCTGATTGATGCCTAACTGCTCCCCTGCCAACCTGTTTGCCCCTAACTGCCCTATCCTGCAGGCCTGGTCCCCCTTAACTGCCCTTACCTATAGGCCCGGTCCTCCCTAACTGCCCTTCCCTACAGGCCTGGGTCCCCTCTAATTGACCTTTCCTGCAGGCCCAATCACCCCCAATTTCCTCCTCTGCAGGCCTGGTCCCTCCTAACTACCTTCCCCTGTTGGCCATCTTGTGGCAGCCATGTTGTGTCCACATGGAGGCAGCCATCTTGTATGTCGGAGTAACAGTCAATTTGCATATTACTCTTTTATTAGATAGGATAGAGGCCTGGTGTATGGGAGGGGGCCAGCTGGTTTGCCCTGAAGCAGTGGTTCTCAACCTTTCTAATGCCGTGACCCTTTAATACAATTCCTCATGTTGTGGTGACCCCCAACCATACTTCATAACTGTAATTTTGCTATTGTTTTGAATTATAATGCAAATACCTGTGTTTTCCGATGGTCTTAGGTGACCCCTGTGAAAGTGTCGTTCGACCCCCAAAGGGGTCACGACCCACATGTTGAGAATCACTGCCCTGAAGGGTGTCCCAGATCAGGGTGGTGGTTCTCTTGGGGCAGCCTGGGCAAGGGGCCTGTGGTGGTTTGCAGGCCAGCTATGCCCCCAGCGACCCAAGTGGAGACCTTGGTATCTAGGATTTATTTATCTTCTATAATTGAAACTTTGTAGCCTTGAGTAGAGGCCTGGGCCTGCCAGGGTGTGCAGAAAGCTTGGCTTCTTTCATTGCCTGGGAAACCCAAACCTCCTGCTTGCTCTGTGGCTGCAGCCATCTTGGTTGGGGTTAATTTGAATACTCACTCCTGATTGACTAATGGGCATGGCTTGTGGGTATAGTGTAGTGATGGTTAATTTGCACATTACTCTTTTATTAAATAGGATAAAGGCTTAACCGAACGTTGAACAGAGTTAGTAATTATTTCATGAGAAATACCCCAATAACAAAAGTTCATGGCCACTTTAATTTAGAATTCAGTTATACTGATAAGACCTTATTTCTGGCTGTTTTTTATTACCTCATATTATTGACTTTTTGAATAATAGATGAAAACCTAGTTGAAAAATACATCAATTCATTCTGTTAGTGAGGACAGGAGTGAAAAGCTCTAAATTCTTTACCCTTTGTCTCTGTAGGAGTAGTGCAAACTTCCCATCCTCTTAATATACAAATGGTATTTGTGTAAGTATTACAACATTCAGGTTTTTTTTTCCAAATCACATATTCTACTAATTTAATTTTAAATTAATCTTGTGAAAATTATTTTCACTTTTTAAAAAGTCAGGGATTTTGTCTACAGCCGTACCATCCTGAACATGCCTGATCTCATCTAAAAATCAGAGATTTCTACAATTTCAACTTAGACAAACTTTTTGCCAATATTCCTTAACATTGGTTTTCAGAAGCCAGGCTGAGATTTCCTTGGGGTCAGACGTCCATTCCCAGTTTCCTATTGAGGAATTGACTTTGCCATCTCCTTACATATCCTGCAGACTCCAACTCGGTTACGGTGTATGTGAAATATTATCACCTATGGCCAGCCATTTCTATAGACTCTTTGAATTTAAAGTTAGTTTCTCAGAGTTTAGCACTAAATTAATCTCAGTCTCTCACTTGACAAGAATTATTCATTCCGTTTGCACACAAAGCTGATCACCTCAGGTATAGGCAGAGACCATAGGACGCAATGGATCCTGGTGCTACTGGTCAATTTCCTCATGGTAACTTACATTCTCTCTACCTTTTTTTACTCTATATCATTAATTTATTTATTATTAGTTCTTTCAGTGCCATGCTCAGTAATTTTTTTTTTAATTAAAATATGACTTTATACCTAGCCGGCATGGCTCAGTGATTGAACATCAACCTATAAACCATGAAGTCATGGTTCAATTCCTAGTCAGGGCACATTCCCAGGTTGCCAGCTTGATCTGCAATAAGGGGTGTGCAGGAGGCAGCCGTCAAAGACTCTCTCTCATCATTGATGTTTCTATCTCTCGCTTCCTCTCCTTTTCTCTCTGAAATCAATAAAAATATATTTTTAAAAATTAAAAAATATGTAATTTTATATCTCATCTGTGTTCATTTTTTATTAATTTTATTGTTTTAACAGTTAATAGAATTATATATAGGTTTCATGTGTGCATCTTCTTAGTTACTTTTTTTTTAAATATATTTTATTGATTTTTTTACAGAGAGGAAGGGAGAGGAATAGAAAGTCAGAAACATCAATGAGAGAGAGACATCGATCAGCCGCCTCCTGCACGCTCCCTACTGGAGTTATGCCTGCAAGCAATGTACATGCCCCCAACCAGAATCGAACCTGGGACCTTTCAGTCCACAGGCCGACGCTCTATCCACTGAGCCAAACCGGTCTCGGCTTAGTTACTTATTTTATTTTATTTTTTAATAAATCTTTATTGTTCAGATTATTACAATTGTTCTTCTTTTTCCCCCCCATAGCTCGCCTCCGCCTGACTCCCATCCCACCCTCTGCCCTTACCACCCCCCCATTGTCCTCATCATAGGTGTATGATTTTTTTCCAGTCTCTCCCTGCACTCCCCCCTCACCTCTTTCCCCTTGAGAATTATCAGTCCAGTCCCTTTCTATGCCCCTGATTTTATTATATTCACAAGTTTATTCTGATCATCAGATTGTCAATTCACTTAATTTTTAGATTCGATTTTTGATAGATATGTATTTGTTCATAATTTTTACCTTTACCGTTTTCTTCTTCCTCTTCTTCTTAAAGAATAACTTTCAGCATTTCATATAATACGTACTGGTTTGGTGATGATGAACTCCTTTAGTTTTTTCTTATCTATGAAGCTCTTTATCTGCCCTTCAATTCTGAATGATAGCTTTGCTGGGTAGAGTAATCTTGGTTGTAGGTTCTTGCTATTCATCACTTTGAATATTTCTTGCCACTCCCATTTGGCCTGCATAGTTTCTGTTGAGAAATCATTGGACAGTTGTATGGGTGCTCCCTTGTAGGTAATTAACTGTTTTTCTCTTGCTGCTTTTAATATTCTCTCTTTATCTTTTGCTCTTGGCATTTTAATTATGATGTGTCTTGGTGTGGTCCTCTTTGGATTCCTTTTGTTTGGGGTTCTGTGCACTTCCTGGGCTTGTAAGTCTATTTCTTTCACCAGGTGGGGGAAGTTTTCAGTCATTATTTCTTCAAATAGGTTTTCAGTATCTTGTTGTCTCTTCTTCTGGCACCCCCATAATTCTGATGTTGGAACCCTTGAAGTTGTCCCAGAGGCTCCTTACACTATTTTCAGATTTTTTAATTCTTTTTTTCTTTTTACTTCTTCGGTTGAGTGTTTTTTGCTTCTTTGTATTTCAAATCTTTGACTTGATTCTTACATTCCTCTAATCTGCTGTTAGGTTTCTGTATGATATTTTTTATTTCAGTCAGTGTATGTTTAATTTCTAGTTGGTCCTTTTTCATCTCCTCTTGGGTCTCGCTAAATTTATCCATTTTTTTCTAGGAAATTCTTAAAAAACCTTATAATCATGGTTTTGAACTCTATTTCCAGTCATTTGTTTTCCTCCATTTCTTTGGTTTGTGATCTATTCTTTTGTCTCTGCATATTTTGCTGCTTCCCTGAGTTGTTAGGGTAGCTTTGTGTCCTATGTGGCCCAGTAGCTCTGCCTCCCCAGTTACCTGAGGTGGACACTCTTGGTGAACTCCTTTGGGAACTGTGTGTACAGCCTTGTTGTAGTTAATTCTTGATTGTTGTTGGTATCACTGGGGTGAATTGACCTCCAAGCCAATTGCTTGTGAGGATCAGCTGTGTCTGCGCATGGGTGCTTGCCTTCAGACCTCTGCCTTTCTGGTTCCCCTTAGTTTCCGTGCGCTGTAGAGACCCATATAACTCTGGGTCTTCAGGGTCTCACCCGAAACTGGGGTTCAGTGCAGTTGGACTTGGATTTCACTGCTTTTGGGAAGTTCTGTTTTCCTTTTGCTAGAGAAAGCCAGCAGCAAAATCAGCAGTCAGCGCTCTGTGTGCACACTTTCATGCATACTTTAGCACTCCCCTAGACCTCTGTCTTTCGCTGCTCCCCTAATTTCCCTGCACTCCTTCCTTTTCACAACAGTTCAAACTCCCCCGTATGAGTCTCGCCTGGAACTGGGCTTCAGTGCAGTCAGGGATTTTTCCGTCTCCCTCCCGCTAGAGTAAGCCAGCCAGACCCTCCTCCGCCTGTCCTCTCCACAAGCCTGTCTTCAGCTTTTTACAGCTCCTCTGAGTCTCTGTGAGCCCCTCTCTTTACTTCTAGATGTAGAATTTTCACTCAGCCAGCTTACCTGTGGTTCTGGATGGTGTCTGTTCTGTCTTTTAATTGTAATTTGGAAATTATTATGTGAGGCACCAACTTAAGTGTTCACCTATGCCGCCATCTTGGTTTCTCCCCCAAGCACTTGTTAGCTGCTTCTTTTCTCCTTTTAAAGACTTAGCTGAGTATTATAAAGAGAGAAAAATACATTTTTTATTAATAATTGTTCACAATAATTGTTTTTATCTAGTCTTTCCAGTAGAGCCCAAATACAGTGGGTACCTCAAGATACAAGTTTTAATTCGTTCTGTAACCTTGAGGCGTGGGAAACTATGAGACGCTCAAGTCGCGGTAAACTGGTGGGTCGTGTGCAGCCGGCCGATCCGCGCGATTACTCAAATCTCAACTGTTGCTCATATTTCAAAGCAAAAATCGCTCGCTCGACAGCTCCTATCTCAAAAATCTCGTATGTTAGGGCACTCGTATCTCGAGGTACCAATGTACATGTTTTGTTGGACCTACGTCATCTCCTGCTTTAAATTTTAGGTTCTTACCCTAAATTATATCTGACCTGTAGATATCTAAATATAAGAGAAAATGCCCTACAGATATGTTTCTCATTCTACATATTTTGTGATTTAAAAAAAATCTAAAATTCAGGGTCTGCACATGTTGCTAGAATACTTAAAATACCCCGGCATGAATGCTTATCAGTGTTTGGGGCGTGCATGATTGGATTTTATAAGTTTGTGTTTTAAAATTGCACAAAATATTAATAAATGAATTTAGGAGACTTGCGTCTTTGGAATTATGATCAGAACCTCAAAATGTAAACATCTAGCAAGGTATTGATTGTAAGAGACTTGGAAATAGACTGCCACAACGTTTATTTTTCCCTAAATTGCAGCATTATTATAGACACCACAGAAAGCAATAACTCGTTATGTTGTGATATCAGAATCTCGTATGACAAATGGCCAGACCTTTTCTAGGGCTCAGTGACAGGTAGGGAGTTTGTGTTGCCTCATGTCTCACTTTTCCCAGCATTAACCTAAATGAAGTCCATTCTTCTAAAAGAATAACACCACTGTTATGCCAGTGGAAGAACAAGAGAACTTGGGACCGTGAGAGAATATGAGATGCTCTGTCACTTACCAGATGATTTGTTATTTAAGACTGGTTCTCCTCAGGAAGTCCTTTCTCCCAATATTGACCCTGCCCAGGTGTTCCGTTCTCTGCATCCTAGGTGCTGGTGGGACTAAAGTTAGAAGAAATCAATTATTATTTCCAACCACCCTCAATACCAGTCACTTCTACATTTCTGGAAATAAGTGCCAGCAGTGGGTCTAGTCTATCAGTCAGCTGCTTTTGAAGGACAGTGCTGGCCACTGTGGGTTCAAAACAGCCCCCCTCCCTGAAACTTATCTCTGGTGGGGATAGTGCATTATTTCATGTACTAAGCTACTTATTGCAGGAGATGAGGAGACCAGGATTCCCTCTGAGGAAGATGGATCCAAATCTCCTGTCTGCAAATTCTGCCGGACCCTCTCTGCGGAGGTCTCACCTACACTGTTCAGTGTGAGAATCACTGCTACTGCCGAAAGGTGTCACTGATGAAAGCGAGAGGCCCCTGTGAGCAGTTCAGAGGCAGAGGAAAGGCTGTGAGTTATTCATTCTCCAGGATGTTATAGCATGACTGCCACATGACTAAAGACAAAAATAAGTAGAAATACCACAGGACCACATCCTATATAATAATCCTATATAATAAAGAGGTGATATGCAAATTGACCATAACTCCAATACATAAGATGGCCACCCCCATGTGGTCAAAAATGGCCGCCACAAGATGGCCAGCAGGGCAGGGCAGTTGTGGGAAATCAGGCCAGCAGGGGAGGGCAATTAGGGGTGACTGTGTCAGCAGGCGAGGGCATTTGGGGGCAACTAGGCCAGCAGGTGAGGGCAGGTAGAGGTGACCAGGCCAGCAGGGGAGGGCAGTAAGGGGCGACCAGGCTGGCAAGGGAGGGAAATTAGGGGTAATCGGACCAGCAGAGGAGGGTAGTTGGGGGCAACCAGACCTGCAGAAGAGGGCAGTTAGGGGCAACCAGGCTGGCAGGGGAGCAGTTATGCATCAATGAGCTGGCAGGGGAGTGGTTAGGGGGTGATCAGGTTGGCAGGCAGAAGTGGATAGGGGCAATCAGGCAGGCTGGCAGGCGAGCGGTTGGGAACCAGCAGTCCTGGATTGGAGAGGGTGCAGGCTGGGCTGAGGGACATCACCACCCCTTCAGTGCATGAATTTCATGCACCAGGCCTCTAGTAAATATATAATGTCTATCATATGGGCTTTGAGAGTTGGTTTTTAGTATCAGGGATCCTTAGATCTGAATCCTGCTGGGCCCTCTGAAATATCGGGCTGATAAAATACAGTAGTTCCCCTCCTATCATACACGTTCCAAGACCCCCACTGGATGCCTGAAACCAAAGATAGTACAGAACCTCACATACATTCTTTCTTCCTATACATACATACCTATTATAAAGTTTAATTTATAAATTAGGTACAGTAAGAGATTAATAACATGATGAAATAGAACAGTTGTAAAAATATACTATAATAAAAGTTATATGAATGCGATCGATCTCTCAAAATATGTTATTGTGCTGTACTCCCCTTTCCACTTAAAGGAAGCACTTTACGGTTTCTCTTTGGAATATTTGCATTGCCAGCATTACTACTATTGAGTTTTGATAAAATCAGGATAACTGGAACACAAGCGCCATGATATTACAACAGTTGATTGATAACTGAGATGACTACTAAGTGGCTGGTGGGTGGGAGGGTCTACAGCATGCAGATACTGGGCAAAGGGTTGATTAACGGGGTGGGGAGGGAAGGGGTGGACAGCGTGAGATTTCATCACCTTGCTCAGAATGGTGCACAGTTTAAAACATGAATTGTTTATTTCTGGAACTTTTCATTTAATATTTTAAGACCATGGTTGACTGAGTAACTGAAACCACGGAAAGTGAAACCATGATAAGGGGGCTACTATAAGTGAACATTAGATGAAACCACAAATGAATGTGCCAGTCTTGTCCCTGGATTGGTGGGTAGGAAAGTGAGCAGAAACTGAAGAGAAATCTACAGCCTTAACAAGTGAACTGGCTATATATATATATATATATATATCCCAATATGCGTTTATTGGGGTTCTAGGAAAATGGGGATAGGGTGTCATATATGCAGTGATTTTTCTGGAGAGCCTGAGCTATTTCATGCCTAAATTGGGCTGAGACTAAGCCTGCAGATAGGACAAATGTTGAGGAACCTAACAGTCAAGAGCTAGTCAGGAAAGCAGCAAGAAGGAAACACAAAGTGAAGACTGACAAATACATACAATCCTGAACTATAAAGGCCGCCAGCCAAGTCATGTGTGTTGATAGCTGAGGAGGTTACAGTTAGATCTGAGGAGGTGAGTCAGGAATGTAGCGTAACTGAAAAAGTAGATACAGTATGCTTGTGACAAGCTCTTGGCTTGGAACTTAGTAAGGAAGAGCCAATAACTACAGCTATGCTAGTAGCAAGTTCTATTTGTTAACTCTTTATAGATTTTTTTTTAATATATTTTTATTGCCCTAACCCAGTGGTCGGCAAACTGTGGTTCGCGAGCTGCAATTTGCCACTCTGTTAACTAATGAGTTTGCTGACCACTGCCCTAACCCATTTGGCTCAGTGGACGGAGCATTGGCCTGCAGACTCAAGGATCCCAGGTTCGATTACGGTCAAGGGCATGTACCTTGCTTGCAGGCACAGCCCCAGTAAGAGGTGTGCAGGAGGCAGCTGATTGATGCTTCTCTCTCATCGATGTTTCTAACACTCTCTCCCTCTCCTTTCTTCTTTGTAAAAAATCCATCATTGATTTTTAAAGAGAGGGGAAGGAAGAGGGAAAGAGAAGCATCCATGTGAGTGAAACATTGATCTGCTGCCTCCTGCACGCCCCCTACTGGAGGTTGAGCCCAAGTTCTCTGACAGGGAATCAAACCAGCAATCTTTCAGTGCACAGGCTGAAGCCCAATCTCATGAGCCACACCGGCCAAGGTACTTTATAGTTTTTCAATTGTGTTTCACATAGCATCCCATTTACTTCTGTCGAAGTTTATATAGAAGGCACTTACTAGGTCTTAAAAAGTTGACATGACTTGTTCTGGCTCCTACTTCTGCTAAGTGGTTGAGCTCAGGCTTGAACTACACAGGTCATCTCCATTTCACTAGGAAAGATACACTCGGGGGCTCTCATCACAGGAGTGGCAAGATTCCAGCACCTGCATAATTTCCCTAATTTTATTTTCTAGGTTCTCATGTGCAAATTAAACTTTACAGGTTTTCAAAATACTGTGTAAAATACCTTTTTATAAAAAATAATAGTAGTAATAAAAGAAGCAGCAAAATTTACCAGAAAGCAGGTTGATTCTGAGTACTAAATTGATTTACAGTTTCCTTTATTTGCATTTAATTACAGTGATAACATGCAGTATAAACAAGAATATAATTTATTCAGGTACAGATAATTGGTACTTGGTTTCTATGTTGTTTTCTAACAAGTTGCCGATATGTATCTGTTATGCTTTAAATCTTTTTTTGGTGTTCTTGAAACAACTGTAACATGTGCATTGACAAATACGCATTTCTTTCTTCGGGGAGAATTTTCCGTGTTGGAATGTTTTCCAGGCCTGCAGGCTGCCTAGCACATTTTAATCCAGGAGCACATGGTATTCGCCTCTGTACCAAATGAAAGGGTGGGCGGTCACTGGAATTCTCTGGGTGCTTGGTAGGATGGCTCTCCTCTCTGCCTTAACTGGCTAAGCATCTTTTATCAAACAGGGACCAAATATTTCTGGTTTCTTTAAATATGAATGTGACAAGAGGTGGAGCAGGACAGGAGTCAAGGCAATCGTTCTAGAGTGTCACAAGTGAGCAGCTCTAGCAGGTTAGACGCCCCCTGTTCCTTCTTCAAATGTGTGCAGATGACTGCACTACTGAATTTGGAACAGCAGACCCTCCGTCTTCCTAGTTTGGGGAATCTCTTGAGTAGAAAGTGATTGTGCCACAGGACATAGCAATTTCATAAACTAGAAAAGACTTTTGTCGGGGACTAGTGTAAAGCCACTAAACTCATTTCCTCGGCAGCCTGAGAGGGAGCCGAGCTGCATGTTCTAGAGGCGAAGAGTGAGTGTTCTGGCTCCTGCTTCAGCAGCTTCTCCTGTTCAGGGGCATATGCTCCAACTCTTTTATACAGTCATATCTGATCCCGCTAGAGACCTAAAAATCATTGCAATAAAAATGTTTCTGTGGCCGAAACCGGTTTGGCTCAGTGGATAGAGCGTCGGCCTTCGGACTGGAAGGTCCTGGGTTCGATTCCGGTCAAGGGCACGTGCCTTGGTTGCGGGCACATCCCCATTCAGGGTTGTGCAGGAGGCGGCTGATCGATGTCTCTCTCTCATCGATATTTCTGACTCTCTATCTCTCTCCTTTCCTCTCTGTGAAAAATCAATAAAATATATTTTTTAAAAATGTTTCTGTGTCACTCTGTCCTTGAAATCGCACTGCCATTTAATTCACACTTACGTCTCTTGCAGAGAAAGCAGCGGCTGCCAACATAGACGAGGTACAGAAGTCAGACATATCATCCACGGGGCAGGGTGTCATCGACAAGGATGCGTTGGGGCCCATGATGCTTGAGGTAGCACACCTCTTTTGGTTCTGTAGTTTACAATGTTGTCGATCCTTTCACATTATTACATTTGTTTTCAGGTGAATCTAGCTTAAGGATAATGCAGTTAATTTTCACTCCTGAGATCAAAGTACGGCTTACCTCTTGGGTTTATTAACATGTCTCTCTTCTGGCTCCCGATTCCAGCAGATCTACATTTCAAATGAATGATTTAGAGTGAAACTGACTACACCAGAATATAAATTAACGGGCTTTCACTGCCAGTTGAGAATTCATTTTGGAAAATCATGTTCACAAGTCCTGTTAAATTTTGATATATTTCAGTTTGAAAATTTCCCCAAATTCTTAGATTTTATGTATGTCATATACATATGCCTTATATATATATAGGTTAAAATTTGAAGGCCAAAAATAGGTTTATGCTTTCTATTTAGGCAACTTCAAATTTTTTTATTTATCTCATAAAGATAAAAACTGAAGTAATAGGTGGACCTTCCCAGATAAGCATCACAATTGTAATGGTTGGTCTTAACTGCCTGTTCTTTATTAACTTGAGGGAATTTTATGATCAGACTGCTGTCTAGAACTTGTGAAGTCCAATTTTCCTATTTTATTAACTAGCACATTATTAAACACCCAGTACTGTGCTGTACCTATTCCAAAATTAAAATTCAAGATGTAAGCTACAGTAAGGTGAGGGGAAAATATCAGCAAACATATAACAAGAAGCAGAGGGGCCCTGAGACATAAATTATGTCAGTTCTCAGGATAATTCCCTCTGCTGATAGGATGAGATTGAAAACTGCCACATGCCCAGAAGCTGCACAGCAGCCACATACATTATAAGAAATTGGGATTTTTAATGCAAAGATAACCAGAACTCCTTTTCTTTTTCAATTGGTTCATAAGATGATCCTTACTTTTAGAAAATTGAATTCTGTGAATATCTACCATATAATTGGAAGTAGGGGCGTGGGGAGCACAGAAAAAAAAGATGAAGTTGTCTGATTCAGTCTTTGTAGTATTTAGAAATGACTAAGTTCATTCTCTGGAGCCGGACCTACTGCCAAAAGACTCTTAATGACCCATGTTGGCCTTTGCTTGTTTTTCTTGATTCATTGGCTTGAAATCTTCCAACTACAGTTTTCAGGGAAAAAGCAAAAACATTTAACCTGCTTTTCCAGAGTCAACAGGCAGGGAAAGGCCAGAGAGCTGTTTCCCGCTTGGTTCTTAGAAGCAAATAAGAAAATTCTAGGTGAAGTGTTTAAAATTAGTTGAAAGAAAGGAGATAACGTCTGAAAAACATCTTGAATTGCAAATAAAATTGATTTGAAATTATAATCCAAGTTATTATAATTAGGAAACTTTCATATGTCTGAGTATATTCTTTATATCAGAAGAAAAATTAAGGTAGGGTGGGGACTCCTGGGAAGATTTCTGAGCTGCTAAAAAGAAGTGCTTAGAGTAACCACAAGGCTATGACTCAAACCCCTTTAAGAGCACCTTCATAGGTGTAGAAATCAGATTGCTAGATGTCGTGGGCCTTATCTCATCAGAGTAAACCAACATGTTTGCTGTTTCAAAATAGTCTGAAATCCAGTGCACTGAACAAATCCCATTGTGGCTGGGCGTTAGTGCTGAATCTGTTTGAGAGGTAATGCTTGAATCTGGTGACTTAGCGTTTGGATTTCAGTCTTCATGTTTGTTAACATGTCATTATAATTTAAACAGAGAAAAACATGTTCTTGTTGAGCTGTTCCTAGGCATAGATGCACACTCATGCTTACATCATAGCGTAGTGGTTGCTAGGCAACAAAACCCAATGTCAGCTTTTTTCATCAGAGCATATCGTAGTGAACTTTTAAAAACAACACAGTTTTACAAGATGAAACATTTTCATCTTTCAGTTATATTAAGCCACATATTAGTCTTTCTGCCAGAGTACAAAAGCAAAAGGAAACTACACGCACTTTCAAAAGTGAACTCTACGTAATATAATTATGAAAATCCCTGATGAATGTGTATCTAAAGCAGTGAGCTTAAAAGGACACTTGGTACATAAGTAATCAGCTGACTTCCTGTACCCCCTCATAGACACACATGGTTGTACACACACACACCACACAACGCGCGTGCAAGGTTTTCCAGTGTTGGTGCCAACCCATTCTGGAAGACCATTTACATGTAGTTTTTCTTTGCCCCAGCATATCCCTAATACCATTGCTAAAACCTGACAAAATTTTTAAGAAAAACAAAAAACCAAATGGTGTTGATTTGGGGGTAGGAGGAGACTTATAGTAAGTTCTAATTGAGAGAGCTCTTAGTTTTGTGATGAAAATTGAATTAAAACTGAAATATACTCAAAGAACACTCATAAAATATGAGCCTGTTAAATAATAACTTAAGAAAGAAAAGAAAAACTAGAGGAAAAGTAAACATTGCCCTGTACATTCATACTGTACCATTATGTACATGTAATATTTATGTTAAAAACAGTCATAAATACATAGCATGGAGAAAGTGTATGGCATCAACTGGTAGACCAGGTGGTGCTTTTCCAGGGATGCCTATCAATATCAAGCCTTTTCTAGTCCTGATCACTCATCTGACAGAGCTCTTACAAGCAGGAAAGGAAAAGGACTAGGGGGAGCCCTGGGGTAGAGCAGCCTCACCGTGTCATCATCCAGACACAGCTCTGGAGGCAGGCACACCTGCACTAAACTCCTGCCCACCTGCCAATTCCTTCCAGAGTGTAATAGTAAAATGACAGTGTGTTTAAGGCACAGGAAACATATTCAATAGCTACCATTACTATTTTATTTCCTGAAATGATCCTAAGATTCTTCATCTCCTTCCCTAATCTAGATATGAATGACAAGGAAGCCTGAGGCTATGTACCCATTACAGGAAACATGATACTGTTATCTAGGTGGTGGAGGAGCCTGCATCCCGTAGACAGACACGGTTAACTTTCAGTTCTCACTATCACAAATCAGAGCCTCACATCTCAGGGCAGTGCTAGCCACATCTATGTCTAAGGTTCCGACAAAGACTAGTTGGTCACATCAGAAAAATTTCTCAGACCCTGTCAAACAGTAAAAGACTGATGTTTCTCTAAAGGTCTGAGATCATCTGCAATTCTTTCCATTTAAACTCAGGTAGCTTTAAAGGTAGTGAAATTGGGGGGGGGGAATTATCAGTGACCCCTTCTTTATTGGGAGACTATACAACATTACTTTGTATTAAGTTGGTAACAAAATTGTTCTTGGCCCTCTGGAAGTACAGCCACCTCATTTTGAAAATATAGATAAGTACCTGTAGTTGGCAATAATTACCTCCTGGGAAATTACTATAGTTACTGTTTGTCATTTAGTTTGTGACAAGCAACCCTGATCTGGGCTCTCCACCTACTAAGATGAAGTAATTGCACCAACAGAAAACGTGTTGTTTCTGAAAACTAGGAGAGGGTAAAAGAGAGCGCTTTTCTAGCCATGTGTGAATTATGTATTTCCCTTAAAGCCATGGTTGGCAAACTGCGGCTCGCAAGCCTCATGTGGCTCTTTGGCTCCTTGAGTGTAGCTCTTCCACAAAATACCATGGCCTGAGTAAGTCTATTTTGAAGAAGTGGTGTTAGAAGAAATTTAAACTCAAAAAATTTGGCTCTCAAAAGAAATTGCAATCATTATACTGTTGATATTTGGCTCTGTTGACTAATGAGTTTGCAGACCACTGCCTTAAAGGATCATTACCTTCTTAACAATCGCATATTGATTCCATGTCGTATCCTTTCTAACACAATCTATGTCTTTTTCCCTCAGGCCCTTGATGGGTTCTTCTTTGTAGTGAACCTGGAAGGCAACGTTGTATTTGTCTCAGAGAATGTGACACAGTACCTAAGGTATAACCAAGAGGAGCTGATGAACAAAAGTGTATATAGCATCCTGCATGTTGGGGACCACACTGAATTTGTCAAAAACCTGCTGCCAAAGTCTATAGGTAAAGGATTGTCTGCTGGGTCTCTCCTCACTCCCCTACCCTCCCCCAGTGCGCATATCGTCCTGGTTAGAGGGGTGAGAGAAAACTAGAATGTGTCACCTGGGGACCTAGAGGTGCTGTGTTAATATTTAAGCTTAGGAGCTATGGAGAAAAGGGCATCTGCAGACATTGATCTTGATTGATCATTTCGGTTCTATATTTAAAGTACAAGAAAATAATTCCACTGACAAGTACTCATGGCAACTGTTTTCATGGGGTTTATTTTGTTATTTAAGAAGCTGCCAAATTGCCTCCCATTCTACCCAGTGCCAGCTACTGTGTTGTCCTTTTCTCCGTGACTGTCTAAGAAGTAGAAGGTCATGAGAAGTTTGAGATTCAACCTATTTCAAGTCTGACTGGTGAAAAAAGTATGGATGTGGGAGCATACAGCATTCTGAAAGTAAAATGTTCAGAAACGAGTGGGTGTCCAGGGCTCTCATGCTTTCAGCCCCAGAGCTCCAAATGGGCTCTTCCATTTCACAGATATAGCGGCTCTGCAGGTGTCTCCATCAGGTACTGCTTCCTTAGCCCTTCCCTGTGCCCAACTCCTGCTTCCTCGCCTGTGCTGGAGGTGATCATTAAGGCCCATATTAAAGTGGGTGATTCACAGCACGGGCCCACTCTATTTGCTGCTCTGGAGTATGGCTGTTCCCGCTTACTAAGTGGTTCTTTTTTTTAATATTCTCACTTAAACTGATGATGCTAAGAACATCTTCACGGAGAAAAAGAAGTGCATATTTTAAGAGAGAGTAAGGTCAAGTCCTGAGTTTGCAAGTATTTCTGTTCTTTTTCTTAAGACTGTTTATATTAACTGGTCTTATCACTACCACAGTAGATAGGCTAAGGTCTTTTCAAATTCCATTACGACTGGCCTTTCCCTGATATGATAACCCTTTATTCAAAGTGACTGCAACAGTAATACAGAATATATGAATACTAGTGTGAGATTCTTCTATTGTATTCTCTAGTAAATGGGATTTTTTATTTCAAGTAACTAATATTTTTAAATCTCTTCAGTAATTTTATGACTTCCTCAAAGGACCTATACTTATTAATTCACTTGTCTGAAGAGTTCTTTGCCTTACTTTATATTGTATTTTTTTATACTTTCAAATTACTTATTAATCTGAGTTAATAAGAACTCCTTTTCCTTTGATTACTCTGTGTAGTCCTTATTATGTAAATAAGCTTGTAAGAATGCTGGTAATAAAATTGACTTCTCAAATGTCTGCATCAACGTATAAAGTTAGCTTTTGTTCCTTCTATAATTCTAAAATGGTTTCTTGCAGTTCACTGGATAATTGCCTTTTTCTCTCTAGCATGTGTTTACTTTTTTACTCCCTTATAGCAGCCCAATGGCTGTAAGATTAACATTGCATTCGCCAAAACATCCATGACATCTAGTTGGCCCGTTCAGTGCTTTCTAACCAGTGTTTTGTGTTTTTTTTTTCTTTTTAAATATATTATTATTGATTTCAGAGAGGAAAGGAAAGGGAAAGAGAGAAATCAGTGATGCAAGAGAGTCATTAATTGGATGCCTTCTGCACAACCCCTACTGGGGATCAAGCCCCAAAACTTGGGTATATAACCTGACAGGGGATTGAACTGTGACTTCCTGGTTCATAGGTTGATGGTTGAACCATGCTGGCTAGCTAAAAGTGAACTAGGCTTTGGGTTCAGTCCTCCATCAGGGTACATACAGAAGGTGATCTATGGATTCTCTCTCTCTCTCTCTCTGTCTCTCTGTCTCTCTCTCTCTCTCTCTCTCTCCCTCCCTCCCTCTCTCCCTTCCTCCTTCTCCCTCTCCCTCTCCCTCTCCCTCTCCCTTTCTTTCTCTAAAATCAATTTTTAAAATTTTTTAGTGCATGCTATAGTTGGTACCACTTACAAATTTTTGAGTAGGGGGCAACATATGAAATTGGAATGCAAGTAGATTCAAATAAATTTCTAAGAAATCAAAGTTAGAAAAATCTCAAAATAGAAAACTATAGTATCCTATCTAATAAAATAGTGATATGCAAATTGACTGTCACTCCACACACAAGATGGCCACTCCCATGTGAACACAAGTAGGCCGGCAGGGGAGGGCAGATGTGGGCAGTCAGGCTAGTAGGGGAGGGCAGATGGGGGAAACCAGGCCAGTAGAGAAGAGCAGTTAGGGGCAACCAGGCTGGCAGGGGAAGGCAGTTAGGGATGACCAGGCCAGCAGGGGAGGACAATTGGGGGGACTAGGCCTACAAGGGAAGGCAATTGGGAGCAACCAGACCTGCAGGGGAGTGCAGTTAGAGGTGACCAGGCCAGCAGGGGAAGGCAGTTAGGGGAGACCAGGCCGGCAGGGGAGAGCAATTGGTGGGGGTGGGAGGGAATCAGGCCTGTAGGGTAGGGCAGTTTGGAGAGACCAGGCCTGTAAGAGAGGGCAGTTAGGGGTGACCAGGCTGGCAGAGGAGGGCAGTGGGGGGCAACCAGGCCTGCAGGGGAGAGCAGTTCGGGGAAAACAGGCCTCCAGGGGAGGGCATTTGGGGGCAACCAGGCCTGTAGGGGAGGATAGTTGGGGGTGGCCAGGCTGGCAGGGGAGGGCAATTAGGAGTGACTAGGCTTGCAAGGGAGGGCAGTTAGGGGTTACTGGGCCAGTAGAGGAGGGCAGTTGGGAGCAACCAGGCCTTCAGGGGAGGACAGTTAGGGGCAACCTGGCTGACAAAGAAGAGCAGTTAGGGGAAATTGGGCCAGCAGGGGACAGTTAGGCATTGATCAGGCTGGCAAGAGAGTGCTTAGGGGGTGATCAGGTTGGCAGGCAGAAGCAGTTAGGAACAATCAGGCAGGCAGGTAGGCAAGCAGTTGAGAGCCATTAGTCCTGGATTGTGAGAGGGATGTCCAACTACCCGAAAGGTCCCAGATTGCAGAGGGTGCAGACTGGGCTGAGGGACTCCCCGGGCCCGTGCATGAATTTCATGCACCAGGCCTCTAGTTCTGTTAATAAATAATCAAGATCTGAACTTGAAAGGAAGGGGTCAGACTGAAGGATAAAAAAGACACTTTGAAAATCCCTAGAATTTTTCCAAGTTGAAACATTCACCCAACAATGTTTCCCCTCCAGATTATGAAATTACGATAGAAAAGGATAAGCATTATATAAAAATAAAATGACTATATGCTTCCTGTATCATTTTGATAATTTGACAGTGGTGAGTCTCTCATTGGTTTCTTTATAATTTCGGATTGCTTTGCCTTGCTCAGTGAACGGGGGATCTTGGTCTGGCGAACCTCCCCGGCGCAACAGCCATACGTTCAATTGTCGGATGCTGGTAAAACCTTTGCCTGAGTCCGAAGAGGAAGGTCATGATAACCAGGAAGCACATCAGAAATATGAAACTATGCAGTGCTTTGCTGTCTCTCAACCAAAGTCCATCAAGGAAGAAGGAGAAGGTAGGATGAAATCTTTGGTATTTTTTATTATTATGTTGTTTCTTCCAAGCTTAATAATACAAAATTAGTAGTCACACAAAGAAAAATTTAGAGACGTCTTTTCTGTTTGTTTTTTCCATCTGCTTAAGAATATTTATGATGAATTTAATTTGTAAGTCTTTAAAACATCTCAGTAGACTTTTCTGCAAGGATGGCATTGTTTTGTATCGTCGGTGTCCAGCATAGCAACCACTAACTATATGTGGCTATTGAACATTTGAAATTCGATTGGGAGATTGAGATTTCTGTTTTATTAAATTTACATTGAATAGCCAGGTGTGGTTAATGGCTACCTTGTTAGTGGCTACCTTGTTAGTGGCTGAACCTCTGGGGGAGCCTGGAATCCCCGAATGAGCTGCTGTGAGCTGTGAGCCACAGCCTAGAAAAGTGCATACGGTACAGAGTTTTCATGTACAGTATATCCTTGAACCATTCGGTGGTTGAGGTGCTAATCCCTGCATCATCAAAATTCCACATATAACTTGCCTTCCCCAAAACAGTTTTAACTAATAGCCTAGTGTTGACCAAAAGCCTTACCAATAATAGTTAATTAGCACATAATTGTATGTTGCTTTGATTCTATATTGTATCCTTGCAATAAAGTGAACTAGAGAAAAGAAAATGCTATTAAGAAAACCATAGGAAGAAAAAATAAGTGTACAGGACTATATGTATTTATTGAAAAAGAATCCATGTCTAAGTTGGACCTGTGCAGGGGAAATTGGTGTTGTGCAAGAGTCAACTGTACTTCAAGGGATTATTAGGTTCCATATGGTTTATCCATGGATGCTGGGTCCACAGTGATACTTAAGAGAGGATACAGCCGAAACCGGTTTGGCTCAGTGGATAGAGCGTCAGCCTGCAGACTGAAGGGTCCCAGGTCCGATTTCGGTCAAGGGCATATACCTTGGTTGTGGGCACATCTCCAGTAGGGGCCGTGCAAGAGGCAGCTGATCGATGTCTCTCTCTCATCGATGTTTCTAGCTCTCTATCCCTCTCCCTTCCTCTCTGTAAAAAAATCAATAAAATATATTTTTTGAGAGAGAGAGAGAGAGAGAGAGAGAGAGAGAGAGAGAGAGAGGATACAGATGGGAGTGGGGAATGGAGGGGGTTTCAGACTCTAAGCGCTTAGGCTCTTCTCCTTAAAGAGAAGCTGGTGTATTCATAGCTGAGGGTCACACTGTAATATGAGACATGTGTAGAGTGCATTCTGCATGCATAGAGAAGAGGGAGCTGAGGACCACATGGACAGAAGCATCATTCATAGTCTCTACTGTTAGGCAGGCCACCTCTTAATTCAGCCACTCACCACCTCTGTCCCTGGACAAGCTCCTTGAGCTCTCTGAACAGCAGTTCACTCTAGAATCAAGCGAAGTCAACTGTGGCAGTGTCAATGTAATAAGGATTACATAGCTGTGCCTAAACCATGATTGACATTAAGTCTAGTTACTTAGTCCTTTTTAAAAAATATATGTAATTTTTAATTTAAATTGTATTAGAATGGAAGTAAAAGAGCTGTCATAGACAATATATAGTTCTTCAAAATTAAGTTTATATGTAGGTATGGAATGTCAAAAGATTTTATTCACTTGTATGTGACAGAATAAGTACTGCTGATTCATCCATCTATGATAATATTTGAAAGTAGTATAAACAAATATAGCTGAGCTTATTTTGTTTTGGTGTGGTATATTTATGCATTTTTGACATTTGAAATCTGATTCTGGATGCTAGCTCTCAGTATGAAAAGAGTTTCTGAGCCATGGTGTGCTCGGGTTCAGGTCTTGGTTGCACCAAAGTTTTGCATGATGCTGAGCACGTTACTTAAACTTTATGGTTGGTTTTCTCCTCTGTTAAATGGAGGTAATGCTAGTACCAACCTCAAAGAGTTGTTAAAAGACTTAAATGAATTAGTAACGTATAAAAGCAACTGGACAGAAGTCCATCTCATAGTAAGTGCTCAGAAATGTAGTGTTTATTATCTTAAAGATGAGGATTATATTTAAGTTGTGATGCCCGTTATTACTGGATACGTTTAAAGAAATTTTTTCCTGAATTTAAAGGTGAATAATCATAAATCCCTAATGTAAGGTATGAAGAGACTCTTTTTAACAACCTTTTACTCAGCATTTTTTTGAAATTGAAAAAGGTTATGCCATGCGCTGTGCATGTTACAAAGATGAATGAAACATTTCCTGTTCTCCAGAAGTGGACATAGATGCATAAAACAGTTGCAGTGGGTGTGGGGTAAACACTCTGTGGGAAATAACCATGGCCAAGATTCTGAAGTTGGCACAGGCCGCATTTTCTAGGATTTGTTTTCCAACTCTGAGTCTAGACCTAGTTCATAGGCTTTATTTTAAATTGCATATTGCCATCATAGGGTTATTTACATAGTTCGGTAGGAGGTATATCTAGTTTTCCCTGTTGTTGTAAACCTGAAACTCAAGAGGCAACCCCTGACAAAGCAATGTCAGGTTTTGGTTTTCCTCATTTCTCCACTTTGTTATGAGTTCAGCTGGTTGTTAGAATCTGCTGCTTCATAAAAAGGGTCCCATTCTTCTCCGTCATTAGGTGGACGGTTTCAGGTTGCTAACGCTAGGACGGTGCATATTCTTTTATCACATGTATCATGTGGCTTCAGCAGTTTATCCTCAGCTCCTCAGGTTCATCCTACACAGCTCACCCCTCCCTCTCCCCAGCTGCTTCCCACTTCCGTGGAGGAGAGCATAAAGCTGGTGAAAAGCCGAGGGACCTAGCGTTTTGTCACTCTCCTTTGTTGATTTACAAGCTGTGCTGTCATAAATACACTTGAGTTTGCTTGAATCACTAAAAAGCCTAATGTGATAACCCTAAATGTCTTCAATTGAAGATTTGCAGTCCTGCTTGATTTGTGTGGCAAGGAGAGTCCCCATGAAGGAAAGACCGGTTCTTCCCTCATCCGAAAGTTTTACTACTCGCCAAGATCTCCAAGGTAAATTTTCTTTGCAAAGGAGACCAAAGAAGTCATTTTAGATGCTTGCATATTTGTCATGCAAGGAATGCGCTTAGACAGTGACAGATGCTGGGACCAGTGGCTGCTGGGTAGACTCACTGAGGTGTGGAGGATGGTCCAGGGAGGGACAATTATTTTCACTATCTACACTTTTGGTCCATGTACTACTGTAAATAAATTTTCATTTTTTTTAATTTAATTGTTTCCATAAGTAGTAGGTCAGTACGTAGGTATAATGCTTGCTGTATTCACTAGGTAAGATCACATCACTGGACACAAGCACCATGCGAGCTGCCATGAAGCCCGGCTGGGAGGACCTGGTGAGGAGGTGCATTCAGAAGTTCCATGCCCAGCATGAGGGGGAGTCTCTATCCTATGCCAAGAGGCATCACCATGAAGGTAAGCATCTCTAAAGGATAGTTTTCTTGACTTGATTTTGCTAAACTGCTGCTTCCTGCGGGAGCTTTCTCTGAAGCTCACCTCACAGTCTTGGGTCTCTACTCTTTGTGTCTGGGTGTGCCTGTGTCACCGTGCCCTGCCTTTTGAAGGAAAATTTCACGGGAGTCCCGTAGGACAGGAGAATGGGATGAGAGACATAGACTTGGACATGGTAATTTCACAGAACAGGTGAAAAGGAAAGGGAAAGAGGTCGTTGTCTCTGACTCTGAGACTCCTAGATGTATAAGACAATAAGGTACCCTCTAATATCAAAAGAAATATCTTATTCGTAAGGAGGAAAGAGGAATGAAATGAAATTTGTGAATTTTTTTATTAAAGTGACTGTGGGGTCCCTAGCCCTCCTTCCACATGCTGACCACTGAAGGCTACCCATATGTTTCGGGAAAGTTCAGAAAGATGAGGTGGCTTGCCTGAGGTCATACAATTAATAGGACAGCTGGAACTAATAGCCACCCTTATTGAGCACCTGATCTTGTCTGGCACTGTCCCGTTATCTTGTGGGGCCCGCCATGAAGCAGACATGACTTGCTGCAGACAGCAGCTGGCACAGGTAAAGTGGCGGCTCGTGGGCAGGTAGTAAGTGTGGGCGCTGGGCGTTCATCTGTCCCATCCTGCCTGTCACGCCACTGTGCTGCCCCCCTAGAGTTCTTCCACAGAATCCCTTTTCCTCAAGGGGTTCCTGGATGTTTGTTAAATTGATGCGAACAAAGGAGAACTTTGTCCACACCTGGAGGCCAGGCTGCTTGTGAGGACTGGGGGCAGGGCAGGGTGCCTCATCACTCAAGTTGGCAAATTGTCTGCAGTTTTGCAAAGAAAAGCGTAACTCATTATTGAAAACAGAGTTTTAATTTGGCATCTTTCGTTTCATGGGCATCTGTAATCTTGGCAGTAGTATTTATACGTTTAAACTTGATGCTTTTAAGATCGCTGATGGAAAGGACAAATCATAGTAAATGACTTCTCTTCTTTCCCTTAGGTTTTTCTTCATCCTACTCATCCTTTTTATCTTATTTATCTTTACTTCTTCTAAAATAAGCAATAATCCAACAATTTGTGTCTTCCAGCATTTTTCTCTAAGTCAAAAAAAAAAAAGAGGAAATAAAAAGGCCACATTTGATAGGAATCAATGTCATTTCACCAGATTTGGTTTAAAATAAAAAGAACTGTAACAACAAAAAATGAGAGCTCACCATGAGCAAACACGTCCTTGGGCCCCTGTAGCAATGCCCTACATTTAATTTCTAGGGCTTCCTGATTCCTCACAAAGGAGTTTAGAAGATGTATTTGGCACTCAGTTAGGTTTCATTAGCTGGGACCCACTGAAAGAAGACTCTGAAATACATGAAATACATTTTATCTCAATGTACAAAGTTGGTCGGTAAGATCAAGGGTAATCATTTGCATCAAATAAAAATCTACTGGAGGGCTTTGTTTAAATAGAGAGCTTCCTAAATGCTTCAGGTGCACACTAACACTAGTCTACTTAGTAAACACGTTTGATGTAGATCAAATGGAAATGGAAAATCTTAAAGGATCACATCCAAGGTCAGATAAAATTCTGAAATTATAAGCCATTGGAAATATGAATCTTATTATAAAAATTGTATTTATGCTATCTTTTAGGAACATACTTACATAGAAGGCAAGATACACATATGAACAGTAGTTCATTCCCAGTGGGATCACTTCAGAGCACACACCCCATAGTTGAGGCCAGAATATAATATCTAAATATTGTAGGTAGCAAACTGCAGAGAGGGTTTCTTTAGGGAAAGTGCTCAAAGTGAGATTTTACCACGAAATCAGATCTGTACCATGTGTCAGCCCCCCTCCCCCTCTCTTCATCATTGTGGAATGGTGAATGTTATTGGTCACTTTGGGGCTAGCTATTCACCCACAAAATTTATGCTGAAAGTTATTGGTAAAAACACGATATGGTCTTAAAATGGTTTAAGAGGTAACTAAATTATATGGCTATTTTTTCTGAATCGAAATTTCTTTTTTAATATGCAGTATTTGACAGTTTTAAAATACAGTTGTATTAAAAGATGAGACACCAAGTTTTATTTCAAGAAAAATTGTTTTAACCTAGTTGATCTGTGTTGTATTTTCTGCCAGTGTCTTGAAAACGGAAACACCTGATTCTTTATAAAGACTTAAACCAATTCCGTGTCACTAAGATTTGTACTTGTGTTGTTTTGGTTTTCTCTTTGGCCTTTTTTTCCTCTAAAAAGATTTTCTGATTGTTTATCTTTTATTTCCTGTTGTTTTAAACACAGAAATAATGCTTCTTACACACAGAGAAATAGAATTGGGGAATAGTAGAGTGAAATGATGGGTTGAACAGTACATAACTGAGATGAATTATTCAGGGAAGTACATTTACCATCATAAATTTTACTATATTTGTATTAGCTTAAAGGGATGTAAAAGGCAGATCATACACTTAAGATGTAACATGTTTCTGCATTATTTTCTAACATTTTAAACAAATAATTGTAAAACTTGTTTTGAGCTAATAAATTGCCATGGTACTGAAGATTTTTTTAAAAACATAGTTTGAGAGTCTAAACTTTATTTTTTTTAAAACCAATATGTTAAATTTATTATTATTTTAAGTGAAAAATAAATCTGCTTTTAAAAATGTATAATATTTTAATATCATGAAATATTACTTACAACTCTATCTGCTGGTCGGAAAATATTAAACATAGTGCAATTTATTACTGGGATTTTGTCTTGTCCCACCCCCACCCCATGTGCCTCCTTAACGTGTATTCCGTTTCCTTGCTCACCCGCAGTGCTGAGACAAGGGTTGGCTTTCAGTCAGATCTACCGTTTCTCCTTGTCCGACGGCACTCTTGTTGCTGCACAAACGAAAAGCAAACTCATCCGTTCTCAGACTACTAATGAGCCTCAACTTGTCATATCTTTGCATATGCTTCACAGGTAAGTGTAGTTCTAAGAACCTGTCGTCCCTTCCCGGGTTAAAGAAGATGTTAGAAAAGTCACAAGTCATCCCAGACCCTTTCAGATTTGTTAGACATTTCTGCTGATCACACTGTATAAAATATAAAACCAAATTGCTGTTAACCTAAAGACATTGCATGATACCAGCTAAGTAGGGCTAAGTCTAGCCTGAGTACTAGTGGGTCACCTGACTTTGCTCTGCCATGACTGTCTGCTACATTGGAAGAGGGAAACTGACCAGGTCCCAGGGGTGACGCCCCCTTGGGCAGGAATACTGAAGCCAGTAGCATGATTTCTGTTCCTTCGTGTTTAAACCTAAAACTGTCAAATATATATACTTGTAAGGAATATTTTAGCTTTTTCTCAGGATTAAATTATTGACATTAGACTTTAAATTAATGGGTAATAAACATTTCCATAAGAAATGAAAGTAAAGAGAACTAAACTAAATGTTGGTTTAAAAAATAAATGTCATGAACCATATTGTTTTAGAGCACAAATTTAGGAAAATAATTGCATTTCAAGTTCTATAAATATTTATATATGTGCTATATAAAACTTTATGAGGTACTATCAGAAGATATATAAAGTTGCTCCGGGAAAGAGTCCTTTTTTATTGCATTTCTCAATTATTTGCTTTCTTATTTTGGAATAAAAAAAAAATCAGGCAGCATTGTTTGCCAACTGTTAATAAATCTGACCTCAAACTGAAACAATTTGAAAGTGACTACAGATGTGCCAGATTTCACCCCCTAACTGAAAGCTGATGTTTGACAATTTGTGAAACCTGTTTTGTTTGGGTTTGTGAACACATTTGATAACTCATGAGTGACTACCAAGGATGTAAATTAAAGCTCATAGGGCTTGGAAAAATCATCCAGCTCAGAAAACCTGCTTTTAGTCATTAGTAAGGGAGTGGGTGGGGTTGTCTAGGAGTTGGGGAATCAAGTCACAAACTAAGGTCACTTCGAAGTCCCCTCCCATGCTGTCTGTTTTGGAGGCTCTTGCTTTGACATACAAGGGACCTGGGTGTGGGGATCTGTTTAAGTGACCTAATTCTAAACAGTTTTGGTAGCTTTACTGGCCCTGGAACTTGTAGTGTTCCTAATAGTTAGGGGCAAGTTTTTATCACTGTTTGCTATTCATCTTGAGCCAAGTCATCCACATCAGAGTTCTGCAGACTTAGAGATGTGTCTGTTGTTTGGTAAATAACTGAAGACAGCTATACTTGTTTGGGTTATTTCTTTAGGATTATTCAAGTTCTTGATTATTCATGATAAGATAGCATTAAGCGAGATATATATATATATATATATATATATATATATATATATATGGATCCCCTCTAATAACTACCATTTCAGTATGATAGTAGTCAAATTTAAACATACCCCCTCTGTCTGGAAAACCGCAGACATCTTAATGAGTTGACTGAAAAACATCCCTCTTGGTCCAACACTAAACATGTTCAGTCTTGCCCGTAATTGCAGATTGTGTCAGCAAAGTATTATCTTTCCTTTAAGTATAGCTCATTCTTTTAAAGAAAAAAGGCCATTTCATTTTTCAAAATTAATAACAACTTGCTAAGTGTTTTGCCTTTTATCTTATATTTTTTCCTCATTATACAGAGAGCAGAATGTGTGTTTAATGAATCCGGATCTGGCTGGACAAGCAATGGGGAAGCCATTGAATCCAATTAGCTCCAGCAGCCCTGCCCATCAGGCCATGTGCAGCGCGAACCCAGGTCAGGACATGGCCATTGGTAGCAATATAAATTTCCCCATAAACGGCCCAAAGGAGCAAATGAGCATGCCCATGGGCAGGTTTGGTGGTTCCGGGGGACTGAACCATGTGTCAGGCATGCAAGCCACCACTCCTCAGGGTAGTAACTATGCACTCAAAATGAACAGTCCCTCACAGAGCAGCCCTGGCATGAATCCAGGCCAGCCCACCTCCATGCTTTCACCGAGACATCGTATGAGCCCTGGGGTGGCTGGAAGCCCCCGAATCCCACCCAGCCAGTTTTCCCCTGCAGGAAGCTTGCATTCCCCTGTGGGAGTTTGCAGCAGCACAGGAAATAGCCATAGCTACACCAACAGTTCCCTCAACGCACTTCAGGCCCTCAGCGAGGGGCACGGGGTCTCTTTGGGGTCATCGTTGGCTTCGCCGGACCTAAAAATGGGCAATTTGCAAAACTCCCCAGTTAATATGAATCCTCCCCCACTCAGCAAGATGGGGAGCTTAGACTCCAAAGACTGTTTTGGCCTGTATGGGGAGCCCTCTGAAGGTCCAACTGGACAGGCAGAGAGCAGCTGCCATCCTGGGGAGCAAAAGGACACCAGTGATGCCAGTGGACCCCAGGGTGTGAGCAGCGAGCGAGCTGATGGACAGAACAGACTGCATGACAGCAAAGGACAGACCAAACTCCTTCAGCTGCTGACCACCAAATCCGACCAGATGGAGCCTTCGCCACTGTCCAGCTCTTTGTCGGACACAAGCAAGGACTCCGCAGGTAGCTTGCCCGGTTCTGGGTCGACACATGGGACCTCGCTCAAGGAGAAGCATAAGATTTTGCACAGACTCCTGCAGGACAGCAGTTCTCCTGTGGACTTGGCTAAGTTAACAGCAGAAGCCACAGGCAAAGAGCTGAGCCAGGAGGCCAACAGCACAGCTCCTGGTTCGGAGGTGACTGTGAAACAGGAGCCAGTGAGCCCCAAGAAAAAAGAGAATGCACTACTTCGCTATTTGCTGGATAAAGATGATACTAAAGATATTGGTTTACCAGAAATAACCCCCAAACTTGAGCGGCTGGACAGTAAGACGGACCCTGCCAGTAACACAAAGTTAATAGGTATGAAGACCGAAAAGGAGGAGATGAGCTTTGAGCCTAGTGACCAGGTAAGTTTTATAATGTATTCCCCAAAGCTACTAATCCATATCCATTAAGGATTTTTTTTCACAGGGGCATTTTGAGGCCACAGGTATGAGATAAAAATAAGTTTTCTCTTATTTTCTCACTTGATTGAAACAGAGTTCCAAATACTCTATCTAGTAATGAGTGACATTACCTTAGGGCAGGGTTGACTACCTGTTTTTGTAAAGGGCCAAATGGTAAATACTTTAGGCTTTGCAGGCTACATAGTCTGTGCATTGTGGACACAGCCACAGATACTGAACACAAGTGGTATCCTGTGCTCCAGGCCCTGATATTTGGGTTTGATCTGACTGACATCCATTCTTAGCTCGTGGGCCACACAAAAATAAGCAGTGGCTGGCGTGGCCCACAGGCCAGCTGTAGTTTGACCCCTAGGAGCAGGCAGTACCGAAATTGGAGATAATCACTTCCTCAAAGTGGGGCCTTGTCAGTACAGACTGAATTAAGTTATTTATTTACCTTTCTCATTTTAAGATCATGGTTTGACTGGTTTTTCAAACCTAATGAAAATCATTGTAACTGTTCTCAACCAAAACTTCAGAATCACCCTAAAGAATTTCTTAGACCATTCATATAAAATATAAGGACCAATGGGATAGTAAGAAAGGAGAGGTCAAATTTGAATTGATATTAGTATAGCTGAGCCATCCTATGTATATAAAAGAGTTATATGCAAATTAACCGTCACTCTGTTACATCCACAAGCCACACCCACCAGCCAATCAGAAGCAAGTATGCAAATTAACCCCCCCCCAAAAAAAAAAGCTCCCTGCAGCCACAGAGTGAGCAGGAGGCTTGAGTTTCCCCAGCAGTGGAGAAAGCCAAGCTTTAACCACACCCTGGCAGGCCCAGGCCTCCACTCAAGGCTACAAAGATTCAATTATAGAAGGTAAATAAATCCCAACAAAAATGGCAACAACCATAGACCTGGAGAGCAGGCGGCTTGAGTTGCTCCTGGTGATGGAGGAAGCCAAGCTCCCGCAGCCCTGGCCTGCCTTGGCCTCTGCTCAAGGCTACAAAGTTTCAATTATAGGAGATAAATAAATCCCAGATACCAGGGCCTCCACTTGGGTCACTGGGGGGTGTGGCTGACCTGCAAACCACAACAGGCTCCTCGCCCAGGCCACCCTACCCTGATCCAGGACACCTTTCAGGACAAACCAGCCAGCCCCCACCTATGCAGCAGGCCTCTATCCTATCTGATAAAAGAGTAATGTGCAAATTGACTGTCACTTCAACACACAAAATGGCTGTTCCCATGTGGACACAAGATGGCCTGCCACAAGATGGCCAGTAGGGAAAGGTAGTTGGGAGGGACCAGGCCTGCAAGGAAGGGCAATCGGGGGCAATCAAACTTGCAGGGGAGGGCAGTTAGGGGTGACCAGGCCAGCAGAGGAGGGAAGTAGGGGGTGACCAGGCCTACAAGGAAGGGCAGTTGGTGGGGGGACCAGGCCTGCAGGAGAGGGCAGTTATGGGCAAACAGGCTGGCAGGGGAGTGGTTAAGGGGTGATCAGGCTGGCAGGCAAAAGTGGTTAGGGACAATCAGGAAGGCAGGCAGGCAAGCATTTGGGAAGGCAGGCAGGCAAGCATTTGTGAGAGGATATCCAACTGCCTGTTTAGGCTTGATCCTACTGGGATCGGGCCTAAACAGGCAGTTGGACATCTCTCGAGTCGTCCCAGATTGTAGAGGGTGCAGGCTGGCCTGAGGGACACCCCACCCTGCGACCCTATGCACAAATTTCATGCACCGGGCCTCTGGTCATATATAAATGCAAACCTGAAATATCAGTTGTAATACCTGCTGTTCTTATCTGAAGATTTAATTCTCTGAAAAAACCTAGGATAGTTAAGTGATAATTCAAAATCCTGATAATACTCAGAGGACATAATGACATCACAAGGAAAGTGTAAACATTTGATTTTTTTTTAAATATATTTTATTGATTTTTTACAGAGAAGAAGGGAAAGGGATAGAGATAGAGAGTTAGAAACATTGATGAGAGAGAGACATTGCTCAGCCGCCTCCTGCACGCCCCCTACAAGGGATGTGCCCACAACCAGGATACATGCCCTTGACCAGAATCGAACCTGGGACCTTTCAGTCCACAGGCCGATGCTCTATCCACTGAGTCAAACCGGTCTCGGCTAATTTTTTTTTTAATCTAATAAATCTTTATTGTTCAGATTGTTACAATTGTTCCTCTTGTTTTCCCCCATAGCTCCCCTCCACTCATTTCCCACCCCACCTTCTGCCCTTACCTTCCCCTCATTGTCCTCATCTATATGTGTATGATTTTTGTCCAGTCTCTTCCCGCACCCCCCACACCCTTTCCCCCTGAGAATTGTCAGTCCACTCCCTTTGTATGCCCCTGATTCTATTATATTCACCAGTTTTTTCTGCTCATCAGATTTTTAATTCACTTGATTTTTAGATTCACTTGTTAGATATATATTTGTTGTTTATAATTTTTATCTTTACCTTTTTCTCCTTCTTCCTCTTCTTAGTATCTTTCAACATTTCATATAATACTGGTTTGATGTTGATGATCTCCTTTAGCTTTTTCTTATCTCTGAAATTCTTTATCTGTCCTTCAATTCTGAATGATAGCTTTGCTGGGTAGAGTAATCTTGGTTGTAGGTATTGCTATTCATCACTTTGAATATTTCTTGCCACTCCCATTTGGCCTGCATAGTTTCTGTTGAGAAATCATCGGACAGTCGTATGGGTGCTCCCTTGTAGGTAATAAACTGTTTTTCTCTTGCTGCTTTTAATATTCTCTCTTTGTCTTTTGCTTTTGGCATTTTAATTATGATGTGTCTTGGTGTGGTCCTTTTTGGATTCCTTTTGTTTGGGGTTCTGTGCGCTTCCTGGGCTTGTAAGTCTATTTCTTTCACCAGGTGGGGGAAGTTTTCAGTCATTATTTCTTCAAATGGGTTTTCAGTATCTTGTTGTCTCTTCTTCTGGCACCCCCATTATTCTGATGTTGGTACACTTGAAGTTGTCCCAGAGCTCCTTACACTATCTACAAATTATTTTTTTTTGCTTTTCCAGTGGAGTGTTTTCTGCTTCTTTGTATTTCAACTGTTTGACTTGAGTCTTGTGCTCCTCTAGTCTAGTGTTAGGTTTCTGTATAATATTTTTTATTTCAATCGGTGTATGTTTAATTTCTAGTTGGTTCTTTTTCATGCCCTTGAGGTTCTTGCTAAATTTATTGATCTTTTCTAGGAAATTCTTAAAAAAAACCTTATAACCATGGTTTTGAACTCTATATCCAGTCATTTGTTTTCCTCCATTTCTTTCGTTTGTGATCTGTTCAATTGTCTTTACATTTCCACTGCTTCCCTGAGTTGGTAGAGTATCTTTGTGTGCTAGATGTCCTATATGGCCCCGTAGCTCTGCCTCCCCAGTTACTTCAGGTAGACTTTCTTGGTGCACCCCTTTGTGGACTGTATGTACAGCCTTGTTGTAGTTAAGTCTTGATTGTTGTTGATATCACTGGAGGGAATTGACCTCCAGGCCAATTGGCTGTGAAGATCAGCTATGTCTACTAAGGGAGAACTTCTGGGCTGGAGACAGTCTTATGAGCAAGACTTGCAAAACGCCAAAAGCCTATGTGCTTGGCTTGGATGGGACGGAGTCTCAGAGCTGAGCCGACAGCCTTGGCTTTCATCAGCCCTGCCCTATGAAGCCTCTGGGTCTCAGTGTCCCTCGGTAATCTCTGCAGCCCTCTCTGTACACACTTGCACACATGCCGCTCCAGACCTCTGCCTTTTGCGGCCCCCCTGAGTTTTGTTACACTCCGGGGATCTGTATGAGTCTGGGTCCCCAGGATCTCGCCTGAAATTGTGGTTCAGTGCAGTCGGAACTGATGTTCAGTGCAGTCGGGAGTTTCCGTTTCCTTTCCACCAGAGGAAGCCAGCAAGGCACTCTGCTGCCTGCTCTCTCCACGCACGCACGTCTCCGTACCTCAGCTTTTTGCAGTTCTTCTGAGTCTCCATGATCCCCTCTCATTCCTTCTAGTTGTAGAATTTCCACTCAGCCAGCTTTCCTGTGATTCTAGATGATGTCTGTTCTGTCTTTTAGCTGTAGTTTTGAAATTGTTGTGCGTGACAGCAGTTTAGGTGTCCACCTATGCCGTCATCTTGGTATCTTCATAATGTTTTCTTTATTTAAAAAAAATGTTATTAACTGACACAGTAGCTTGGCATAAGGTGTTTCCTAAGGAGTCTGTGTCTGGCTGGGTTGTTGAACCAAGACCCCCTCCTGATCTCTCCACTCTTCTCCTATCCCTGGCTCTGCCATTGAGCCTCAAACCTTGTAAGAAATGAATGGTTGAGAAGGAGCTACATGGGCTTTTCTACTTAAAATGGTTGGCTAATTAGAAATTGACACTTGTTTTGTAAGTGAATCTGATGTGTGTCACTGTCTTTGGGGACTAGGTGTGCATGGGGAGAGGAGAGATCAGCACCCCTGCCATGTGTAGCCTTGAACCTGCTGAGCCAGCAGAAGCTGGTACAGGTGATTCTGGATGGAGAGCAGGATTAGGGAGAGTCAGGGCTGCACATGCTTACAGCTGGGTTCTGTCCCGGCTTCTAAGCACTTGGCTTCCTTTATTTCTTTCACTTTGATGTCTTGACAGCTGCTACCATTCCTATGAGGCAGAAATGATTTTCAAGCCTCTGTGTCCTTCACAAGGCAAACAGCCTAAGAATATAAACATTCTTGGTAATTAACCCTTAAACTTCAATGTTAGTGCAGAATTGTAGATAGCAGTTATTTTGTAATGCTGTACAATCATAAGGTGGGGAAACCGAGGGCTTCATAGAAAATTAATAGCAATATCTTAGATAAAATATACTGTAAGGGCATACTGACAACTGTGAATGTTTTAATCTTTTGAGGTTTACTAGATTAGAATATTCAGAGCTAGTGGCAGTTCAGGGTTGCGGGCACACATACTGTCACTAAAGTCTCTTGACACAACCTAGAGGGCAGGATGACTCTCGAGGTCCACCTTAGCTTAGTAGCTCAGTGTCGGCCCTTCCTTTCAGAAACACAATTTGTTTCTGTCCCAGGCCTGAGGCCCTAGGACTTAGATGGCCAGGGAAGATGGACACTGCTTGGCATTTCTATGTTTAGATATATGATTACACTTAACTTAAGACAAAAACAAAAACAAAAAACTAACAGACATTTTTTAAAAAGCCCTTTCAGTTTCTAATTGTTGTTTAGGAGGAACATTTTTCTAATCAAAATTGTCCCACTTAGGGAACAAAGCCCAGAGTGTTATCAGTATAAATCTGTTAGTATTTCAGTAGACCACAAAGCAATGTACACAAACACCACATATCTACAGTATTTTTTCTAAATGAAACCTATTTTGTGTCTCATCCACCATCACCTTCCATTTAAAACTCCACCAAAAAATACTGCTTTAGAGCACTTTTAACATCAAAAACATTGCAACTTGAAAAGAAAAGTTACCACAGGAAGTATGCATTACTTAAATTTAGATCAAAGTGAAAATGACTTTTTAAAAAAAAGTGATTTTTTTTTTCTCCTCCTGCTCTCCTTCACTAATTCCAAACACAGTTTATTTGTATCTCCTGTTAACTACTATACACATTTATTGGAGACTTTTCTTTGATTTCAAGGAAATACAAGTTTTTTTTATTAGTGAGATAAACTGTTAGCAAGCCTGAGTACACACTTAACTGTCTTGTTCTTTTGACTCAGCAAAGAGCCATTACCCGAGTGTGTGTTTAACCGATCACTAACTGATTAAGGACAGGAACTATTCCTGTGGTGCTGTTTTACCTAAAATAGCCTTCTTTACTGGGCAGAGTACTTAAACATTTGTTTCTATGGCACTTCATAACCAACAGGAAGTAATGACAGCAAAATTTCCAGTTTGTTTACCAACTTTGAAGTTATATACTTACACAACAGTCCATTGATACTCCTCCAAATGGAACTTATGTTCTTTCTAATGCTACTGGCCTACGTAGGATGAGGGTTTAGAAAAAGTCTAAACAATTTTTCTTCTTGTATTTGGTTCTATTAGAATGGCAAACTGTATCTTAGACTGTAGTATTTCCTTTCAAATGTGGTCAATTAGAGTACCATGTTTAATAATTTGGCTACGCAAATATAGTAAAATAATACTCTTTATTTAAAATTTTAAAAAGATGTCTAGTAATTTGTTAGAATACTTGTGTTATTAAAATGCATGTGCTCTTTATGTTTGCTTCAAAGAACAAGTAATTTGACACATGAAAAATTCATAAAACCAGAAAATAAAAAATTAAAGAAATTATGTTCAATTTTCATTTTGTAGAACTTATATGAAAATCTTTCTGACTCATTTTCTGCCTGAAATAGTTTAAACTAACTATTTCAGTTGATGTGGCTAATTTAAGCATTCGAATAGATGCCTAAGCAAAACTTTGAAGTATCTTGGCAAAGCCTTATAAAGGAAGGCATCAATCTTTTTGTCTTGTGAAGAAAGCATGCATAAAAAGTGAAGAGGGGTTGACTAAAAGAACTTTGGATAAGAATTAAAGCTTACAAAATTTTAGGGAAGGAGCCTGACTAGTGTGGCTCAGTGGTTGAGTACTGACCCATGAACCAGATCATGATTTAATTCCTGGTCAGGGCACATGCCAGGGTTTCGGGCCCCATCCCCACTAGGGGATGTGAAGGAGGCAGCCAATCAATGATTTTTTCTCATCATTGATGTTTATATCTTCCTCTCCCTTCTTCTCTCTAAAACTTAAAAAAAAAAAATTAGGGAAGGAAATGCTAGATTAGAAACTTATTGTGATCAAATTTATTGCTTCCAAAGCTTGCATGACTACAGAAGAAAATGGCATATTTGTCCGATTTTATTGCTGAACAACCAAAGGAATATAGGCATTTTGAACTTTATTTCCTTGAAGAGAAACATTTAAAGTAAACTTAAGACAATTATGTTAGTATTAAATGTGTACTTACAAAATTAACAAGAATAAATGCAAGCAAAGTGATACTATCTCATGGGGAAATTTTCATAGTGTATCTTTCTGAGAGCACAGCGAATGAACTCAAATAGTGTCAGTAATTAAATGTCTTACAACCTATTCATTTTGACTCTAACACCAAGAAGTTTCTGCATGGCTTTTAAACTCATTATATTATACACAAGAGTAGATTACAAAGGAAGAATCCTGTCACTAGAAATCTTTGAAACACTGATTTTTATTTTTCTATTTGAGATGGCATAAAGTATAATTTCATTTTAATGGAAACAGTAAAGGTAAAAATAAAAGGCAGGATCCTAGACCCAGACTGTTGTTTATTGATAGTATAAAAACTTTCCTTTACATGTATTGGGTTGAGGGAAAATGTATTTATTTACACAAAGCATTTAGGAAAATGATTTATTTTTTATATGACTGTTTATATGAACCTATTTATTCTGGATGCTTCTTATCCAAGGTAGTCTGCAAAGCTTTCTCAAGAAGCAGCTTTATCACTTAGAATAGCCACCTCATTCACCACCGTGCGCACACACAAACGCACAATGGTGTTCCAGGGCCACTTTCTGAAGTGCTCTACAAGGCAGCAGTGTCCAGGGCACTTTTGGTTTCCTAGGGCAGCCACACATTTCCCAGGTCCTTAGGACTGCTTCTAATCACAAGCGGTTTTTTGTGTGTTTTTTTAAATACATTTTTATTGATTTAGAGAGGAAGGAAGGGAGAGACAGAGAGAAACATCAATGATGAGAAAGAATCATTTATTGGCTGCTTCCTTCATGCCCCCTACTAGGGATCGAACTCACAACCTGGGCATGCACACTTGACTGAAATCGAACCCAGGACCCTTCAGTCCGCAGGCGCTCTATCCATTGAGCCAAAGCAACCAGGGCTAATCTCGAGCTTTTTCATGGCACCACTATAAGGATATCACACATTTTTATGAATCATTTACTCTGAGAAATTACAGGAATTTCTATAAGAAATGTAGTTAGTTGATCCTGGGAAAACATTTTAGATTACAGATTAACATAGTGAAAAGAAGTCATGGGGTTGACTGAGTGGCGAGCAGTTTTGCCACCATTCCGCCCCCTGAGTACAAGCCCTAGTGCAGTGATGGTGAGGGGCGTGACAGTTCACCCTGTGTGGTCCCTGTGCCTGTAATAGTGGGAAAATGCAGCGTCAGGCTTTCAAGTGCAACTTCATTACCATTTAGGATTCAGCCAAGCAGCCATATGCCTCCTCTCATCAGGAGGTGCTAGCTCTTTTGCCCTGAGAGGGACATCCAGTGAGTGCTTTCCTGGGGAGTGTCAAGGGGTGCTAACTTTGGAACCTCACCTCACCTGAGATGTGTCTCTCTCATATTTGATGCTTCTGTCTTTTGCTAGAAATGAGTGGCTCACCTAACCAGAAAATCCTCTTGTAACCCAGGAAAATGGATCCCTATTTTTTTTTTTTTGCCATGAATTGCAAAAACATTAACAAGTCCAACCTCTACGTGGGAAATAAGGATTGTACATAGAATAAAACTGTAAGCCCTTCTGCTTAACTATGCCTCATGTTGGAGGTAAGCTATTTTCTTTGAGTTGCCAGTGTAGACATAAGAGTTAGTCACAGTCAAGGATTCAAAGTCCTTTCAGTGACTTTGGGAAAATTGCCTAACTCAGTGGTCGGCAAACTGCAGCTCACGAGCCATAGTTTGCCACTCTGTTGACTAACGAATTTGCCAACCACTGGGATAGGGGGCTTAATCACAAGGAACAACAACAGCCTGTAATTATTGGAATTGAGAGTCTAGGTTAGTGGTCAGCAAACTCATTAGTCAACAGAGCGGCAAACCACAGCTTGCGAGCCGCAGTTTGCCGACCACTGGCCTAACTTATCCTTACATTTTTTTCTACCTACACATCAAGAAAATCATTCTTACCACTTTCTTCACTAGAAAGTAACCCTAGCATGTAACTTAGACATTTTCTAGTGTGGTTGGCACGGTCTGGTTTTAAATACTTGGCACATAGGTAGATTCTACTTAAAAGTATATGAAAATTAGTTGGACTTGCTGGAATAAAACCACTAAGTATAACATGATGGTGATATTTACCCTAGTTTTATGTTGGTAACTGAAATGAAATTACATATGGCTTCTGTAAAGTCAGGTTGATAGGTGCTGTGTCTGGGACAACCTGTTTTCATCCTTCTGCTTCCCTACATATTGTCACCTAAGCTGGTGAGTGATGAGAAAGCCAGTGTTATTCGAAACTGAAACTACAAGCAGGAAATACCACTAGTCAAGTTGAAAAGGCAGTGCTTAGCTGTCATGGTTGCCATTGCTGTAAGCTGATTTAGTGTTTTACTCCCCCTGCTCTTAAAAAAAAAAAACTCTACCCGGCTAGCGTTGCTCAGTGGTTGAGTGTCCACCTAGGAACCAGGAGGTCACAGTTCGATTCCCGGTCAGGACACGTGTGTGGGTTGTGGGCTCAGTCCCCAGTGTGGGGCATGCAGGAGGCAGCTGATCAATGATCCTCATCATTGATATTTCTGTCTCTCTTTTTCCCTCTCCCTTCCTTTCTAATATCAATAAAAATATATATTTTTTAATTTTAAAAGTTCTAAAAGGGAATCACCATTTACTAAGTACTGATGTGTAAATTTGGATCAGATTTTCTAACAGCATTTATTACTGTTGTCATATCTTAGAGAAATTAACTACAAATCATAGGTCTGGCCTGAATTTGTTGGTTCATTAGAAGTAAGTTGTTGGTTAATTAGAAATATTCATACTCTTGATTAATTGAATTACTGGCATAAAATAAGGGAGAATTTATAAATTGCCAAAAAATGGTGATGCTGGAAGAGACCTTTTTTTTTTTTTTTCCTAATCCAGCTGACTCTCTTTTTACAAAAGAGGAAATTCAGAACCCAGAGATTAAGTTGTATGTTCTTTGTCATTTTAATTTTTTAAAATGTGATCAATTGATTGTTGAGTCTGAGGTGGGCATATATCTGCATATTTTACTTGGCTGAGGTGCCTTGTACCAGTTAGGTCTGTAATTGCCAGCAGGCCTGTGGTGCCCATGCTCACAGTGGGATGGGATAAATTCTTCTGTCATTTACTGCAGCCTGGCAGCGAGCTGGACAACTTGGAGGAAATTTTGGATGATTTGCAGAATAGTCAATTACCACAGCTTTTCCCAGACACGAGGCCTGGTGCCCCTGCTGGATCAGTTGACAAGCAAGCCATCATCAATGACCTCATGCAACTCACAGCTGAAAACAGCCCAGTTACACCTGTTGGAGCCCAGAAAACAGCACTGCGAATTTCCCAGAGCAGTGAGTATGAGATATTGGTGGTTATTCCATATAATCACCATCACAAACAGGGATTATTAAAATCTGATGCAAACAGCTTAGTCACTTTAAGGTTTTTATGGTCAAATAGCACCATCTACTGTCCTGGTCCTTCCCAACAGTATTCAGAGGGGATTCTTGTGAACGTGGCTTCCCAGCATTCCCTGTGGTCAATTTAATCAACATGGAGTGAGATTGATTGACCCACATACATAAAGTTCTTTAGATGATGTTAATAGTTCCTGCATTTCAGCTACTGCCTTCAGAAATGGAGTTTAAATAAATTTTATGTTTTAATATATAAGTGAACACTTGAAATGTAGAAAATGAAAAAGTTATGCTGACTTTTTAGGAATAATATATTACTAAAAATTCTCAAAATATTTAATCATATATGAAAGGACTATACACATTTAAAAACATCTTGTACTAGCTCTTAGGAATCCTCATACAAATAGTAATTTTACATGGAACTTTATCATACAAATGTGTTCTAAGTGCATTTTAAGTTTAGTTAGTTTGATAGACTCTTAGGTACATTTTTATCATTTATTTTACTCTTTTTATTTTACATTTTATTTAGTTAAGTTTAAGATGAACCTCATTATGAACACTTAGTTTACAAACTTGATAGTTGCCTAAATTTGCCCAATAGTTTGAAAGCAAGAAAAACTTACCCTGTTCCAGGGACATAATTTATAGGAAAATAGATAACCTTCTTAGAGTTACATTAATGAATGGAAAGAATGATTTTCCCCCCTCTCCCAATACAGTTTGACCCAAAGCTTAGCATTGGTTCTCAAACCAGAAATGGCAACTATCAACCAAATCACAGGGTGCATTTATTTATTAGATCTTTTCTTAAGTGATTCCTGATCATTCTGAAGGGTAAAACAAAGTCAAGCTTTTACTGTTATCTCTCAAACCTGCTTATTTCTTGGGGAATGGAGGATTATTTATGGACCATGCGAGAGCACAAGTCAAAGAGTTGAGAAGTGAGTGAGAAACACACTAGAAAGTTCATGCTTATTATTCATGGGAATTGAAGGACAAACTGCATGTGAACTCATGATTTCTCCTCCATCAGTACCTCCTAATAGTGTTCAAATTATTGATCGGTAATCCACACAACTAACCCTGAGGAAGCCACAAATAAGCATGTATATATAATTTCTATTCCAAGCCCTAATTTTTTCTAAATATTTTATTTCTGTTATTGATTGTGAAGAACCATTTCTTTTAAATTTTCTATTTCATACTATGTTTATGTATGTGAAAAAGTGAAAACTTGGTATTAATACATTAGTGCTATGAATTATAATATGCAATATCTTCATACTTTAAAAAAATGTTAATAACATTGCTATCAAATAACTGGTTATCTGTGTGATAGTACAATGCACTAGTGTAATACTTATTACACAATAAATTCTTGGGAAATAACCCTAAGAATAATTTCAAATCTAAATGTATCTGGAATTCTAAAAAGCTGTATTTGGAAGATTAAAGATTAGGGTCCTAAAGCATTAATGATTACTTCAGGTAACAGAGTTCACACTCAAAGATTTTCACTTCCACTAAAATTCAACACCTTGAACCTAATTCTTTAGGAAAGTCTAGTATAGACATGTAATTGTAACATTCAAACCATATGTTTCTAGGTTTGATACTGTATGCAAATGTTTATAGCTTCATAGCTGTGACAACAATACTACTAACTTCTAATAATGCAACATGACAAAACCATATTAGTGATTTACTTAGCAAATACAATTGAATATTAGAAACTAGTATTGGGGGGGGAATATATGGTGACAGACATATGATCTTTTGTCTTTCTTTTTTTGCAAGAATGTGAGTAATTAAATTAGTTGTTTATTGATTAGCTTACAAGATTTTAACAATGCATGTTTTTTGTCTGAATTTGTCTTTTGTTTAGGCAATTGGTCTCTGACATGCATATCTTTTGTTATTTTACAGACAGCATTTTTCCTAAACACTTCTTTTGTTATAGTTCTTTTCTGTTATCCAATATTAACCTTCAATTTTCATGTGTTCTCTCCTTAGCTTTTAATAACCCACGGCCAGGGCAACTGGGCAGGTTATTGCCAAACCAGAATTTACCACTTGACATCACATTGCAAAGCCCAACTGGTGCTGGACCCTTCCCACCAATCAGAAACAGTAGTCCCTACTCAGTGATACCTCAGCCAGGAATGATGGGTAACCAAGGGATGATAGGAAACCAAGGAAATTTAGGGAACAGTAGCACAGGTAAGGGTTCAAATGAACTGTTACTTTATTGGGTTCTGTAACTTAATGATATATTTCATTCACATCAAACTAGTAGAATTCTTCCAATTAAATTTTTCATTTTTGAAACTAACATTTGAATGTAAGAAAAATGTACAGATTTTCACCATGAGAGTGGTATATGAAGATCGGAAGATCAGTAAGCTGGCCTTTTATTCTGTGATCATTACTTTCAGAGGTTGCTAATTATTAAACCTATAACATAGGCTTATTTCACTTCTGTTCCCATTACTCTTCAAGACATTGTGGTGGTGTGTGAAAAATAATTTGGTGGTTGCCAGCTTCTTGTGATAATCTTCTGATAATCCCAAAACTTCCTGTTCATCGATAATCTGTGTTTGGAGAATTTCAGAATAAAAGTTTAGAATTCAGTCAACCTTTCATGCTTGTAAATGATACAATTCTCATTCAGAAAAATATTCATTAAAAATAAAAACTATGCCCTGACTGTTTTGGTTCAGTGGATGGAGCGCTAGCCTGCAGACTGAGATGTCTCGGGTTGATTCCGATCAAGGGCATGTATGTTGGTTGCAGGCACATCCCCAGTGGGAGGTGTGCGAGAGGTAGTTGATCAGTGTTTCTCTCCCATTGATGTTTCTGACTATCTATCCCTCTCCCTTCCTCTCTGTAAAAAAACAAAATATATTAAAAGAAAAAATAAAAATAGCCCAGCTGGTGTGGCTCAGTTGTTGAGCGTTGACATTAACTAGGAGGTCACAGTTCAATTCCCAGTCAGGGCACATGCCCGGGTTTCAGGCTCTATCTCTAGTTTTGTTTTTTTTGTTTTTTATTTTAATAAATCTTTATTGTTCAGATTATTACATTTGTTCTTCTTTTTTCCCGCCATAGCTCCCCTCCACCTGGCTCCCACCCTATCCTCTGCCCTTACCACCCCCACCATTGTCCTCATCATAGGTGTATGATTTTTGTCCAGTCTCTCCCTGCACCCCCTCTATTTCTTTCCCCCTGAGAATTGTCAGTCCACTCCCGTTCTATGCCGCTAATTCTATTATATTCACCACTTTATTCTGATCATCAGATTTTTCAATTCACTTGATTTTTAGATTCACTTGTTGATAGATATGTCTTTATTGTTCATAATTTTTACCTTTACTGTTTTCTTCTTCCTCTTCTTAAAGAATACCTTTCAGCATTTCATATAATACTGGTTTGGTGATGATGAACTCCTTTAGTTTTTTCTTATCTGTGAAGTTCTTTATCTGCCCTTCAATTCTGAATGATAGCTTTGCTGGGTAGAGTAATCTTGGTTATAGGTTCTTGCTATTCATCACTTTGAATATTTCTTGCCACTTCTGTCTGGCCTACATAGTTTCTGTTGAGAAATCAGCTGATAATCGTATGGGTGCTCCCTTGTAGGTAATTAACTGTTTTTCTCTTGCTGCTTTTAATATTCTCTCTTTATCTTTTGCTCTTGGCATTTTAATTATGATATGTCTTGGTCCTCTTTGGATTCCTTTTGTTTGGGGTTCTGTGTGCTTCCTGGGCTTGTAAGTCTTTCTTTCACCAGGTGGGGGAAGTTTTCAGTCAAATGGGTTTTCAGTATCTTGTTCTCTCTCTTCTTCTGGCACCCCCATGATTCTGATGTTGGTACCCTTGAAGTTGTCCCAGAGGCTCCTTACACTATCTTCACTTTTTTTTGTCTTTTTTCTTTTTACTTCTTCGGTTGAGTGTTTTTTGCTTCTTTGTATTTCAAATCTTTGGCTTGATTCTTGCCATCCTCTAATCTGCTGTTACGTTTCTGTATGATATTTTTTATTTCAGTCAGTGTATGTTTAATTTCTAGTCGGTCCTTTTTCATCTCCTCTTGGGTCTCGCTAAATTTATCCTTTTTTTTCTAGGAAATTCTTAAAAAACCTTATAACTGTGGTTTTGAACTCTATATCCAGTCATTTGTTTTCCTCCATTTCTTTCGTTTGTGATCTGTTCTTTTGTCTTCACATATTTCGCTGCTTCCCTGAGTTGGTAGAGTATCTTTGTGTGCTAGGTGTCCTATGTGGCCCAGTAGCTCTGCCTCCCCAGTTACCTGAGGTGGACACTCTTGGTGCACCCCTTTGTGGACTGTGTGTACAGCCTTGGTATAGTTAATTCTTAATTGTTGTTGGTATCACTGGGGGGAATTGATCTCCAAGCCAATTGCTTGTGAGGATCAGCTGTGTCTGCACATGTGTGCTTGCCTCCAGACCTCTGCCTTTCTGGTTCCCCTGAGTTTCCATACGCTCTAGGGACCCATATGAGTCTGGATCTTCAGGGTCTCGCCCGAAACTGGGGTTCAGTGCAGTTGGACCTGGATTTCACTGCTGTTTTCCTCCCGCTAGAGAAAGCCAGCAGCACAATCAGCAGTCAGTGCTCTGTTTGCACACTTTTGCACGCAGTTTTTCGCTCCTCCAGACCTCTGTCTTTCACAGCTCCCCTAAGTTTCCCTGCACTCCTTCCTTTTCACAACAGTCTAGACTCCCCTGTATGAGTCTCACCTGGAACTGGGATTCAGTGCAGCCAGAAGTGGGGTTCAGTGCCATCAGGATTTTCCATCTCCCTCCCACTAGAGGAAGCCAGCCAGACCCCTCCTCTGAGTCTTTGTGAGTCCCTCTCTTTACTTCTAGTTGTAGAATTTTCACTCAGCCAGCTTTCCTGTGGTTCTAGATGGTGTCTGTTCTGTCTTTCAGTTGTAACTTTGAAATTGTTGTGTGAGGCAGCAGCTTAGATATTCACCTATGCCACCATCTGGGTTTCTCCTTGATCTCCAGTTTTTTATGAAGAACTGCTCACAATTTATAGCTTTCTTCCTCTGTTGAAATGAGTATCTAAAGAAAAAGACACTGAAATAATAGATATTATCAAAAGAACTTATATTGATGGGTGTTTAATTTGGGGGGTTTTGTTTGTTTTGGTTTTTGGCTTAGTATGTAATCCCTATAAACTTTTGCCATTTAGATAGATCACTGAAAATAAGAGTTCATTTTAAGGAGAAAAGATGCATTTTTTTACTTTCTGTTTTTTATAAACAATGGAAAAACTATATTAAAATAGTTTATTCATTCAACAAATATTAATTGGGTACCTATCCTAAGTGCCAGGAACTTACTACTTCACTAATTTGTATATTCACAGGAACAGTTCCATAAAAATTTTGCATACTTTTTAAGACAAAGTATTGATTTATAGAAATAAAATATTGGTTTACGTAAAATTTTATAGGAGAGCAGGAACCAATGGCTTATTAAAGGTGGCTTCTTATTAGCAGAATACAAGAAGACCTGAGTCCTTGTGGGAACCTGACCTAAGAACTTGGGGATATACCTCTATTCAAATCTAAGCAGCCCAGAGACCACCAGTATTCAGGCTGTTATCATGCAATTAATTGTCTTTGCTTTGTTGAAAAAGAAAATGCTGAGAGAAACTACCCCAGTTATAATTGCATTAATGTTGTTGAATTAAGGATAGTTTTACATTCTGCTTTCTGGGCTTTCTATAATCTCCTTAAGTTGTTTAGATAATAGATTTTTTGAAAGCTAAAATGCCTATTTTCTATTATATATTTGTAAAAGTTAAATCTAATGTTAAAATAGTTTGTTAAATATATGTTGCCATAATATTGTTCTAAGTTTTTCAATCTAATTAAAGGTCCTTCATTCTTTTTTCATTTTTTTTTAATATAGTTTATTGATTTTTTACAGAGAGGAAGAGAGAGGGATAGAGAGTCAGAAACATCGATGAGAGAGACATCGATCAGCTGCCTCTTGCACGTCCCTTACTGGGGATATGCCCGCAACCCAAGGTACATGCCCCTGACCGGAATCGAACCCGGGACCCTTCAGTCCGCACGCCGACGCTCTATCCACTGAGCCAAACCAGTTTTGGCAAGATCCTTCATTCTTTTTTTTCTTTTTTTTTAAATATATTTAATTGACAGAGAGGAAGGGAGAGTGATAGAAAGTCAGAAACATCGATGAGAGAGAGACATCGATCAGCCTCCTCCTGCATGCCCCACACTGGAGATGTGCCCGCAAGCAAGGTACATGCCCCTGACCGGAATCGAACCTGGGACCTTTAAGTCCGCAGGCCGATGGGCCATCCACTGAGCCAAACTGGTCTCGGCAAGGTCCTTCATTCTTAATCATCCTCACGGAGCACATTCTCCAGGAAAAAAAACACCCACCATACATGGCTGCTCCATTTATTAAATATACCCTATTTTCATTTGTTTATTATAATTAAAGTAAATGAAAGCTAATCATGTATTTGAAAGCAGAGCTTTTATACATCCGTCATTAAACATTTCAAAATGAAGGGTCCGCACTTGGGGTTTTTCCAGAACTTCTAGAATATCAAGTCTTAGCAAATCTCTTGGCCTTTGCCAGCATCCTGGTGGCTGGGCCAGGGAAAGCAGACTCCCGATCCTGCTTACCTGTGTTGTGCTCCTGTATTAGGTGTGGTCAACTAGCTATTCACATGTCAAACATAAAAGAATTTTTACAAGTCTGCCTTGACCCATTCTAGATCTATACTCAGGTATATGGTGATCCAGGCATATTGAAGGTAGTAGGAGTTCTTGGCCTTGGCTGCAAAGGACTGTAGTGGAAAGATCTAGGCAATTTTAAAGCTTAACAAATTCTAATGCTCCGAAAGGGATAGGCCTGGGCTTCATGGGATAGTCTACCTGATTTTGGTTTGTGATTAGAGTATTAATGATCATTTTTTTACCTTGTTCCTCTTGGCCTCACCTCCCTTTTGGAAATTAAAGCATTGACGTGTGTATCAGCTAATGTGATTCACTTCCTGAGGAAGGAAGTTGGGGTTATCCACACGCCACAGCACCTGTTTCTAAGTACATATGGGAACAATTTTAACAGCTTTTCCGTACTAAGAAGAGTGGCAAATCCGTGTTGTAAAAAACTTTGTAGTATTTGCCAATTCTTATTTCTTAGCCAACGGCCCACATCTGTCTAAGTGAGGGCCTTAGCTGTTGGGCTAGCTGCATATGGTAGACTGGTTATCTCGTTCAGAGTAAGATTGTGTAGCATTCACACGTGGTGAGTATGTTTTCAGTTTCTGCATGTCTCTGTCTTCTCTGGCTTGCCTTCAGGGATGATAGGTAGTAATGCTGTCCGGCCCACCATGCCATCTGGGGAGTGGGCACCGCAGAGTTCCGTGCGAGTCACCTGTGCTGCCACCGCCAGCGCCATGAACAGGACGCTCCAAGGAGGTATGATTCGGAATCCAGCTGCCAGCCTCCCCATGAGACCCAGCAGCCAGCCTGGCCAAAGGCAGATGCTTCAGTCTCAGGTCATGAATCTAGGTAAGGTGTTGCTCCTGGCTTTGCTTCTGTTTTCAGCTCCATAAGTGCTCCTAATTTGCCATTTAGGTATCCCCCATGTCAAGTTGTCATGAGTAGGATTTTGCTGGAACTCTGTATAGAAACTCAAAGGTTTTTCAGTTACCTAAGAGAACCAGCTACCTTTGTATTATTTTCTTTTCATTAAATTACCTAATTTTCAACTTTTGGGGGCAGTGAGTTAGTGTCCCCTATAAATGGTGCATTTTGGAAAAGCATTTCAGTGGTTCCTAACTCTGGGTAAACATCAGGGTCACCTCAGGACCTTCAAGTGCGGGTTCCTGGGCCACTGCTCTCCACTGTTAAACTGACTGTCCCGAGTCCTCACAAAGGTGCAAGTCTTACATAACGTCTCACAAATTGTGAGGATCAGTAGAATTTTGTCTGGATACAGTTCACATGTTATTAAAAATTAATGGTCAGGTATATTGCATGGCTCTCTTTATATGAAATGTCCAGAATAGGCAAATCTGTAGAGAAAGTTGATTAGTGTTTACCTAGGACTGGGGATCTGGGTGTGGGGGCAGGATGGGGAGTGACTCCCATTGGTTTTCCTTTGGGGGAGAATAAAAATATTCTAAACTTGATTGTCATGGGGATTGTACCATCTGTAAATATACTAAATCTACTGGATAGTATACTATAAATAAATTGTATGCTTTGCAAATTATAGCTCAGTAAAGCCATTATTTAAAAATATTAATGGTCAATGCAGCTCATACTCAATGTTATTTTTTTAATCATTGACATATTAACCTTCCTCGTATACATTAGCAGAGCTCAGATAAGTTGACATTTATGTTCTGTTTCATATACTTAGATATTGTGCCATGAGTAGGAGCTAACTGATGATGGAAAGATGCCATAGTTGTTGGAAGGAGGTGGTGCAGACTCCTCATCCCACCTCTGACATCTGTTTTCCTAACCAGCTACTTAACTGCTCGGTGCATTTGGGGTTATTGTTTCTGAAAGATGACATTCCTGTCACCTTTCTACAGAGAATCTACTTCAAGTTAACAAGTGCTTCCCAAATTCTTGTCATTTGAGTTGCATGAGAAATGCTAAAAAAAAATTACCAGAATTCCATGCAAAATTAAACTGGGAAATTAAAAAAAATATATTCCTTCATTTAAAAATCATCATAATAAAAATCTTATATCCAGAAATTTAATTTACTCTCAATCTTTCATCATTGAAGGGCACCACACCTGGCTTTTGTACTTTGCTGTGTAACTGGGTTTTTCTGATTTTAATGGAAATCTATTGTAATGGAAGACAGGCCTATGGATAATAACAATAAAATTGTTAAAAAGTTCATATCATCATTAGCCTTAAACCTCTAAAAGGAGCTATTAAGAATGAGCATGCCTGAGCTACTGGCCTCCTTTCTGCTCCACCCTTACTCACTGGAGAGTCACTGAACCCAGTTGGTTCAAGAGCACACGCAGACCAGCGCCTCTCACAGGACGGCCCAGGACCCTGGCGCCCTTTGGAAAGGGAGTCTGCCAGGCTTAGACTATTTTCATAATAATGCTAATACACTGTTTTCCTTCCTCACTCTCCTTCTCTTGTGGGGGCTGCAATGTGGAAGCAAGTAGGAAATTCTGACTCTCTTCTGTCAATCAGGACAATAAAGTGATTTTCAAAAATGTAAAACAATAGCAGTAAAAGGTGGTGTTAGGTTTTTTTGTTTGTTTTTCATCCAAAAAAAGTTTGTGTTAACATATACTGGGTTTGTTATAATGATTTTTAAATGAAGTGATAGTTTTTCTATTGGCCAGTTTTAATTTCCAACAAAGTAAATTTTAATAAGATAGAACCCACATAGACAAGGTGTTTTTCTGACAGAAGATGAAGGGTCCTCAGGGCGAGAAGAGGCGTGGAGCTGCTCCTCTGCGCCGCCCGTGGAGCGGGTGGCTAGCCTGGATGTTCGCTGCCTGTATTTCTGTGTCAGAGCAAAAGTGTCTCATTTTCACCAGATTGCTGTTCCTCCTGTCTTTCTCATTTTCCAAAAACCAGATGTTTGCTTTGTATTACATAGCAGAAACAGATCCTTCCCTGATTACAAGTTGTAAGATTTTTGGACTTTTGTCTTCTTTTCTAGGGCCATCTGAGTTAGAGATGAACATGGGAGGGGCCCAGTATAGTCAACAACAAGCTCCTCCAAATCAGACCGCCCCGTGGCCTGAGAGCATCCTGCCCATCGACCAGGCCTCCTTCGCCAGCCAAAGTAGGTGAGTTCTGAGCCCCCAGGAGGTCCAGGAGAGCTGCTTCCCGAGTTCTGTACGTTATTTTCCACATGCCTGTGCCCCAAATCAGTCCTCTCCTTTTAATAGCTGCTGCCTGACCAAAATGAAGAATTCAGACTTTGTACAGTAAGCTGTTGAAATAGTTTTTATAAAAAAGGATGTGGTGTCTGATCAAGTTTTTTTGGTTGTGATTATCAGTCTAATCATTTTCATTTCTTTGTAGGTGATCTTTTATTTCTAATGGCTTTTGAACAGTTCTTTGTATTTGCTGCATTGTAGCTTTACTACCGTGTGTTTAAGTGTGAATTTATTGATACTACCTGGTATTTGGTATATATTATTCATTTCTAAGAGTTTTATTTGCCCAGTTATTTGTCATAATCTCTTTCTGCTAGCTTATTTAAAAAAAAAATTTTTTTTTACTGATTTTAGAGAGGAAGGAAGAGAGCTAGAGAGATAGAAACATCAGTGATGAAAGAGAATCATTGATTGGCTGCTTCCTGCACATCCTCTACTTGGAGAGATCGAGCCCGCAACCTGGGCATGTGCCCTTGGCCGAAATCAAACCTGGGACCCTTTAGTCTGCAGACCAATGCTTTATCCACTGAGCCAAACCAGCTAGGGCTGTTTTTGTGATTTTATCTTTATATCTTTAAATATTACATTAATCATTATTTCTAATTTTTTTTAATATATTTTATTGACTTTTTACAGAGAGGAAGGGAGAAGGATAGAGAGTTAGAAACATCGATGAGAGAGAAACATCGATCAGCCGCCTCCTGCACACCCCCTACTGGGGATATGCTCGCAACCAAGGTATATGCCCTTGACCGGAATCGAACCTGGGACTTTTCAGTCTGCAGGCAGACACTCTATTCACTGAGCTAAATCGGCTAGGACTATATCTAAATTTTTTTATTCAGTACTTTCAAAATCTGGATTTCTTAAAGTTCTAAATCTAGTGATGGACCTATTTCCCTAAGTACATTGGTAATTTCACTGGGAGTTTATAACAGATCTCAGTGAAATATCTGGGATGGAAATTGGGGGGCACTTTTATTAAGGATGAATTTGCAGTGGTCTCTGCCAGATGTGACGTCACTACTTACTTGGGTCTCTCCCAGGGTCCCTCAGCTCAGCCCAGCAGTCTCAGAGTAGCTCTTTGACTTTGCTTTGCTTTATGGATAAAAACGCACCCATCACCCGTGGCTCAGAGAATGCCTGAGTTTCAGCTCATCGCTGTTTTTTGTTTTTTGTTATTCTTGGCAAAGACAACATCACAGTTGTGCTCCTGCATGATCTCACTGGGTTTTAGCAGAACACTGGAAGCCAATGTTGCAAAGGGGGTCGACCTAGAGGCCTGAGTGATGGCACTGCCCAGCCAAACGGGTGGGTGAGAGCCTATGGCAGGGAGAGAGCTGGGGCCTAAGCAAGTGTCAGTGTGGGAACTCAAAGATGCAGGCTTTGCTTTCCAGGAAGCAAACCTCTTAGAAAAGTAAACTGGGGGAATTTGGCCTTGAAGCTCATATGTAAAGAGTTGGGATTGGAGGCTCCATGAAGACCTTTTTGCAGAGTGAATGTTTATGTCCTTCTGGGATTATTCTAGTCCCAAATCATATAATTCTCTTATCAAATGCACAAATGATGCAAGTCCGATTTTACTGAGTCCAGATGCAGAGTGAGGTGTGCTCTGCAGTTTCTGGATCTTCACACAGGCAGGCCACATTTCCAGAGCTGCTTAAAAATGCAAATTTCTGAGTTGAGTGCCTCTCTGGGATGTAATATTTTTGTTGTAGTTGGGGCTGCACAGCGCAGGGTTGCAGTGTGTGCCCGGTTTCCTTTCTGTAAAGTAGTAATAAGGATAGCAGGATATGAATATGAGCCCAGCAATAGGATTGGTGAGAAAAGTAAAGAGCTGGTTATTGCACTGAAAGAAAAGATTAATGGGATTGCTTAATAAATGTCTAAAAAAGGAAGGGTGCTCACCTGCTGTATGGCATTCACTAAGGTGGATATGCTTTTATTGATTTCAGAGAGTATAAGGGGAAAGAGGGATAGAAGCATCAATGATGAGAGGGAATCATTGATCGCCTGCCTCCTGCATGCCCCCCACCAGGGATCAAGCCCATAACTTAGGCATGTGCCCCCTGACCAGGAATGGAACCATGACCTCCTGGTTTATAGGTCAGTGCTCAACCACTGAGCCACACTGGCCCAGCAAAACAAATGTTTTCAAAACACACCGAGCCCATGAACCGCCTCTGGGGTCTCACTGAAAAGCAAGTCTGGGTGTGTCCCACGAGTCTGCATTCCCAACAAAGCCTGGGTGATACCAGCACCGCTGGTCCTCCCACTGCACCATGAGTGGCAATGAGGCTGGAAGAACAGACAGGGAGACTTTGAGTCTAATTTCACAGTGTCGGGGAGGAATGTTCTTTTCCTAAATATGTTTATTTGGTGTGTTAAAAACCCACCCAGCCCTAGCTGGTTTAGCTCAGTGGATAGAGCATCAACCTATGGACTGAAGTATCCCAGGTTCGATTCTGGTCAAGGGCATATGCCTGGGTTGTGGGCTCGATCCCCAGTAGGGGATGTGCAGGAGGCAGCCAGTGATTCTCTCTCATCATTGCTATTTCTATCTCTCCCTCTCCTTTTCTCTCTCTGAAATAAATAAAAATAGTAAAAAATAAAATAAATAAACCTACCCATTTCCATGGAAATTTGCACATAATAAAAATATAGTTCAGCCGAAACCGGTTTGGCTCAGTGGATAGAGCGTCAGCCTGTGGACTGAAAGGTCCCAGGTTCGATTCCTATCAAGGGCATGTACATTGGTTGCTGGCACATCCCCAGTAGGGGGCGTGCAAGAGGCGGCTGATCGATGTCTCTCATCGATGTTTCTAGCTTTCTATCTCTCTTTCTTCCTCTCTGTGAAAAATCAATAAAATATATATAGTTCAGTAATTAAATCCAACACTTGATAGTTGTTTTTGAATAAAATGTGAAAGATTAATTTCTAGGGAACTCATCCTAAGCCCAGAATTAGGATTTTCAGTTGCCCAAACAGATGAGAGTTCTGGTTGGTTGCTTGCTTAATTGGTTTGTTGTTTGTTTGTTTAAAAGGGAAGAATTCCAATTTTACTGAGTCCAGATGCAGAGTGAGGTGTGCTGTGCAGTTTCTGGGGCTCAACATAGCCTATGCTACCCCCTCAGTCACTGTCTTCAACTGTCTGTGTCTAAGAACTGTTTGAACAAAATACTTTCACCACTTTAGAAGTTATTTCAGTTTTTACAGGCACTCATCCCACGTGTTTTATTTTAAATAATTGCATTTGGAAGAAAGTTATGACCAACTTCAAGCTAATCTTACTGCCATAAAGCCTTAGAGGTGATGGTAACAGGTTCTAACAGCATCCTTCCTGAAATAAAAGCAGTGCTTTCCTAAAAATCCCCTTTATAACTGTCCCCATCACCATTTATATTTTTACAGCCCACCTGCTTAGGCATGGATTTGTTAGTGTTTTATGAACCAAGCATTAGTTTATGTACATATTTCAAAAAGACAGTAGCCCTTAAATTTCTAATATATCCCCATACTGAGTGATTTGGAGCTGAATTTCCATTTTCTGTAATTCCATTGTGTTTTTTCCTTAGCTCATCTGGTATGTAAAAGTGAGGTTTGAAATATAATCCAAAATGTATAGATGATTTGTTTGAAGATTTCTGTTGGATTTATAAAAGTGATTTTTTTTCTTAAAGTAGAATCGCTGTCTTTCATGAAAGATTCACTTTCACATTAAATTCAAATTTTTTGAGTTAACTCCGTTTTCTGTTGTTTGAAATGTATGTGAGAGTAAAGTTTCTTGTGTTGACTATTTCTCATCATGTAGTAGCTGCTACTTTTTTGCAGGATTTTGGAATGCATGTGAAAAGTGAGGGCCATGGTATGGTTTCCCATGAACCTATCACCAGTGGAGAGATAAGGGGCCGGGGGGTGGGGGTGTGTGTAGGAATGAAACTTCTGGAGAAATAGGAGTTGAAAATTTTTAAATAAAGCTAGACAAAGGAAATACTTGAATGCCCCACATGAGTAGCATCTTTGGGGAATGAGGCCTCAGCCTAAAAGACCTGGTACAGAGCCAACATCCACTCTGGCAGACTTGAGCTTCTTTTTGCATGAAATTTACCACATCCAAATGTTGGTCACTCCTCGGGAATTTCCTTCTGCCTTTGCTTCCATGACATACAGTTCCTGTGGTTTTCTCCTGGTGGCCGTGTTTCTGTCTGCTCCTCCCTCGCTCTCCCTAAGCAGCGGTAGAGGAGTGATCTGATCATATTTGTATTTAAACGTGAGTTCTGGGAAGGTATGGCAGGGCCGTGGGGGAACTATTTCCGTGCCTACTGTTTACCGAGAACCACAGCAATGCTGGGGAGAGGAGGCAGGTGCAGAGTCCCCAGTGAGAGGAGAGGCTGAGAGTGTGGGTGGAAGCCCGAGTGCCTGGTGTGTTCGTGTAAATGGTGGTAGGTTCGTGTGAAGTCTACTGTGTCCTTTAACTGGGTCCAGTGCCTTAGAGCCAGTGGCTACAGGCTTGGAGCCAGGGACAGGAGGTGAGGGGTGTCCTCGAGGGACCTTAATTGGGTGCTTTTCTTTACAAGTAACTAGAGATCAGTGGAGAACCTAGATTATTTTTAATGTACTGGGTTGTTACAGATTTTTGAAATTGTTGGCTTTAATAATCAGGATTTCTGGATTCTAGGCCAATGTGGCATATCCAGCTATCTTCAGAAAACATGGCATGTTCGACTGGGCTAATGAGGCAGCTTCGTGCCCGTGTTCACTTAAGAATTAAGTTATTCACCTGTAAACTTATTTCCTCCAAGACATCATATAGTAACTCAAAGGGTACAAATTTAGACTATTTTGGAAAGATAAGTATCATTTCCCCTTTGGTGTTAAAGTGACTCAGAAGCTCTTTTTAAAAATCTCCCCCAATTTGTCAGTTAATTTCAATTTTGGGAGTTTTATATACCATAGAATTTGGAGTTTAATATAATGGTTTTATCACCTATTACCTTATAGATTAACAAACATACTTTGCAGGTTCATGATCGGCTTCTCTTGGCTAACTCAGGAGGGCTTTCATGTTTCCAAGTCTTGCTTATGGGTGACTAAGAAGGGTCCTGTTAGTCCAGTGAAGTTTAGTCTAGCGACAGCCGACTATTCACATGACTTTTATGCCTCTCATGCTCTAGCCTCTCCGGGTTGGGTCAGCACAGCCCCCTATGAGATAAGACTGTTCAATCAATTAGACTTTCCTAGTAAAGTTCAGGGAAAGTCCTTTAATCACTTCAGTGCAAAGTAAACATATATGTGCTTATGGGGTCAGCATCCATCTGTGGAAACATTAATGGCCAGGTGGGCCCTGGACGCGCATAGGTCATTTTGTTCTGTGTCAGCTGGATGTGTATTTTACTACAAAGACCCCAGGCCTTAAGGAATAATAATGTTCTGCAATCAGCTAGCTTTTCCACAAGCCCAAGCCGAAGTCTTATCTTTGCAGGCAGCCGTTCGGCAGCTCCCCCGATGACCTGCTGTGCCCACACCCTGCTGCCGAGTCTCCCAGCGACGAGGGTGCTCTCCTGGACCAGCTCTACCTGGCCTTGCGGAACTTCGATGGCCTGGAGGAGATTGACAGAGCTTTGGGAATACCTGAACTGGTCAGCCAGGTACGCGCAGGCGGAAGCTGGCGGGGCTGAGCATCTCGTGGGCACAAAGATGTTCATTTCCTTTTGCCCACAGATAATCTACAGCCTGTGTTTCAGAATACCTTTTTACCTGGTGCTATTCTAGCTCTGGTTTCTTTCTCCCCCTTTTCTTGTGACTCCCTCATAAACTCTGGCCTAAGAATGGAAAACACTGGCAATGAGCTTTACATAGAATTTGGGTTATTCAGCTGAGAGGCAGAAACACAGGTCCAGCTCACCTAACGACAGGGCGGGACATGCAGAATGGAACACTGCTGCCCCGGTGACCTTAAGTGCTTTCCTCTGAAACCCAGGACCCATGATCACCATATGAATCTTACATTTGTGGGCCAGTGATAGGAAGCTATTTGTTCTAAAAGAATATTTTGCACCTTCAGTAGCAGAAGTTCAATTTAGAGGTCGCTGTAGCTCATTAATTATTATGACCTTTGCATGGGTTTAGCCCACAACAATATTTAGGATATTTAAGCATAAGTGGGAATATGAAGAAGTTAACCAATTTTAGTGTACTCAATTAGCTTCCTTCCTTCTGGTAACTAGTTGGTAACTTAAAGTAAGTCTCTGCTGCAAGATTACTTTATAACAATAACCTCATAAATTACCTAGCTCGGTCTCATGAAATTACATAGCCTCTCTGAAGCTGGATACCTAGCTAAATTGGTGTGAAGCCACCTTTCTGATTAACTACATAAGGAGGAACCTAGAAAAACAATCATGGTCATGTTTCTATCTTCCTCTCTTAGCAGCATGAATCATCTTTGTTTCTTGTTACTAAAAAGTACCTCCCATTGTCGAATCAACTTCTTGCACGTCTGACGTGCCCTGAGGTCTGCGATGAAGGTGGTGCAGTCATTGGAGACTTCTGAAGCATTAAAAACAGTCTCGTCATAATCCCCATAGTTTGCAGACATAAGTGGGAGTTCAGACTTGGCAATTCATACTGAGAACAGCAGAGTGGAAAGAAATGACTTGATATAACTTGAAATACAGCAAGAAAGGAAAATGGAGTTTAAATATTTCCTGTGTGGCTGGCTGGCTTTGCCTTGGGTGGTAGTTAGAATTCAGCATTCGGTGTTGTTGTGCTTGAGTTTTGTCTCAGTGACATTTAAAAATGTGATCCTTGAGTTTGCTGAGTGCATTGTTTTTATCAAAACTGGCATCATTTCATCATTTAATATTTTAGTCTTGTTTTTTCCATTTCTTTGTATTACTCCTATTTTGTCTCATCAAATACATCATCGTTATATCATATTAAACTTGAATTATGGAAATGTGCTTATTAGTAGGTGAGACTGGGAAATGTGAAGTAATAGTGGACTTTATTTGTACCCATCAGAAATGTGTTTCTTTGAAAATGGAAATTAAATTTTCTTAAATTAAAGTTGGGCAAATACATATTTATTTTTTAATTGATTTTTAAAGAGAAAGGGAGAGAAAAATTGATGTGAGAGGGAAACATCCATCAGCTGCCTCCTGCACCCCCTGGCATGTGCCCTGATCAGGGATCAAACTAGCAACTTTTCGGTACACCAGATGATTCCCAAGTAACAGCCACACCAGCCAGGGCTAAAGATGGACAGATATTTAAAGTTCTGAGGTAGTTTTGTGGATTTAGTTAGAATAGTAATTCAACAATGAATGGTTTCCCCCACATAGATCCATCCACATTTTCAAAACTATGATGGGGCCCTGGCTGGTGTGGCTCATTTGGTTAGAGCATCTTCCTGTGCACCAAAAGGTCGCAGGTTCAATTCCTGGTCAGGGTGCATACGGGAGGCAACCTGTCAATGTTTCTCTCTCTCTCTCTCCCCCTCTCCCTTCCCCTCTGAAATCAATAAAGATATATATTTCTTAATAAAATAAAAGCAGTGTATCATACTGGTGAGTAGCTCAGGTCCTAAGTCACAGATTGAACTGGAACCGACAAATTGGACTGGAACCCAGGTTGGCTTCTTGCAATTTGTTTCACCTCTCCAAGTCTCAGTTTCATTATCTGCAGAATGGGAATAATGGTGATGGGGACCCCAACACTGCTGATCCCAACTAGATACCAAGGTGGTTGCTCGTTAAAATGAACTATACAGATATAAATAATCTATCAAGAAAACATGACACAGGCACATTTAAAATCCAGGTCGGTATCTGATTGGTGGAGTGAGTATTTTGTGTAGTGAGGATAGTGAGAGAAACCAGCCTTACAGTCCCTCTGCTGTTGTTAGTTTCTTTATTTATTTGTTTGTTCCTCGGGCTTTCTCTTCAGAGCCAGGCAGTCGATCCGGACCAGTTCTCAAGCCAGGACTCCAACATGATGCTGGAGCAGAAGGCGCCCGTCTTCCCCCAGCAGTACGCATCTCAGACCCAGATGGCCCAGGGGAGCTATTCTCCCATGCAGGACCCCAACTTCCACAGCATGGGGCAGCGGCCTAGTTATGCCACACTCCGCATGCAGCCCAGACCCAGCCTCAGGCCCACAGGCCTGGTGCAGAACCAGCCAAATCAGCTGAGGCTACAACTGCAGCATCGCCTCCAAGCACAGCAGGTATGTGCTCTGCGGGTGCCTGGAAGTCTGGGGTAGGGGTTAGTGGGTAGCGGGCACAGGGAAGACAGATGTCAGATGGAACAGTAATCATGTGTCCTTTGGATGCCTTCGGTCTCATTCCATGCTTTCTAGGAGGCTGAAACCTTCTCCAAGATGCTCCTATAATTTTCATACTCCTTTCTACTCTTTTCTTTCTTTCTACTTCACTAACTCAAGTACAGAGTAGCTATCTTTTAATACCCTAACTCCATTCTTTACTAATGGTCTAATCTTGAGCTCTCTAAGCCTCAGTTTTCATTCTGTAAAATGGGCTTGTTATATAGTACAGGGCGGCATATGTATATTTGAGGACCCAGCACCGTTCCGAGCCCAAACCGAGCACTCAGAACACCAGCTGCTCCTGTCAGGAGTCCTGTCTATGACAGAAGTGGTCCCTGTCAGCAACAAGCCTGGACAGATTTCTGTAATATAGCAGTAATCATGTTGCTTTCCAATCTCCTTTAATTTCTCTGAGTGATGAGCATCTGCCTTTTTCTAGTCTTCTCTTGGCCTCCTTTTCTGGTCATCCTCCTTCCTTTCTCCCTTTCAAACAGTATGTTTTCCAAACAGTCCAAAGTGAGTTCCCAGTTATGAGCAGTGTGACACCTCATTCAGAAATGGCTTCCACAAGAATCCAGCTGCAAGCCCAGGGCTTCAGTGCCCAGCAGCAGGCAGATGTTGGGTGGAAGGTGATTTTGTTAGGAAGGTGATTTGAAATAAAATACACACTCTGAATGCATAATAATCTGGCCACTCAGTGTACTTCTCTTGAGTACCTCATTTATTTGATATCAAAGATAATATAAATCATGCACCTGATCAGTTTTCCTCTTTGCACTAGCTGATAGAAAGCTCGGGGGAAATAGGTGGTTGATCTCCAACAAAAGTCTAGAATACTTTTGGTACCCATTTGAAATCCAAATACACTGAGTGGCCAGATTATTAACGTTCAGAGATCATCATAATCTGGCCCCTCGGGTTATAGGGTTTTTAAGTGTACTGATTCCTTTGTGTATCCATTTAGAATCGCCAGCCCATTATGAATCAAATGAGCAATGTGTCCACTGTATCCAACCTGACTCTGAGGCCTGGAGTACCAACACAGGTAAGGGGCAGCCCCGCCATCAGCTTTTGCTGGGCCCATTTCTCCCCCTTGATGTCTTGCGTGAAGTAACTTAGATGCCAGATGATCTGATGAACACAGGGGATCTGTAACATCATTCAGTCATCTTTCATAGTTCTCCTAATCATTGCCATTGTTATTGCGGTACAAGCAATTCCATTATTCACATGTTGTGTTCCATAAAGTTACTGCAAGCAAGAATTAGCAGACATACAACTACTGCTCCTAGGAGAAGTAGAGGGGTTAGGTTCCTACGAGCCTCTGATCACAACATTTTCAGCAACCTACCAATACATGACCTTGTGCTTCCATTAGAAAACAGCTCATTTAATATGTATTATTCATTCTTTGATATTGAACTCACAGCCAATAGTCCTGTAACTCACCTAATGTCGTATTTCCTCTGTGAGGCACATCTGGGCCTCGTGCTCAGGAACACTGCCTAGCCCTGCAGCACTGCTCTCAGGAGCCCTCTGAAACAGCACGGCAACAGAAAGTGCTACAGTGTGAAACACGTGAAACCAAGTATCCACAAACAGGACAATTGTTTGCGGTCTGAGGATGGGATGCAGAAGGCAGAGTCGGGAGGGAGCAGGGACAGGGGGTCTCAAATTATCCACCACTTTGCACGTGTCTGTAAATGACATGGCAGCAGTGCTGTGAATATTGATTTGGGATACAAATCAATTTTAGTGAGGAAGGGAGTGCACAGATAAGAAATCCATGAATAATGAGGTCGGCTGTATATTGCTAGGGCCCCCAAGTGCCGGCATCTCTTCCTGTCACCTGTTCCTGCCACCTCTCTCCCTGCCTCTGCTCAGCCTTTTCTGAAGGGCTTCGGGAATCCTTTGAATGAGACTCTGAATTGTCATTCTCCAAGTTGGGGTCAGAGTCCTCTAACAGGAGGGATTGGACTTACCGTGAGGTCCTCTCACCTCGAGCCCCAAGTTAATCGGTGCTTATATTGCACTTACCTATGTACAACATTGGGCTTACCTGTGTATATCATAGCATGTTTTGGAATAATCATCTCTGTAGAACTTAGAAGCTCACATTCTCAAACACCAGCAGTTGCTCAACTCTAGTGTTCTTTTCATGTAAATGTACTTTCCAAATAACTTTGCACGAGACTGTACCATTTTTTATCCTATTTCTAATGTACACTTTGTTTTTCAACCTGTGTCTACCCCAACGTTTTCCACTCTGTGCTGCCCCGTTTCAGGCACCTATTAATGCCCAGATGCTGGCCCAGAGGCAGAGGGAGATCCTGAACCAGCATCTCCGCCAGAGACAGATGCATCAGCAGCAGCAAGTTCAGCAAAGGACTTTGATGATGAGAGGCCAAGGGTTGAATATGACATCAAGCATGGTGGCTCCTAGTGGGATGCCCGCAACTATGAGCAACCCCCGGGTCCCCCAGACAAATGCACAGCAGTTTCCATTTCCTCCAAACTACGGTACTGGACTTACATCCCCACCACCTTTCTCCAGTCCTTTCTCCCCAGTGTCCCCCAGTCCTGGGTCACAGCTCCTCTCTCACAGCTCTTTGCATGGCTCCCAGATGGCTCTGGCTAACCAGGGAATGATAGGCAACCTGGGAGGACAGTTGGGGCCTGTCAGGAGTCCCCAGGTCCAGCACAGTACCTTCCAGTATCTCAGCTCAGGTACCACCTTTTCTCTGAGTGCAGGTCTTACTTTAAGAATGACCGAAGTCAGTGTGAGTGTTCAGTGCATCCACTACTTGTGTGTGTGTGCGTGTGTATGGATCTATGTGTTTATGTCCGTGTCTGTAAACAGAGGTGGATTTATATATATTTGTATTTGAACCTCTGAGTCTGACTCAAACAAATCAATAGACATACACAGAATGTTGAAAGCCATATAGAAATGTAAATGTTAGAAACATTCTACAACTTTGAAAAATAAAGACATCAAAGTTTATACCAGATTTTTAATGAATAGATAATTCTTGAGAAATGCCATATAGGATCCACAATTGAAGGCCTCTTAGTTTTTTCTTCATATTGATTTGCTGAGTCAGCCTTAAGAGGTAAGTGTATAATGTCATCAATGTTAATATTCATGTGCATGTCATGTTCAATTAATAGTTGAATTATTGACAAAAGTAAGTGCTTATATTAATATTCAAAATGACTTTGCTTACCCTTTGCCAGCTTTATCTATAAGTAACTATCAAGTATTTGTGTTTCTTAAAAAAACACACACACACACACACACACACACAGAAAGATAATGTGCAGCTTTTTCCTGTGTGATCTTCAACTTTTCCTTTATAGCTAATTTAAATTGATTAAATATGCATGTTTTACATGTCTTCTGGGCAAAACCTGCTTACCTCAATATCACCCCTGAAATTTCCAGAGAAGTTGCCTCCTTTGTTTCCAAGCTCCTCTCCTCTGCTTCCTTCTTGATGGTTTAGAATAGTCTTCTCAACATTCCCCCCATTTAATCTAAATGCCACTTGATTCTAAACGGAACAAGAAGCTTGCATTAAATGGTCCCCTCTTCCTGCTCGTCCTGGATAGCACTGGGCACCATCGAGCCCTTTCTGAAGACAAACAGCTCACCATGAATGCAGTTACTTATTTGTAAAAACGCATCTGCCTCATAGAGAATGACATTAATTCAGTAAAACAATTACTCAAATATGTTGACTTTTTATATATAGTGAAACTTCAATTCTGTTTAAACAGTCCTTATAATGAAATATAAAGATTTAAAAACTATTTCAGGTTAAAGAAAAATATATATTTGACCATTCTTGATTTGGAAAGATTTATGAGGGGAAATAATATTTTCTCTCTACCTCTAGCCGTGATGGTTAATGTGGTTCCTAGGCACCCCTGTAACTGCTGTGAAAATTAAGACATGGAGATATTTTTCTTCACACATTTTATCGCACCTTGGAATCTTTTTAAAATATATGTAATTAACCAGTACATGAGCAGATATTTGAAAGTAATTTTCTGTGTGTATTTAACTTGCATGCTCTCTTTCTTTTCCCCTAGTCACTACAACCAGACTAACAGTTTCCTTTGAATTTCTATTTTGGTTTTTAAGGAATAAGTCAGCAACCTGATCCCGGTTTTACTGGGGCTACCACACCCCAGAGCCCCCTGATGTCGCCCCGAATGGCGCACTCGCAGAGCCCCATGCTGCAGCAGACCCAGGCCAGCCCCGCCTATCAGGCCTCCTCTGACATGAACGGATGGGCACAGGGGTCTATGGGTGGAAACAGGTATGCTGTGTTTCTGTTTCTTTTCATATAAATGATCACCAGGGAATCTTCCTATAGACCACAAGTCTCTTTTCTGTGGTTTTCTTAACTCCTTTACACAAACAAGCAATACCAAATAAACTGCTAAGTAAGCCAGCTTGCTTTTTCTAGGGCAGAACTCACCAGAATTTGAAAAGGCTTAGTCTGAAGTCTTTTCCTTGGAAGTAAAAGGAACCCCCTCAGAAGGTAGCACCCCTCCAGTTTATGAACTGCTGAAGAAGGCAGTGCTCTAGAAGCCATTTTTATCAGTGCATATAAGAAAAGGGAACAACCACAAAGCTTGGCCAGTACAGACACAAAAGTGGGCAAAGCCTTCCAGAGTTTCACGGGGCTGCAGCCACCCCTGCAGCCTCGTTAAGCATTTCAGGCCCTGCTGTTTCTAGCCTCAGCACCTGCTTGCTGTCCCACCCTGGGTTCTCTCCGTCTAGGTTCCTTCACTCTGAAGTAAATGCTGGAGGAGCAAGTGCTCCAAGCTGCCTGCCTGTCTGCACTGGGCGCTGACATTGTCATCTTTTCATTGCATTCCAGCATGTTTTCACAGCAGTCCCCACCACACTTTGGGCAGCAAGCAAACACCAGCATGTACAATAACAATATGAACATCAATGTATCCATGGCGACCAACACAGGTGGGATGAGCAACATGAACCAGATGACAGGACAGATCAGCATGACCTCAGTGACCTCCGTGCCTACATCAGGGCTGTCCTCCATGGGTCCCGAGCAGGTGAGCACCCTGAGGAGCCCGTGTCTTCCGATCATCACGTTTGCCTGTTTCTTCATTTCAGTGAATCTTCCCTTGCACTCAGCATCTGCTATCAACTCCCACATTTATTTTGAGGAGTGTTTTTTCACCTATGTTAGTGCGATTATCAGGAATACTTGTTAATGACAAAATATACATCAAAGCATTTCTGACTGCTCAGGCATTTTTGAAAACATTTAACTCTCTTGTCATTTTAATTTTTCTCTTATTTGATGAATTCAGCAACAGCTAAAATGAATCTCTGAACATGGAATGGTGAATGTGCTTTCTAAATAGCTTTATTTGGATTTCTAGTTTAAGAACTGATTTTCTTTTTCTTTTTTTTCTAAATATAAAACCAGATGAATCACAGGCCAAGCTACCTGCCATCCAATTAGCTTTAAATGATACTTCACTTCTACTTAGGAAGCTGACAGGGGTGACCCAGAACTAGTTCTGTCATCTTTGGATGTGGATACCCTGGTTTTCTTGTCAGTATATTTTTAATGGTGCTGTTTGTGTTGAATAACATTGAAACAGTTCTCCCACTCCTAAGTATGTACCAGCTCCACTGATGGGGAAAAGACTCAAAGCATCTGGTATCTCAGGAGCCAGCCTGGGACTCAAAAAGCTGGGTAGGGCTCTAACCAGTTTGGCTCAGTGGATTCAGCATCAGCCTGCGAACTGAAAGGTCCCAGGTTCGATTCTGGTCAAGGGCATGTACCTTGATTGCTGGCACATCCCCAGTAGGAGGTGTGCAGGAGGCAGCTGATAGATGTTTCTCTCTCATTGATGTTTCTAACTCTCTATCCCTCTCCCTTCCTCTCTGTAAAACAATCAATAAAATATATTTAAAAATACATAAATAAATAAAAGCTGGGTGGGGCTGAGCCAAAGGTAAAGGTATGGGTTAATAACTTTAAAATTGTGTTAATAGAAAATCTTATTTTTAAGGGCCATAAAATGACTGGCATTTTACTTCCTCAGTAGTTCATTCAAAGTGTAGATGTGGCAAGGACCCTGAATCAGATTTAGTTATAAAATTGGCCCATTGACAGCACCATGAATTTCCATTAGATCACAGTTGTGAGAAAGGTGAAGATTAAGTTGGATTAGGTCTGTTTCATTCTGAGGTTGGTAGGCCACAATTTACTGAAAATGTACAGAATTTTGCAGTGCCTCAGTGTTTTTATTCTGTAAGAAGATTATTAATAAAAATTCCTAGTGGTGCATGAGAGGTAGTGTTGATGTTGAGTTTTCTTTAAAAATGGGCCACTAGTGGTTCCTCATTTGCTTTCTAGGAGAAGTGAGGGCTGCTGAGATGGTCTAATCTAGTATGGGTCCTAGTCAGGTTACCCAAGTGTAATGGATGCACTTTTAATAGTCCAGTTTGCTCTGAAACTTTTGCATGGATTTCAACCTTTCGATATCACAATTATTTTGGAATCTCCCAAAACACAATTGCAGTGTGTGTCTCATGACAAAGTCCTCTATCAGCATTTGTACATTCACTTAGTCATTAGTAAAAGACATGTACAAATGCTAATGAACAGCTCACTTAGTCTTGGAAGAGTTCGAAATTCAGATTCACACTGGCTGTGACTAATCTATAATTTGCCTGAGGTAGCCGAGGATATGAGGAGCCTCTTAGATGTCTTCAAAGTCCCAGATATGAGTCATTAGTCTAATTCAGACCCCAAAATGAACATGGTATGATATGAAAATGTTTCTAATATGATCATCTCTATTATAGTTCTATATAGAAGACAAAATTTAATTTGAAGGCAGCTAGTATACTAACATGTTTTTCTTTCTTTTTTTTTAATGTATTTTATTGATTTTTTTTTGTTTTACAGAGAAGAAGAGAGAGGGATAGAGAGTTAGAAACATCGATGAGAGAGAGACATCGATCAGCTGCCTCCTGCACGCCCCACGCTGGAGATGTGCCCGCAACCAAGGTACACGCCCTTGACCGGAATCGAACCTGGGACCTTTCAGTTGCAGGTCGAGGCTCTATCCACTGAGCCAAACTGGTTTCGGCAACATGTTTTTATTTTCATGTTTCTCCATATGCTGGAGGACTACCATTTTACATAGTCATCTTTCCGCACCATTTACTCCTAAGTTCCAACAAGAGGAACGCTGGTGGTTGGTTGTCTGCCACCACACTTCTGGACGTCCCGCTAAAAATACCTATTGTCCTGTCTTGTTGCTCTCAGGTTAATGATCCTGCTCTGAGGGGAGGCAGCCTTTTCTCAAACCAGCTGCCTGGAATGGATATGATTAAGCAGGAGGGAGATGCCTCACGGGTAAGAAACAGGGAAGAAATGTGTGAATTGGGTAAAGTGATCATGAATGTTTTATAGGCCAAAATTGGCAGTGATTGCACATAGTTATTTATGATGCTTGTGATTTTTTTTTCAATATCTCCTAATTTTATCTGACTTACAATGGTTCTGTGTAATTATCCCTTTAAGCTGATTTTAATTGAGCTGATGGTGATGTATGAATTAAGAACACTAATTTTGCCCTGTAATGATAATATAGCAAAGCAGAACATAAAATGGCAGTGAATTAGTCGTATTAGGGAAAACCATTGAATTTATGTTTGCTTACATGTTCGTCTATATTCCATTTTGTTTAAGCAACAATCTTGTGTATTATTTCCTTGTTACCTTGATAGTTGTTCTAAGAAGAGTAATATTACCATGTTCAACATATAGTCTTGAAACAGTAGAACCCAGCACCTTGTGGGCCTAGCAGGGGCTCATTACAGGAAGGCTCTGTAACACTTGCCCTGGGGGGCTCTTAAGGGATATGTGAGCACTAGATACTCTTTCAAGTTAAAAATTCCCTTTCAATGGAGAAAATAGAGAATTGATGTTGAATTTCCTACAAAAATAAATGGATCTTGGGTGGTTTTGTTGAGATTACCATTCAAGCTTAAAAAGCAGTAGGTGGATTTTAATGGCAGAGTGTGTGTACCTGCCTGTGTGGCATCTCTCGTTGAGAGAGCAGTCCCCTGGCACAGAGGCCTGTGGGTGGGAATCCAGGAGATATTACCTTCTATGTACCCAGATGCACAACTTGTCTAAATGGTAGACGGATCGGTATAGAAATTCAAGCAGAAAATGGAGCCTGTTTCATATGGACCATGTGTTTAGAATAAATGTGTCGTCGCATAAGGTTTGATGTTGGCTGGCGCCTCCCAGATGCCAGTCCTGCCTCCTGTGCACTGTGCCTCCACAGGTGGGGGCCCAGAGCTCAGGGGTGATTATGTGCAGAGTAGAGGCTTGGGGCCTGGGCTGCACCTCCCAGGAATGGCAAGGTTGTTCGTGTCGAGGCTCCCACAGAGGAGAGTCAGCTGCGCCCAGAAGTGCCAGGGGCTGCACCTCCGAGCACATTGTGTCTCTGTCGGGGACCGAGTCCATCAGGCCTCCCTCCCTCATCTTTCAGTGTGGCTGGGTGCTGGCCCATCACTTGGTGGGGTAAGGCTCCAGCAGCACTTCCTTGACCAGGCCAGCAGCCAGTCCCCCCTCCTGTATGCCACGACCGGGGATTCACTTGTCTTGTCTCCCTCTGCCACTGTATCACCCAAACAAAAGATTGGCCTGGGTGAAGCAGAGCACTCTCCCTTCTTTAAAATCACAGGCGCACCAGCGTGTATTGAGCACTTACTGCACGCCCATTCCCGCTCGGCTTTGTTTAAGTGACCTCATGCGAACCACACTAGTGTTGGCACAAGTACAGCTTTGCCGTGTAAAGCCCTGCCCAAGGTCCCACACCAGCAGGGAGTGAACCTGGTCTCTGAGCTCCTCCTGCATCCTTCGCCCTATTCTCTACTGCCTGCCTCCCAAGGGCTTTCCTCTGGGTTTTAGACAGCTAACACCGGAGAAGGCCATAAAGGAGCAGGTTATCTCCTTCCTGTTGCCATCCTGCAAGGAAGAGAAAGAGCTTTAGCCGAGCCCTCGGCCTCAAGCACTGGTTTTTAATCTTGGGGTGGGGAGGAACCTCTAAGAGAAGGAATGGCCTGTGGTCTCTAACCTGGGCCTCCCAACATTTTTAGATGTGAAGAGTGAAGCTCTGGATTAGGTCACACAGCTCAGAAGTGATGGGTCAGATCATAGGAGCGGAGGGCCATCCCGAGCAACACCAGAAAAAGGAAGGAGAAGCAGGGACACCCAAGCTTGACTAATTGCAGAGCTGGCGCTGGGCATGGTGGGCCCTGAGAGCCCAGGTGCCTGCTGGGTATCCGCTAAACCTGGAATGGAAGAATTTTCCTGAGGGTCACAAAAGGCGACTTCAGTAGAACAGGAGGCACTCTCCATCAGAGGTGCCTTCGGAACCAAGAGGGCCATTTGCACCCTTACTTTCTCTGTTTTTCCCAGTCCCCTCTTGAGTCTGGCTTACCCATCTGTCCTCTGTTTATGCTGAGCGTTAAGGCCAGAGAACAGTCTGTCACGGACACTCTTGTTTCCTTCAGAGAAGGCTGTGTACAGTATATCCCTTCTAATCCATGAGTAATAGCGACATCACTGCCTGTGTCACCACCGCTGACGTGGGCGCCGAGGGCTCAGTCACTTATCCCATATACGGTGATGTGCTCTATGCTGTGGCAAATCAAAGAACTTGTCTCAGAATTTTTATTGGTAATCGGGTTCTATTTGTTGAGCTAGAAACCACTGTGATTCATTATTAATTTAATCTGTGTTCCATTTGTCTATAAATGGAGATTAAAATTATAGTTTGCTTTAAGCAGAGCTGGTATATACAACTGTAGACTTACCAAAAAACTATGTAGAGAAGGATGGGTATTTTATTTTAACCAGAATTTATAGGACTTGTTATAGCAGTCCTTTATATTTTCATGTTTATACATATTAAAACTGAGTTCACTTACAGTCTCATGGCTCTTGGATAAAGCATAGTTGTAATTACTTGTATTTACTAGTGTTGTGGAAACTAGGATTCACTCTGAGTTGGTGATGATGCTGATGATGACATTTACTGAGCATTTATTATGTCCCAGGAACTGTTTAAATACTCTGTGTACATTCTTTAGTTTAATCCTCACACAGCTCTAAGGTATATTAAATGCAAAAGGGTTCAATGACTCCCCCACTCCGTGGCACAGCTGGGATGGTATGCCCCACCCCGCCACTCCAGTGACACATGCCATCCATTCTCAGTGTCTGTCACTAACTCAGAGCCACTTACTGATGTCCGTCCATGTTGAAGAACCCCGTCTTAAAGTTTTGAAGGATATAAATCTTCTCCATTAGTATTTTTTTCCAGATTAACTGTAATTCAAAGGATTTTTTTTTCATATTTCAGTAAGAATCTTCAAGTATTTCCATGCAAAATTATGTGGTGACACAAATTAGGGATGAACATTACAAAGAAAAGTACACTGGGCGTTCTTCTATAAGAGAAAATATGACCGGAGGTGTCCTGGCCTCGCTTTTCAGATGGGGGGCGGTGAGGGGATTGTGTAAGTGCCCAGGCAGGTAACTCCACCTCTAGCTCCTAGAACTCATGAGCTGGCCAGTTTCCCCAAATCACTTTCCAAGGTGCTCTGGTGAAATAAATCCATTATTCTAGCTTGACTTCCTCCCTGATCTTAAACTACATCATCGTTAATGGTCCTGATGTGCTAAAATCCTGTGTCTCAGTATCTAAATCCCAGAAGCAAGCAGTTGTTATATGTTCCCACAGCAACTAATGTTCCCCTCATATAACTCGGATCACACTATTCTTTAATTGCCTTTCTGGCCCATTCAGCAGTGTTTTGAGAACAGTGACCAGAAATGGCTTGTTATGATTATATCCCCAGAATCTGGCACAGAGTAGGTACTCAATTAATATTTGCTAATGAAATATTAGCAAATAGTGAAAACTTGGGGGAGAGTATATAAAGTCAATAGCCAAAGAAAAAGCATTGACAGATACACTTTCACCAGCCAGAGAAACACCTGCACATGGTTCTTGCTCACTACAGTAACAAGTATATAGCCCTGGGTATCCAGTCCTTCAAATCGATTGTCAGTGCATAACCAACCAGAAACTAGCAAGAATACCTGTTGAACAAACACCCTGGATGACTTAGCTTGCCAGAGAGAATACACCCATGGAACCTTGGGAGTATCTCAGTAGGAGGGTCAAGAGAGTACTTTTAGCCTAGCCATTGTGGCTCAGTGATTGAGCCTTGACCTGTAAACCAGGTGATCACGGTTTGATTCCTGGTCAGGAATCACATGCCCGGGTTGCAGGCTTGATCCCCAGTAGCGGGTGTGCAGGAGGCAGCTGATCAGTGATTCTCTCTCATCATTGATGTTTCTCTCTCTCCTTCTCCCTTTCTCTCTGAAATCAATAAAAAATACATTTTTAAAAGTAAATTTTAAAAAAGAGACAGAGCTTTTATAGGAATTGGACTGAGTGATGCTATGGAAGGATTAAGAAAGTGGTGTCACTTCTGGGTCAGATGCTGTCAAAAGGTGGGGGTAGTTCAGCCACTGGGAGTCTCATGCTTTCTAAGCACACAGGAGAGATTAGAGAGGGCAAGGATGTCATTGCTAAGGGGCAGCGGTCATTCGGAAGGAACAGTCAGAAACCCGTTGCAGCGTCCCTCACTAGCATGTGGGCTCTACTGGCCTTTGCCAACATTGTGTGTTCACTGAGGGACAGTGCCATCTATCTGCTTCTAAATCGGCTGCAACTCATCCAGAGGCAGCCTTTGGGGCTAGCCTTGTTTAATGGCTGAATATTTTGATGTTTTATGATGGGCTCTATGATGGTTTTACCACATATTCAGAGATCTTTCTGTTTTTCTGCAGAAATACTGCTGACACTGAAGGTAGCTGGTTGCTTCTTTCTTCAGCTGACTGGGCTCACCTCCTCACAACACTTCCTGGTCTGGGATGGAGAGCTGCGTCTATTTGTCTTGACCCCACTGGCCTGCCAGCCAGGTCTGCCCAACAAGCTCAGCAGATGTGGGCCTGGCCCAGGGACTGGCAGCTGCAAGAGGGGCTGCCTCTCTCTTTCTCTCTCTTTCCCTCTCTCTCTCCAGCCTAAAGCTTGTGTCCAGACAGTTGCTCAGTCTGTTCACTGCATTCACCTTAGTGCAACTTAGATCTCTCCTGCGAAGTAAATGTTGACAGGCAACGTTCATCCCCATGTCAGATTGAATGTATTTAAATGTACGTATTTAAGGAAAACAACCGTGCTCTTGTTCTGTTCCTGTTTGGTTCCAGACACTGGTTTCCTGCTTTGTTTTCCCTGGCTAATCAGTCTTGTACAAAAGATGCCAGGAAAGAAAAGGGTTTTTAAAAAAAAATCAAACTGCATTTGGGATAAAAGCAGGGCAGACACCATGGACAGCGCTGTATGGACAGAGATGCCCACAAAGTGAAGACCAATATCTACAGAAAGCTCTCAAGACCAAGTTGGGAAGAGTTTCCAGCTATTGAACAGATGAAAAGGAGCACGTGAGAGGGCTGTTCATGTAACAAGGACTTTTTCCTTTTTTTTATTTTTGTTTTTTGATTGTTAAAACCAAACAAGTTCATCTAAACCATTAATCAAGAAAAAATATTATTCATTTTCAAAATAAGTTCCCTTTCAATTGATCAGACAGCTTGGATTAGCATCTTCTCTTCCTCCCTGATCCTGACTCTTCTTTCCCCGGTCCTCCCCTCACACCACTTTCATCCATTTAGCAAAACAATAAACAAGCAACAGAAACCAGATAAGCCCCTTATTTCCTTAAATGTTTTGCTAGCCACTTAGCAATTGCTAACTTAAATTTCAAAAAAAATGCATTTACTGGCAAGGAGAGGAGCAGAGTCAGCACGACCCCAATCCCACTGATGACACCTGCTCCCAAAGCATATCTGTCCTGGTTCCCAGTGACACAGACCCACAACACAGGAAATCCTAGCGTGTTTCACGCTGACAGCAGCAGAGACACGACTGGGGTCACCTCCGCCATGTGTTTTTTATTTTGTTTTTTTAGCAGTGCTAAGCCGAAGTTTTGTAAGGTACATAAAATCCAATTTATATGTAAACAAGCAATAATTTAAGTTGAGAACGTGTTTTAATTGTATAATTTTTGTGAGGTATACATATTGTGGAATTAACTCAAAAATGAGGTACTTCAGTATTAAATTAGATATCTTCATAGCAATGTCTCTAAAGGTGTTTTGTAAAGGATATCAATGCCTTGATTAGACCTAATTTGTAGACTTGAAACTTTTTATTTTCTAAACCTTGTGATTCTGCTCATAAATAATTTACCCAATCTATATGATATGCAGCCACTGTAGGACCCAGTTCTTGATTTTTATATGTTTATATTCTTTCTTAATGAACCTCGGGAAGACCACCTATAGTGAGCAGTCCTCTTTCATGGTTGTTTTTCTCACCCACATAGGAAGGGGAATAATCTTTTATTAATTGGTGTCAGTTTCAGACAAATGCAATACCAAGAAACTGATTACCTTTTTTGAGCTATTTCTCCCCATCCCCTAAGACTTTCTTACCTAAATTTCAGAATGGTGTCTTTTTGATGTCTAAAAAGCGAAGCATTTTATATCTCACTAAGCCAGGCTTTTTAGGAACAGAGAGGATTTTTCTTGAAATTTGATTGATTGTTTATTTGTGGCCGGGTGGACAATGGACAAACTACCCCTATTTATATGTATATCTCTTCCTATATGTACAAGTGATGGATTATAGAGAGAGATATACCGGTAGCCCAAAGATAAATGGTAAGTAGACAGTCTGAAGGTGTTGCTCCATACTAAAGAAATTTTCTGGAAATTTGCATTTCGATACTTTTTCCACTTGAGAGGGGTCTCACTACAGGGAAGTGGCCCAGCACAGCACTTCTCGGGGCCATCAGTCCACATGCCCCCTTACCAGGCTCTACTCTTCTCAACCAAACCCTGGGTTGCCCACCTGCGATGGATAAAACGAGCAGACGTTGGCCCAGAACTCCGTGACCGAATCCGTGTGCCAAGGCTTATGACCTACACGATGTCATGACCAGTTTTAAGTTGCTTTCTAGAAACATGTGACTTAGAATGACTTTAACTTCACACAGCACAAAGGAGAAATGGAGTTTAAGCTGGATTTGTTTTGAGTTTTATGTCCCCTTTCACTGTACACTGTCCAAAAAAAATTTATTTAAATCTGTGTATCTTTTACTGTTTACCCATCTGCCCACTGTGTTTTAATGTCAACCCCAAGTCAGATAAATCTGTAAACCAATGATGCTGGTCATTTCGAATAATTCATGATCACAGCTATTTTGAAGGAAAAGAGATTTTAAATTCTCTTATGGCTTAGATCAGGGAATGAATGGGTTTTGCTTTACATCTAATTAAGAGAAGAAAAGTAAGTGAAGGAATCCTCTGATCATATTGATCACTGTGGAAGCAAAAGCCAAATCGATCCCCTTCGTTATCAGTATTTCTCATGCTGTACACAGTAAATTTGTTAGACTGAGTCCTTGGTTTTCGTTAATAGGACAAAGAATCAGTGTTTTACTTTTATTACTAAATGTGAAAAACAAATAATGTGAAAAGTATACATACATTCACTTGGTTGTAAGACTCATTTAAGTGTTCATGTAATGTTGTGAGTTGGAAAGTGAAGTGAGCTCTTTGACTACAATGAATTCATTTGACTCAAAGATTAAAATGTCCCTTCCCACGTGTATATCCTATGGCCTGTAATAATTGAAAGCAATGTTTTTGCAGTTTATATAATGCAATTTTTAATCTGTGTTTAAAAATGGAGTTCATATGGGCTGACCACATTAAATGGGTGGCCCACATCCACTGTAGAACCCAAAGATACACAATCAATTTTGAAATGCAACTTAAGCCATTAATTGTTGGTGTGAATTTAAAATTTTCTAGTATTTGTATGGTAGTGTGCTGCCTAAGAGCAAAGCATTCTCTGCACAAAAGAAAATTACTGTAGTGGCTTCGATTTTAATTAGAATTTTCTCCCTGGTGTTTCTTTATAGACTAAAACAAAATCTTTTAAGTTTCTTACTACAGGTAAAAGCTATGTGCAAGAACCTCAAAATGCTAAAATCTAGCATAATGCCTTAGATCTGTTTTTAAGTCTTGTATATTCCTACATAGCTGTCCGATGTATTATATTTGTATAGTGAATTGTGTACAATTTTTTGAATAAGTATATCATCACTCAACCTTTACGTTGTTGGATGGTGATGATGATACATTTCTTCAAACATTTAACTGTCTCTTTTTTTCTTTTGTCATTTGTGGGTTTTATTTGTACAGTTCCTCATGAAGTTGCATCTGAGATGTGTGTATATGAAAAGATTATACAAGGGTAAAATTAAGCAATATATTAACTATGGTTCTTCAGGAGAAAGCTTACCGTGTTTCAGGTTGTGGTTTATTTTCCAAATGGAGTTGACTCTGAACATCACCTTGTTCACCTGCATCGATGTTTGTATTTCTCGTGTGAGCAGTTTATGCAAAGGTAGATATATTCAGAGAAATTTTAAATACATTTATGCAAGTTAATATTGCTTTGCTGATGCTCTTTGCTTATTTGATGTTAAATAATGCTATTGTAAATAAAGAATTCTGTTGTTATTGCATCATTTAATAAATTTTAATGCCTTCGGGTTTTACATGGCTTTGGAGAGTGTAATGTGTTTATATTGTACCTTCATTCATAAATGCATTCAAATTTAAAATACCCGACTCGCAATTTAATAATGTCTTTCATTTAAGCAGGAGTGGACACTGTGTTTAACACATTAACATTTGATTCTCTCAGTGACCCATTTTATAGATTTTTCTTTGAAGCCAAGAAGAGTGATTTTTTTAAAAAATATATTTTTATTGATTTCAGAGAGAGAGAAGGAGAGAGCTAGAAACATCAATGATGAGAAAGAATCATTGATTAGCTTCCTCCTGCATGCCCCATACTGGGGATTGAGCCCATAACCCAGGCATGTGCCCTCACCAGGAATCAAACCATGACCTTGTGGTTCAGAGGTCCACACTCAACCATTGATCCACATTAGCCGGGTAATGATAGTTTTACTGGGTAATGATAGTTTTAAAGATTGGTTTGTTAGATAGTTGATAAACAATGTAGGTACAATGCCTAAAACCCAAGTATACCAAATACAAAATGAGTGATTAGAAAACTCTGTCAACACTGTTGACTATATTTACAACTTGAAGGGAAAAGATGCCATTTGATAACTTTGCATAGAATAAATTTCAGCACCCATTTATGAGGAAATCTCAAGGAAAATGAAACCTCTAGGAAAAGTAAATGTTCTAAAGTTACTTGAGTTTTCAGATAAGATGCAGTCCTACTGTGATACATTTTACTTAACAGTAAAATAGTAAACATATTAACTAGAACAAAACAAGGAAGCCTACTACCAATGCTGAGAAATGGGGTGTTACCAGCTGAAGAGTAGAGAGAAGACATTTAGCCAATTTTACCATCTTTAAGGAAAATCCACATGAATCAATTGGCTCTTGGAATGAATCATAAAGCTCAGTGAGATAAATAGAACATTGAAAAAACCAATACCTTTGTCCACACCAAAAAACAATTTTTTAAATCCCCATTTACAATAACAACATAATACAATGCTTATAAAATAGGATTGTACCTAACAAAGTTCGAAAGACCTTTGTGTAGAAAACTGTAAAGTTTTATCAAAAGACAGAAAACCTGAACAACAACAAAAATGGAGACAGTCCAGAAACCTAGAAAAGAAAAACCTAATATTATAAAACCATCAACTCCTTCCAAAGCAATCCAAAAATAAAATGGATTTGGAAGATACGATGTACAGTAATAGAAATTGTGGTCTGGCCAGCATGGCTCAGTAGTTGATTTTAACTTCCTGTCTCTCAAGACTAAGAAATTCCAAATGCATCAGGGTTATAAACAATGAAATGTAAAAATAGAAGAATATGCTTACATCATTGGAAAATTGAACATTTCTTTAAAAAATAAGTTATTAAGAAAAGGATAAATTTATAAAAATTTAATATTCTACCAACAAAGTTAAATAACAAAAACAGCAAACAATGTTTTGAGCATCCTTGGAAATGTCCCTGTATTATTCCACCTATTGCATATTTAAACTTTTTTTTTTCTTTCCTAACTTATGCTTTTATTTTGGTGGCTTTTTATTTCTTTTCTAACTTCTTGACAATTACATAAATAGTTCATCAACTTTCAAGCTTTATTTTCTAATACATGTATTTCAAGGTTATAAGTTTTTCTGTTTACTGCTTTTAGCAGCATCCCAATCAAGTAAAATCTCTAGGAGGGAGGGGGGGCAATGGGGAGATATGTATAAAAAATTAATAATAAAAAAAAGTAAAATCTCCAGTGATGGCTTTGGGTTTTCTTCTCTTAGTTCCATTGACTTTTGCTTATGGAATTCACAAGCACTGTTACTAGGAACATGTACATTTATTCAAATGAACTGGACCTTTTATTATATACTGCCCCATTCTACCTCTGGTAATCCTCTTTTTTTTTAAGAATTTTTTTTAATATTTTATTTTTTACAGAGAAGAAAGAAGAAGGATATAGAGTTAGAAACATCGATCAACTGCTTCCTGCACACCTATTGGGGATGTGCCTGCAACCAAGGTACATGCCCTTGACCTGAATCGAACCTGGGACCTTTCAGTACGCAGGCTGATGCTCTATCCACTGAGCCAAACCAGTTAGGGCTGGTAATCCTCTTTTTATATCTTTATTCATCCTTATACTTTGGAACCTTAAAAGCAGCATGTGAGTAGTTCCTTACAAATATTTTATCTAGTAAGAGAAAAGTGTTAAGGTCTTCAATGATGGTTGTATATTTGTTTCATCTTTATAACTGCTTTTGCTTTCTGTAACATTATTATTAGGGACATAGATATATATAGCAGTTATAAGTCATTTTGATGAATTGACCCTATATTCATTTGATCAGAGATCAGAAACAGATGGCATGAAGTGTAAGAACCTTGGGGAAAGGGTCCTGGCTAGTGTACTTCAGTTAGTTGGGTGTCTTCCCATACATGGAATGGTGCTAGTTCAATTTCCAGTCAGGGCACATGCCCAGGTTTCAGGCTTGATCCCTGGTAGAGGGCATGTGGGAGGCAGCTGATCAATGTTTCGCTCTCACATCAATGTTTGTCCCTCTCACTTCCACTCTAAAAGTCAATTAAAAGTTCTATTACAAAAAAAATAATAATCTGGAGGGAAGAATGCTTCAGTAGAAGGAATAGCAAATGCAAAGATTGTGAGACACACCAGCTTTGGTGCCTGAAGGGCAGTGTGGCTGGAGATGACTGACAGGGCAAGTGGTAGGACTGAGAAGTAGGCAAAGGCCAGAACACATATGATCTTGTAGCCAAGGCAAGGGATTTGAAGACAAACAAATGTAGGTTCTTGAAGGGAACAGAATGGAAACATCTGGAAAGATTTACTGCTTGTACTTGGGATTATAAACAAGGTTTGTGTCACCCTAAAATGTTTATGTTAAAACCTACGCTGACCCTCGCTGGTTTTGCTCAGTGGATAGAACATCAGCCTGTCGATTAAAGGGTCCCCAGTTCGATTTCCCGTCAGGGCATATGCTCAGGTTGTGTGCTTGACCCCAGTAGGGGGCATGCAGAAGGCAGCCAATCAATGATTCTATCTCCTCATTGATGTTTCTCTCCCTCTCCCCTCCTCTCTAAATGTGGTGCTACTTGGAGGTGAGCATTTGGGGTTGATGAGATGATGAGCAGAGCCTTCATGAATAGGATTGATGCCCTTATAACAGAGAACCAGAGAGTTCCTTTGCTCCTCCCACCATGTAAGGATGCAGGAGAAGACAGCCAGCTGTGAATTAGGAAGTGCATTCTTAGCAGATATCAAATCTACTGCATCTTGACCTTGGACTGCCCAGCCTCCAGCACTGTGAGAAATAAATATTGTTTTTAGACACCCAGTCTATGGTATTTGGTTATAGCAGCTGGAACAGACTAGGACTCTTCATTAGGGAACCATAAGGTGAGTCACAAATGGCAATAGGCTGACCATATTTAACATACACACACACCAAAAACAACAGCAAAACCCCTCTGGAACAATTTCTAACAGGCTTGAACAAATAACTGAACAAACTTTTATCCACAGTTTCTTTCCAAAGGCTGACAAACACTCATGCAACAGCACCACTGAAGTAATAAGAGGAACAAATGGATGAGAGGAGTTCAGCACTCACTTGGTTTAAACGTAATAGTGGAATCTTCTTACCTAATAATAGACAAACATGTAAATTGACTGTACATCTGCTATGCCCATAGCCAATCAGAATGAGTATGCAAATTAACCCAACAAAGATGGAAGTTTATTTGCATACATAGGCACCCAGGTCACTCTGAGGTAGGCCCCGCATGGCCCTGAGTAGCCTGTGAAAGGCCTGAGCCAGGGGGCTCCTGGGCAGGGCCAAATCTGTGATCAGAGCAAAGGGGCAGGGGTAGAGCTGGTGATTGGAGGGAGCTGGGGGTCCCCTACTCAGAGGCTTTTGGCCTGGGCAGGGTCGGAGCCCACAATAGGAGGGAGCTGGAGGTCCCCTGCCCAAGCTGAAAGCCTTGGCCAGAGGCTTTCCACCTGGACAGGCCTGGGCAGGGCCAGAGCCAGCGATCAGAGGCCAGGCTGCAGCTTAGGCCCGCTCCCCAGGGGAGCCGCCTAAGCCATCAGTAGGACATCCCCTAAGGGCTCCTGTATGTGAGAGTGGGCAGGTTGGGCTGAGGGATCCCCCACCCCCAGTACACAAATTTCATGCACTGAGCCCCTAGTCTATAATAATAAAAGCATAATATGCTAATTAGACCAGACATCCTTCTGGAGGACCTTCTGGATGGATGATGCTGGGGCTGCCAGGGAAGTCCAGGTCCCAGGTGCCGGAGGGAAGCCAGTGCCGGCAGCAGAGGGGAGAAAGGCCTACTCTTGCATGAATTTCATGCATCGGGCCTCTGGTATAATAAAAAGGACTTCAAGTTTGTATCACACCACGACCACAATTTTAAAAACAAGGAAATCAAGTCCACACTTGCAAAAGTAAAAGTCCTGGACTTATTTACCAGATGGGTTTTATGTTGGTTATTGACTTTAATTCCTCTCAGCCCCAAATTCACTCCCTTTGAGCGCTTTATGGAAAGGAGTACAAGTCCTTTAAGGAAGTTGCCAGCTGGCGTTGAAGCTGTGCCAGTAGATGGCGCTGGAGAGACGTTACAGGAGGCAGGAGTTTCAGGGGAACTCGTCCTGGAGTGATCTCAGCTGGGTCCTGCAGGGGGCGAGGCTGAGCCAGGGCCCTGCACAGCAGCCAGCAACGCTCAGCCGCTCCGCGGAAGGGTCCGTGGCCACCGAGTGCCTCTAGAGTCTAGGGGGACATCCCAGGAAGCAGCTTTCCCCAGCACCAGAGGGCTGCCTTCCCGCAAGTCCCCGCAGTATGGCACCACAGCAACCTGCCTGCCATTCATAAGTCACAGCTGAGCCTTCAACAAGGTCTGCATCTCAGCCCGTAGGGTGTGGGGTGGCTAATAGATACATTTTTATGTAAATTTTTCCTATTTTTTTTTAGGGTTTTTCTTTACTTCTTACTACCCAATCCCTGGCGATTCCAATCCCCTGCTATTGGTAATAATTCTTTATACAGTATTAAGTTTTCCCTGTTCAAATGACTATGATTTTTCTCTCTCCTGGTCAGGCCAAGACTGATAGAGAATTTTAAACAAAGCTGATTCCCTATTGTGGCTGTTGTACTGGAAGAGAGGAAATCCTACTCTTTGAAAGTAAAAATCTTGTACCTGGGAGTAATCTATTGTTCAAGTTACAAATTATTGAAACTCCAACACTAGTGAAAACCAGACACATGGTTTACAATTTCTAGTTTTCTTATGTACTTTCTGTAAGAAAAATCAAAATTTCTTGAATTCTCCGGAAGCAGAAACTAAGGCCAAATTAAGAGAATGCGTCTAATAGTAAATAGATCTAGAAACAGTATTAAAGGTAAACTAGAAGGGAAAAGAGAACTAAACATATTCAGAATTGCAGACATTGTGTACATTTTCTCATTAAAATTGATTTTTTTAATTGATTTCAGAGAGGAAGGGAAAGGGAGAGAGAGATAGAGACATCAATGATGAGAATCACTGATCAACTGGCTGCCTCCTGCACACCTCACTGGGGAGCAAGCCCGCAAACCGGGCATGCACCCAGCATGAAGTCCTGGTTCATAGGCCGACGCTCAACCACTGAGCCATGCTGGACAGGCCAGAAAATGGTTATTTTTTAAGAAGAAAAAACAAGGTGCAAGCACTGCAGAACTAAGACAAGAAAATCAATGATTCATAAATTGTGAAAACAGATATTTCCTTTTCCTTGCCTACCTTATAGAAAATGTTGCAAAATTTTTTAATTACATTGTTTTAAAATATATCTTTATTGTTAAAAGTATTACTGATGTCCCCCCTTTTATAAAATACTAGAGGTCTGGTACACAAAATTCATGGACTGGGGCCGGGGAGGGAGGGAACGGTCCCTCAGCCCAGCCTGTCCCCTCTCACAGTCCAGGAGCCCTCAGGGTTGTCCTACTGACAGCAGTCTGGCCTCTCTCTGCAGGCTGATCAGGGGAAGTCGCCACCCCATCACCCTGCGCTGCTGCCACTGCTAGCTGCCAAGGTGTTTTCATAAAAAAAATGACAACTTTCTTTAGGCATTTTCAAAATGATTCTTTCATAGGAGGATATGACTTACCTTCTTTCCTTTCTTCCTTCCTTCCTTCCTTCCTTTTTATTCTTACCTGAGGGTATTTTTCCATTGATTTTTAGAGAGCTTGGAAGAGAGAGGGAAAGACAGAGAGAAACATCAATGTGAGAGGAACACTGATTGATTGCCTCCTGCATGCGTCCTGACCTGGGCCCCAGCCAGGGAGGACCCTGCAAACTAGGTACATGCCCTTGCTCAGAATCAAACCCGGACCCTGTGGCCCACAGGCCAAGGCTCTATCCACTGAGCCAAACCAGCTCAGCCCTGCCAGCAGCGGACCTTCGTTTTCTCCTCCAGGAGTGAGGTGGAAAAACCCTAGATCACCTTCTTAGATTCTTATTACCCAAGTTACCAAGAACATTGTGAGTGGCATACTGGGAGCTTAGCCAATGAATGGTCAGAAAAGGTGTTTCCTCTGTAGCTCATGCGCAGAGGCGGGCCTGCCGGATGGGGCTGCAGCAGCGGCAGCCTGGACACACCCTCCTGCCTCTGACCCGCAGCTGCACCATCCATGACTTGCCTCACAGTACAAGCAGGCCCCTCCTGCTCATCTGCGTGCACAACCTCCTCCTTGTGGTGACTGTTATAGTATCCCATCAAATTTGCATATTACCTCTTTATATATATAGATGTTTTTATTGATTTCAGAGAGAGGGATAGGGGAAAGAGAAACATTAATGATGAAAGAGAATCACTGATAGGCTGCCTTCCTCAGGCCCCCAACTGGGGATCAAGCCCATAGTCCGGGCATGTACCCTGACCAGGAATTGAACAATGATCTCCTGATTCACAGGTCCACACTCAACCACTGAGCCACATAACGGGGCACAGATGTCCCATTTTCCCCCATTTACCTTTCTAGCCCCCTGTCCCAGGCCTTCACCAAACTATTGTTTGTATCCATGGTTTATGCATATCCTAATAAAAGAGTGATATGCAAATTGACCGTACCTCTGCTACACCCCCCAAGCCATGCCCACAAGCCAATCAGGAGCAAGTATGCAAATTACCCAACCAAGCTGGCCACAGAGAGAACAGGAGGAAGGATTGGGTTGCCCCGGCGATGGAGGAAGCCAAGCTTTCCACACACCCTGGCCTGCCCAGGCCTCTGCTTAAGGCTACTAAGTTTCAATTATAGAAGATAAATAAATTCCAACAGAAATGGCTGCCACCACAGAGCGAGCAGAAGGCCTAGCTCCACTCCAGGCTACAAAGTTTCAATTGTAGGAGATAAATAAATCCCAGATACCAGGGCCTCCACTTGGGTCGCTGGAGGGTGTGGCTGGCCTGCAAACCACCACAGGCCCCTCGTCCAGACCACCCCATGCCCAAGGGAACCCCCACCCTGATCCGGAACACCTTTCAGGGCAAACCAGCTGGCCTCCACCTGTGTACCAGGCCTCTATCCTATCTAATAAAAGAATAATATACAGATTGACCATCACTCCAACACACAAGATGACTGCCCTCATATGGACACAAGATGGCCACCACAAGATGGCCAGCAGGGAGGGTAGTTGGGGGTGATCAAGTCTGCAGGTGAGGGCAGTTAGGGGTGACCAGGCCCACAGGGGAGGGCAATTAGGGGTAAACAGGCTGGCAGGGAAGCAATTAGGCATCAATCAGGCTGCCAGAGGAATGATTAGGGAGTGATCAGGCTGGCAGGCAGAATCGGTTAGGGGCAATCAAGAAGGCAGGCAGGTGAGCAGTTGGGAGCCAGCAGTCCTGGATTGTGAGAGGGATGTCTGACTGTCCATTTAGGCCCTATCCCTAAACAGGCAGTCGGACATCCCTCGAGGGGTCCCATATTGGAGAGGGTGCAGTCTGGACTGAAGGACACCACCCCTGCACTAATTTTGTGTACCAGGCCTCTAGTATACACATAAATTCTTTGGTTAATCTCTCTTTTTTTTTTTTAATATATTTTATTGTTTTTTTCCACAGAGAGGAAGGGAGAGAGATAGAAAGCCAGGAACATCGATGAGAGAGAGACATCGATCAGCTGCCTCCTGCATGCCCCACAGTGGAGATGTGCTTGCAAGCAAGGCATTTGCCCCCAACCAGAATCTAACCCGGGACCCCTCAGTCCGCAAGCCGACGCTCTATCCACTGAGCCAAACCGGTCTCGGCCTTTTGGTTAATCTCTTGCCACCCATCCAACACCTCCCACTTCACCTCCCTTACCCCCACCTTCCCTCTGAGATTCAATAGTCTGTTCTATGCTTCTATATCTCCAGATCTGGTTTGTTCATCAGTTTATATTGTTCTTTAGATTCCACATATGAGTGAGATCATGTGATACCTGTCTTTCTCTGACTGGCTTATCTTATTTAGCATAATACTTTCCAGGTCCCACCATGCTGTATCAAAGGGTAAGAGGCCCTTCTTTTTTACTGCTGCATAATATTCCATGGTGTAGCTGTACCATAGTATTTTTATCTACTCACCTACTGATGGGCACTTGGGCTGTTTCCATATCTTAGATACTGTAAATGGTGCTGCTATGAACACAGGGTGCATAGATTCTTTCTGATTGGTGTTCTGGGTTTCTTACGATCTATTCCTAGAAGTGGGATTACTGGGTTAAATGACAGTTCCATGTTTAAGTTACAGATTTCTACAGTGGCTGCGTAGTCTGTATTCCCACCAGTAGTGCACGAGGATTCCCTTTTCTCCACATCCTCACCAGCACTTTTGTTTGTTAATTTGTTGATGATAGCCATTCTGACAGGTGTAAGGTGGTACCGCATTGTCATTTTGATTTGCATATATCAAATTATTAGTGACCTTGAACATTTTTTTATATGTCTCTTGGTTATCTGTATATCCACTTTGGAAAAGTGTCTATTTAGGTCCTTTGCCCATTTTTTAATTGGTTTGTTTATCTTCCTTCTGTTAGGTTGTATGAGTTCCTTATATATTTTAGATATTAACCCCTTACCAGATGTATCACTGGCAAATATGTTCTCCCATACAGTGGGCTCTCTTTTCATTTTGTTGATGGTTTCTTTTGCTAGGCAGAAGCTTTTTGTTTTGATGTAGTCTCATTTATTTCCTCCTTTGTTTGCCTTGGATGTATCAGCAAACATATTATCTGAGATTATGCTGCCTATGATTTCTTCTAGGATTTTTATGGTTTCACAACTTACACTTAAGTCTTTCTCTATTTTGAGTTTATTCTTGTATAAGGTATAAGTTATGACCCAGTTTCTTTTTTGTTTGTTTGCATATATCTGCCCAGTTTTCTCAAAACCATTTGTTGAAGAGACTGTCTTTACTCCATTGTATGCTCTTGCCTCCTTTGTCAAATGTTAAACAATGCCAAGATTTTGGGTTCCATCGAAGGTCAGGACACATACAAGAAGAAACCGATGAGCCTAGGCTGAGTAGCTCAGTTGGTTGGATCATTGTTCTATACACCAAAAGATTAAGGGTTAAATTTCTGGTCAGGGAATATACCTAAGTATTGGGTCGGGGCGCACAGAGGAGGCAACCAATCAATATTTCTCATATCCCTTTGGCTCTCTAAAATTAATAAACATATACTTGGGTGAGTATTTTTTTAAAAGCATCCCATGAATGCATCAATAAGTAGAACAATAAATCAATGTTTCTCTCTCTCCCCCTCCTTCCTTTCTTATTCTCTCAATTAAAAAAAAAAAAAAAGCATTCCTCCTAATATGCTGCTTTCCTTTAAAAAAAAAAATTTCATGATCCAAGAGCAAAGGCTCAAACAGTACACTAAACAATACATTCTGTGTGATTTCGTTATAGAACAGGCAACTCATCTGTGGAGAAGGAAAACACATAACAGGGTGGTTCGATACAGGGATTACCTCGGAAGGGTCTTGGAGGACTTTCTGGGGTAATATGTTCTCTATTTTGATAAAGAGTGGGGATATACTGATTTATGCAACTGTCAAACTTCAATGAACAATTAAGATATGTGCATTTTGCCCAGCCGGTGTGGCTCAGAGGTTGAGTGTCGACCTATGAAACAGAAGGTCACAGTTCGATTCCTTGTCAGGGCATATGCCCAGGTTTCCGGCTCCATCCCCAGTGGAGAGTGCATGAGGCAGCCGATCCATTTTTATCTCTCAAAGCAATGTTTCTATCTCTCTGTTCCTTTCCTCTCTCTCTAAAAGTCAATAAAAATATATGTGTTTAAAAGAACCGTAAACAAACATTGAACTTGAGTTAATGAAGTGAATGCTGAAATTATTTAGGCAAGTATACTAACACCTATAGTTAGTTTCCTTTTCCCTTCAAAGACTTTCTGTTACTTCTTCAGTAAAGATTTGCAAGTAAAGATGTAAGGATACTTACATTTTCACAACTGTCCTTTGCAAGACCTGGCTACTGCTGGTTCTCAACCTTTCTGGCTGTCTCCTCCACACCAGGCATCCTTCTGTGCTGTGACTCAGCTGGGCTCTGTCCAAACTGCAGGGCCTTGGCACCAAATGTTCTGGAATACCACTTGCTCTCATCTCCTAGTCATTTATTTATTTATTTGTTTGTTTATTTACTTATTTTCAGAGAGAGGGAGAGGGACAGAGGGATAGAAAGATCAATGATGAGAAACATTGATTGACTGCCTCCTGCACACTCCCCCAGGGGTTTGACCCTGCAACCTGGGCATGTGCCCTGACCAGGAATCAAACCATGACCTGCTGGTTCATGGCTTGATGCTCAACCACTGTGCAACACTGGCCAGGCTCACCTCATTATTTTATACAGACCTTTCAGATCCTCTAGTACAGGGGAACCTCCCTGTCCTTCCATCCTAGATCAGGACATGCTTGCTCCTCTTCCCTTTCATTGTCCCCACCACAGTTCTATTCACACATTCATCAAAGAGTCCCACAAATATTTATCTTCCTCATGACACTGATATGGGGATGAGGGCTGGACAGGGCTGCTTTGCTCACAATTGTATTCCTTGTGTCTGGCTTGGTGCCCAGCACATCTGTAGGTTAGGTGCCCAGGAAGTTAGTTGGGCAAATGACTGAAAGGCATATAAGATCCCCCTTCTTGCGTGAAAGATGGGCAGCTTTAAAGGGTTGGCAATATTCAGTATTAGGTGAGGACATAAGAAACAGGGCATTTGCACATTTCAGTGGTGGAGGTATGAATCGGTATGTTTTAGGCTAATTATCTAAATGTTCAATGTGGCCCTAGTTGGTTTGACTCAGTAGATAGAGTGTCCGCCTGCAGACTGGAAAGTCCTGGGTTCGATTCTGATCAAAGGCACATGCCCGGGTTCTGGACTTGATCTCCAGTGCAGTAAGCAGCCAGTGATGTTTCTATCTCCCTTCCTCTATGAAATCAATAAAAATATTTTTAAAATAAATGTTCAATGCCCTAGCCAGTTTGGCTCAATGGAGAGAGCGTCAGACCATATGTGGACTGAAGGGTCCCAGGTTCAATTCCAGTCAAGGGCATATACCTTGGTTGCAGGCACATCCCCAGTAGAAGGTGTGCAGGAGGCAGTTGATCGATGTTTCTTTCTCATCAATGTTTCTAACTCTCTATTCCTCTCCCTTCCACTCTAAAAAATCAATAAAATATATTTAATAAATAAATAAATAAATAAAATGTTCAATGTTGATACCTGTTGATGTAGCAATTTCACATGTAGGTCTTCATTCTATAGACACAGCGACACAAATGAGTATCTATAGGTTGCCCCAAAAGCATATATTATAGACACTTTAACCAATGATAGTTCAATTGATGTTTTTCTTTTCAGCCAGACCAGTGGTCAACAAACTCATTAGTCAACAAAGGGGCAAACTTTGGCTCACAAGCCCCGGTTTGCTGACCACTGAGCCAGATTAAGCTTTGAAAAAAGGAAACTCATCCTAAAATGCCACTGGAAGTTTGAAAACACAGTTGAAGTACAAACACTGCCTTTATAATGATCTTGTCCCCCCAAAATACGTACAAACTTTAACAGTTGAAAACTCACTTAATTTTCACTCCTTTTCAGGTTTAACTGATTTGAAATAATGGGTGAAGTCAGACTAAGCTTTGAACAAAAAAAAAATTATCCACTACTAGACTTTATTTTGGGGATGCATAAAAGATAAAGTTTACCGTACAAACCAGAAACAGTTAATGAATTGAGGGCACACAAATACCGAACGAAATGACTCTTGATGTTTGCGATTCTGTTGCTTCACCTTATGAGCAGTGTCAAGACCAGCACAGTCATCGGTTTAAAAACAGGCATTGTCACACACAAAAATATTATTCATTTCTGTAGATTTTTTAAATTTTTGAAAACAAACTGTATATCAATAAACACTGACTTTATAATTATTCAAAATGTGTATACAACATTTTGGGGGGACCACTCTATACATAACAATGTTCCCAGAATTTGCTTAAATGTTTAAAAACTGGCAACAACTTAAATTCTTTTCAAGAAGAGGCTGCACAACTAAGGGAACACTCATAAGACGAATTTCCGGTACCACTCAGCCATAAGAAGGAATAAAGTTACTTTTAAGGTACTGATAGGAATAATGACTCCTAGAGAGTGAAAAATTGTATGAGAGTATAAAGTATAGTCCCATTTTGTTTTGACACAGTGGAAAGAGGTCAGCCTGCAGGCTGAAGGGTCTCAGGTTAGATTCCCGCCAAGGGCACATGCCTGGGTTGTGGGTTGGATCCCCAGGAGGGGGCGTGCAGGAGGCAGCCAATCAATGATTCTCATCGTTGATGTTTCTCTCTTTCTATCCTCCCTTCCTCTCTGAAATGAATAAAAATTAGATTTTAAGAAAACGGTTTAAAAGTATTCTAGCCCTGGCCTGTGCGGCTCAATAGCTTGAGCATTGTCCCATGCACCCAAAGGTAGCCGGTTCAATTCCTGGTCAGGGCACATTACTCAGGTTGGGGATTCAATCCCTGGTGGGGGTGCAGGATGGATGTTTCTGTCACTCTCCTCCCTTCCTCTTTCTCCAAAATCCACAAAAACATATTTCTAAGAAAAAAATCAAGTAACTGCAAAAAGAAGAAGGTGAGGGTAGGGAATACACCAAACTGTTCATGGGTATTACCTCCCGAGAGTAGGAATGGGCCATGGGCAGGGACTTCATTTTTATTTTATCCGTTTCTCCAAACGAGTTAAACAAGCAGGTTTGTCGTTAAAAAGTTTTAACTGTTTGAACTCGGAATTGTTTGCAGAACAAGACCCCAAGGCGCTCCCCGAGAGTCCAGCTTTCAAGCCTGCGGGTGAGGCGTGGGGCTCGGGAGGTCGGAGAAGGGCGGCGGGCGGGCGGCGCGGCTCCGGAGAAGAGGCAGCAGCACTCGCTGCGCGTTCCCAGGGCGCGAGCTTTCCGGAGGCGCTCGCCTGGGGACAGGCTTCCCCGCACTTCATCCACTTGACCCAAGAGCCGGGCTGGAGGCACGGAGCAGAGGGGAAGGAGAGCCCGGGCTCCCGGCTCCCCCTCCCTGCGGAGGAAATAACGCGCCGCTTCTCGTCCAGAGAGGCGCCTGGACGCGGGACACGGGTCTGGAGGCGGGCAGCGCGGGCCCCACGGATGGCGCCCGCCGTCTCCCTCCTCGCTCTTCGCCGCGTCCGAGGCGAACGCTGCCAGGTCCCCGCCGTGGCTGCTCTCCCAGTCGGAGGCGCACAGGCGCCCCTCTTCCAGCCTTGGGGCCTCGGGAGGCGCCCCGTGGCGGGAGGGATGCCCCCCGACGTTAGCAGCCCAGCCCGGGCCGGCAGGGGTGAGCTCTGCGCCTCTGCCTTCGACCCTCCCAGCCGCCGTCTGGCAAAGAGGAAGCAGCGACGCGCGGCGAAGAACCTGGCCCAGGTCCCCAGGCCTCCCCGGACCCCGCACCCACGTGCTCCAGGGAGAAAGGGAATGGCCCGCGAGCTCCTTTCTTCCCCTCGATGGCCGCCGGGAGAAGGCGGGCGCGGCTGTGAGCGCCCGGGCCCGGCCCGGCCCTGGCTTGTCCGCGGGGAACGGGCCGGGTGGCGGCGCGGCGACGGCTCCTGGCGTTGAAAGTCAGAGCTAAGGAGTCACAGCCCACCGGCTGCGGTGGCTGGGGACTGGGGGTGACCTGGGAACCAGGAGGTCAGGGCACAGGCCCGGGTTTGAGGGGCGCGCCGGAGGCAGCCGATCCGTGACTCTCTCACCGTTGATGTTTCCCTCTCCTTCTCCCCGCCCCCCACCCCCTTCCTTCTCAATAAACACAGTCAGACCCGGAGCAGAATACGCACCACCAGAAGCCTCGGGGCGCCACGAGCCCCGCCAGGCTCCCACGAGGTGCCAGGGACGAGCGGCCACACTCGCGCCGGGGACCTGGAAGCCGAAGGCAGGGGCGCGACCCCGGGCGGGAGTCTGGCCCTCCTGGCTCCGATTCGGAGTCGGGGTGCCGCGAACGGGCTGGTCCGGGGTCGCTGAGCACCTCCGGCCCAGGCTTTCTGAGCCCCGCGCCCGCGCGCCCGGCACCCGGCACCCGCAGGCGGCGAGGCGCCGGCCAGGGCCCGGCCGGGGTTCGGAGAGCTGGGGGGCTAGGGGCGCAGCCCGGGGCTGAGGGCGCGTCCCGCGCCGGCCAATGGCTGCGGGGGGCGGGGACCGGACTGGCCTGGGGACCTGCGTGGGCCGCACCCCCTCCCCACCCTCGCCCTCTGCGAGGCCCTCGGCCCCGTTTGCCCGCCTCCCTCTTAAGCCCTCCGCCCGGCCGCCCGGCCCGCCCGTAGCCGACGGGTCCCGACCCCGCGCCGCCTCTCTGCGTCCGGGAGGCGCTCGCAGGTGGGTGCGGGTCGGTTGCGGTCGGGGCGGCCGGGGCGTCTGCCGGGCGGAGGGAGCGCAGGCGGTGGTCGCTGTTGGTTGGGGAGGTCGTTTACGCTCCGGGGCTTTTTCCCTCGCGCGGCTCTCAGCCCCAAGCTTCAGTCCCGGGGGCGAGGGGAGGCCGGGAGCGGAGCCCTAGGGGGCGCCGGAGCCGGGCGGATGGCTCCGTCCCGCCGACCTCTCCTTCTGACCCCGTGCTCTCTAATTCCTGAGTCACGACCCTGCGCGGTTTCCTCACGGGGCTCATGGTCCTGCCCTCGGAGCCGCCGGCCCTGGAGCCGCTCCACGCCGCGGCCGGGGTGAACTTGAGTCCCGGAAAACGCCGTCCTGCGGGGCGGCGGCGACGGCGGCGGCGCTGGGGCTGGAGAGCCGGCCGCCCGCGACGCCTCGCCCTCCCGCCCGGCCCGGCGCGGGTTCACCCGCTCCCGAGGGGCAGCCCCAGCGGGCGTGACTCGAGGGACTGGGGGCGAGTGGCGGGACTCGGTCCGCGCGAGAAACCCGGCGCGGGTTGCGGAGTTAGGGGGCGCCGCAGGTGGCCACGCCTTCTCGGGGCAGCCGAGCGCCTGGGCCCGCGGGGTCGCGCCCGGGTTCCGGGAGCGCATCCTGCGCGAAGCGAGCGGGCCCTGCTCTGCCGCCCTCTGGGGGCGCAGGCGCGGCTGGCGGTGCCGCTCGCCCCGACGCCCAGGGCGGTCCTGCGCTCGACTCCCCGACCCTGTGCAGGGTCTTGTTGGACCGAGAAGACGGGAGGGGCCACCACATGGAGAAAGGGGGGTTACGGAATGTTGGAGAAGGAAGCACCGGCCCACTCACCCAGAACTTGTAGGGGGTCTGGCCGGGTCCCAGATTTTCGTTTTGCATATATATATATACATACATATTTGACGTATATATTTATTTTTTTGTTGATTTCGGAGAGGAAGGGAGAGAGAAACTGAAGCCGGGCCTGTGCCTGACCAGGAATCCACCCCTAACCTCCTGATTTGTAGGTCGGCGCTCAACCACTGAGCCACCCCTGCCGGCCGGGCCGTTGTTTCTGTTTTGTTTGTGAGGTGGGCCTTGCGGGGTCGAATTAGGAAGAATCCCATGCCCTCCGACCCGGGCTGGCTGTGGCGGTGGAGGCTGTGGCGGTGGAGGCTCGGCGGGTGGAGGCTGTGGCGGTGGAGGCGGGCGGGCAGGAGCCGCGCCGCAGCACCCGCGCCCTGCCTCTCCCCGCGCCCTGCCTCTCCCCGCGCCCTGCCTCTCCCCGCGCCCTGCCTCTCCCCGCGCCCTGCCTCTCCCCGCGCCCTGCCTCTCCCCGCGTCCTGCCTCTCACGCGCTTGCTTCTCCGCAGACCCGCCGCGCTGTGTGTGGCCCGCGATGGCTCTGCGGTCGCCGGGTGAGGCCGGACCCCCGGACAAGGTGTGCTACCCGCCCGAGAGACTGCAGAGCAACCCCCAACACCTGGCCCCCTACTACGCGCCCTTCGCCCCCTATGGGCCCCAGGGCAACGGCCTGCCCGCCGCGGGGGAGGATTACCAGCCCTTCCCCGTCCCCGCTGTCCCCGTCCCCGCGGTGCCTGCGCCCCCGGCCGTGGCCCCCTTCGCCCTGCGCCCCGCCCCGCCCTTGCTGAGCCCCGGCCTGGCGCTGCCGAGGGAGCCGCTCTACGACCTGCCCTGGCCCGGCAAGCTGGCCCCGTGGTACCCCTTCCCCGCCTTCACCAAGGAGCTGCAGCACTTCGTCAGCGGCGGCCGCGACTATGCTGGGGCCCCCGGCGAAGACTGGGCCCTCGTTGGGGGTCGAGGCGACGGCGGCCAGTGTTACGGACCTGAGTTCTTCCTGCCCCCGCCGACGCCCCCTGTGGCTGCCTCCCTGTTCCCGGAGGGGCTGAAGACCTCCCAGTCACTACCTCCCTTCCCCAGCAAGCGGTCTGAGGATGACCCCAAACTCCTGAGCCTGGAGAGGAAGTCGGCGCATCGCTACCACTTCACCCAGGAGGACCTGCACTTAGTCCTGTACGGGTTCCTTCCCGGCCTGGAGCACTCGCCAGAGCGCCTGCACCATGCGGCTTCCGGCCTCCTGGTCCCCCCAGACAGCGCTGGTAAAGGCAGTCCACTTCTTCCCGGGGTTGGGATGATGGATGGATGGGTGGATGGATGAAGGAATAGAGTGGGGAGGGGGCACTTCAGGGGTGGGGAGCTGCATGTGAGGACTTCCATCAGGAATTCTATCAAAGGACAGAGCCTGGGAAGGCCAGGCTCAAGTCTGAACGCTCCTTGCTTAACTGTGTGACTCCTGAGGTTGGTTGTAGTGAGAGCTAAGGGTGAGAGAATGGTCCCTGCTCTGGGCTCGGCCGCCGGACTCAGCTCTACCAGGATGTGCCAGGTAGTTCCATGAGCTCCGCATGCAGGTCATGAAGTCCCAGCTCCGCATCCATCCACCTTGACCTTAGTCAAAGTCAGCATTATTTCTGATTCTCAAGTTTTTTAAACTTGTAAATGGGCTTTGTTTCACAACCTTGCAAGGGTTGTTTTGTGTCTCAGAGGAGAAATTGTATATGTAAAAGGAACAGGAAAAATATAAACACCAAACTCAGGAAAACAGTTACCACTAGGGAGCCTGGAGGGAAATGCCCATGAAAGGGTTTCATAATACTTTGCGACAAGAAAGAAGACGTGACCCCTGCCTTTTTCTAGGGTCTGAGAGTCTTCCTCAAGCTTTGGATCAGGATGCACTTCAACTGCCGGAAGGTAGGCAGGTCTCCTTGCTTGGATTTCTTGCCTCCGTCTAATGCAGTGAGTGTGCTCATCCACCTCTCCGGGATTCTCCTAGGTCTCTGCCTCAGGCAGGTGCAGTTTGGTGGAGTCCCACACTTTGGCGTGTTCTGCTATAGCCTCATTGCCAAAGGAGTCAGGTTTGGACCCTTTCAGGGTAAAGTGGTCAACGCCAGTGAAGTCAAGACCTACGGAGACAATTCTCTGATGTGGGAGGTAAATGTGTTGGTTTTCTTGTTGCTTTTTGTGGGGAGATGGTTGCAGGAGGAACATCTTAGCCTGTGCCCCCCTGGGAAAGGGGACAGGCAGTAATCTGCTAGCTGTGCTGCCTGCTTTGCAATATAAGGGGGGAGGAGGGTGATTCATAATCCATGACCTTCACTAATAACACCTCTGCAGAAATCCCAGGCGCCCTGTGGTGCCCTAAGTCATTTTAGTCTGTGAGCATGATGAGCCAGGGTATACACAGTTAAAGAATTCATACATCGTGCTTTAATTATAGACAAAAACAATTGCTTTAATAGGATCTAGTGATGCTGAGGAGATGCCAAGGGAAATAAACGCAAATTTAAAATGTTTTGTCACTTGTCTATGAAGTTAAGCTAAAAATTGAGACTCTTGATTGTGTATGGGGGGTTGCAGGACAGACTGCAGTTTGTCAGAATATATTAGTTACCTACCCTTGACCCTGAATTTCTACTTCCAGTAATGTCCTCCAAGGAAGTAAGCTGAAATTCTGACTATGTGTAAGATGTTAATCACAGGTTGAGCCGGTGGAATTGCCAAGATCAGAGAATGAAAGCATGGCTTCATTAATATGCATAAAAACTTAGTTGAGATAAAATACAAAACTAATTGGTTGTTTTGAAGAAGTAGAATTGAGCAGAACCTCCTCTTGTTTCCCTTACCTCTGTGTATGAAATTAACATATACTCACTATAGAAATTTGGAAATCAAGAAAGATAAAGTAAGAATCTTTAAAAATGTCCCTTCACCTACAGAAAAGTCCTTAAGCTAATGAGTTAACTAGGCTTAATATAAATATATTCCATAGACTCCAGTGTGGGATTTGGTAAGTTTTTGACAAGTAAATTTCAAATTTTATGCCTTATGTCTTTTAGATCTTTGAAGATGGTCGTTTGAGCCACTTTATAGATGGAAAAGGAGGTGCAGGAAACTGGATGTCCTACGTCAACTGTGCCCGGTTCCCCAAGGAGCAGAACCTGGTTGCAGTTCAATGTCAAGGGCAGATATTTTATGAGACCTGCAAAGAGATCTCCCAGAACCAAGAGCTCCTTGTGTGGTATGGAGACTGCTATGAAAAGTTTTTGGACATTCCCGTGAGCCTGCAGGTGACAGAACAGGGGAAGCAGGCGCCTGGGCCCTCTGAAGGTGAGTGCGCACCCTTGCCTCACCAGTGAGGCGCTGCTGGGGGAAGGACACCTTCCTGCAGCTTCTGGGCAGCTGGTGGAGCTCCCCTCCCCCCCGAAGGCTGGAGCGGAGACTAAACTGAGAGTGTCTCTAACTAGGGGGCATTACCCAGCTGGAGGACCAGGCCCTCATCTTCCCGAAGCTGCTGAAGCTGCTTCTATTCACAAGGATCCCTTTTCTTGTACCCCCTCACCTTCCAGAGAAGACAATAAAAGTGAAATAAATGGACACAACCTCTGCCTTAGGCGAGCCAATTTTTGAGTCCTTGCCTGCTCCAGATAACACAGCCTGGGAAGTCACTCCAGGGCAGTGTTGTCAGATGGTGGGGTGAGCAGTCCATTCAGTGGTGGAGATGTGCATGGAAGGAAAAAAGGAGAATAAGAATTAAGTAGGATAGAAAATATTGATGTGAATCTCAAGTAAGAGCACGTGTTGTTTGTGACTTTGTTTCACAGGGATATGGGGGCGGGGCTGGGTCTCAGAATGTATTTCTTACTGTGGGGTCTTAGTCAAGTTTGATAAGCATTGAGCTAGAGTCACTCTTCCATTTTAACGTGGTGGTGAATACCTGGGCAATCTTGGGAAGGAGCAGACTCTCATTCCTGCCTGGGACCTGAGATTCTGCATTTCTGTCAAGTTCCAAGGGATGCTGATGCTGCTGGCCCCTGGACCACATTTTAGTAGCAAGGAGCTAGAAGACCACCGACCCTTCTAGTGAGCCTCTGGAATTTGCATTTTGTTTTATTTTTTTAAAATATATTTTATTGACTTTTTTACAGAGAGGAAGGGAGAGGGATAGAAAGTCAGAAACATTGATCAGCTGCCTCCTGCACGCCGCCCACTGGAGATGTGCTCACAACCAAGGTACATGCCCTTGACCAGAATCGAACCTGGAACCTTTCAGTCCGAAAGCCGATGCTCTATCCACTGAGCCAAACCGGTCTCGGCTGGAATTTGCATTTTAAAAAGGCTCTCAGAGTGAGCCTTGGGAATGCGACAGGACAAGTGCAAATTACTGTAATGTGTGATCAGGTAGAAGACGACGTTATGTTACAGTAAGTGCCGTGAGTAGTGGGAAAAGCCAGTGGGAATAGCATTCATCACACACTGCACTGGTTGTCTACATGCCTGTCTTCGAGCTAGACAGTCCTTCAGGCCAGGGAGTAACCCTGAACCTTCGTATCCCCTGCTCCTGGAGCCCCGTGTGGATTGAATGAAGGAGGAAGACGCTGACTCAATTGGGAAAAGCTGCTTAGGGATGAGATGAAATTCGGGGCTGGGGCTGGAGGGGATGGGAGGGAGGTGTTAGGCAGGAAGGGGAAGTCAGTCCAGGCTGGGGGATGGTGAAGCCAAAGTCAACCAACCACAGGTTCTCCAGGGATTAGGAGGTGAATAATGGGAGGTATCTTTCCAGAGTGCAAGCAATGAGGGCCTGTCTGAATTGTTTGGGTGAACTATCGTCCTCCTACCCTAACATGGGGGTGGGAGTGAAGTGGTGGGATCTCTAAAGTCCTGGGACTCAAAGTTGTCACATACTTAGCACCATGTCACACACAGCCTTTTTGTCATTTCCCAAAATATACTAGTAGCTTTTACTTATTTTTTTTAAACTTACCTTGATTGTTGAAAGTATTAGAGATGTCCCCCTTTTACCAACTGCTTTTATGTTCTTTTTTCTTTTTTTTCTTGTTTAAAGTATTACAAATAGTAGTACACATGTCTACTTTTCTTTTTTCCAATTGACCTTACCCCAGCCTCCCTCCCCTACCGCCCCCGGCACATGCCCTCACTGCCCTCCCAGTGTCTTGCATCCATTTGTTATGCTTATATGCATGCATACAAGTCCTTTGGTTGATCTCTTACCTCCCCCCCATTGTTTTTAAAACAAGTGAAAAATAGATTTGAGACAAATACATGCTTGATAACTCCCCAAATTTATTCATTCTTCTTTTTGAAAAATCCCTTAACCTGATGTACCGAGCTATTAAAATGTTCCTAACTGTTGATGTCTCAGTAATGCTATTCTGGAAATTTATCTTCAGGAAATAGTCCAAAAGGATTTTTTTTTTAATCCATAAGAATTTTTGCTACAGCACCACCCGTAGTGAAAAAGCACAATCTCAAGTGCTCAATAGTAGGATACTTAAAAAAATGAAGACGTATTCACAAGGAGTAATATGCAGATAGCAGAGATCACAGCATATAAGCAAAAGGGGTGAGGGTTTAATGGTAAGTGTGGGAAACCGAGCCTGTACTTTACCCAAATTCTCCGATGCTCCCGGCACTGTTAAAATACTGTGTATTTTGGACAGTGTATGGGGAGGAACTTGTAAAGGACTTCACGTGTTGGGAAGAATTATGCAGGAATTCATTTGTTTGCTGTTATGAATGTTTTGGACAGGTTTTCTTCAAGGCTTTTGGTGAGGATGGGTGACAACCTTTCTCTTAAGGTGAGGGGGGGGTCGGGGGGCAGAGGGTAGTCCTGGACCCTATGTGGGCGGGTTATTTGAGTATGTAGCCTGCCGAGTGTGTGTTTTGGGGGCTGGAGGTGTGGAATGTGAAAACTACGATTAATCCCTTCCTCTTAATCCTTCCAAAATTCGGTGTGAATTGTGGTGGGGCAAGAAGCACGGGAACCAGGGTTGTGAAAGCCCTGGATGAGAAACAGTAGCTGTCCCAGCGGAGGGGAGGAAGAAGGAAAAGGGAATGGCATAAAATTAAGACAAATTTCCAAAGACCTGAGTCTAAGTAAAGATGGGTGTCACTTCTGCCTAAGTGGTGGTTCTCTTGAGAATTCACTCTCATACCCATATTTTGCATTTTGGTGTGTTTTAGTGCTTTGATTTGTAAAGATCACTGGCTCCATCTTTAAGATCCTCTTTTTCCCATCCAGGAAGCGGGAAGGCCAGGTATTTCTGACCAGATTCTAGTTCTGAACAAAAAACAGTTGCAGCACGGGGGTTCTGAGAAGATTAGCACCTCAATGAAAGTGGTAGACTGGGCTGGGCGATGGATTGTCCTGGGGTTGGTGGCCGCCTTCCTGGTTATTTACTTAGTGAATGGTTTATTTCCTTAGCCACTTGTTGAACGTGCCTGGGATGCAGTTGTTAACTAACAAAGCCCTAGATGGATGGCTTCCCTGCTGTCCTGATCCTGAAAAGATTTCCATCTCCAGATTCTTGCATGTACTCACTCCTGGCTCTTTTCTCCCTCCCTGGGGCCAGACAATGAGGTCTCTAGGGAGGCCTTCTGGAGTCCAGTGTCCTGACAGAGACCCCTGTAGATGGCCCCTGTCCTCTCCCTTCCTCCCAACACAGACAACCCTCACCTGGCACCTCCTTTACTAAAATCTGCAGTACCCTCTCTTCACTTCTCTCTTTCTCCAACCTTTTCCATTGATTACTTCTCTTTTTCAGTTTATCACTCGGGGATAGTATCACTCCTGGTGGTAAGAGCTCATTAAGTGTCAGAATTAAGTTAACCACCATGAGAACTCTGTGTTAGGGAAGGCAAGCTACTGTCATCCCTTCTTCTTCTTCTTCTTCTTTTTTTTTAATATATTTTATTGATTATTCACAGAGAGGAAGGGAGAGGGATAGAAAGTCAGAAACATCCATGAGAGAGACATTGATCAGCCGCCTCCTGCATGCCCCGCACTGGAAATGTGCCCGTGAGCAAGGTACATGCCCCCGACCGGAATCGAACCTGGGACCTTTCAGTCCACAGGCTCTATCCACTGAGCCAAACCAGTCTTGGCTTAGCCCTTCTTTTTATGTGAAGATTCTAGCTCTGGAATCCTCCCCCAAAATTCAGAGAAGTGAACTATCAGCTAAGAGAATGCCTCAGACTTTGGGGTCGAGTGGAACAGCCTCGGGAGGTCTGGTGTCCATCATTGTCCTGGGTGAACAGTTTGGAACTTGTAGCTCTGGCTGGTCTGAAAGGGACAGAGGATAGGCATGTCTTGGTTATATTATTAACATTGTAACAAGGGCCAGTCAATGTAAGATTATGGTGTGAGGTATTTATGAATCAGGTGATAAATCTGTTCCATCATAAAGGGAAGTGATATTAATGAAAACAAAATTATCTAAGTTGGTTATTGTCAAGGCTTTGTTTTGGGGCACATGAGGGTTTATTATTTTATTATGTTTACTTTAGTATATGTTTAAAATTGCCAATAAAGGAAAGGCTTTACAAGCTGCCTTGGAGGAAGTAAGAGTGAGGTAAGGTTGCTGACCAAGCCACCGCTCCTGTCCCGTGTTTAACAGAGTCTGCAGAAGGGTACAGATGTGACCGATGTGGAAAGGTGTTTACCTACAGATACTACAGAGACAAGCATCTCAAGTACACCCCCTGTGTGGACCAGGGCGACAGGAAATTCCCCTGCTCTCAGTGCAAAAGATCTTTTGAGAAACGGGACCGGCTCCGAATCCATATCCTCCACGTTCATGAGAAGCACCGGCCTCACAAGGTGAGAACTTGGTTCTGTTAGCAAATGATCCCACCCATGGCCCAGACTGGCTTTCCAGGTCCCTCCCAGAACCCTGAATACACTGAAGGCCTCCTGGGTGCAGTGCCTGCTGTCACTCTGGACCTGTGGTTGAGAGGGAAGCAGAGATGATTATGTTTCTACTTGGTGATCCTTTAAAAATTTTACTTCCAATTTTTATTTCATTTCATTTTATTTTTTCCCTTTTCCAATTATTTTTTAACATAAAAATATAGTGCGTGCTTGGTAAATACAATATGTATGGAGAAAAAACAAGACAGAAGCCACCCGATAAACTATGCCCCAAAGTTAAAACATCTTAGGTATAATTCTTTTCAATATGTGTTTGTATTTTTTTTAAATTTATTTTTAATATATTTTATTGATTTTTTACAGAGAGAAAGGGAGAGAGATAGAAAGTCAGAAACATCGATGAGAGAGACATCTATCAGCCGCCTCCTGCACGCCCCACAGTGGAGATGTGCCCGCAAGCAAGGTACATACCCCCGACCGGAATTGAACCTTTCAGTCCGCAAGCCGACGCTCTATCCACTGAGCCAAACCGGTCTTGGCTGTAATTTTTTTTTTTTAATATATTTTATTGATTTTTTTTTTTTTTTTTACAGAAAGGAAGGAAAAGGGATAGAGAGTTAGAAACATTGATGAGAGAGAGACATCAATCAGTGGCCTCCTGCACGCCCCCTACTGGGGATGTGCCCACAACCCAGGTACATGCCCTTGACCGGAATCGAACCCATTGAGCCAAACCACTCTCGGCTGTTTGTATTTTTAATACACTTAGATCATACTGAAGAGTACGAGGCTAATTTTCTGACCTAAGATACACAAACTCACTTGTAAATATAATGGCTATATCAGTACACCAGATAGTTGCACCATGATTTATTTAACCAATCCCCTGTTTTGCGCATGTCTCGCCAATGATGATGCAGTGAACAATATTACATAGAAGTTGTTATTTCTATTATCCATTTATGGTTATTTTTGTAAATGATTGATTCCCAGTGTGTGTGGGAGGGTGGTGGTGCAAGAGGCAAGCTATAGATGATGTTTCTTTCTCATCCATATTTCTACCTATTTCTCTCCCTCTCTCTAAAAATCAATACAAACATTTTTAAAAAAAGAAAAAAGAAAGTGATGATTTGACCTTCAAAAGAGTTGTTTTTCTGGTAGACTAAAGGAATAATAACATGTCATTCTTGGTGTTCCCAAGGCTTCTTTAGTTATTTTCTCTTTGTAAGCTCTCCTTTATCATGACTGTTTAACATTGGGTTTCAAATCTGAAGCCAAGAATTCTGTCCAGAGCTCAAGAGGCACATACATAGCTACTGTCCCAACATCTAACCTGAATTTCCCATGGCACTTTGCCTTCATTTTTGGAGTTTTGAGATTTTTCCTGATTTTTATTGCTTAACATTTTTATTCTCTTTTAGTTTTCTTTATTTCATTTATTTTAGCTTGAGTAGTACTTAACTTTTAAAATGATAAAGTATATTTAATTTCCATTGAAGCCCATAAGAAAACATTTAATTTAATAGAAGAAAAAGATCCAGTGAAGATAATGATTTTTAACTAAAATAATGGGTTTCTAAAAGAGAAAAAAATTTGACAAAAATAACAGAAGATGTGGGTATATAACCAACAATGAAAACGCCTGCATTACAATCCTCCTTCCAGCCTTTAAGCCTAAATGCATCCCCTTTTCAGATAATTTATCAAGCAAACTTCAAGTGGGACATAGAATAGAAATGTTAGGAAACCCTGTATTCTAGGGGGTGGGGATTGTCCAGCCTGAGGGCCATATAAGGCCCATGAAACAATTTGGTTTAACCCTGTCAAAGCTTTAGGGCTCAGTTAATTAAATGTTTGGCTAAATATAGCAGGCTAATTTTTAAAAAATATATCTTTCTTGATTTCAGAGGGGAAGGGAGAGAGATAGAAACATTAATGGTGACGGAGAATAATCATGCCCCTGACTGGGGATCGAGCCTGCAACCTGGGCATGTGCCCTTGACCAGAATCAAACCAGGAACCCTTCAATCCGCAGGCCGATGCTCTCTAATCACTGAGCCAAACCATCCAGGGCAAGCAGGCTAATCTTAAAGTTGATAATTTTGTCTGGTATGCTTAATGATATTATAAATATCCAAACCACTCTTAACAGAAAAGGTTCCCCACCCTTTCAGTATAGTCCATAACAATGAGAACCAAGAGTTCACACAAGTCCACAATGTAGGTTCTAGCTTTCTGAAATACCTGACCCAGGGAGACAGGGTTTGAATTTTTTTTTTTCTTCATAAAGCATTGTTCCCTATAGTCCATAAATTGCACAGATTTATACAAGGCTTTAACTTTATTTGATTTTTTTACTTCCTTGTAAGCTTTTGATTTTGACACAAATTTAGTTTCTTAATTGTATAACTTGTATGATGACATTCAAATTCTTCCTGGAGCTTATTCTGATTTGAACCAGTGATTTCTGGACCTGTGAACTGTCATTTGGATTTTTTTTAAGTGTATTTTATTGATTTTTTTTTTTTTTTTTTTTTTTTTTACAGAGAGGAAGGGAGAGGGAGAGAGTTAGAAACATCGATGAGAGAGAAACATCTATCAGCTGCTCCTGCATAACCCCCATTGGGGATGTGCCTGCAACAAAGATACATGCCCTTGAGTCCACAGGCTGACCCTCTATCCACTGAGCTAAACTGGTTAGGGCTAGATTTTTTTTTTAATTGAATAAATCTTTATTGTTCAGATTATTACAATTGTTCCTCTTTTCCCCCCCACATAGCTCCCCTCCAGCTGGTTTCCACCCCACCCTCTGCCCTTACCTCCCCCCTATTGTCCTCATCCATAGGTGCATGATTTTTGTCCAGTCTCTTCCTGCATCCCCCACACCTCTTTTCCCCGCTAGAATGGTCAGTCCACTCCCTTTCTATGCCCCTAATGCTATTATATTCACCAGTTTATTCCGTTCATTAGATTTTCAATTCACTTAATTTTTAGATTCATTTGTTGGTAGATATGTATTTGTTGTTCATAATTTTTTTTAAATATATTTTATTGATTTTTTACAGAGAGGAAGGGAGAGGGATAGAGAGTTAGAAACATGGATGAGAGAGAGACATCGATCAGCTACCTCCTGCACGCCCCCCACTGAGGATGTACCCGCAACCAAGGTACATGCCCTTGACCAGAATCGAACCTGGGACCTTTCAGTCAGCAGGCCGATGCTCTATTCACTGAGCCAAACCGGTCTCGGCTGTTGTTCATAATTTTTATCTTTACCTTTTTCTTCTTCCTCTTAAAGAATACCTTTCAGCATTTCATATAATATTGGTTTGGTGTTGAACTCCTTTAGCTTGTTCTTATCTCTGCTCTTTATCTGACCTTCAATTCTGAATGATAGCTTTGCTGGATAGAGTATTCTTGGTTGTAGGTTCTTGCTATTCATAACGTTGAATATTTCTTGCCACTCCCATCTGGCCTGCATAGTTTCTGTTAAGAAATCAGCTGACAATCGTATGGGTGCTCCCTTGTAGGTAATGAACTGTTTTTCTCTTGCTGCTTTTTATAGTCTCTCGTTGTCTTTTGCTCTTGGTATTTTAATTATGTGTCTTGGTATGATCCTCTTTGGATTCCTTTTGTTTGAGGTCCTGTGTGCTTCCTGGACTTGTGAGTCTATTTCTTTTACCAGGTGGGGGAAGTTTTTAGTCATTATTTTTTCAAATAGGTTTTCAGTATCTTGCTCTCTCTCTTCTGGTACCCCCATAATTCTAATGTTGGTACGCTTGAGGTTGTTCCAGAGGCTCCTTACACTATCTTCCAATTTTTGGATTCTTTTTTCTTCTTGCTTTTCCAGTTGAGTGTTTTCTGCTTCTTTGTATTTCAAATCTTTGACTTGATTCTTGCAGTCCTCTAGTCGCTGTTAGATCTCCGCATAATATTTTGTATTTCAGTCAGTGTATGCTTAACTTCTAGTTGGTCCTTTTCATATCCTCGAGAGTTGTGCTAAATTTATCCACCTTTTCTAGGAAATTCTTGAAAAACCTTATAACCGTGGTTTTGAACTCTATATCCAGTGGTTTGTTTTCTTCCATTTCTTTCATTTATGATATGTTTATCTCCGCATTTTCACTGCTTCCCTGAGTTGGCAGAGTAGCTTTGTGTGCTGGGTGTCCTCTATAGCCCAGTGGCTCAGCTTCCCCATTTACCTGAGGTGGACATTCTTGGTGCACCTCTTTGTGGGCTGTGTGCACAGCCTTGTTGTAATTAAGACTTGATTGTTGTTGGCATTACTGGGAAGAATTGAACTCCAGGCCAACTGGCTGTGAGGATCAGCTGTGTCTACCCTGGGAGAACTTCTGTGCTGGAGATACCCTTATGAGTCAAGACTTAAAAATTGCAAAAGCAATTCTGTGCTCAGCTTGGATGGGGGCGGAGGCTCAGAGCAGAGCAGACAGCCTTGGCTTCCCATCTTCCCTGCCCTATAAGGCCCCTGGGTCTCAGTGTCCCTAAGTAGTTGCTGTAAGCACCTCTGAGAGAAGTGTCCTCAAGTTTCGCCCACTGCCAGATAGTCCAGTTTCTCCCGAATGAGTCTAGGGTCCTAGAGTCTCACCCAGAACTGGAGTTCAGTGCAGTCGGGAGCTTTTGTCTCTCTGCTTAAGAAAGCCAGGTGCATACTCAGTTGCCCACCCTCTCCGGGAGCACCCCTCAGTACCTCTGCCTTCCTCAGTGTGCTTTTCTCTTTTTTGACAGTCCAGATTCCCCCCGAATGAGTCTGGGTTCCCAGAGTCTTGCCTGGAACTGGAGCTCAGTGCAGTAGAGGGCTTCCATCTCCTTCCCGCTTGAGAAAGCCAGCCACACACTCAGCCTCCAGTCCTCTCCACAATCGCATCTCCCTACCTCAGCCTTTTGCAGCTCCTCTGAGTCTCAATGTGCTTTTCTCTTTCCTTTTAGTTGTAGAATTTCCACTCAGCCAGCCTTTCTGTAGTTCTGGATGATGTCTGTTTTGTTTTTTAGTTGTAGTTTAGAAATTGTTGTTTGAGGCAGCAGTTTAGGTGTTTACCTATGCCGCCATCTTGGTTTCTCACTTATTTTTTTAACACCTTCTTAAATTCTACTGATTCTTCTATTCCACTCTTCCTCTTTCTTGATTTCTTTTTTGTATCACTGGTGCATATCTTCAAGTAATTGAGTTAAAGGATATATAGTGAAAAGTTTTTTGAGTCCTTCTTTGTCTGAGGATATTTTATTCACGTATTTCTTGGATGGTTTGCCTGGATACAGAATTATGGGTAGAAATAATTCTCCCTCAGAATATTCAAAGCATCCATCATTCCATTTTCTTGTATCATTTGGAGCCAATCTAGTTCTTTTTTTTTTTTAACTTATTGTATTTATTTACTTACTTTTGTTCATCCTTACCCAAGGATATTTTTCAAATTGATTTCTTTAGAGAGAATGAAAAGGAGGGGGAAAGACAGAGAAACATCAATGTGAGAGACGCATCAATTGGTTGCCTCCCCCTGCATGTGTTGGGGATCAAGCCTGCAACTGAGATATGCACCTCCAACTGGAATCAAACCTGAGACTCTTCAGTCCATGGGCCATCGCTCTATCCACTGAACTAAACTGGCTAGGGGTTCTTCTTTCTTTGTAAATAACCCCTTTGTGGAAATATTGCTTTACCTTTGGCGTTCTGAAATTTTAATAGAATGTGTCAAAATTGGATGTATTTTTCTTTCTCTTGCTTTGCACACAGTGGAATACATGGTACTCTTTCCATCTGAAGACACAAATCCTAAGCTCAAAGGAATGATCTTGTTCTTTCTTTGATTATTATCTGTCTTCTAGGCCTTTGTTCTCTCCTGGAACTCCTTTTGGCCAGGTGTTAAGTTCAATCTACCTCCCTGTGCTTAACTTTTTTTTTTTTTTTTTTTGCTTAGCTTTCTCATAAAGTTCCCTAGTATTACTTTCCAAATCATGTATTTAGTCTTCAGCAGTCAGCTGGGTCTATTCAGTTATTTGGTACTTTTTTGTTGTTTATTTTCAATTTTCAAGAACAGTTTCTTTTTCTAATCACTTCCCTTTTTTTTTCTTTTTTTTTTAAATATATTTTATTGATTTTTTTACAGAGAGGAAGGGAGAGGGATAGAGAGCTAAAAACATCGATGATGAGAGAGACATTGATCAGCTGCCTCCTGCACACCCCCTACTGGGGATGTGCCCACAACCAAGGTACATGCCCTTGACTGGAATCGAACCTGGGACCTTTCAGTCCGCAGGCCAAGGCTCTATCCACTGAGCACACCGGTTTCGGCAATCACTTCCCTTTTATAATTTGTTCCGTTTGCAGTATTATCTCAAATATTTGTTGTTGTTTTTTGCTTCAATAACAATAATACTATATGCCCATTATTTAACTTCAAGCACTACAGAAAAATTAGTGTATTAAGCATATAGTAGGCACTCCATAAATACTTGTTGTATTACTTTCACAGAGATTACCTTGGAAGGAAAACAGTAGGTATGTTGCCCTTGAGGAAAATCAGGGAACAAAGATTCTGAGTTTAACTGACGCACTGGTTGCTGGTCATACAGGAGCATGTTGACAGGGCAGGACTAATTCAGGCCTCTATTAAACATCATGATCCTATGAAATTCCCTCATTTCACATCTGAAGGAACTGAGATCCAAAAATGTTAGATGACATTAGCACCAGGCAGGCTCTGGACCAGAGTCCATGCTGCGGGATTCCTCAGGGTAGTTCCAGGAGGTATATCTACTACCAATAGGCTCTCGGCCTGGGCCTGCTTGATTCTCTGATAACACCCAAAATAAATACAATAGTTAACATCATGGGGAAATGAACTTGTTAGGGGAAGACGTGATTGCAACTCTATTCTTTTTTGCCTTAGTGTTCTACATGTGGGAAATCTTTCTCTCAGTCTTCCAGCCTAAACAAGCATATGAGAGTTCACTCTGGAGACAGACCCTACCAGTGTGTGTACTGTACCAAGGTAGGTGGAACCTTCTTGTAAGGGATCTGCCTTGAGCTCTGTTTGGGTCTCCATGGATAGGAACTTGAAGCATAAAGCCTGGCTTACCTAACCCCATTTCTACCCCCAAATATATTCACATTTGCTTGTAGGGGGTCAGATACAATGACCCACTCCAAATTGGCATTCACAGCTTGTATAATGAGGAAGTACACCCCAGATTACACAGTAGACTCCCGTTAGTTAATCTGATGAAGACTGGTCTGAGTATCTGTGCGAGGACAGCTTGTACACCTTACTGAGCAGTGATCTAACCCTACAGATACCCAGACACCCCATTGTTCAGTGCTTCTCTCCCAACCCCTGGAATTGGAGGTCACCAGTTTAAACTGGTGTTTTATATCACGGTCAATGGGTCCAAAAAGCAAAGTCATTACATTTCTAATATACTACCTGAAAGTGACAAAGGTCAGAGCAGAGTATTGACATGAATGGTGGGTTGGTTATAAATAAGGAGAAGAAAAGAAGTGGCAAAAAAAAAGATAATGTAAAAACAGCAAATACTTGGGAATCTATAATGTTAGTCACTCTGCAAAAACAGTTGGGCAGTTTCTTTACCTTGCAGTTGCTTATATGTTGACACAAAAACCTGTGCACAAATGTTTATAGCAGCTTATTGCATAACAGCCCCAGCCCAGATGTCCTTCTGGGTGGTAAGTGATGAGACTGGCTGCAGTACATCCACACCATAGAATGCACTCAGCAGTAAAAGGGGCACGGGCTGTATACACAGCAACCTGGGTGAATCACCAGAGAACTATGCCAAGTGAGGAAAACCAATAACCCAAAGGTTGCATCCTTACAATTCTATGTATATAACATTCCGAGATGATGAAATTATAGAAATGGAAGATACATGAGTGGTTGCCACTGCTTACAAAAGAAATGGGAGTGGGAGGGAGTAGGTGTGTCTACAAAAGGGCAACATGAAGGATCTTAATGACGAAAATATTCATTATCTTATCTGTCAACATCAAGAGCCAGGTTGTGATACTATATTTTGTAAGATGTAACATTAGGAAACTGGGTAAAGGGCACACAGAATCTCTTATTTCTTCTGAGTACATGTGAGTCTACAAGAAGAAACCAATATGGAACTGACTTATGTAAAGACATTGATCAGTATTAGCTGCTTCTTCTGTAAATGCTGGTTCCTTCTTACCCCCAAAGAGTGTACTTACTGGGCACATTCTCTAGGCTAGTGCTGTCAATCTGCATTTTTAACTAGACCCCAGGTGATCTTAGGCACTGGAAAGCCACTGTTTGAATAGCCAGGGCTACTCGGAACCAGTCAGGACAATACATGGATCATGTCCTTTTCTATTAAGGCTACTTTTGCTGGCCGATGGTGCTACCCCGGGTTCGTCAACTGGAGAATGAAGGGGTGGCATAAGCGATAGTTATCAAGAAAGGAAACCCATCATTTCACTGGTCTTCCAGCTGATGGAAGTTTGCTTTTTCTTCTGCTTTATGTCCTGGCAGAAGTTCACTGCCTCCAGCATCCTCCGCACACACATCAGGCAGCACTCGGGGGAGAAGCCCTTCAAATGCAAACACTGTGGCAAATCGTTCGCGTCCCACGCCGCCCACGACAGCCACGTCCGCCGCTCACACAAAGAGGGCCAGGGCTGCTCTTGCGGCAGCTGCGGGAAAACCTTCCCAGATCAAGACGCCCTGTGCTCCCACATGAAGCTTCATGAAGATTCCTAGCCCTCAGACAGGTTGGGGACCAGGTGGAAACTAAGGACTCGAGTTCTGTCTTTATTTTTCTTGTGTGTGTGTTGTGTGAACAAATGATGGTTCCACTGAAAAATGGGACTGACTGATTAGCTGCAATGACCAGATTTTTCAACTGGTTTTAATGGCTTTTGAAAAAATGTTTTCCGTCATTTCCAATAAGAATGAAATTTTGGTGAATTTACCAATAACTAGTGAAAGCTGGCTGTTAATAGTTCTTGAGCATCCTGGAAAAGAAAAAAAAAAAAACACGAGAGAGGAGGGGCCACATTGAATTTCTGGGGTGAAAGAGAAGCCTTTCCTTGGGCCCCCAATTATATGTCTGTGGCTGTCATCTGTTAAGTTTCTTCCTAAAATAAGTTCTTTTCAAATTCACTCAAGCCAGAGCATCATTAGTATTGTAACTAAGGGTTCAGACACGAGTTGATCTCCCATCTTTAGTTGATTAGTTCTAAACCCTCAGTTCTCACTTCTTTCCCATCTCATGACAAATGCCTGATAATCTGGCCAGCCCAGCACAGAATTACTTGGAGGACAGGGAAGTTACTTATTCACCGCACCATCTATGCGTGACCTTTACCAATTGGGGGAGACAAAAATTAAGAAAGGTTAACAATTTTGCAATAGAAGGAAAAATAAATAAGTGTATTTATATTCAAATTTTAAGGCTGATTTTGTTCCTGTTGAATAGAAAAATTGAATTCTTTGAGGTCTTTCTAATTAGGTGGTTCATGATAGTATATAGAGTATTTAAAAAGAAACCCATAGATGTGAGTAGTTTGGGAATAATCTCTTTTCTGTGTAGGGAGGCTGCAGACTCATCTCGTGGGCAATAATAGCCAACATTTATTGAGTGTTAACCCCATGTAAGGGTACTGCTGAGTTCACTACTATAAAAATGAGCATAAGAACTGGTTCCCTGAAGGGACAAAGCTAGGTCCACCTGACTCCACAGCCCAACCTGTGACCCAGCCAGTATGCTCTATATTAAGACAAGCAACAACAAACTTCATTTCAACATTCATACAGAAAACTCAAGACCAGAATAAAAGTGCTTCGTAGGCACTTTTATTAAGCTACTAAAGCTACTAAATATCACATGGTCCTATTGACAACCTAGGATTTTTCTTCACCCTTTATCCACGGTCCACGTCTCAAACTGGAGTAAATTCAATACGGAACAGATGCCCCTTCCAGAGGGAGGCTCCCAGCTGTGGCCCCGTCCTTAGACAGAAGGGATGCCCATGGAAAAGCAGTGACAGATTTTCCTTTGGGGAATTCTTAGCTTCAGTGACTGGGTCTGAGTAATTGATCCTAATGGGAATGTGCCCTGTTGTTTTAGGGCTGTTTTAATTCATGTTAATTAAGGCAGAACAATGGTCTTCAGAAAAGACTGGGGCTCGTCCTGTAATTAGCCTTTCTTTGACTGCTAGTTCAAAATGTATTTCTGTGCATGGGGTTGAGCGTTATTTTAAAATCAAACACTAAAGTGAACATCAGGAAGTGGTGTGATGCCAATTTTTCCCCCTAGGTGAATAATTCAAATTAACTACTTTGTGTTTTGAACCAGAATAGTAACAAAGGAAGATAATTTTTTTTCTTTTCTAACCAGCACTCCAAGATGCTCGCATGCAAAATAACTTTTCATGGATCATATGTGCCCACACTAACTGAAAACTAGACTGTTTAACTTGACCATTTGGGTCATATTGATCAGGTTACATATGTCAATTTTTGGTTTGGAAAACAATCAACTCATAACATCTTTCTTTAGTAATTACCTTAAGCTCTCTCATGTTTGCTTAAAATGTGTATCTAGCCTATTCCTAAAGATAATTTATATTAATTTATAACAATAATACAAAGTAGGTTAAGTCAAAGACACACCACCACATACTAATAGAAAGTAGAATAAGTTCATATAATTTTGTTGGCTGAAGATTGCTGAAACAACAAATGGAATGTAGATTTTGGAGTTGGACAAATTTGTCTTCAATGTACAATGTTAGGCAACTCATTTAACTGTTGAGGTTTAACATCCTCATTCATATAATAATTATTTGTGAATTTGTTGTGCATGGAGTTGAGTGTTATTTTGAAATCAAACACTAAAGTGAATATCAGAAAGTGGTGTGATGCCGATTTTTCCCCCAAGGTGAATAATTCAAATGAACTACCTTGTGTTTTGAACCAGAATAGTAACAAAGGAAGATAAATTTTTTTACTTGTATAATAAATTACTTGTATTCTAGATGAAACTTAAATCTATTTTTCTCTTAACCTGTTAAGGCAAAAGTGAAACAGAATTAAGGCAAATTTTATTATTAACAGATCTGCTTTCTTTCAATGGTTCTCTGAAGTGTGGTTTCTGGACCAGCCGCATCAGCATCACCTGGGAACTTGTTAGGAAGGCATATTCTCTGGCCCAACTGGATGTCCACTGAATCAGCAATTCTGGGCTTGGGACTCAGCAATCTGTATGCTGGAAAAATAACTAGGCCCAAAGTGACATGCATGATAATGCTGAAGTTCTTAATGGGTCTTTAGGGTGTCCTAGGACTTGGGAAGTTGGAATGAAGGAAGCTAAGGAAGTATACTTGGGGCCTCCAGTAGACTCAGCATTTTGGCCATAAGTCATTGCTCACTTTGTAACCATAATATAGGCAGGTTGGGTTTACAAGGAACTGCCATTCACAACATGATAGAACATCTCAAACACTGTCCCGGGTTGCACAGTGTTTCATTCATGGAGGAGGAGTTAGGTACTTGGAAGCTAAATTTGAAAGAAAAATAGTGTTAAGAATAATATAAAATAGCCCTGGCTAGGTGGCCAGTTAACTCAGTTGGTTAGAGCATTGTCCCAATAGGCCAAGGTTTTGGGTTCAATCCCTGGTCAGGGCACATACAAGAATCACTCAGTGAATGCGTAAGTAGAACAACAAAGTTTTGCCTTTTTCCGCTCATATAAGTAAAAATTTTTTAAAATAACAAAATAGAGATAAACTTACCCCTCATTGATAACTCTTCATAAAATATGAGAATCTTGGAGAAAACAATGTAGTTTCTACCTCATAAGAGGTATATATTCAGCATCCATTTATTATTGCCAAGAATTTTCATTGCTTTGTTGACTTAAAAGAAGTGATAGTATTTTGAGGTGGGATATTCAGCCATAATCCCAGCTCTAAGGCACAGAATATTTAGGGAGAACATTGTGTTCTTGTTTTTGCATATGATAAAATATTCTTTCACTGTCATTTCATCTTACGTTATCTCAGGATTTCCGTAATTATATATTAAAAAGTAGAATAAATTGTGTGTGTTGTCGGCGAAATTTCTCAGGTTTAATGCTTTGTGTCAAAAACAGCTTGCCGTGAAGAAAATATATCAAAGGGATTGGAATTCCATTCTTGATTTTTATAAACTTTAAAATGCTGTGCTCTTCCGTTTGCTGCCATGGTGTGTTCTATTTGACATTATTTCTCTATATCAATTATTTTTTAAGTACCAATAAAAGTAATTGGTAAGATTTTAAAGCCATTTGTGTGATTCTTCCCATTCTTAACCAGTTAAATGCAGCAAGACAATTGAGATGCCAAACACAGTCCACAACTCACTTGAGCTTATTTTTTACAAGATTTTTCCTTTGAAAAGGTGTTCTCCACCTCTGATGGCTGCAAGCCTGTGAGTACTTGAACCTGGGAACATGAGCAAAGTCCTCTTGGAGAATTCCACGCTCCTGGGTTATATGATTTAAAGGTGCCAGAGCCGAATTCCCTTAACTTTGATTTTGAAACTCTCTTCCAGTAAATGTGCAAGGTGTCTTCCAAGCTTATCTCTGCTTTCCAGGTTCTTAAATACCAAATCCCGGCCACAAGGCCCCCTGGGCAAGCCCAAGGCAGGTCTAACTCTGTAATCTCCCAGGGTGACTAGGAGTTTAGGGCTGGGCAATCAAGAGCAGGCATGGGTTGGAATTCTAGTATTTTCCTTGTGCCAAACCAAAGCCCCCCTGAGCTGGCTACAGTTCCTGGAGCCCTGCCAGAAACTTTGGCAATTGTTACAAATGTTACTAATGACCAAAGCCTCTCCTGGTTAACTACTTACCTGCAGTTGATTTTTCACCGACTGACAGGATTTGAGAGGCAGAAATGGGTGTTTTAAATTGAAATGACTAGAATAAATCAAAATGTCAAGAGACACTAAATAATGGGGGTCTGTGCAGAAACCGGTTTAGCTCAGTGGATAGAACATAGGACTGGGGACTGGAAGGTGTGAGGTTTGATTCTGGTCAAGGGCATGTACCTTGGTTGTGAATACATCCCCGGTAGGGGGCTTGCAGGAGGCAGCTGATCCATGTTTCTCTGTCCCTCTCCCTCTCTGTAAAAATCAAGAAAACAAAATACATATATATTTTAAATGGGGGTCTGTGTGTGAGTGAGTTACAAAACAGAAGAGAAGAATGATTCCTGCAACCCCAAACAGGTTTTGGATGTGAAATGAGAAGAGTAGGTTTGTGGTTACGGCCTGAGGCAATAGGACCCTGACTTTCTAATAATAGAAGACGCACGGTCAGACCCAGGAGCCATCCTCGGAGAGAAAGACAGCCAGCCATTCATTTTAAGTTTGTGATGTTTTAATGCCAACTATAGAAGAGGCTTGTTGGTAGTAAAAGGTCCCTACAAGTTAAAGGCCGCTTCTCACTTGTCTAGGATGGGAATCACCACAAATGTCCATTAACCCACAGACGCCCAGGACCCTCCCCCACGCCACTGAACCCTGGGTAAGGGGCGGGGAGCGAGCACCCAGGTGGCTGGGCAGAAAAGCATCCATCACGTTGAAAAGACGCTGTCGCTGTAGTGTACACTGTTTATGGAAAATGCCCAGGATCAAGGGTGGGGTGGGAGCGTAGGCTCTAAACGAAGTCTTTCTAAGAATCTCCAGGAGGTTTCTGGGGCTTTTAAAACCTAGGAAAGAAAATAAGTGAGTGTAGGGTAAAAAAAATGAGACTAGCCCTGGCCGGTGTTGCTCAGCGGCAAGAGCGTCGCCCTCACAAGGAAAGGTCTCAGGTCCAATTCCTGGGCCAGGGCACGCCCCTGGGCTCGCCCCCCCGGCTTGCGGGGAGGAGGAGTGGGAAGTTCAATGGGTAGAGCTTCAGTTTTGCAGGATGAAGAGAGCTTGGAGCTGGACGGCGGCACTGGCTGCACAACCGTGCGAGTGTCCTCCATGCCACGCAGTGGGCTGTACGCTTACAGATGGTAAATTTCATAATGTGCACGTTTCCGCAGTGTTTAAAAGTGGGACTGAGGGTAGGAGCAGGGATCCCCGCTTTTAAAGCCGACCGTGCACCACTTGGCTTTTATGAAAGACCTACATGAGAACCCGTGGCCGCGAACTCAGAGAAATACATACGCAGAGGGGTTCTGTTTTGTTGGGGGACGGGGGACGGGGGGTGAGGCAAAAGGTGGAAACAGCGTTCGGGTTGGTTTGCCCTGAGCCGTGACGGAGGCAGCGCGCACCCCGAGCGGCGAGCGCGGCCGCGCAGCTCCTTCCCGGGAGCCCCACTCGGCAGTCGGGGGCCCCCCGGCCCCCCCCCCCCCCCCCCCAGGGCCTTTCCCCAGCTCCCCGGGGCCTGGCCCTGCTCGCTAGTCCTGGTTCCTCACCCCCTCCTCTCTGACCCCAGCGAGGGCCGGACCGCCCTCCCCGGCCCCCAGGGGCGCCTCACTCCCAGTGTTTGCCCCGCCCCCCTCCGCGGGCTGGGTGCTGGCCACCCGCTGACTCATTGCCTGCATTGATCCTCTAAGAGCGCCAGGCTGGGGGAAGGCTGCGCGAAGGCAGCCCGAGCTCTTAGCGGAGGCGTGGGCTCATAAACGCCCCCATTAGAGGTTTCATTCAATAACAATCTTTGCTAAAGTAAGTGGACTTCAGCCCCCCGCCCCCACTAGAACAGAGGCCACTTCCAATGGGCAGGGAGCACCGCCCGGCCGCAGCACCCGCGTCCACAGAGCCGAATGATTCCTTTAATGAAAAGCTGCATTCTTTGCAGGCCGAAACACACCGAGGAAGGGCCTATTCATTTCGCTGTTGTATCTATTAGCCTATTTATGGACGGCTCAGGCCGCCAGCAGCATTCTCTGGTGTAGGTTACCTCACTGAATGGTGGGTTGAGAAACTGGTTCCCATGCGCGGCACGGTGCACTGCGATCTTGCAAGGCGGTTTAAGTTTTTGTTTGTTTTGTTTTTCATTTCCAGCACAAGTGCACTGTCTTTAGATTCTATTTCAAATCATTCGTCTCATGTAAACCATTTTATATGCGCATGCCTCGGTCATCCAGAGCTCGCGGGTGACATTTTCAAGCACGTTCTTACAAAATATACACATTGCCATCCCTTAACCAAATCTCCTTTCATTATCTATAGATCTTTGGCACCAAATCCTGAGTTCTTTTATGGCAAGAAACCTCTTCCCCTTCTTGCCCTCTCTTCTTCCCGTCCTCTCCCTGGTCTTCCATGAAATAAATGACTGGGGGGGAGAGCATCTCGCAGTCACCAGTCTTGCCCAGCAGGAACTCAATGGTTGTTGATAGAAAAGATTTTGTTGTCGGAAACAGTGTCTAAATGAGACTCCTCATTGCGGGATCTAGGAAAGGAATGGGGACCTGCACGTTGGTGTTTTCTGAAGGTTAGGGTTCAGACTTGAACTCAATTTCTGTTAGTGCAGATCTAAAGATAGTTTTAAATGTTCCGTTGTCTTCACTCATCAATGGGTAATACACACACACACACACACACACCCCGAGTGTGATACAGGAGGAATGAAAGTGCATGCAGTGTTCTTTCATTAAATTATCCCTCACGTTTGTTGTTAGGTGAGACATAAACATAAAAATCTCAGAGGAACTACCAGGAAAGGCCCCTAAACTCACTTCTTGCTGGACCTTCAAATTAAGTTCTGCTAGATCAAAAGGGGAGAGCCCCACCATGAGTGAACCAAGAAAGGTAAAATTATTTCCAGTCCGACTTCCAACTCTGACCCCTGATTAAGTCTAGCCTCGCTGGGCATCTGGGAGGCACGGTCTGCATCTGACCCAAGCCCCCTCCTCCTAATGCTCCTGTTGCTCCCCTTCCTCTGGAACCTTCACTGGCTCCCTCCCTTCCTCGCCTTCATCTGTGAGTATTGGGAACCTCTACTTCCTTCACCCTGACCCCCACGCTCTGCCACATCGCCTAGGCTGGCTTCCACTGCCATCTCCACCCTGACCTTTCTACATTTCTGACTTCCTGTGGAGGAAGTACCTCAATGTGTGTGGGAGGCAACCATTTTGATGTGTCCAAAACTAAACTTAAGGTCTTCCTTAAAATCCCCTTAGCAATGGTGCCTCCAACCGCCATCCGGGAACCTGGCTGTCACACCTCACATCCAGTTTGCATAATTCATCTCAGAAGCCTGAAGTCCATCAGCTTGAGGGGGATGAGACAATAGTTATTACCTCCATTCCCAGCCCTGGCCAGAACACTTCCTTCTAGGCAGAGACATCTTTACAAAGCACAAATCTGTTATCTCTGCTTTGCTCCAGGCGTTTGAATAACTTCCCATTCATAGTCCAAAATCTTTAACCTTAACCTACAAGGCGATTTCAACTTGTGCTCTGGCCACACCAGCTTTCCAACAGTTTTTTTAACAGCCTAATGACATTTAGCCTCGGGACCTTCACTGATTACAGCCCTTGTGCCCAGAGCACTCCCCACGCTTCTGGAATCCAGCTTTTAGTGCTGACTACCTACCTGGGTTTGTATCTTAGGCTCTGCTATTCAACCATTGGTGTGATTTTTTTTAAAAAATATATGTTTTATTGATTTTTTTACAGCAAGGAAGGGAGAGGGGGATAGAGAATTAGAAATACCGATCAGCTTCCTCTTGCACACACCCTACTGGGGATGTGCCTGCAACCAATGTACATGCCCTTGACTGGAATGGAACCTGGGACCCTTGGGTCTGCAGGCAGAAGCTCTATCCATTGAGCCAAACCAGTTAGGTCCATTGGTGTGACTTTTAACTTGCATCAGTTTCCTTAATCTGTAAAATGGGGGATAAAAGTACTTACCTGATTGGGCTATGATAAAGAGGAAGTAAATTCAGATGCCTAATCTTATCTGTGAGGGGAACTTTTATGTGTTCCATGAATGTTAGATACTAATATCAATATTATTTTCTTCTGGGCTTCTAACAAACATAAGGTCCCGTGTTTAATAGGTGACTCAGTAAGTGAATGAACTGTTTATTGGATAAATAAGTGAATGAACAGTGTGTGAAAGATGAGATCTGGACTTGTCCATTATCATTCCCGTAAAACCAAAATGTCCCTGTGTAAGGGTGACAGGGTATATAACAACCTGGAGAGGGAAAGACAAAGTGAGAAGCATGGCATGTGTGAAGACAAGGAGTGGTGAGACATCCTAATAATGAGCTTATACCTAGCGATCAGGCCGATGTCAGCCCGAGATCCACCAGGTGGGAGTGGGGGCAAATGGGAATGCGTTCATTCAGTCCACAACATGCATGGTGCCGAGTGCTAGAGGCCAAGCCCAATGGGTTCAAGGTGTAAAGAAAAGCCACCACTACCCTGTGATGCTTCTAGAAAATCCCGTAGGGCCACCATGTAGCTGCATCTAGACCTAGTGACTTTCATGACCTCAAACTCACTGGTAATGGGAAAAAAGTGAGCACTATATGTAATACTTTAAACAATTGGGGGGAGGGGGGAGTAAAGGTCTGTAGTTGTTAACCTTATAGAGTCAGAATGCAAAGATTTGTCAACAAGGATGTTCTTGGCACTTTTTTCCCCCCAAATGAAAAGAGAAAGTTTGTTTAGAAAGTTACAGAAGTGGTTGAAGTGAGCCAGCTGGGCTGTGTAGGCTCAGGAAACAAGTTACAGGAGCAGAAGGGCCCTTGGACCGTAGGAGAGGGAAAGGCAAGGTGTGGGAGTGATGGTGGTGATGGTGGGGGGAGGAGAGGGAGAAAGGAAGTCCTCCCCCGCTCCCCAGTGGGAGAGGCGCTGCCCTTAGCACTGTTTTTGGTCATGAAAACTGGTAACATAGATGTTCAGCAACAGAGCTTATGGCACTTTGATAAAATGGAGTATTGGGTGATGGTTAAAACTGCAGTTTTTTGAAGAATGTTTGACATTCTTTCTACAAACCTAAAAAGGCTCACAGTATACAGGTTGATCCTTGAATAATGGGGGGCGGGAGTTAGGGGCTCCGAACGCAGCGCAGTTCAAAATCCCCAAACCACTCAATCCCCTTCCCCGTCAGTGGACTCAGCCACCTGCAGCTGGGAGCCGTGCCTTCCACCCAGGTGGGCAGCGGCGGCTGGGGATCTGCGTAGGGAAAGCGAAATACTCTTTTCCACCCGCGGTTTGTTGACTCCGCAGGTGCGAGCCTCAGGATAGGAAGAGCCGGCTGCATCTAATGGGGGAAAGCCGGGCATCCGTGGACCCGCAGGGTTCAAACCCTGGTTGTTCAAGGGCCCGCTCAGCCGCAAAGAACACGAACTCCCTCCAGCAGGGCACGTCTACGCACAGCTTCTGGGTCCCGTCTCCTTGGAGGCGGCCGGAAACTCCCGCTTTGCGGGCGCTAGTCGCTGGCCAGGTGCGGGGACGTTATTAGGTCGGAACCCCCCGCCAACAGGCCTTGTATCTGGGCTGTCGGGGCGTCTGGATGCGCTGGGGCCACCTGCGGCCAGGACCGCCGGTCACTCTGCTGAGCCTCCGTTTCCTTCTCTGTCTAATGAGTTGGTCGGACGATACTGTCGCGAAGCCGAACAAACGTGCAAAGCAGGCACGGTCTCCGGTAACAGTTGCCGTTGAACGGGGTGCAAAGTTGCACCGGAGGAGGAAAGAGAGCAGCGCACAAGAGGCGGCAGGTGGGTTCTGAGGGATGGGGCCGCCGCTCCCGGGGACCGCAAGCCGGTGCGTGAGAGTAAGCGGGTGGCCCCGACGCCGTCTGCGGGCGGTTTCCCTCCCGGAAGCAGCGGCCGCCCGGGTGCACCTCGCCAGGTTTCTAGTCGCTAAGACCGTCCTCCCCGCCGGCCTGGCAGGGGCTGGGCTGCGGGAGGGGCGCAGCCCCCTCCCACGCGCTCTGACCCCCGGGGGGACATTTCTGGGTGAGGGGACGCCAGGGGTCACCGCAGCGGAGACCTCGAGGGGCCGAGGGGCTGTTGGGAGCCTTTCAGGCCCAACCAGAGCTCTCAATGGGAGGGCATTTAATTGGCCTCGTCATTTCCGATCGATTCCCCAATTCAACACATTGAAGGGCACTGGGGTGAGAGGGGCGGAGACGCCACGACCCCCGCCCGCCTCCGGGAACCGGGAAAGGCAGCCGCCCCTGAGCCCCGGCAGAAGGTGGGAGTCGCCCCGCCTACCCGGCTCCCCGCCCCAGCTCCTCCGGCACCTGGGTGCTTGGGTGGTGGGACCTGGGGTGGGGGATGGGGGACCCGGAGGGAAAGCGAGCGACCTTCCTGCAGCCCCCCCCACCCCACCCCCTCGCCCCCCAGCTTCTCCGCAGGACAACGCGAGGGAGGCGAGCGGGAGAGCGGGTCTGGAGAGGAGCAGAATCGAGATTTTTAAAGTGCATTTTTCTTTCTTATCCTCACGGAAAATTGGTGCTTAGCATCCAGCCCCTTAATCGTTTCCGGTCTCTGTCTACCCAGTTCATGCCCGTCCGTCCTCTCCCTCCGGCGGAGGCTGTTTGTAAACGTGTCTGCCCCCACTCATCGTGCCCTGCGCGCTTTCTCTTGGTCCGAAGTCTTTTCCTCAACGTGACTTTATTTAAAAAAAATATTTTATTGATTTTTCACAGAGAGGAAGGGAGAAGGATAGAGAGTTAGAACCATTGGTGAGGGAGAGACAGCGATCGGCTGCCTCCTGCCCGCCCCCCACTGGGGATGTGCCTGCAACCAAGGCACATGCCCTTGACCGGAATCGAACCCGGGACCTTCAGTCCGCAGGCCGACGCTCTATCCACTGAGCACACCAGCCAGGGCGCGCAGTGTGACTTTAAACGGGCGCCCGGGGTCCCCCGCAGCCGGGCGCGGTTCGGAGCCGGTGTCGTCGCTGTTGGGCATTTTAAGTACCTCCAACTTTCCAACATGAACATACAGCTGTGCCGAACTCCGGCTACTTCCCCGGCTGCTTTCCATCCGAATCAATTTCTAGGTGCGAGCTCCTGGGCCCAAACGTAGGTCCGGAATGGGGGGCGGGAGCGGGTGTGCCGACGACGGCGCAGTGACCGCCCAGGGCCAGAGCCTCAGCGGGGACTAGGACCATTTTCTTCTTTGCACGCCCTCCGCTCTCGCTGTCGAGCTGTCCCGGCGGCCCCGGGTCGGTGGCGCTGGGCTGGGCGGTGTGGGCGGGAGCGGCGGCGGAGGCCCCGGCTGTGTCCTGCGGGAGAGGCCGCAGGTCCCGCCAGGTGACCTCAGGGCCCGGCCCCGCCCCACCCCCTGCATGGGCGTGGCATGGGGGGGGGTCGTGACAATGGCTGTGATGACAGGTGGCCCTCCGCAGAGCTGCTGGCCATGGGGGTGCGCAGTCTCCCCCTCCTTTCTCCTCTCCCTCCCTAACCCCACGCCTTCGGACCTCCCCCCCGTTCCTCACCCGCGGCTGCCGGAGCCCCCACGCCTGGGTGAGTGGGACGCCCTGCTGTTGAGAAGGCTGGCCCGAGGCTAGAGAGGGTGTGGGGAGCGGGGCTGCAGAGGTACGCGTCCTGCACGGAAAGCTCAGGCTCCTCCCCACGCGGCCCGCATCCCGAGCTGCAGCTCCTCCCCCCGCCCCCCGCCCCCCAACAGAGGCTGGGCCAGCTCACTTCTCACTCTAGGGAGCTGCCCAGGTTACAGCTAGAGACCAGCCTACCGTGGAAAGGTGCTAACTGGTCCTCGTGCCTGCTTACTAAGTGGGGCAACGGGTTGCTTTTGATGCTTTTTCTTTCCGCTGAATGGCCCTGGTCCTGAGAGACAGAACTGAAACGAGGCATCCAGGCCCGCAGGCAGTCTCCCTCCCTCCCCTACTCTTGTCCTGCTGTTTCACCAGCTGGTCCTGGAGTGAAAGGGTGAAGCCTTAAATGCAACCTTGTTGCAGAACCTTCTCCTGGCATTTTGTGAAGTTTTTCCATTATTCACTTGCTCTAAGTCTGGTTCCTCTGTATATATTCCTCACTACTGCTTAAACTTCTTGAATATAACAAATTGCATCTTATACTTCTTATGTTGGTTCACTGATAGAAGAATATACATGTAAGACATATTTTTGATACACTGAATATGTTTTTGGTATATTACCTGCCTACCTGTATGCTACTATTTGGGCAAGAGATGAAGCTAGGACTAAAATAGCAACAATTGTGTTTATGGCAGTAGGCTGCCTCCTAGGCTCACTGCCCTTGAACCTTCAAGAACGGAAAGGCCCCTTGAGTTCTGTGGGGTGGGGAAACATGGGTGGGTAAGCTCCTCTATCTGGATCACTGTGCTTCACCTAGCTGAGTTCCACGGCCTTTACATCCCAGCTTAATAGTTACTCCTCTGGGAAGAAAACTCATTGGGACATTTCCCCATAAAAGTAGAAAACCTAAATTCTCAGGCATCCCCCCTGTTGAGTGGGTTAATTGAAATGGGTAATCTCTTTCTGATGGTCTGTAGTCATTGTAAGTGAAGGAGTGAGAGTCAAGGGAAGTATATCAGCTGTACGGGAAGTATGCATTCAGTGGTGAGCTAGAGTCAACCAGAAGGTTTTGGGACATGATGCAGTAGGAATGCAGGAGAGCTTTTTGAAAGGCAAACATTGTGAAGAGAATTTGGGGGACGTAAAAGGTCAGCATTTAAAAAAAGGGATAGCCTTGGCCCATGTGGCTCAGTTGGTTGAAGATCAAACACGCATGGAAAGGTTGCTGATTCAGTTCCCAGGTAGGGCACATGCCGGGGGTGCAGGCTCGATCCCCAGTGTGGGGCATGCAGGAAGCAGCCGATAATTCTCTCTGATCCTTGACATTTCTATCTTTATCTCCCTCTCCCTTCCTCTCTGAAATCAATAAAAATCTATTTTTTAAAAATGGTCAAAGTAATCATCAGAGAGATGCAAACTAAAACTACAGTGAGGTATTACTTCACACCTGTCAGAGAAGCTACTCAATAAATCAGTAAACAAGTGCTGGCCAGGATGTGAGAAAAGGAAACCCTACTCACTGCTGGTGGGAATGCAGACCGGTGCAACCACTGTGGAGAACAGCATGGAGTTTCCTTAAGATATTAAAAAAAAAAAATGGAACTGCATTTTGACCGAGTAAAACCACTTCCGGGTATATATTCTAAGAATCCTGAAACACCGATCAGAAATAATATAGGCATCTCTCTGTTTATAGCAGCATTATTTACAATAGCTAAAATCTGGAAACAGCCCAAGTCCTATCAGTAGATGAGTGGATAAGAAAGTTATTGTACATTTGTGCAATGAGATATTGCTCAGCTGTTTAAAAGAAGGAATTCTTACCCTTTAAGACAGCATGGAGCCAAGACTGGTTTGGCTCGCCAAGACTGGTTTAGCTCAGTGGATAGAGCATCGGCTTGCAGACTGAAAGGTCCCAGATTCGATTCCGATTGGGGGTATGTACCTTGCTTGTGGGCACATCTCCACTGTGGGGCGTGCAGGAGGTGGCCGATCGATGTCTCTCATCGATGTTTCTGACTTTCTATCTCTCTCCCTTTCTCTCTGTAAAAAAAATCAATAAAATATATTTTTAAAAAAAGACAGCATGGATGGATCTGGAGAGTATTATGCTAAGCAGAGAAAGACAAATACCATATAATCTCACTAATATTTGGAATCTAATGAACAAAATAAATCGATGAGCAAAATAGAACTAGAGGCATGGATACACTGAACAGACTGACAAATGTCAGAGAGGAGTGGGTTGGGGGAGAATAGATAAAGGAAGGTGAAAGGATTAGCTTTTTATTAGTAGGTACCTGATATATACACTTTTTCTTTCAATTATTTTTTCCTGTTTTTGTCTATTATTTTGCTTTTGTCTTTTATTGATTTTTTTACAGAGAGGAAGGGAGAGGGATAGAGAGTTTTTAGCAACATTGATGAAAGAGAGAGACATCGATCAGCTGCCTCCTGCACGCCCCCCAACAGGGATGTACCCACAACCAAGGTATATGCCCTTGACCAGAATTGTACCTGGGACCTTTCAGTCTGCAGACCTACGCTCTATCCACTAAACCAAACCGGTTTCAGCTGCTTTTGTCTTTTATTACACTCAGTGAGACAGGGAAAACAGGGAGCTTCATAATAATGTCTAATATTTCTGTGAGCAGTTCCAAATTGTGTTAATATAATCCCTTTCTCCCCCATAGTTCTGTTCTGGATTTCACTGTGAACTGTCGCCTCCAAGGGAGGTTCAGTGAGGGGGCTGAGAGGCAGGGCAGTGCATGGTGGCTGATGTCGTTCAGGAGGAACAGGAAGCTCCTTCAGCCAGAATTCTAGAATAGCTTAACTGGATGGGGCAATGCTTGTTTTCTTTTTCTTCCTTTTTTTTTTGTTTTTGTTTATTTGTTTTATAAATACACTTTTATGTGGTTATTAGTTTTAGTTCTGAATCCCATGCTGGTTTGAGTTGTCTCAAGTGAAAATTTTACATGAAAGATCCATACTCAGCTGCCCTTCTACAGTTGTTCTTTTTGTTGTTTTTATTTTGCTGATTCTCACCCACTGATTTTTATTTTTTAGAGAGAATGGAAGTGAGAGAGGGAGGGAGGAAAAAATACCCCACCACATTTATGTATCTCTCACATGAATTGGTTGCCTCTTGCATCCCCCTACAACCCAGATATATGCCCTTGACCAGGAATCGAACCCGAGACCCTTCCATCCATATGCCAACACTAACTACTGAGCCATGCTGGCTAGGGGTGCCCTTCTATGGTTTTATTATAGCAATGTGGACATCAAGTGAAATCTAGACAATAATAATTAAATTAATCCGAATTGAATCTGTAAACAATGTAAAATTTTGATTCATATCTCTTAGTTCAAGCTACAAATAGGGTGAAATCATCTGCATCCTTCCAATTCAATCAGCTGGGTGTTTCTTTTTATTATTTAAACAGCTCATAATTTATCTATTCCTGTTAATCTAGTTTTCATACTCAGAGAGGATTATGTTAATATCTTTTCCACAGATGGCTTTGATAGTCTGGTTTTATAATATGTACTTCCATAACTTGCTGAGATTTGCTGGGAAGCATTTTAAATATTCCCTTAAACTCCAAATCACAACTTTTATGCAGAAATATGCTCATTCTTCAGTCTTATAGCAATTTAGTTTGCTGAACAAGAAACTCCAAGTTATTAAAAACATTTTGTCTAAAAGAATTTGAGTCAGAAAATTTCTGAATTATCATTTGAAGTAGTTTGGTTGAGATCATAATCCATTTTGTGGGGAGGTTTGGGGCATAAGTTTTGTGAGGACACACAATCTTGACCATTTCCCCCCTAGTCCTCTGTATACATTTCTAGTGGCATGTCTTCTGAGCAAACACTGGGTGCTGATTGAACATTTGCTCTAACTCACGCAAAAGGCTTCTTGCTTGAAATTGATTTGTTGAGTTTTAAAATGCCTCTTAGAATAAGAACCCCCATTAAATTTCATCTTGGAAAAAGAGCAGTATGTTTGATTGACATCACCAGGAATGTCTGTATGCTGCATATGTACAATTTGTTGTAGTCATTATATTTAACATGTCTCATTTTGAGAGTATGACCTTGAGTTGTCATTATTTTAGAAAACATGGACTGGTTAGGACATCCATTAATGTCCTAGGACAAATGCTATAGCAGAATCCCCAAGGGAGACAGGGATTTTACTGGTCTCTGGACACAGGAATCCATTTGTTGGAGCGTATGCAGAGTGTGATGAGCTGTAAAATGAAGTTAATTTCTGTGCCAGACCAAACTAGGTGAAAGATGGAGCAACTGAATAAGATGAAGGCTGTATTCTCTCCAGAGGGAAAAATAACGGCATTTTCTCAAATATTGTCACCTGTGTGTGTGGTTTATTTAACAAGGCCCATGTAGAACAATAAGGAGGAACGTAATTTAACTAGGAGCTCCAAGTCCGTGACTAGGAAGCCCTCATTGTGAAATCTTTAATTTCAGGTTGGACTTCATGCAGAGTAGGAGAAGAAAAGAAGACAATACCTTATTGCTAAAAGCATCCTGTAAGTGACAAAGCTGTTAATACCGCTCTTGTGAGTTGTTATAGTCGAGAGTTTTAAAACAGAACTGGCATTTTCTATCTTCCATTTAGGGTACTGGTTATTGAAGCTGGAATAGCATAATGCTTTTGTTTTATATTTACTAGTAGGAGTTAATTTTGTTGAAGTTTGGGGGTATTTTTTAAGATGAGATTCTCTTTAAGTTAATAGTTTATTATTTTCCATGGAAAGTTTTCCCCCTCCTGTTTACAGTTGTCCTATTATTTGTAAACACAACATACACTGTATTAGAAGCAAAGCCCGCATTTTAATCTCCCCTCTCCTCCTCACCCCCACTCAGTCATAATTGTTTTGTAAGCAGAGTATTAGCTTTACCATGATGCCCAGTATGAAAATTCAGCTTGGAGATTTTTAAGTTGTTGTATTTAAAAATTCCACCTATTTTTGCATATCAAGGAGCTAACCTCCTATTTTCTGACTGGTGGGTAAAAATTAAGAGCATAGACGTAAAAGAGATATCATTAATTGTATGATTTGGGACAACAAACTGCTCTGAGCTCAGTTCCCTATTTGTAAAATGAGGAGGATAATTCCTACCACACAGGCTTTTTGTGTGTATTAAATAAGATATTTTATAAGTTTGTAGACCAATATCTGGTTCAAATATAGTGGTATCTTTTCCAATTACTGTATGATTTATATTATTTCTTTTTAAAAATAGGATTATAGTTTATTTTCAAAGCTTTAAATGCCCTGTTCAAAATTTTTACTTTCTAAATGTAATATTTTATGTGCCTGTTCCTGTTTTAAATACTTTTTAGTGGATTTTATTATCAGCCTCGTTGCACAGATGAGGAAATTGAACTACAGAGAGAAAAAGCAATTTGCTCAAGTGGAGGGTAAACCTGTGAATCCCACAGGCATCACATGCAGAGGTCTTTTTATTCTTAACTTTATAATTTTTTGAATAGGTAAGACAGTCACATGGTTTAAACGTAAAATAAGACACATGAAATAAAAAAATATATACAATGAATTATTTTTCCACTTCTTGTGTCTCCCATTCTCATAAGCAACCAGGTACTAGCTTTTTAGGTGTCCTCCAGAGTTTTGTTATGCATGTGAGACAATAAATATCTGTGTCTTTTTCCCTCCCCATTTTCTTCTATATGAACTTCTTAAATTTATCAAAATATCTGCAAAACCTTTTCCCATCAGATCCTAGAGCATTTAGCATTTTCTCATTCTTTTATAGAGCTATGTAATTCTCCATTGTATGACACAGTGTAGTTTACTTTGTTCATCTATTGATGGCCCATTGTTTCTGATCTTTGTGTCGTAATTAATGCAGCAAATGCATAACCATGTGTGAAAGTATAATTAGATGCATCCAGATGTGGTTATATACTGTTCTCATGTGTAATATTGATAGATATTGCCAAATTGCAGTCCAGTGTAAGAGGTTGTGCATTCCCTTACAGCCTTGCCAAGTGTGTAATCCAATTTACGGAGTTTTGCTAATCTGATACATGAAAGATGGTAACTCAGAGCAGTTTCAATTTGCACCACTTATTATATATGGCATTTCATAGCCTATATTCTTAACAATTGTATTGAATGGCCACTAAGTATACTAAGGAGCCCTGGTTGAAAAGACAAATTTTTATTCTCCCATTTTAACATTTAATTTAGGATACGTGAACTCAAAGTTATTGCTTCTATTATTTTGCCCTAAAAAGGATGTCAGATTCCCTGGTCTACTTTCAAGTTTCAGAGACAAAATAAGGGTAAAGATTCACCATCAGAGACCAGGTGGGTGGGAGCTGGCTGGGCCTGGGACTCCTGGGTGCTCTTCATCCTGGGCGTGGCTGAGGTGCTCATTTGACCTCAGCCACTTCACCCACTACCCACTGTTTAATTGTTTGCAAATTTGTTGCACTCCAGGGTTTGATTGCAGGTGGAATTCTATTATACAAATTTTTCACTTGAATTTTAATTATTTCTTATCTACATACATTCTTTAGATTTGAATAGAATTTCTTCTGAAAAAGCACCCCTTTCAGGAGCCATGGTTTGGTGCCCCAGGCCACCCCAAATAAATATAAATTCTTTGTGTATTTTATTATAACTTTAAGATACTATGTCCCTTAGTGTATCTTCTTCCAGCAGACTGCCTCCCTGAAGCCCCCCACTGTGTAGAAAATCAAAACCTGCCATTGCTTGAGCCCCTTATAAACACGCCCATCAAAGCATTGCTCAGACAAAGCTTGAACATTACCTTCTCCAGCACCGCCTTCCATCTTTATGCACCTACAGGCTGTTAGGACATTTTTCTTTGTACTTAGTTGCAATGTACCTTACGGTGGCTGCTGTCTGTTGGTGCTGCCCAGAGCAGGTGGAATCTCTAGTGTAAAACCATTTCCTTTGTGTGTTGAAGACATTGTTGTGCTTTTCCTGAGGATTTTCCTGTCTTTCACACCCCATACACCTTCAACCATTTCTCAAAAGGCATTTAGACATCAGATCTAGGGGAAGCCTCTGTGGAGTGGAAGAGAGATTTGAAATTTGAGAACAATGTATCGGTGCTTTTCATATAGTTATTAAACATATCGATATGTAAGTCCCCTTCTTAGGTGCTTAGGAGGGGAAAGGTAGCAGGAATGACTGTGCACGCCCTCCAGGAATTTATAATCTAAATGGACTATAGTTTATATACAGTACAGACTATGGCAGCATAACTAGGAGCAGCATGTGATTGTTAGGGTTGGATGACTGATAGAAGAGCATGGCTTTGGAATCATGTATAGAGATAAGACCAGTATCTATTTTAGGTTCCGTAGTAGAAAAGGGAGCCTAAGGCAAGGCTGGTGTGCTGATTCTTTCTTGGAGGTGGGATCCCAGGGCGATAAGAGTGAGGGAGCCCTAACTGGATAGAGCGTTGGCCTTTGGACTGAAAGGTCCCAGGTTCAATTTCAGTCAAGGTCAAGGACATGCACCTTGGTTTTGGCACAGCCCCAGTGGGAGGTGTGCAGGAGGCAGCTGTTTAATGTTTCTCTCTCATCGATGTTTCTAACTCTCCCTCTCTCTTCCTCTCTGTAAAAAAATCAATTATATATATATATGTATGGATATATGTATGAGTGAAGGAAAATGAGGTAGGGAAGGATGGGAAGAAAATATAAGGTGATATGTGTCTAAATTCCTGCTGTGGGAAGAAGATACACAAGCTCAGTCACAGGGACCTCTTCGGGATGCTATGCAGAAACATCTTAGAAGCTATCTCAGAAGGGAAAGGAAGAGGGACCTCATCTGCAGTCTGTGGGAAGGTAGCTGTGCATTTCTGGGTGGTGTCCCTGACCCTTGCTAGCCTCTGGGGAAGCTCTGCAGCCTGAGATTTCAGTTAAGGCGAGACGTTGTGGGAGGCTGGTGGCCTCAGGTGGAGCAAGTAGCCAAGGACTCCGGAGTCAGGCATGGCCTAGATGAGCTGAGGTGGCCGAACAGAGGTATCTAGTAGGTCAGGTGGGAGATTTACCCTCTGATAGCAAAGAAATTACTCTCTCTTTGTTCACTTTCCCTAAAGATGATGTTTGCCTTCTAGGATTAGTGTGGAAATTAAGTGAAACAATGATAACATAATGATAAATGCTGTATGATAGTATCATCTAACATTTACTGAGCATAGACTATGCTCCAGGCATGGTGTTAAGCATTTTATATTCATTACTTTATATAATCTAAACAATAATCCATTGAGGTAATATTTATTGTTTCATTAGCAGACGAGGAAATAAAGGTTCAAAAAGATTATGCAGTGGCAGAGCCCAGATGTGAATCTAAGTCTGGGTGACTGAAGAGTATGAACATATAACTAGTACACTTTGTTCCCAATTGTTCATTTATTTCTTGATTTCAAGAGAGGAAGAGAGAGAGATAGAAACATTTTTTAAAAATATGTATTTTATTGATTTCTTACAGAGAGGAAGGGAGAGGGACAGAGAGTCAGAAACATTGATGAGAGAGAGACATCGATCAGCCACCTCCTGCATGCTCTCCACTAGTGATGTGCCTGCAACCAAGATACATGCCCTTGACCAGAATCGAACCTGGGACTTTTCAGTCCGCAGGCCGACACTCTATCCATTGAGCCAAACTGGTTTCGGCTGTTCATTTATTTCTTAATTCATTTTTTTCACCAAATATTTTTGAGAACCTATTATGTGTCAGGTATGTTCCAGGTGCATGGGACACCTGTAAACCAAACCACAATTTTCTCTCTCATGGAACTTAAATTCTAGTGATAGGGAGTGGGGGATACATTGGCCAGAGAACAGACATGGGGAATGAGTAGATGTGTTGTGTCAGAAAACAGCAAGTGCTGTGTGGCCTGAGAGACTGAAAGGTTGCCAGTTTGATTCCCAGTCATGGCACAATCCCAGGTTGGGGCACATATGCAAGGTAACAGATCAATGTCTGTCTGTCTCTCTTTCTCTTTCTCTCCTTCCTCCTTCCCTTTCTCTCTCTAAACAAGTTCATGGGTGAGGATTAAATAAAATAAATAAATAAATATTAATGAAATAGCCGAGGCTGGTTTGGCTCAGTGGATATAGCGTTGGCCTGTGGAGTGAAGGGTCCCAGGTTCGATTCTGGTCAAGGGCATGTACCTTGGTTGCAGGCACATCCCCAGTGGGGAGTGTGCAGGAGGTAGCTGATCTACATTTTTCTCTCATCGATGTTTCTAACTCTCTATCTCCCTTCTTCTCTGTAAAAAATCAATAAAATATATTAAAAAATATATATTAATGAAATAAATAAGAGCCAGCCTGTGTGTCTCAGTAGTTGAGTATCAACTCATGTACTAGGAGATCGCTGCTTCAATTCTTAGTTAGGACACATGCCCAGGTTTGGGGCTCAATCCCCAGCAAGGGCATGAAGGAGACAGCCGATCCATGTTGATATTTCTCTCTCATCGATGTTTCCATCTCTCTATTCCTCCCACTCCTCTTTCTCTCAAAAAAAAAAAAATCAATAAAAACATATTTTTAAAAAAGAAAGAAAATAGCAAGTGCTGTGGAGAAAAGCGAAGTCCAGCAGGCCAGAGAAACCAGGATGCAGGCAAGTATAATCTGACAAAAGGCAAAGGTCATGGGGTCATGGGAGGATGTCCAGCAAGGAGTCTGCAGTCTGAGAAGCAGGAGTTTAAGGGAATAGGGTTGTAAAGTATAGTATAGTATAGAGAGTATAGTCAGTAATATTGCACTATGTTTGATGACTAGATTTATTGGAGGGGATCACTTCATAAGTTATATGAATGTCTAACCACTGTGCTGTACACCTGAAACTAATATAATATTGAATGTGAACAGTAATTAAAAAATATTTCAACTCTTCAGAGAAAACTGTGTGATAGTAGGATAGTACTGGGGGCCAGGCTGGTGGAGGCAGAGGATGGACTGAAGAGCCATAGCGTAGGAGGAGTAGGAGTGGGGGTGCAAGGTGCAGATCACACAGATTAGGGGAACCTGGAGGCCACTGGAAGGATTTGGCTTGTACTCAGAGCAACGCATGTTACATTATAATTCTATATGATGTGAACCCACTTACTACAGCAAAGCATTTTTTCCAATTGCAGTTGTTTTTCATTCTGGCTCTGTCCTCAGCACAGCATTGAATCTACTCTTGCTAAGATCATTAATAAACTCCTAATTGGCAAGAGCATGTACACTTTCCAAATCTTATCAGCTCTCTATTGCATTTAATATCTATTTGACATGTATATAAAATATACTTCTTCATACTTGAGATGCTATATATAGCACATTAAATGTAAATTAATCATAAGCTGCAACCACATGTTGAAAATTGTTATATGTATGATTAGAACCAAATTCAGGGAACAGTGTGTAGGGGGAGCCTTCACAGATTTAAGCAGTTTTCTTGACCCCAGATACAGCTGGTTCAAACTGAATTAATTGGGTGGCTTCAGGCAAGTTACTCAATATTTCTGTGCTTCATTTTTCTCATCTTCAAATATCTTTAAAAGATTATTGCGAATAGCTTGTTGTTATACCCATTCTGTGGATGGGCAAACAAATCCAGAGGGACAAGGAACCAATTTCATATCCCTCCTCTGAACAGAGACAGCTATTCATTTGCCCCAGTGAAAGCTGGCAATAACCATCACCCATGCTTCCATAGAGAGCCATCTCAACTCTGCAGAAGTGGCCTAAGGCAGGGACAGCTCACGAACAACTTGCTTTCAAAATAATTTTAGATCCACTCTGATTTACAGATAAAGGGGCACTTGAAGCCATGAAATCTATACAATCATGACTATAGTAATCCTACTATGGCTTAGAAAATTTAAAAGCAAGTATAACCAAACAGTCATCCATTATTTGAAAAATAGTGGTATACATGAATATCTATAAAACACATGTTCTTGAGACAGCCTTAAGACTAGTCCTTGCCGAAACCAGTTTGGCTCAGTGGATAGAGCGTCAGTCTGTGGGCTGAAAGGTCCCAGGTTTGATTCTGGTCAAGGGCATATACCTTGGTTGCGGGCACATACCCAGTGGGGGGCGTGCAAGAGGCAGCTGTTCGATGTCTCATCGATGTTTCTAACTCTCTATCCCTCTCCCTCCCTCTCTGTAAAAAGTCAATGAAATATATAAAAAAAAAGACTAGTCCTTTATCCTTAAGATTAGTAAAATTTACATTAATGTAAATGGAATGATATTATAGATTATAAGTTATGAAGCAGTTAGAAACTGAGGGAAGGCAGAAATCAACAAAGAAGAAAATGAAAGAAAGATTGACACATAAATAAAATAAATATCTGGTTATTTAGAAAAACAACAACAAATAGACAAGTCTGACCAAGCAAAAATGAAGAGAAAATACCAATTAAAAAGATTAGGAGTGCCCTGGCCAGCATGGCTCATTGGTTGGGTATCGTCATGTGCACCAAAAAGTTGCAGGTTCAATTCCCAGTCAGGACACATGCCCAGGTTTGGGTTCAATCCCTGGTGGGGGTTGTGCAGGAAGCAATTGATGGATAGTGCTCTCTTATACCAATGTTTCTCTCTCTCTTTCTCCCTCTCCCTTTCTCTCTCTCTAAAAATCAATTAAAAATCTTTGGATCTCTCCAGTTTGGCTCAGTAGATAAAGCATTGGTTTGTGGATTGAAGAGTCCTGGTTTTGATTCTGGTCAGGGCACATACCTCAGGTACCTCGGTTGTAAGCTGAATCACCTGGTTGGGGCTCATGTGGGAAGCAGCCAATTGATGTGTCTTTCTGACATCATCGTTTCTGTGTCTCTCACTCCTCCTTCCACTCTCTAAAAAAAAAAAATCAATGAAAAAACCTTTGTGTAAGGATTAACAACAACAAAAAAATCTTTAATAAAATAAAAAGAAGAAAGTCCTGACAACATGGATGGACCTTAAGGGCATATACTAAGTGAAATAAGTCAGCTAGAAAAAGACAAAGACTGTATGATATATTAGAACATAATAATATGCTATAAAAATTAATTTCACTTGTGAGTTTTTAATTAATTTTTTTGAATGCGGCTGTCAGACAATGTAAAATATTTCTATTGAAGAGTGCTGGACTAGAATATTGGAATATTCCCTCAATGTTAGAAAAATCTATTCTGAGTTTGGGTTTGGGGAAGAAGAGTTTGTTATTACAAATTTGCTCCGTTTCCTGCAGAGAAGAAAAAATGGTATCATCATTATCATCATATTCTTCCTCTGGGCATGAGCAACACTTACCTGATCTCCTAGATAATGTAGGCATTAAGACAATGCAAGATCCCCAAATAACGCCATAAGTAATATTGTTGCATCAAAGTGGCTATGACTGGAGAATGGGTGTGGTCTTCATAGGACTGTTATCATATTGCTATATTCTGACCTGGCTGCACTAAAAAGTAAGATAAAAAGAAAAGATGGTTAAAAAGCAGTAGGGACGCTGTCCTGAAATAAAATTGCCTCCTTACTTTGTCCTTGCCCAGTTTAGCATCAGTGCCTTATTGATCAGAATTAGGAAGTTAATAAGGTTTGGGCTAATTAATCAGGTGGGTAGGGACTGGAACAGCATTGCATAGCTTAATCAAGTCATCAAAACTCCCAAGCCATGAAGAAGGTAATTAAAGGAAAAGGATGCCTGTTATATAGTAACAGGAAATCAGGGGCGGACAAGGGCAAGATAGAGATCCTCCATTTTCCTTTGTACACTTCTCTGATATAAATCAGACCCAATGACCAGAGCTCATTGCTCAGCTTCCTATCAGAGAATTAGTTGAATGCATTTGTAAATCACCTCATTGGGTAATTTACTTGCCCTAAACCAAATGTCAATGAAACTATACTCATTTATAACAAAGTTTGTCTTGGCTAGGTTCTACAGGAATGAGCTCTTTCGGGTAACCTGCAGTTGTCATTCATGGCCGCAGCCATTTTGATTTATAAGCAACAGATAATTCAGTAGTTGATTATTCAATGGATACTGAGAATCTGAGCTTCCAAACATTGTGCTAGACACTGTACCATGCACCTTATAAACTGTAAGGATCTATTTATTCAGATAAGTTATGCTGTGAGGCAAATGCTGGAGAATCTTGGGGAATCTTGCCTAATCCCTGGGCCTTCCTCTATTGGTCCCTGCTCAGCCCTCCCTCAAAATAATCCATTGTAAATAAGAACTATGGAGAAGGCGTGGGGAGGGAGAAGATGAGAAAGTAAAGGCAGAGATTACTGTGCGTAATGGAGACATCATTATGTGTGGATTTGACTCTCTTGGCTTGGGAGTTGACTAAAGAAGCTGAAGTTTGCAGCTCTTCACACTGGGTCTGATCTTGCAGTCTAATGAGAGTATCAGCAAAGCACTACTATATCTGGGGGATAACCAAAGGAGGCCAAGAGAAGAGCCCATTGCATTTAGGAAGCAGAACACCTAGGATCCTTGTCAAGAGCATTACAGTAGAGTGGAGAGAGCAGAAGCCAGATGACAGGGAGGCAGTGTGACCCTCACTCAGCTTTCTAGGCTTCCCCTACCTCTCTCCAAACTCTCTCTTCCTCCCCCTCTATTTCAGGACTTTTAGGTCTGTGAGGACCTTTTGAGCTAATTACGATCTGAATATTCCCTGTTTTTCCTGCTGCAGTCTAGTCTCTGATTCCTTGAGTTCTTCCAGTTCTTAGTAACTCTTATTAGCATGTGAATGAGAAGTATCTCTAAATTAACTCATCTATTCACTATAATGTAATTTCCCCCAGGTTAACTGGGAAAATCCTGAAAATAAATAAAAGAAATGAGGGAATCCTATCCTTAATAGATATTAAAATGTTTCATAAAATGACAGTAAGTGAAACAGTGTGGTGGTCACAGCTGACTCTGTGGATCAAGAACATACAGATATTATATTAAATTTTAGAAAACATCACTGTTTAACACAAAACAATAAAAATGTATGTTGTGATTTATAATGTGTATTAAAGTAAAATATATGACAAAAACTATATAGATCAATGGTATAGAACAGGAAGTACAGAATATAGAAGCCACTGGAAGGGAATGCCTTCAAATTCTGGCCCACTCCATGCTTAAGTCACAAAACAAGGGAAAACGTGCCCTTTATTCTATCAAAAATCCATGCTCTAGAATAGCTTTCTCTACAAGTTCCTCCTCCTCAGAATCAATGACTTCATCCTCCTTCTCTTCAAACACTCCAGTCTCCCTATCTCAGAAGTACAAGGACAGTAACATTATCACTATTGTTATCAATAACCTCCTCACCATCAACAACCCTAAATCCTCCCTCTAAGCCATAATAGAACAACACACCTGAAACTCTTCCAACTATCTCCCTTCTCTATCTTTCACCACACTCCCCTCCCTTTCATGACCAAAGGTTTGCAAGGAATTTCGCACACTCACTGTCTCTATCTCCACACCTCCCATTCTTCCCACTCCCTCCACTCCATTTAAAAGATCTTCCTTTGACTGGAGAAACCATCTTCTTCTGGTCTTTCCTATGTGTGTTGGCATCTGTAGAACTCTGTCCTACCTGACCTCTGTGCACACTTCTCCAGATCCATGGCTTCCACCACTATTTGCTAATGAGTCTCTCATCTATACCTTCAGCCCAAATCTCTCTCCTGAACTTCAGTACATCTGGCCATTCATTCATTAAACAGTTCTTTACTAGAAGTGACTGTTTCTGGGAATATAAAAGGCAAACAAGATTTGACTCCAGCCCTAACTAGTTTGGCTCAGTGGATAGAGGGTCTGTCTGCAGACTCAATGGTTCCAGGTTCGATTCCGGTCAAGGGCATTGTACTTTGATTACGGGCACATACCTGATGGGGAGTGTAGAGGAGGCAGCTGATAGATGTTTCTCATCAATGTTTCCAACACTATCCCTCTCCCTTCCTCTCTGTAAAAAATCAATAAAATATATTAAAAAAATATTTGACTCTACCATTTCCTCCTTAAAGTCAATGTTCGAAAATATAATCCTATTTCCCTTTAAATCTCATCTTTCTTATGGGATCTCTATTTAAGAAACACCATTGGGCACACCATCTGTTCAAATTTATCCAAACTGAAATCTATTTGTGAATCTTCCATCAACCTCCTTCCTAAGTTAATTAATCATCAAGATCTCTGTTTTTTACCTCCCTTGTCTGGCTGGCAGAGTGTTCTAATTTTTCCAGATTCAGCTTCCCTGACTACCTTCCTCCAGTAGGAAGGTTAGAGACCTTTGGAATATTTTTTTATTTCTTATTTCAGCCACTTTCCTTGGGAATCTCTCATAGCTCTAACATACCCATTATTAGCACCTGTCTGTCAATCATCCATCCATCTATTGGATGTAGTACATCCATATCCATATTTATGTCCCAATTTCTTTTGTTGACATAGAAACTTCCCTCAGTAGATATTTTCTGTCTGATCATCACATATCCTTAGCATGTAGCACAATAAATGTTTGTGGAATGAATAAAAGAACAGCAAATGAATAAATAAATAATGAATGAGTGTTCTGGAAAGAAAGGGAAGGTTGGCCTTACTGCAAATCCATCCATGGTTCCCAAGCAGGAGTGACAGTACACACACTGATGTGTTATAGTAAGTTGTAAGGTAATTCACCAATACTTGTGTTTTTTTCCAATAACATACCCAAGTTAAGCAAGTTGTTAAGAAAAGCGGGGATGATTTGAGGTTCTCCATACAATAACATCACTTTTACTCACTTGCTTTCTTGATTATGGGGAAAAAAGGGTAAAGTTGTACGTGGCCAACCAGGACTGGTGCCTGGACTTGGGGATGCTGAGACATGTGCTGTAAAGCTGGACAGCATCTGTGAGGAATCATGGTAGAAGAGAGGACATTTTGAGGCTAGAAAATTATGATGAAGCAGCCTGTGCAATGTTGATTCCAGAAGCTCCTTTCCTGACCTTGAATGAGACAGAGGCAGTCATGTCAAGGATGCCCAAGGAGGATGGTGATTTCGCAAGATTCTCTTCCTTGGCATGTAGAGTAGATACAGCATGCATGCCTTCTTTTCCCTGAAAAATATGGCTGACTGGTAGTCATATTTTTGGGAAGTGGGGGTAGGGGATGTGAAATCATATTTTCCTAAAACAAAGACCTGGGCTCTCTTGGAAAACAAGAAAGTTTAGGAAGATTTCTATCTAAATTGATTAAAAAATGGTGATGAAAACTTCCATAACCTGGAAAATTCATTTGTGTTTTACTTCCCTGCAGTTTGAATACAAAGGCCCGTTGTCTGCCCATTCCTCTTAAAGTTCAGTTATTAGCAAATTGATCACATGTCAAAGTGTGACAGATTAATTGCTTCAGAATTCTGATTGTGTAAGAGCCTGGCAGTCCCATTGGTGCTTGCAGGCTTGGCTCAAGTAGAAGTGACCAGGCTCATAAACACATATCCTTTTAGTTGTTTAATAACTAATAGGTATCATGGCTCATCTGGATTTGGTGGTGGTGGTTGGGGCGAGGGGAGGAGGAGGGGGTTTACAGTGTGAGTCAAAAGTGACAGCCAAAGATGGCAATGTTTATTTTATTTATATGTGCTTAATTCTAATGAAAGATATTGATGAATCTTTGTGGGATATTTTCCTCTAAGATTTATTTATAAATTAATACCCTTAAGAATGGCTACTTGTCTGTATTATAATTTCAGTTATGCAAAATAGACATGCCCTATGATATAGTAATAGCTAATACATTTCACTCTACTCACTGAGCACTTATTTTGTACTCTGTACTCTTCTAAGTGCTTGATATGGACTCATTTTTATGTAGTCATGGGCCCATAAATCATAATGCCACACCTTCAAATTTTGAAGACAATTAACCATTTGGCATTAGTAGATGATATTGTGCAAGCTCTTAATAGATTCTTACCAGCATTTTCATTAATCAGGGTGTAATTAATGGTGCTGGGAAAATCTAATAATAAAGGTAAGCAATGGTAATTGGTTGTTATGGATTAATCAAAGAGTATATAAAGCAGAGCATATAAATTTTGGATTTAATCATCACTCTTTGGAAGTGTTCTGTGTCCTTTCAGGGAAGATGAATGAGCACTGAGAAAAAATGACATTTTTTTTCCTCAATGACACTTCTTTTCATTAAAGATGAGTTTATCACTGGTAATTACCTTCTTTCCTTTTGGCAGGCTTGTATAGACTAACACAGACATAATCAAATGGGAATTATTGGTGGTTTCACATTTGCTCTCCTGTATAACAAAGGTTAAATGTTAAGTCCCTGACAGCTCCATGAATATACTAAAAACCATTGAATTGTACTCTTTAAATTTTTTTTTTTTAAATACAGAGAGGGAGAGGGACAGAGAGTTAGAAACATCAATCAGCTGCCTCCTGCACGCCCCCACTGGGGATGAGCTCACAACCAAGGTACATGTCCCCAACTGGAATCGAATCTGGGACCCTCCAGTCCACAGGCCAACACTCTTCCACTGAGCCAAACCGGCCCTGGCAATTTTTGTGTGTGTGTGTGCCAATTCTCACCTGAGGATATTGGGCCCCCCCCCCCCGCGGGGGGGGGGGGGGGAGGTGCTGCACAGCACTTAGCCAAGGGGACATTGGGTCATTGATGGCAGCCCCCAGGAACTGGAGTTTCATCCTTATATACAGTCACTGAGAGGAAACTTTTGTCCTCAGTGGGTTTGGGGACTGAGGTGGTGGGCTTGGAATGTGGAGGGAATGCAGGTGTGTGATCAGGTACCTTCCAGATAGTTTCAATTCCTTATATTGTAATGGGGCGACCCTAGACAGACGACCACCAGACGGTCAATTAGAAAATTTAGGAAGCCTTTATTACGAACTCGAGTCCAACTCGAGTCCGGGCTCCCGGTTCCACTGACACAGCAGGGAAGCACGAGAGCCCCGAACCTCTGCAGCAAGTGCCTTTTATCTTCAGCGCAGGAGGACTTGGCAAATTTTAATTGGCTAAGCATTACTGAATTTCATATACTGACTCTTTGTCTAAGCTTTTTGGTTATTCAAGTAAGCAGTCTAGATAACGGTTGTCCTTGCAGGAGTTGTTAGTCAAACTTTATAGCTTCTCAAGGCCGGGGGTGCCTTCAGGCACCTGGTGTTCTATTCTATGTCACAGGATGTCAGCTGGGAACAAACCTCCCATTCCTTCTGCCTCCAGGCCTGATGTCACCCTGACCCTGATTCATTCTTTATGGGGAAACGGCAGTCTGGTCCTTGCCCCTGCACAATATGGCCTGATTCCTGGGGTCCAGCAAGCTCTCTTCCTGGCCTTTGTCTCCTGTGGTGGAAAGTTTACGAAAAACATTAAGGATTATTTTGTCCTATAGTCCTAACAAGAGCTACACCAATTTCCATTTGTTGAAATTTGTACATTAATCCATGTTCTTGTACCCTGATTTGGCTTGAGAGAGGATTATATAATATGGGCCTTGGATGTTCTGTACAAAAATGAATTATGCTTTATTCAGATAGACATAATGTCAGTTGAGCAATGGTTTCAATAAATATTGCAAATGCAACAATTATAAAAAGTGGAATCTGGCCCAGTCATACCCACACCTATGAGATCAGAATCTCTCACAGTGGAATTGTTGTACCAGAGTTTTAAAAGCTTGCCAAGCGATTTCAATGTGCCACCGAGGTGGAGGGATACCAGTTTAGCTGAACGTGGCTGAGAGAGAGCGCTGGGTGGGTGACAAGCTCCTTCTTTCAATCGATGTGCTAGAAATGGGCTTCTTCCGACAGCAAGAGCGGCTTTCCTTATGTAAATGTACTCAGGGATATTTGTAAGCACTAACTTTGCATGCGCTCCGGAAGACTGAGAGCAAAGGAGGTAAATGAGAAACTAGAGGACTTTCAATTGTTCTTACATCTTAACACTAGAAAGGGCATTAAGAATCCAATGCACTATCTACATTTTTCCTCTGAAGGTAAGGGATCAGAAGTTAAGCATTGAGCTGAAGGACACACAGCGAGTTTGTAGAGGCCAGGACTGGTCATGCCTGTCCATTCTAGTTGTAATACCGGTTGAGAGATGCCCTTCCCTTCCAAACCTGCTGTTGAAAGAATGATATACTTCCAGAAAAGACGCAGAAATAATATAAATACCTCTCATCAAACCGTCACCCAGCTTTCCCTAATGTTACCTCTCACAAAGTCCACGTACTTCCTTACCAAATCAGGAAATTAACACAGGTACAATGCGATATTCTCTTGCAAATGAAGAAGGTGAGGCCTAAGGTGGTCAAACAGCTTGCTCCAGGGCACACAGCACTTAGTTGCAGAATCCGAATCACCTTTAGGGACACAAGTACCCACTTGCCCTACCCCGTTTCCCCGAAAGGAAGACATCCCCCGAAAATAAGACCTACTTCCAGTTTTGCCTCTCGCTGCAATATAAGGCATCCTCCTGAACATAAGGCCTCCCTGGATTACAAGGCCCCCGAAGCTACCCTAAGGCGTCTGACTCCTGATTTAAAGAGACCTCGCACCGCCTGACCAGCTCCGGCTGCGCTGCGGCCAACCAGTGAGCTGGTTTGTGATGGCAGCTACTACCGTGCCGTATGCAGGTAATACATTTCTGTTGTTGCTGTTCAACAATAAATGTGTACCGTATTCTTCTTCATGAAAAATAAGACCTGCCCTGAAAATAAGACCTAGCGCATCTTTGGGAGCAAAAGTTAATAAAAGACACTGTCTTGTTTTGGGGGAAACAGGGTGGGTTCATTCGAAGTCAGCCTTCTAGAAGAAGGGATTCCTAGAGGCAAGGCTGGCGGGAACCGCACGTGTCCTGCTGACACCACGGATGCAAGTCATTCCCGGCATCTGAGAGACACCACCCTCCGCGCTCCCACCCCGCGCAAGGGCCCTGGAATTTGACCCAGCGCTTTGCTGCCGGAATAATTTTATCTGGGAACTCGTGTTTTGTAAGTAAAGGCCGTTTTAAAATGAAGCGATAAACCTGGCCGCAGGGTGGGGACTCCGGCCCGCGGGCACCACATTGCTGGCACTGAACACATTGGCCTGGTGCCCAGTGCGCACGCGCAAGCCCGGCCCGGCCGGCCCGCGGGCGGGGCATGGGAGGCGGCGGCGCTGGCGGCCGCGCCGGAAGCAGGAGGGGGCGGGCTCCGCACCTCTGCCCCCGCCCCCGCCAGCCCCCGCAGCGCTCCGCAAGCCTGCGAACTGTCAGGAGAGCATTGCCAGGCAAATCGTAGGCCTGGACGTTGTCCTAAAGCACCTCAGGGGATACTAGACATGCTGTGGCTTTGAAAACCGCTGCCACATTGCAAGCCAATGTCCACAGCCTTAGCAATAGAAATTAAATTTAAAGATGGTCACAGTCCATGGAAAAGAACACCATTTTCTCCCTCCCTCGCCCTCCCTCCCTCCCCTCCCTCCCTCTCTTTCTGTCTTTTTTTTTTTTTAAATAGATTTCAGAGAGGAAGATTTTTTAAATAGATTTCAGATGGAGAGAGAAATATCAATGATGAGATGGTGAGGCTGCATCCTGAACTGGGGATCGACCCCACAACCCCCACATGTGCCCTGACCAGAATGGTTGGTGGAGGCAGAACACTGTTTGCATGAGATGTTTCAGATGAACCAATTCTTAACGAAGACAATATTTGGATTAATTTTTCTCTTGCAATTGAAGATACAGAGATAGAATGCATAAACAGGCAATTGGAATTATGTACAAATCATGTTTCTTGTAAGAAACCTGTTTCTTGTAAACCACGAGTTACAGAAATGTAAGAGGAAATATTAAAATATCACTGCATACATTTGCACTTAAAAATTAATCTTATAGCTCTAGCCAGTTTGGCTTAGTGGATAGAGTGTGGGCCCTGGGAATGAACGGTCCCAGGTTCACTTCCGGTTAGGGGGAGTGCGGACCAGTCAAGGGAGAGGGGAGAGACAGAGAAAGAAACATCAATGCGAGAATATAAATAAAATAAAAATTAAACTTACATTAACCGATTTGTGTGAAGAGTTAAATCTTTTTAGAAAAATTATCCCATGAGAACTATCACCTATACCTGTACTAAAATTTACTTATTTATTTAAAAATATTTTTTATTGATTTCAGAGAGGAATGGAGAGGGAGAGGCAGAAACATCAATGATGAGAGAGAATCACTGATCTTGCCTGCCTCCTAGTGGGGATGGAGCCAGCAACCTGGGATGCCCTTGAGTAGAATCGAACCGGAGACCCTTCAGTCTGCAGGCCAATGCTCTTATCCACCGAGCCAAACCAGCTAGGGCTAAAATTTATTTTTCAAAATAATTTACCAGAAATTCATCTCAATAAACTATAGGTTGCCAGTCTATAAAATACTCTCAACTTTTCTAATAGTTACATCAGAAAAGTCCTCAAAATTAAAAATCATAAAATTTTTTTGTCATCTTGCATTTGCCAGGGGTGATTTTCAATTATACCCACTGAAAGTGAGGTTGGCAGCCCTGGCTGGGTTGGCTCAGTTGGTTGGAACATCCTTCCATACACCAAAAGGTAGCAGTTTGATTCCCAGTCAGGGCACATCCTAGGTTTTGGGTTTGATCCCTGGTCAGGGTACCCATCGATGTTTCTCTCTGACAATGATGTTTTAAAAACATATCCTTGGGTGAGGATAAAAATAATATTAATAAAAAATGTTTTTAAACCTAAAAATAATGAGGTTGAAAAAGTTTAAGTTTTGGCCCGAGCTGGTTTGGCACAGTGGATAGAGCGTCAGCCTATGAACTGAGGGGTTCCAGGTTTGATTCTGATCAAGGGCACATGCCCCAGTTACAGGCTTGATAACTGTAGGGGACGTGCAGGAGACAACCAATTAGTGATTCTCATCATTAATGTTTCTATCTCTTGTTCCCTCTCCTTTCCTCTCTGAAATCAATAAAAAAAAAAATTGGAAAAAGAAAAGGTAAAATTTTGATGACATAATAAATGAATTTTCAGAAAAGTGAGCAGCCAGAAAAATTTTATACTCAAGTAAGATATCACATTAATAAGATATAATTTATTGAGTTTATAAAATTATGGCACAAAAATACTTCCTTTTGTAATCTTAAATATGTTTTTGCTCATATATTACTGTTATCCCTGTTACATTTTATACATAATAAGACCTTTTTAAAGGGAAGAGCTTCATTTGTTAGTATTTGTAATAGTACTTTTTCCTCTAACCCTTTTGAACAAGAAGCCCCCACTTTCATTTTGTATGAGGCCCTTCAAATTATGTAGCTGGGCCTACGTTTATATATATATATATATATATATACATATATATATATGTATGTATATATATGTATATATATATTTAGATTCTTTTTAGGAGGTGGCTTTGTCTCATAACATGGAGAATTACTTAGATAGAAGGTTCAGATACTAGAAAGAAAAAAGAAAATGATGACTATCCATTGAAAAAAGATGCCCTAAGACTGAAGTGGGAATAGCTGTTATACATAACCCATTGAGTTAAAAACAAGTGCATTTAATGGGATGATATTATGTACTTAAACTTGAATTTTGAATACTCAAATATGTCATTTGACTAAGCAAGTTTGTACTTTTGATTAACCAGTGAAAACATGGCTATGAGTGAATGGAAGCATTATGGACAGAGAGACCCTATCAGGAGGTTTGAAGCTTGGAAAGTAGCATTGTCAAATCTGAATGATAGTTTTGGGGTTGGCTTTGGGAGTGAAACTCGCCACATACTGTCTTTTCAGTTTGAGGAACCTGATTACCAGTAAAAATGCAATTCAGGGTTCAGGGAGTGGTAGACATTGAGGTGCATTGGGCAGAGATTTCCAGGACAGGGGCCTGAAAAGATGCTACAAAAGTTGAGTCAAGGACAGATTTTCCCAAAGATTTGTCACTCAAAGTAACTTTTGGTTATCATGGCTTGCTCCCATTTAAGTTAACCTTTAGGATTTGGCCTTCTAACAAAATATCATGAATGAACTAGCCAGAAAATTCAAGTCAATGTAAGCAAGGTATGTGCCCTAGTGTCTCTCTGATGCTCACCCCCTGCCCCCAAGGTTAGCCTTTATTTATTTTTTTTTTTTGCTGTGTTCTGTCATCACTTTTTTTTAAAAAATATATTTTCATTGATTTTTTACAGAGAGGAAGGGAGAGAGAGATAGAAAGTCAGAAACATCGATGAGAGAGAGACATCGATCAGCCGCCTCCTGCACGCCCCACTGTGGAGATGTGCCTGCAAGCAAGGTACATGCCCCCAACTGGAATCGAACCTGGGACCTTTTAGTCTGCAAGCCAACGCTCTGTCCACTGAGCCAAACCGGCCTCGGCTGTCATCACTTTAATGAGAGGATGTTTCACATCCAAAGGAGTAACATTCAGACTCAGCAGTTGTGATGGAGTGAATGGTGGACCCCCAAAAGATATGACCCCCTTCTAACTTCTAGAACCCATGAACTTGATCTTTGGAAAAAGGGTCTTTGTAGATGTAATTAAAGATCTCTCTGGTTTATCCAGGTGGGCCTAAATTTAATGGCAAGTATCTTTTTTTTAAAAATATATTTTATTGATTTTTTTTACAGAGATGAAGGGAGAGGGACAGAAAGTCAGAAACATCGATGAGAGAGAGACATCGATCAGCCGCCTCCTGCACGCCCCATACCGGAGATGTGCCCGCAAGCAAGGTACATGCCCCCGACCGGAATCGAACCTGGGACCTTTCAGTCCGAAGGCCGACACTCTATCACTGAGCCAAACCGGTCTTGGCACAAGTATTTTTTTTTTAAATTAATTTTTATTAATTTTTTATACATATCTCCCCATTGCCCCCCCTCCCTCCCAGGCGTACCCCGACCCCCCAGTGTCTGTGATCATTGGTTATGTTTATAAGCATGCATACAAGTCCTTTGATTGATCACTTATTTACCTCACCTAACTTTAATCTTTCTGCTATAATTTCACAGTCTGTTTGATGCTTTATGATTTTTGTCCTCCTGAGAATTATCAGTCTACTCCCTTTCTGTGCTCCTGATTCTATTATATTCACCAGTTTATTCTGTTGATCAGATTTTTAATTCACTTAATTTTTAGATTCACTTGTTGACAGATGTGTATTTGTTGTTCATAATTTTTTGTCTTTTACCTTTTTCTTCTTCCTCTTCTAAAAGGGTACCTTTCAGCATTTCATATAATACTGGTTTGGAGTTGATGAACTCCTTTAGCTTTTTCTTCTCTGTGAAGGTCTTTATCTGCCCTTCAATTCTGAATGATAGCTTTGCTGGATAGATTATTCTTGGTTGTAGGTTCTTATTGTTCATCACGTTGAATATTTCTTGCCACTCCTGTCTGGCCTGCATCGTTTCTGTTGAGAAATCAGCTGACAGTCGTATGGGTGCTCCCTTGTAGGTAATAAACTGTTTTTCTCTTGCTGCTTTTAATATTCTCTCTTTCTCTTTTGCTCTTGGCATTTTAATTATGATGTGTCTTGGTGTAGTCCTCTTTGGGCTCCTTTTCTTTGGGGTTCTGTGTGCTTCCTCGACTTGTAAGTCTATTTCTTTTACCAGATGTGGGAAGTTTTCAGTCATTATTTCTTTAAACAGGTTTTCAGTATCTTGCTCTCTCTCTTCTTCTGGCACCCCCACAATTCTGATGTTGGTACGCTTGAAGCTGTCCCAGAGGCTCCTTACATTATGTTCACATTTTTGGATTCTTTTCTCTTCTTGCTTTTCCAGTTGAATGTTTTCTGCTTCTTTATATTTCAAATTTTTGACTTGATCCTTGCCTTTCTCTAGTCTGCTGTTAGTACTCTGCATAATAGTTTTCATTTCAGTCAGTGTCTTTATCATCTTCTCTTGGGTCTCACTAAATTTATCCATCTTTTCTAGCATATTCTTGCAAAACCTTATAAGCGTGGTTTTGAACTCTATATCCAGTCGTTTTTTTTCCTCCATTTCTTTTGCTTGTAATCCCTTCCCTTGTCTCGGCATTTTCACTGTGCCGGGGAAACTTCTGTGCTAGATTCAGCCGAAGAAGCCTCTGCTGAGCTTGGGAGGGTGGAGTCTCAGGGCTTAAGGGACCGCCTTGCCTTCCAGTCGGCCCCGCCCTCCACGGCCCCTGAGTCTCCCGTGACTGGGTAATGGCTGGAGCGGTCCTTGTGCGCTCGCGCATCCGCAGCGCCTCCGCCGCTGCCTTTCCGGCTCCCCTGCGAACCAGGACCACACGAGTCTAGGTCCCCAGGGTTTCGCCCAAAACAGGGGCCCAGTGGACTCAGAAGCGGCACAGTTGGGAGGGTCTGTCTCCCGCCCACTCACGAAAGCCAGCGGCACAATCAGCAATCTGTCCTCCACGTGGTGCCGTGCGCGACCAGACCTCCGATCCTTTGCAACTCCCCTAAATTTCCGTGCACTTCTCCCTTTTCACAGTCCAAACTCCCCCCGTATGAGTTTCGGCTGGATCTGGGGTTTAGTGTCGTAAGATAAGGGGTTCAATGCCGTTGGGAGTCTCCGTCTCCCTCCCACCAGAGAAAGCCAGCCAGGTACTCCGGCACCGCTCTCTCAGCGCGCGTCTCCGTACCTCAGCTTTTTGCAGCTCCTCTGGGTTTCTGTGGGCCCCTCTCTTTCCCTCTAGTTGTAGAACTTCCACTCAGCCAGCTTTCCTGTGGTTCTGGATGATGTCCGTTCTGTCTGTTGTAGTTTTGAAATTGTTGTGCGAGGCAGCAGTATAGGTGTTTACCTATGCCGCCATCTTGGATTCCTCACAAGTATTTTTTTATAAGAGACAGGAGAAAGCCTTGTGAAGAGGAGGCAGAGATTAAGCCAAGTAACACCTAGAGCCACCAAATGCTAAAGAAGCCAGGAAGGATCCTCCCCTAGAGCCTTTGGAAAGAGTACAGCCCTCAGACACCTTGATTTCTGCCTTCTAGCCTGAAGAACTGTGGGAAAATACATCTGTTGTTTTAGGCCACCCACTCCTTGGGGTTTTGCGCCAGCGGCCCTGGAAAACTGACACAATAGTCTCCCAGAGAATAGTGAAACCGAAACCTCAATGTTTTTACGTTCTTGTTAAGATTTCTTAACCTTGTTATTTATGAAAGTGACATTTCAATTGCATCGTCTGGAACTGTTCCTATGGCTCTTTGATCTTGCCACCAACATTATCTAACATCCATAAACACCTCCCATGCTTCCCATCCCCCCCCCAAAAAAAAATAGGGTGTGCATAGGTAATACCGTATAGGTGGTTTATTAGTAAGACAACCACCTAATTTAGTGTTCCAGCAGCTGAAAACATACATTTAATGAAGGATGCTTTTTTTTTTTTTAAACATTTTTTATTGATTTTTCACAGAGAGGAAGGGAGAAGGATAGAAAGTCAGAAACATCGATGAGAGAGAGACATCGATCAGCCGCCTCCTGCACGACCCACAGTGGAGATGTGCCCGCAAGCAAGGTACATGCCCCCGACCGAAATCGAACCCGGGACCTTTCAGTCCGCAGGCCGACGCTCTATCCACTGAGCCAAACCGGTCTTGGCTGAAGGATGCTTTTTACACACATGAATGTCAGGAATGTAATTATCAAGGTGATTTTGAAGTGAAGTAATACCCCTGGTTTCTTCTCTGTGTTCATAGTGCTACCCGGGCTTTAGAACACCTTGTTAAGAGAGGAAAAGATACTTTCTCCTAAAGCTGCAAGCTATATTTTTCTTTGTATTTTCCTTCTAAGTTAAAAAGAACAAAAAAGAAAACACAAAAAACCCCACAACCTAGCCCTGCTGGTGTGGCTCAGTGATTGAGCATTGACCTATGAACGATGAGGTCATGATTCCATTCCTGGTAGGATACATGTCTGGGTTTTGGGCTTGATTCCCAGTGGGGGGTGTGCAGGAGGCAGCTAATCAATGATCCTTTCTCATCATTGATGTTTCCCTTTCCCTCTCTCCCTTTCCCTTCCTCTATGAATCAATAAAAAATATATTAAAAACAATCAATAAAAAAACAAACAGAGAACACAGTTTAACACATAAGCAATCAAATTCTGTATTTTTCTAAAAAGGTTTGAGAACTAAGCATTTTTAGAGCAAAATATTAACTTTACTTGATAGTATTTTTACTTCAGACAGTGCTCTCATGTAGCAGGGTTGCTTCTCCTTGATCAGAATCCTGAAGGCACGCTCATGTCTCTCACAGGCCAGTTCTCTTCTGATCAGTTCTTTTATTCTCCTTATGTCACCTTTATCTAACAAGACCATTCTCCGGGGTTGAGGGAAACAATTTTTTAAAAATATATATATATTTTTATTGATTTCAGAGAGGAAGGGAGAGTAAGAGAGAGATAGAATCTTCAATGATGAGAGAGAATCATTGATCGGGGGCTTCCTGAATATCTGCTACTGAGGATGAAGTCTGCGACCTGGGCATGTGCCCTTGACTGGAATTGTACGTGGGACCCTTCAGTCCACAGGCTGACGCTATATCCACTGAGCCAAACTGGCTAGGGCAAAGGGAAACAATTTTTGAGCAGTTTTAAGAAATAGCCAGGTGACCTACTCTGATTGATTAATTAAGTTAGGATAGTTCCTCTCAACTAAGTGAAAGATAGAGTTTTATCTTTTATGTTCCTCCTTGACTTCTCAGAGAGAAGGAAAGCAATTTGAAGTCAAATGCAGTTTACCCTATGAATATTTTAGATAAATATTTCAAGTCCTCTCATTGTAATGCTTTCCTCATTCAGTTTTGTAAATTAATGTGGGTTATTGAAAAATGCTACATGATCCCACTAATAAAAACATTTTAAAAAAATACCTGGGGCTTTATATTATAACCAGAGCCAAGAGCATGGATTCCTGCACTGGTGGGGTCCCTTGTTGTAGCCGCTCCTGCTCATCCTGACTTCCGCCACCACTGCTCAGTAGGCTTGCTGCAGCTCCACACAGTCTCCGGGCTGCGGCAGCCAGCTGGGAGCCCTGTGTCTTTCAGTCAGCTGAGCATCACTCCCGCTGTGAGAGCACTGACCGCCAGGTAGCAGCTCCTGCGTTGAGTGTCTGCCCCTTGGTGGTGGTCAGTGTGTGTCTTAGCGACTGGTCGACTGGTTGTTCGGTCATTGAGTTGTTCAGTCACTTAGGCTTTTATATATACACTGAGTGGCCAGATTATTATACGTTCAGAGCACATAATAATCTGGCCACTCAGTGTATATCCTATATAATAAAAGGCTAATATGTAAATTGTCCTCTCAACCAGGAGTTCGACCAGCAGGCAGGTCAGCCAATCACCCATGTCCCTTCCTTTGGTAAGGCTGGCCAGACCCCACTCATGCACAAATTCATGCACTGGGCCTCTAATATATATATTAGTGGCCAGATTATTATGCATTCAGAGATCATAATAATCTGGCCACTCAGTGTATAAATAATTCTAAAATCTACATTTATATTAAAGAATTTATTCTCTAAATTGTTAACTAGTAGGATTACCCAGATTTGTTTTCTTTTTAAGAAATATTTATTGTATTTTCTACATAATTTATTATCTTTTCTATTTAATTCTTAACAAAGCAACATGCCTTTACCAGTGTCATAATTTAATGAAGCTCTATAACCTGAAAATGACTATATATATAAATGACTCTTCACATATACCTTGACATATGATTATATTAGTATAGGAGTCATTTATGTATTTAATTTGAATATGGCTAACTGTACTTATTGGTTAAAAAGTATTTTAGTCTGGCCAGCATGGCTCAGTGGTTGAGCATTGATCTATGAACCAGAAGGTTACAGTTCATTTCCCAGTCAGGGCACATGCCAGATTTCGGGCTCAATCCCCAGTGTAGAGCATAAATGATTCTCCCTCTTCGTTGATGTTTCTCCCTTTCTCTATTTCTCTTCCTCTGTAAAATCAATAAAAAAAACATGCATTAATTGATTGAGTCCTCAGCTCTGGAGTATGGAGATGATATTTTAATCAGCTGAGCTACCAGACCAGGGATGAAATCTATATAATATTATTAACCAATGACACCCCAATAAATGGTGTGTGTGTGTGTGTGTGTGTGTGTGTGTGTGTGTGTATGATAACTCCCCTGCTCATAATGTTTTTAAATGTGTGTATGTATGTATATGTGTGTGTGTGTATACATATATATATATGTATACACACACACACACACACACATATCCACTGCAATGGCTAAAAGATATATGCAACAATTCTATGTAATAAAAAAAGGAATATGTAAATTGACCGTCACTCTGCCACAAAGATGGCAGTGCCCACAGCAGAGGTGGAGTTTCCATAACACAAGATGGCTGCACCTACAGTGGAGGCTGAGTTCCCATAATGAGCCTTAATGACCAGTCAGCAAGCTGTGGGGCTTGACAGGGGACCTCAGGCCCTGCCTCCACCCCAGTGCCAGGCTGGGGGACCTCAGGCTGTGCCCCCAACCTGGAAGGACTTGATAGGGGATCTCAAACCATACCCCCCACCTGGCAGGGCTTGATGGGACCTGAGGCCATGCCCCCTTGCATGGTGGGGCTTGATGGGGGACCTCAGGCCACAACTTCTGCCCAGCAGGGCTTGACAAGGGAATCTCAGGCCACGTCCCCCACCTGGGGGGGCTTGATGGGGGACCTTAAGGTGTGCCCTCTACCCTGGCATGGGCTGGGGGACCAGAGGCTGTGCCCCCCACTGGCGGGGCTTGACAAGGATGGGACTGGCTGGGTCTGGATCTAGCCCAATGTGGGAGTGCCAGCCAGGTCTGGGTCTTGTGTGATTTTGAGGTGCACGTGGGTGGGCGGGGACTTATCTCTGGGTCCCATGGTGAGCCCCGGACTCTGACAGAAGGGAGATTTTCATGTACATTTTACTAATTTACTTTCATCTCTGATACTTCTATTATAGAGAAAGGGCAAATAGCAATATTAAAATATTTCCTCTAATTATCCCCTTTTATGTGCACGAATTTCGTGCACCGGGCCATTAGTGGTAATATAATATGTAAAATCTATGGTTTCTCTTAGTAATAGTCAGATGCTGAAAATTCAACTGTCGCTTGTTGCCTGCTTCTTCTATTATCACTATAGGAAATGATAAGTTTTAGCTAGAGACCAGGTGTGTTTATTATCCTACCCAAATTCGTGGATCCCCTGATTCTACCCACAGACTATATTTGAATATAATTGTGTTTAATGCCTTGTATTTCATATCTTTAACAATATTATTGAGAAGGAGGTGCTTGGGCCACACTAGGAGAGGTCTTGGTGACTAATGTGGTGGCGATGACATTTGTAGTTAGTGACACAAAAGAGGGTAAGTTTAGGTAACATCCTCCTAAAGCTCCAGTTCTCAGGAGAGCAGAGAAAACCTGCAGTTTTGTTTTGCTTCAGCTTCTTTGAAATCTAGAACAGCACATCCTGTTGGGCTGCAGTTTTTCTGGGAAAATGAATGCTCCATTGTATATTATTTCAATGAACATCCCTAAAATAATTTTTTGTGATTGGATTAAGAAATATAATTACAGAGATCCCAAAATAATATCATTTAAAAACCATAATAGATTATTTTGATAACTCCATCTCCAAAGAGAGCAAATCATTATAGGGGGGTCTTATGAACACACCTGACCATATCATTCTTCAGTTTGATATGGCAACAAGTTGGGAGTAAATACTGTATTTGGGAAAAAGCATCTGAAGAAAGATCACTTTGGGGCCCAGATTTTCTTTTACATTTTACTTCTCCAGAATAAGATAAGTAGGTATTCCCCAGCTTGTTATGCCAACAGAAAACTCATTTAACAAACTGCTTTTCATTTATGAGCGAATCCACAAATCCCTGGGCAGCTTGATGAAGCTATTACATAGCACCTTTAATGACTTTTAAAATTCGCTCTCATTGCGGTGTGTTCAGTGATCTATAGCTCTTTCCTCGAATTTGTTTTCTGTTTGATACACACATGCATTTCTCATTGCCCTCAGTACTGGAGGAAGATTCTCAGAAAGGATGCCTTTAGAACTGTACACAAGCTCCAAGAAGTCAGAGAAAACTCCAGAAGGAAGCAAGATTTCAACTGAGAAAGGATGAGGAGGAGTTAGCTAGGTGAAAAAGAAAGACTGTGACTCAGAGGAAATTGTTCCCACAGGTGAGAAGAAACTGAGAGTTTTGGAAGTAGTGGGAAAGGTCTAGAACAGCTATGGCTTAGAGAGCTATGAAGAACAAAGAGACTGCAAAAGAGCCGAGACCCAGCTAATGTATGTCTTAGAGGCATGCTGAAAGGCTGCAGTCATTCTTTCATGGAGACAAAGGGAGCTATTAAAGATTTTTAAATTCATTATGTCTCCCTTTTCTATTCTTTTCCTTGATATGTTGTTAATATACCTTCTTCTAACAGTTTTATGGAGGGGGGGCACATTATGATCTTTATTAAACTGATATTAATTCACTAAAAAACAATCAAACAACAACAACAAAAAAACCCTCCTAGTCTGCGTAACTCAGTGGTTGAGCCTTCATCTATAAACCAGGAGGTCATGGTTGGATTCCCCATCAGGTCACATGTCCAGGTTTTGGGCTCAATCCCCAATGTGGGGTGTGTAAGAGGCAGCTGATCAATGATTCTCTCTCATCATTGATGTTTCTATCTCTCCCTCTCCCTCTCTCAAATAAAAAATAATAAAAATAAAATAATAAAAACATGAACAATAAGTTTTATTGGGCAAGAAACAAAGACAGCTATCGTAGTTTTCATTTCCAACCTAAAGGCCACTGTGCCTTAACTTAGCCAAATGACCAGATGGGAAATGATTGCATTTTAGGCTAATGTGCTAGAATCTTTTGTTTTAGCTGTCTTTAGAAATGAGTAAAACTCAATATTGGAAGGGAAGACATATGGTGCTTATTGATCTTCCTGTACCTCATGCAGTTTGGGCCCTGGGTGGCTTTTTAAAAAAATTCTTCATCCCTTTATTACTTGGCTGAACATATTTGTGGTTTTCTGGAACTCTTGATCTATATAATGGGGGAAATATTTTGTGCTGTATTTTTAACTCCTGAAAGTTCTATTTACTACCTTTCTATGCATTAATTGTATAGCATGAGAAGATAGTATTTGCTGATTTAAGGAAATTTACACCCTAACCAGTCTTGCTCAGTGGATAGAGCATTGGCCTTTAGACCAAAGGACCCTGGGTTTGATTCCGGTCAAGGGCATGCATGTATCTTGATTGCAGGCTCCTCTCTGGCCAGGAGGTAATCAGTTGTGGTTTTCTCACATCCATGTCTCTGTCTTTCCCTCTCTCTTCTACTCTCTAAAAAATCAGTGGAGCCCTAACCAGTTTGGCTCAGTGGATAGAGCGTCAGCCTGTGGACTGAAAGGTCCCAGGTTCAATTCTGGTCAAGGGTATGTACCTTAGTTGCAGGCACATCCCCAGTAGAAAGTGTGCAGAAGGCAGCTGATCGATGTTTCTCTCTCATAGATGTTTCTAATCTCTTCCCCCCCCATATATTTTTTTTATTAATGTATTACATGTGTACGTATCTTCCCATTGCCCCTATCCCATTCCTATGCATACCCTAACCCCCCAGTGTCTTGTGTCCATTGGTTATACTCGATGTTTCTACCTCTCTATCCCTTTCCTTTCCTTTCTGTAAAAAATCGATAAAATATACTTAAGAAAAAAAAAGATCAATGGAAAAATATCCTTGGGAGGATTCGCAAAAAAATAAAAATGAGAAACATCGATTTACCCTAGCTGGTTTGGCTCAGTGGATAGAGTGTTGGAGTGTGGACTGAAGGATCCCTGGTTAGATTCTGGTCAAGGGCACATGCCTTGGTTGTGGGCTCAACCCCCCAGTAGGGGGTGTGAGGAGGCAGCCGGTCAATGATTCTCTCTCATAATTGATGTCTCTATCTCTCTCCCTCTCCCTTCCTCTCTGAAATCGATAAAAATATTTTTTTAAAAGAAACATTGATTTGCTATTCTATTTATTTAAAAAACAAAAGAAAATTTATTTTCTGTATCCTACTCTTCAGAAGAGAACAGCAAATAGTTATTTCTCATTGATGTTCTTTTTTCCTGTGATTACACAGAGACATGGAGAAGGAGTAGAAAGTTATTATTTTTTAAAATATATTTTTAAAAATATATTTTTGCTCAGTGGATAGAGCATTGGCCTTTGGACCAAAGGACCCTGGGTTTGATTCCGGTCAAGGGCATGCATGTATCTTGATTGCAGGCTCCTCTCTGGCCAGAGGTAATCAGTTGTGGTTTTCTCACATCCATGTCTCTGTCTTTCCCTCTCTCTTCCACTCTCTAAAAAATCAGTGAAGCCTAATTTTTTAGGAAGGGAGGAGAGAGAATCATTGATTGGCTGCCTTCTGCAGGCCCCCTAGGGATTGAGCTCCCAACCCAAGCATGAGACCTTGAGTGGAATCAAACCAGGGACCCTTCACTCTGCAGGCCATGCTTCATCCACTGAGCCAAACCACTTAGGATAGAAAATTATTTTTTTTAAAGTTTTTTCTTATATATATTTTAAATATAGAGGCCCGTTGCATGATATTTGTACAAGAATAGGCCCCTGGCTTCGCTCTCAGCCACCCGGGAGCCTGCACGTCCCTGCTCCCCAGCCTCTTGGGAGCCAGTGAGTCCCTGCTTCTGTCTGGAGCACCACTCCAGTAGCTCCCTTTGCTTCATAGCAGGCTTCACACTCTCTGCACCTGCATATGCAAATTAACCTCAATGGTTGTTGGGTTAATTTGCATACTCATTCTGATTGGCTGTGGGCATAGTGGAATGATGGTTAATTTGCATGTTTTTCTTTTATTATTAAGGTATTACATATGTGTCTTTATCCCCCCCATTGGCCCCCCCCCACTTCTGTACATGCCCTCACTCCCCTGCTGTCTCTGTCCATTGGTTATGCTTATATGCATGCATATAAGTCCTTTGGTTGATCTCTCCCCCTTACCCCCACCCTCCCCTATTTTCCCTCTGAGGTTTGAGCATTTAATGGATGGTTCTCTGTTTCTGGATCTGTTTTTGTTTATCAGTTTATATTGTTCATTATATTATACAAATAAGTGAGATCATGTGAGATTTATCTTTCTCCGACTGACTTATTTTGCTTAGCATAATGCTCTCCAGGTCCATCCATGCTGATGCAAATGGTAGGAGCTCCTTCTTTTTTTACAGCAGCATAGTGTTCCATTGTGTAGATGTACCACAGTTTTTAATCCACTTATCTGCTTAGGCTGTTTCCGGTCTTAACTATGGTAAATTGTGCTGCTATGAACATAGGGGTGCATATATCCTTTCTGATTGGTGTTTCTAGTCTTGGGATATATTCCTAGAAGTGGGATCACTGGGTCAAATGGGAATTCCATTTTTAGTTGTTTTTTTTAAAATATCTTTTTTTTTATTGATTTCGGAGAGGAAGGAAGAGTGAGATAGAAATATCTATGATGAGAGAGAATCATGCATCGGTTGTCTCCTGCAAGTTCCCCACTGGGGATCGAGCCCACAACCCGAACATGTGCCCTTGACCGGAATCAAACCTGGGACCTTTCAGTTCACAGGCCAATGCTCTATCCACTGAGCCAAACCGCCTAGGGCCCATTTTTAGTTTTTTAGGAAACTCCATACTGTTCTCCACACTGGGTGCACCAGTCTGCATTCCCACCAGTAGTGCACAAGGGTTCCTTTTCCTCCTCATTCTCACCAGCATTTGTTATTTGTTGATGATAGCCATTCTGATAGGTGTGAGATGGTACTGCATTGTCATTTTGATTTTCGTCTCTCAGATGATTGGTGACTTTGAGCATGTTTTCATGTTTCTTGGCCTTCCTTCTGTCTTCTTTCAAAAACTATCTGTTTAGGTCTCTTGAGAAAATTATTCTTTAGCTAACTTGCTGAAGAGGATCTGATGAGATACACAAACCCTTCAATTTAGAGCATCTGCTTTTATGATTTTTTTAAATTAAATCTTTATTATTCAGATTATTACATTTTTTTCTCTTTTTTCCCCTCCATAGCTCCCCTCCACCCAGCTCCTACCCTTCTCTCTGCCCTTACCTCCCTCCCATTGACTTTATCCATAGGTGTATGATTTTTGTCCAGTCTCTCCCTGTACACCGCTCACCCCATTCCCCCTGAGAATTACCAGTCCACTCCCTTTCTGTGCTCCTGATTCTATTATCTTCACCAGTTTATTCTGTTCATCAAATTTTTAATTCACTTAATTTTTAGATTCACTTGTTGATAGATATGTATTTGTTGTTCATAATTTTTTGTCTTTTACCTTTTTCTTCTTCCTCTTCTAAAAGAGTACCTTTCAGCATTTCATATAATACTGGTTTGGAGTTGATGAACTCCTTTAGTTTTTTCTTATCTGTGAAGCTCTTTATCTGCCCTTCAATTCTGAATGATAACTTTGCTGGGTAGATTATTCTTGGTTATAGGTTCTTGCTATTCATCACGTTGAATATTTCTTGCCACTCCTGTTTGGCCTGCATCGTTTCTGTTGAGAAATCAGCTGACAGTCGTATGGGTGCTCCCTTGTAGGTAATGAACTGTTTTTCTCTTGCTGCTTTTAATATTCTCTCTTTGTCTTTTGCTCTTGGTATTTTAATTATGATGTGTCTTGGTGTAGTCCTCTTTGGATTCCTTTTATATGGGGTTCTGTATGCTTCCTGGACTTGTAATTCTATTTCTTTTACCAGATGTGGGAAGTTTTCAGTCATTATTTCTTTAAGTTTTCAGTATCTTGCTCTCTCTCTTTCTCTGGCACCCCCACAATTCTGATGTTGGTACGCTTGAAGTTGTCCCAGAGGCTCCTTACATTATCTTCACATTTTTGGATTTTTTTCTCTTCTTGCTTTTCCAGTTGAATGTTTTCTGCTTCTTTATATTTTTTGACTTGATTCTTGCCTTTCTCTAGTCTGCTGTTAGGACTCTAAAGTATTTTTTATTTCAGTCAGTGTATGTTTAATTTCTAGTTGGTCCTTTTTCATCTCTAGTTGGACCTTTTCCATCCCTAGTTGGTTCTTTTTCATTTCCTCTTGGGTTTCGCTAACTTTATCCAACTTTTCTAGGATATTCTTGAAAAACTTTATAAGCGTGGTTTTGAACTCTATATCCAGTCGTTTTTTTTCCTCCATTTCTTTTGTTTGTGATTTCTTCCCTTGTCTTGGCATTTTCACTATGCCAAGAGAACTTATGTGTTGGATTCAGCCTTACGATACCAGAGTTGCAAAACTGCAAAAGCCTCTCTGTTGAGCTTGGGATGGGTGGAGTCTCAGGGCTTAAGGGACCGCCTTGTCTTCCAGTCGGCCCCGCCCTCCACGGCCCCTGAGTCTCACATGACTGGGTAATCGCTGGAGCAGTCTCTGTGTGCGCACGATCTCACAGTGCCTCTAGACTGCTGCCTTTCTGGCTCCCCTGCGCTCCAGGGCCATATGTCTGGGTCCCCAGGGTTTCACCCAAAACTGGGGTTTAGTGAAGTTAGAAGTGGTGCAGTTGGGAGGGTCTGTCTCCCGGCCTCTTGTGAAAGCCAGTGGCACAATCACCAGTTGGTCTTCTGTGTGCAGTGCTGTGTGCACCGCCCGACTTCTGCCCTTTTGTGATTCCCCTAAATTTCCATGCACTTCTCCCTTTTCACAGTCCAAACTCCCCCCATATGAGTTTTGGCTGGATCTGGGGTTTAGTGTCGTAGGATAAGGGGTTCAATGCCATTGAGAGTCTCCGTCTCCTTCCCGCCAGAGAAAGCCAGCCAGGTTCTCAGGCACCTGCTCTTGCCACACGCGTGTCTCCGTACCTCAGCTTTTTGCAGTTCCTCTGGGTCTCTGTGAGCCTCTCTCTTTCCCCTAGTTGTAGAATTTCCACTCAGCCAGCTTTCCTGTGGTTCTGGATGATGTCCGTTCTGTCTGTTAGTTGTAGTTTTGAAATTGTTGTGTGAGGCAGCAGTGTAGGTGTTTACCTATGCCGCCACCTTGGATTCTCCTTTGCTTTTATGATTATTTTATTATATTGTCATTTATTTATTTATTTAATTTTATTTTTTAAAATATATTTTACTGATTTTTTACAGAGAGGAAGGGAGAAGGATAGAGAGTTAGAAACATCGATGAGAGAGAGACATCAATCTGCCGCCTTCTGCACGCCCCCTACTGGGGATGTTCCCACAACCAGGATACATATCCTTGAGCAGAATCGAACCTGGGACTTTTCAGTCCACAGGCTGATGCTCTATCCACTGAACCAAACCGGTTTCGGCTATATTGACTTTTAGATAGATTCTGATAGAGGGAAAGAGAGAGAGAGAGAGAGAGAGAGAGAGAGAGAGAGAGAGAGAG
>JAAGEH010000040.1:11332070-11345420 GCA_011751065.1 Lasiurus cinereus | reverse complement strand
AGAAACATCTATTGGTTGTCTCCCGTAAGTGCTCTGACCAGGGATCAAACCTGCAACCTGGGTATGTGTCCTGACTGGGAACTGAACCCACAGTTTTTTGGTGTACAAGATGACACTCCAACCAATTGAGCCACACTGGCTAGGGTCTTTTACATATTCTTTCTCACCGGATTTCAACTGTAGAATTTCATAGATGAAGGCAGATGAGGGATTCTGAGGATGAGTATATTATATTGCTTTTGTGACAAAGATGGATTTAAATATTCACACACTGATATACTAATTTATGTTACACTAGCTTGTTGCATGGAATATAAATTAGAATAAGTATAATGGTTAAAGCAACTGTCAATCTAATACCGGTAATCTATTATAGAAGGACCCAGGCACCTCTCTTCCTCAAATGAAACAATTAACATAGAGCAAATAGGCTCTTGAATTTCATCAAGATTATATTCTTTAGGTTTTATTTTTAGAATTTTTTTAATGAAAGGAATGCCAACAGGTACATCAGTGATACACTTATGTAGCGTCTCCTTCCAAAGAGAGATTCTTTACCCAGTGGGATTGAGGTCTATTAGCCCTGGCCTAATTGTGGTCTTGAGCTGTCACTCATTTATTATTTATCTTCATACCCTCTAACCTGGTTCTCTATCCATTTTAAATAGACAAGACAACCCTCAGGGCACTCTTAAACTACCTACAATGAATGTAGTCATTTTTCTACTTAGACTTGGGCCCTAGCTCTTTTCCTTGCCAAAAAAAAAAAAAAAAAGAAAGAAAGAAAGAAAAAGAAAAAAGAAGTGTCTGATCTATGCAGGGACAGCAGCAGAATTCTTGTGATAAATCAGACTAATTCTTTGCATTTTAAAAAGAGACTCACGACAAAAAAGCTCTTGAAGAAAACCCGAGGGTATCATTCCAGGCATTCGCCAGTAGAGGCCTGGAGTCCTCCTGGGTCTGCTCCTTTGCTGGCACGCCAGAGGGGCCCACTCATTGGCACTTTTTCCAGTGTCAATGCAGAAATCTAACCTGGAGGCTTGAGCTGTCTGCACCACTGAAATTACATCACTGCATGCACCCAACCCCCAAATTAGGGACACTGAATGAAGACTATCCCAAGATAAGAAGTAAATCATATCCTATTTTCCTTCTCTCCTTCTTGCCGGAAGACATTTCAGTTAGTAACAAATTTAACCAAAATCTATTTTCCATGTTTCTTGTATCTCCATACACAGGTATGTTGGCCCGGCCAATCAGTCTCCCTTTATCCCTTTGTCTTTCCTCTGCAAGCGTTTCCTTACTGATGGGAACAGTCTCTTTACTATCCTCTGTCTCCCCTGCCTCCTCTTACCCCATCCCCCGCCCCAATCAGGCTCTAAATCCTCACCCTTTCCAGCTCAACCTCACTGTTCCCCTTTCCCTCTTTCAAGATACTATTCTACATAAGCAACAAAGAAAAGTCTAGAATGTAGCCTAGAAGAGAGAACTCAATTCAGGGATTCCCACACTTGCTCGAGAAGAGGGTCCCTGGCTGCAGGCTAAAATACAGATGCCACCCAGCTGGTGTGGCTCAGTAGTTGAACGGCAACCTATGAATCAAAAGGTCAGGATTCTATTCCCAGTCAGGGCACATGTCCGGTGGTGGGCTCCATCCCCAGTGGGAAGATGGGGGGGCATGCAGGAGTCAGCCAATCAATGATTCTCTCTCATCATTGATGTTTCTCTCTCTCTCCCTTCCTCTCTGAAATCAATAAAAATATATTAAAAAATAAAATAAAATACAGATTCTGCTGAAGGAGTCTCCAGGGAAGGGTTCTGGCGACCTCTCAGGTTTTATCACTAGCATAGTTTGGGAAACAGACAGTTAATCCAGTGCTTCTCAAACTTTAGGGGGCCTCAGAATGCCTGGGGAGTGCTTGGTAAAACATTGCCGGGCCCCACTCCCAGAGTGCCAGTTTCAGTAAATCTGGGGTGGGGCCTGAGAACGTGCATTCCTAACCAGATGCTGCTGCAGGTCTGGGAACCCCACCCTGAGAACCACAGATTATAGTCCATTTGAAACTGAGTTATACCAATGAAGGGACTTTCTCATGAGTGTAGCTTGTATCCTCTGTGTCTGAGATAAGGCTGGCCAAACTTTACAAACCACCCTGACTAGAGAACCAACAACTCCACCTCCAGGCCTGAGCAAGTCCACGAAAGAGTCTGATTCCGCTTTTCTCAAGCATTAGAATGACTGATACATAGATCAATGTCTTATTCTTTTGTTTCCAGAGCTCTGTTTAATTTCTTTTTTTCATTGCAAATGATCAGAATGACTTAGGAAGTTTTTGTGTGCCGGCTGCAGAACCTCACGACTCTTGTAAAGGTGTTCCGATTCCAAACACAAGAGTTTTGAACGCACCTTGGGGGCCTGGCTGATTAGGGTGCAGTGCAGTGCATGTGTCTGTGGGCTCATCGCATGCTGTGGAAATGGTGCAAGAACTCAGCTAGTGACTGGAAGCAGAATGCATCCGCCGGCCTTTTTCTGATCAATTAGGCATTGATGCCCTTGCTCCTGTAAGTAGGTCTTTGGGGAGGATTGAAAAGAGATCCGATACTTGGATGCTGTGCTACTTTGCAGACATTATGAGTTAATAAAACTAATTACCTCTTAGCTTCTTAGTTTTCTTCTGGCAAGGGACAAAACGCTCATTTCTTTTAGCATTGTGTGTGTGTGTGTGTGTGTGTGTGTGTGTGTGTGCGCGCGCGCGCGTGCGCATGCAAGCAAGCAATTAAAATAGCTTTCATGAAGAGAAATGCAGACTGGAAACTAGTTGCTCACGCTTACCAGCCGTTTATTTGTGGAATCCAGTTTCAGTACATTATTATGATTCCACTTTCTATGTCTGGCTTCTTGCAATATAAACATTAGCCAAAGAATTTAGGATTGACAAATAAAAAACAAAACAAAACTAAAATCAGCCAATAAAATGAATTATCAGCCAGAGAACTTAGAGTAGCCTAGGATGTACTTACAGACAAACATTTCCATTGGTTGCCACAGACATCTGAGAAAGGTTAGAATGACATCTCAGGTTGTTGGACAAGAGAAGAAGTATTTGTGGAAAATGTTAATTATTGCTTCACGTGTGAAGTGTGTAAATGTAACAGGAAGAAAGTAATTTGACAAAAGGGAAAAAAGCAAATGTTTTTTCCAGAGTTTTATCTTTAGGCCGAGGAGTTTAAATTCTTTACAGAGGGAGGAAAATAAGTATTGGATATTCATCTTAACTGATGGCACAAATTGAGCTGTGTTTTTCAGTTCTTCCTGGAGTCTTTGTGTAAGTATAATGAGTAGTCAAACAGGAAATTAGATATAAATTAAACTTATAAGTAACTAGGCAAAGGCAATCAGAATGAAAGGGGAAAGAATGCAATCAAACTTCTGTTTTCTTTTTTAAAATTTGCAAAACATATTTTTATTGATTTCAGAGAGAAAATCTGAGGAAGAGAGAGAGAAACATAAATGACGAGAGAGAATCATTGATTGGCTGCCTCTTGCACACCCCCTACTGACGTTTGAGCCCACAACCAGGACATGTGCCTGAGTGGGATTCCAACCATTACCTCCTGAGTCATAGGTTAGATGCTCAATCATTGAGCCATACTGGTCAGGCTCTTTTTCTTTCTTGGAAAAAAAAAATGGTGAAGGTCAATATTTTGTTAAACTTTATTTTTTAAATTAAAAAATGCTCATTTTGTATGATTGTAGAACTATTGTGCTCATCATACAAACCTCAAATATTACAGAAGTACATATGAAATATCTTACCTTCCCAATACTTTAAAAACCTCATTACCACTAGCATTTACTTTTTAATCAGAAAACTAGACTACATTAAGAATAAGACTAAAAGTTATTGTTTCCTAGGTAGTTAATTAAGATTCATAATCCCTGACTCGAGTTCATGGCATGCTTTTCCAGGCTTTCTCTCTGTAGACTTATAAAAATGTTTATTTTATAACTACTTCCCCAAGCTGCTTCAGTTTAAGCATAAAATTTGATGTTAGATTTTGGCATTCAATAGGACCTGTCAGTTAATCATTCTTTTAGAGAATAAGTTATTGCTCACAAATGTTTCCCTTTTCCTCTGTGGTTCTCTTAATCCATTCATTGACAAGTGTCTCATGAAAAAATAAAAAGGTCAGAATGGACTTTCTGGCATATAAACCCATTTGTTTAATAATCTACAGATCCAACTTGTATGTTTCTTTAGGAGAGAATGGGCCCAAACACCATGACCTGATATATCTAATTAGTTTGTGTAAAAGTAATTGCAGTTGCTGCAATGCAGTTAGCAATGAGGGACACCAATTGTTATTATTATTTTGGGGGACAAATTTTTAAAACATTTAGGGCTTTTCAGAGTTTCTGGTCTCGTTGTTGTGTAAAGATGGTGTCTGCATTCGCGACGGACTTTGGTTCTTTCTGCTAGTGGGGTCTCTATTTAGGTTAAAACGAAGCACTTAGCCAAGTCTTTCAAACAATGAAAGATAGTCACACTCTAATACTTTAACCCTGTGGGGCTATTGTCTACTTTCCAGTATATTCTATAGGCTTTGCATTCAAGGTTGAGCCATGCAAATAAGACAATCTTTTGTTAAGTAAATTTAAGAATGCAAATAAATATGCAAGAAAAAGAATTTAAAAATATCTTTAACTTACATTACTAGCCATTCAAGTAATAAAGCAATTAATTAAAAAAAAGAAATTGTGTGGGATTGTAAATTTATTCTTTTTATAATGTTAATACATACCAGTCACTTTTCTACTCCTGAATACAATTACAGTGGGGCAGATATAGCTTAAGTATTTATAATTCACCTTTTTGTTACTTTATCTAAAGAGGCAAGATAAACAGCGACTAATGTCATAAATTTACAAGACAAAAGGTAGAAGTCTACCTTCTACTTATGGCACCTTTGGCAACCTTCACAGTTAGGACTATGGGATGGTGATTTTACCTTGTATGTACTCTAGATAGAGCCATTTCAATGACACTGGGCATGCATAGACATTTCCTAATGGGTATTGAGGGTGTGGGGCAGAAAGGCGTGGTGATGCCTTTCCAAGCTCTGTTCTGGGCCAAGGCCTTCCTTCTTCTTTCCCACTCCCCTTCATGCTTACAATGAATGTACCACCTTGAGCAAGTAAATCATCTTCTCAGTACAGGTTTTTACACCTGTAAAATGGGAATAATACATATACTGTGAAAGAAATGCTACATGGGTTGAAGAAACTAATGCAAAACACCCAGTACTCTGAAAATCTAGCTTAGTAGATGCAAACTTGAGCTTTTCTCCCCTTTCTTCCCCTCCTCCTCGTGCTCCCCCTTCTCCTCTTTTTTTGTTGTAGTCATCTTCGTTTTTGTGTGGTTGTCATCTTATTATTATTTAATATATATTATTAGATATGAAACTTACATTTACACATGCATAAAGTTGTGAAAATGTTGAGATGTTTTCCCATAGAGATAATAAGTAACATTTATTGGGTATTTGCTTGGGGACAGGCACGGCCTGAGTTCTTTTTTTCTTGTTGTTGTTAATCCTCACCCCAGGATATTTCTCCATGGGTTTTTAGAGAGAAACATCAATGTGAGAGAGACACATCAATTGGTTGCCTTCTGCATGGCCTAGTTGGGATCAGGTCTGCAACAGAGGTCTGTGTTCTTTGACTGGAATTGAACCCAGGACTGAATTGAATCAGTCTGAGGGCTGATGCTCTATCTACTGAACCAAACCAGGGAGGGAAGGGCGTAAGTTCTTTAGATGCCTGTTCTTATTTGATCTCACAATTCTGTTTTGTGGCAGAGCTGGGATAGAGCCCGGTGCATTAGGCTCCAATGCTGGCCACATACTGCATGAGATCATGGTTGGGTAGTTCCTTAGCCTTTATTTTCTCTTTACGTGCCATTCCTGAGTGAATTCATCTTCTGTGCTTTCTACTACTACTAGTGATTCTGTAGTTCCAGTAGATCCAAACCTATTATGTCCAATGCATATTCTTACTTTATTATTTTTAAGAATATTTTTATTTATTTGAGAGAGGAAGGGAGAGGAATAGAGACATCAATGATGAGAAAGAATCATTGATCAGCTGCCTCCTGCGTGCCCCGCACTGGGAATTGAACCCACAACCCCAGCATGTGCCCTCACCTGGAATCGAACTCTGATCTCCTGGTTCAGAAGTCCATGCTCACCCACTGAGCTACACTGGCAGGCTACATACTTAAAAAAAAATTATTAGAAAGAGGAAAGGAGAAGAGAGAAACATCAGTGTGAGAGTGCAACATAGATCTGCTGCCTCCTGCATGCCCTTCACTAGAGATTTAGATCACAGCCTAGGCATGTACCTGACCAGGAATCAAACCAGCAACCTTTCAGAGCATAGGACAAAGCCCAACCAACTGAACCACACAGGCCAGGGCTCAAATAAGATCCTTGGATTAATAAAAGGTGAAATTCACCCCACTCTGGCTGAGTAGCTCAGAGTGTCATCCTGATATTGCAAGGTTGTGGGTTCAATCTCTGGTCAGGGTACATACAAAAAGCAACCGATAAATGTATAAATAAGTGGAACAACAAGTCAATATTTCTCTCTATAAAAATCTATTTTAAAATAATAAATAAATAAATAAAAGATGTATATTATAGAAAGGGAAGATGTAAAAGAGAGAGCCAGTTCTATGTTTCTGGTTCTAGTAGTTTTACTGACAGAATTTAGAGTGTATTGGCTAAGAGTCTTTTGACTACCAGTGCAGACACTGTTTCAAGCTAGAATTTATTGTAAGGAAACAGGTAAGTGTTATGGAAACGGAGGGACCTGAATATACTCAAGCTGTCTTCACTTCTGTCCTATCCGTATTTCCCATGGGTCCCTGCTTCAATCATTTTCCTCTTTCTACAGCCTCGTTCTTTGACTTCTATTCACATAGCAGGCTACAAGATGGGTACTTCAGCTTCTGAATTTAGGTATTATAAGTCTAGCTACCTGAAAAAGGTACATTTCACTCAATCCTAAGCATGTATTGAGAAGAAAAAGGTTATTTTTTTCAATTGATTTTTAGAAAGGGAAGAAGGGAGAGAAAGAGTGAAACATCAATGTGAGAGAGATGCATTGATTGGTTGCCTTCCACACATACCCCTACAGGGGATGGAGCCGGAAACCTGGGCATGTGCCCTGACAGGGAATTGAACTAGTGACCTCTTTGTTGATGGGTTGATACTCAACAACAAGCCACATAAGCCAGGCCATAGCAGTCCTTTTTAAAGAATTTACTTTTTGAAAAGGAGTTATTTAAAAAATATGTAAATATGTATGGACTTAATTTAAAAATAGAAGAGGTTTATAAAAAGGGATAGCTTGAGAAGTTTTGTTTTCTTCCCTGTTACCATCCATCCAGTTTTCCATTGCATAGACCTCGTATACAGGTAACCACTTGTTAATCCTCAGATACTATTCCCATGTTCTTTATTACAGAAGTAATAAATACAAATATATTTATTGTTTTTCTTTATTACACAGAAATAAACTGCTATAAACACTATTGGGTTAGTTAGCTACTTCTGCATAACAAATTATCCCCAAACTTAGCATCTCAAAGCAACAAACATGTATTATCTTACACGTTTCTGAGAGTCCAGGTTTGACTTGGCTGAGTGGTTTGGCTCACAGACTCACATGAGGTTTCTGTCAAACTCTTGGCCAGGGCTGCAGTTATCTGAAAGCTAGACTGTGGATAGAGGCTCTACTTCTAAGCGGATGGCTCACTCACATGAGTATTGGCAGGTGGCCTCAGTTCCCCTCCACATGGGACAATCAGAATGTCCTTATAACATAGCAACCAGGATCCCCTGAGCTCATGATTCAAAAGAAAGAGCAAGGAGGGAACAGTAGTGCCTTTTATGGCCTAATCTCCACTGTCACACACCGTCACTTCTGCTCTTATTCTCTTCACTCCCACATTTGAGGGGAGAAACATTGGCTTCACTCCCACATTCTTGCAGGGAGAAGTATAAAAGGTTTTGTGCAAGTATTTTCATATCACATTTTAATTGTTTTTCACTTAAAAAAAAGTAATAATGTACATCTGTCACATCAGAGGGTGGGTGGGAAGAGATTAACCCAAGAGCTTGAATGCATATATGTGTAACCCATGGACTGGATGTAGATAATAGTGTGATGAAGGCCTGCGGCAGGGGTGTGGTGGGGTAAGAGCTAGAAGGGGTCAATGGGGAAAAAAAGGGGATATATGTAATACTTTCAACAATGAAGATTAAAAAAGGTTTTTCTACACCTGTACATATAAAACTTTCCCATTCTTTTCTTCATTTTGTGAACATGCCATAGTTAATTTAACAAGTTTCCTATAGATGAGCACTTGGATTATTTTCATCTTTTTGCTATTATAAATAATGCAGATATGAATAATGTATATTTAGAACATATATAAGCATATCAGGATAAATCCCCCAAAGTAGGACTGCCAGGTCAAAGGGTAAATGCGTTTTTTATTTAATATATGTTGCCAAATTGACCTCCATTGGGGTTGTACTGACCCTATATTTGCACCCATAGAATATAACCTATATAATAAAAACCCAGAGACTGAACAACCAGAATGACCATTGACCAGCTGCTAGGACACGCACTGGCACTGGGAGGAGGGGGGGGCAGACACTCAATGCAGGAGCTGCCCCCTGGTAGTCAGTGTGCTCCCACAATGGAAGCGCCGTTTGACTGACTGGGATGAGTGGTGCTCCCACAGAGGGTCAAACCCTGCAGGCCATGCTCCCCACCCCACCAGTGCATGAATCCTGTGCACCGGGCTTCTAGTGCTATCATAATTTTGAATTTTTGCCCACCTGATAAAAAATTATATGTTCATGGAGGTTTAATATATATAATCTTCCTCATCTTATAAATAAAATTGAACATCTTTTCACATTTTCCTCCCTTTTTGTGAACTGTCAATTTGTGGCTTTTGTTAATATTACCAGTAAATGTGGCACTGTTTTCTCTTCATGGGGTGTGTGTGTGTGTCTGTGTGTGTGTGTGTGTGTGTTCTGTGCAAATGTGTAAAGAGTAATGAATTCCTTGGGTTCTGTACTTCTAACACCCTCTCCACTCTGATTTTGTTTGAATTTATGCTTCCATCCTATTTTTCTTCTCACCAACTACATGGAATACAAAGACTATTAGTCAACTAATGGCACTGACTCCTGGCAGTGAACTCCTCAGGTATCTCATTAGGTAGGTGCTTCATGTCTTTTGCACTCACTCTTTCAGTTTGTTCACTGCATTAAAGAGGCAGGTGACACAGAAGACATGGATAGGCAGTCACACCTGTGATACTGTATTCACCTGTGGGAGCTGCAGACTCCTGTTGTGTTTCATTTCAAAGAGCTGATAAGACAGCAGGCTGGTTCACAGACCCTCCCTGGCTACTGGAGAGAATGGCTGCAACATCTTAATGACCTTCCAGGAAGCACAGGGGGATTTTGAAAAGCCTAATGAGCTTCTGAAACCACTGGGTAATATCCCCTAGCAAAGATGATCTTCAAAGAGAAAGTTAATGCAGAATCCACTCACTTTCCTCGTATCATGATACATTACTCCTGAATTTAATTGGTAGGTAAGAATCTGAGTCAGGAACATCTGGACAAAATTGCGCCAATATGGAGGGTAGGGATTGGAAATGCTTGTGTACTAAAAGGACAACCTTCCAGCCAGAGACAATTTTTTTAAACATATTTTTATTGATTTCAGAGAGGAAAGGAGAGGGAGAGAGAGAGAAACATCAATGATAAGAGAATCATTGATTGGTTGCCTCGTGCACGACCGCCACTGGAGACCGAGCCCGCAACCTGGGCATGTGCCCTCAACTGGAACCGAACCTGGAACCCTTCAGTCCGCAGGCTGACCCTCCATCCACTGAGCCAAACCAGCGAGGGCCCAGCCAGAGATAATTTAATTAATGAAGGTTATGATTTAAAAGTCCATAAATGATGACAGATGATCATTTCTTCAAGAAAACATCCTTAGTTCAAAAATTCTCCTAGTAAATATGAAAGAAGTTATGTGAACCTGTGTTGTTGGGTGTGATTTCTAGGTATGAGCTCTGTATTAGTTTTCTAGGGCTGTCATAACCAAGTCCCACAAACTCGGTGCTTAAAAAACAGGAACCTATTTTCTCACAGTTCTGAAGGCTATACGTCTGAAATCAAGATGTTGGTAAGACTTGCTTCTAGGGGAGGAGCCTTTTTTTTCTTTTCCAGCTTCTGGTAGCCCCAGATCCTTGGCTTAATTCCCATCTCTGCTTCTGGCATCACATGGAGGTCTTCCCTCTTATAAGGACATCAATCACATTGGATTAGGGACCTCTCTGATGACATCACCTTAATGTATTTCCAAATAAGGCCTCATGCCTAGCTGAGGGAAAGTGAGCACTTCACTATAGCTTTGTAGAACACACACTCACACCCATAACAGGCTTTCTGCCTCTCCCTTCTCTGATGGGTTTGCTGTATCCTTCAGGCTCAACTACTGGGTTTGAAATTCCTAAGAGAAAATACAGACTAGTGTGAACATGCTATAGTAGTCCAAGTGTAAATTCTTAAAATCTGGCTAAGGTTTTTGCCCTGGATATCAAACCTCAAAGGACTTACTTTATTTTATTTTTTAAAATATATTTTAGCCCTAACCAATTTGGCTCAGTGGATAGAGTGTTGGCTTGTGAACTGAAAGGTCACAGGTTTGATTCAGGTCAAGGGCACATGCCCAGATTGTGGGCTTGATCCCCAGTGGGGGGCTTGGAGGAGGTAGCTGATCAATGATTTTCTCTCATCATTGATGTTTCTATCTCACTCTCCTTTCTTCCTCTCTGAAATAAAAAATATGTTTCAGAGAGAAAGGAGGAAGGAGAGAGAGATAGAAACATCTATGATGAGAGAAAATCATTGATTGGTTACCTTCTGCACACTTCACACTGTATATGCCCTGACTAGAAATTGAACCATGACTTCCTGGTTCATAGGTCAAACCTCAATCACTGAACCTTACACAAAGGACTGCTTTTAATCCTCCTTCTCTAAGCATAGATAGGAACTTTCCCTAAAACCACACCCTGACTCTGGGGTAAATCTCAGGTGAGCTAGTTCAGGTGACTTGAAATTATTTCAATCTCTTTTCCAGGAAAGCTGACCCCCCACTCTTTATTCTTGGGAGCTCCGTTCATGACATTGTATCTTGAGACAGGTGGGATGGGAGAATGTATGCCCAACAGGCATATTTCTCTTCTTTCTTTTGAACTTATGTAACTTGATCAAAATCTTCTCTTACCCGCCCAGCAGGTTTATCTCAGTGGTTGAGCATTGGATCTATGAACCAGAAAGTCTTGGTTAGATTCCCAGTAAGGGTACGTGCTGGTTGGGCTTGATCAAAGGTGTGGGGTGTACAACAGGTAACTGATCAACGATTCTTTCTCATCATTCATGTTTCTTTCTCTTTCTTCCTTCTTCTCTGAAATCAATAAAAATATATTTGAGGGGAAATATCTTCATGGTGTGCTGATTGCTGACCATTGTAAAGGGCCAGTTCCTCTGAGGTCAGTTTTCAGGGCCAGTGTTTGTCTCTCTGTCCTTGTATTCTAACATGACAAACAATAAGATGGACAATAAAGTAGCACTGAAGAATGATGATATTTTCAGTCAAGACATTGCTCATACGTTGATGAATAGGCATCATGAAGATGTGTTGCTGCTGATGGGAATGTATAGTTGTACAGCCACTATGGAAATATTATGGTGGCTCCTCAAAAAAATTAAGCATAGCCTGGCCAGTGTGGTTCAGTGATTGAGTGCTGACCTATGAACCTGAAGGTTATGGTCAGGGCACATGCCCGGGATTCAGGCTCAATCCCCAGTGGGGGGCGGGCAGGAAGCAACTGATCAGTGATTCTCTTTCATCATTGATATTTCTGTCTCTCTCTCCCTCCCTCTACTTTCCTCTCTGAAATCAATAAAAATATATATTAAAAAAATTAAACATAGAATTTCCATATGATCCAGAAGTTCCGCTGCTGAGTATATACCCCAAATAAGTGAATATAGTGGCTCAATCAGATATTCATACATCCATGTTCATAGTAGCATTATTCACAATAGTCAAAGATTAAAATCAACCCATGTCCATCCTGACTAAGTGGATAAACAGGATGTAGTGTATATGCAGACAGTGTTAGTCAGCCTTAAAAACACAGGGGATTGTGACACATGCTACAATAAGGGTGAAACTGGAGAACATTATGCTCAGAGAAACACAGAACAAGAGGAACAATGCAGTATAATTCTTCATATGAGTTTCCTAAAGCATGTACATTCTTAGAGACAGAAAGTAGCTGCTGGATGCTAGGGGGTGGGGGAGGGGAGAATTGGGAGTTAGTGCTTTATGTGCACAGATTTCTTCTCTCACCTCCCTCCAACCCCTTCCCACCTCCATTGCTTTCAGAGATAGTGGAAGGGATGCAGGAAGGGAGAGAGAGAGAAACATCAATGTGAGACTGGTTGCCTCATAAATGTGCGCCAACTGTGGGCGGGGAGTGAACCTGAAACCCAGGTACATGCCCTTGACTGGGAATTGGACGTATGCCCCTTCATATGTAGGCCAACACACTAACCATTGAGCAGCACCAGCCAGGGCTGTTTTCTGTGTACAGATTTTCAATTTGGGATGACGAAAAAGTTCTAGAGATGGATGGTGGTGATGGTTATTCAGCAACATGAATGTACTTAATGTTCCTGGATTGTACACATAAAAATGGCTCAAATGGTGATATTTATGCTACATGCCCTCTATCATGATTTAGGGAAAGGATCTGCTGGTTCCTCTGTGGTGCAAGAAACTGGCCGGACTGTGCCAGGGTGGCTGCAGCCCCTCTGCTCATGGTGACACCTTTAATACAATGAAGCATGGTCTCATCAGACAAATTAGGTTATTGGGGGGCGGAAAGGGAAGGGGTGCTGGGGGTGATTTCCTATGGAGCTGTATTTTGCTCCAAGGGCTCAGCATTCTGGCTAAAACTCCTTTCTTTCTGTTTGACATAGTAATTTCAAAGGAGAATCTATTTCATTACTCCATTGATTCTAGGCACTTGCAGAGTATTTTCTAGGAGACCTAGGTACTCCTTTGATCCTAGTTAGTAAAGCAGTGGAAAACCCTGGCGTCTTTTAAAATGTATTGATGAGAGAGAGAAAGAGAGAGAGAGAGAGAGAGAGAGAGAGAGAGAGAGAGAGAGAGAGAGA
>JAAGEH010000040.1:11309521-11332060 GCA_011751065.1 Lasiurus cinereus | reverse complement strand
AGAGAGAGAGAGAGAGAGAGAGAGAGAGAGAGAGAGAGAGAGAGAGATATCAATTTGTGGTTCCACTTATTTATACAGTCATTGGTGGGTTCTTGTATGTGCCCTGACTGGGGGCTTGGCTTATGGGGAGGGTGCTCTAACCAACCGAGCTACCCAGCAGGGCTATTTCTTGAACATTAAAGAACAAAATATAGTCTCTGCTCTTTAAAAACCAAACTATCACCCAAGACTCACTGTAGTGAACATACAGGTAGTCAGCTTACTTTTCTCATGTGCAAGCGTGGAATAAGGGACGGAAGAGTGTAGCATTCTGATTCCAGTCAGGTCCGTGCTGTTCAGCTGGTGTCACCTCTCCAATTGCTCTCTTGTGATGAGGGGTAGTTGTCAAGTTGAAAATAGTAAACGACCCTTCAGTCTTGGCTGAGAAACTATCTATTCAATTAATGGCCCATAAAATGATTTAGGTAAAAGGCAAGACTGCCATTTCTTTTTCCAAAGAAGAAAAGATGATACTAATTTACCAAACTTCAAGCTTTTAAAATGTGTTAGGAGATGTAAAATACCACTTGCATAGGATTATAGAAGCCACAGAAGAAACTAGAAGCTAAGAGGCAAGGAAAGATTATAAGTACACTTTGAAGAGGAGGAACTTCACCAGTTTCTTTCTGTCTATGTGAACATTTATGCTCATTTGATTATGAAATGAGGTTGAATAGTCATTGTATGTTTTTAGAAATTACATGTCCAGCCCTGGCTGGTGTGGCTCAAATGGTTGGGCATTGTCCTGTGCACCATCCAAAAGTCGCTGGTTCAATTCCCAGTCAGGACACATGCCCAGGTAAGGCCATGTGGAGGGCATACAGAAGACAGCCGATCAATGCTTCTCTCTCATATCTATGCTTCTCTCTCTCTCCCTTTCTCTCTCTCAAAGAAGCAATAAAGCAATATATTTAAAAGAATCTGGACAGAAATTGTTAAGAAGTCTCCTCCCTATGAGGTTGTTAACTTCATCAATACCCAAAGAGGTTCTTTAATTCAGGACCTTATCACATCAAAAAGGTTAATTTGGAATGACTGGGTACATAAAGGAGTGAGACCTCTGTCTTCTGAAACCACTGGCTTATGCATGAGTTTGTGAACCACAGATAACTGACAGCAGAAGCTGGTGGGATCCCCAGCAGGGCATGGAACAGTCAATCCATCCCAGATCCCATTGGCTGTCCTGGATCTTTTCTGGCTCCTCTGCTAATTTCCAGTTTCTGGTCCAGAACCAACTGCAGAAGCACGCAGCCTCTCCCTGTGGTGCTCAGAGTACTGAAGAAGTGAGGTTTGCAAGTGTTTGGAAGTTTCCTGCCTTTTCTTGGGGGATTTCTCCCAGGGTCCCTCTGAGCCACAGAGTGGGGGTGGGATGCTGAGACGATACTGCTCAACTCTTGAATATTAGCAGAGCAGCTTCTTGTTTGAATGGCACCTGAAAATCTGGACTGGATTCTGGGACTCATTCGATTATCCATCCATCTAGTCCTTCATTCAGTGTTGTTCTTTTTCTTTCACAGTAGCTAAGCAATCAGAAACATAAATTTGACCATGTCAGTTTCCTGCTCAAAGTCTCCTCAAAGTCCCATTGGCCTGGAACAAATCCTGCATTTTTATTTTGGCCTACATGTCACTCCTTCATTCACCAAGGGGTGTGCTCTATGCTCTGTGCCGAACTGGATCAGGAAAGCAAACAGACGAAATCCCTGCACTGTAGAGCTTACATTCTGGCAAGCAAGGTGGTGAAAAAGAAATACACTACAGAAGTAAAAGTGTTTGTTAGAAGATGAATACACAGTGTGGGGTGGTTTGTTGCCTTTTTTATCAAGCCCCTATGCCTACCTACCTACCCAGGGTCCTCAGAGACTGACTATCAAGGGCCCTGCCTCAAGGCCTTTGCACTTGACACTGCTCTGCATGGAGCGCTTGTCTCCCACAGATCTATTCTGATCCTCATTTGGGTCAATTCTCTGCTCAAGAGGCATCTCTCTGAGGAGACCTTCTAGCCCACTTAAAGTCCCACCTCAGAAGTACCCTCTACTCCCTTCTCTGGTTCCGTTTCTTCACGACACATTTCTGTATAGCAGTTGTAATGATTTACTTATTATTTCTCTCTCCACACTAGAACATAAGCACCAAGAGGTCAGGAATTTGGTGACTTTTTCTTTTCTAGCACCAGCACCAGCACCTAATATTTTATTTTATTTATTTTTTAATATATTTTATTGATTTTTCACAGAGAGGAAGGGAGAGAGATAGAGAGCTAGAAACATCAATGAGGAGAAACATTGATCAGCTGCCTCCCGCACACCCCACTCTGGGGATGTGCCCGCAACCAAGGTACAGTACATTCCCCTGACCAGATCGAACCCGGGACTCTTCAATCGGCAGGCTGACGCTCCATCCACTGAGCCAAAGCAGCTTTGTCAAGCACCTAATATTGATTCTCCCCTGGGTTCTGAGCTGCTGTTGGGGGTGGCAGTAGAAACCCATGTGACCTTACCCAGAAGCATCCTGTTACTGTTTTCCCTGGGGTCTGCCCCAGGGTGTCCATCCTCTAACCTTTCTCAGGCTTCATGTGGGTATTTATAATATGAATTAAAAGTCTTGATTATGCAGACACCAAATCCCCGGGTTCTAACCTCAGCTTGAAAAGCGCATTATAATCACAATGGTAATATTTTAGGGGCTGGCTCTGCACTCAGTTCCCCACTGATAATCTCTTTATGAGCCTCTAGCCTTTTAATTCTTACCACCTTTGTGAGGGAGATAGCAGCATTATTCCCACTTAATGGATGAAGGATCTGAGGCTCAAGGGCACACAGTTGGTACATGGCTGGGTAGCTCAGTTGGTTAGAGGGTCATCCCCCATAAGCCAAGGTTGCTAGTTCAAGGAACAAACAAGAATCAACCAATGAATGCATAAATAAGTGGAACAACACATTGGTGTTTCTCTCTCTTCCTTTCTTTTGCTAAAATCGATCAAAAGAAAAAGACTGAGCTAAGATATTCTAGTGCCTTCCGGTTCTAGAATGTTCATTAGTTTGGAAGATGGGTTTCCATATCCCCACAGTCCAAGTCTCTTCTCAGCCCCTATGGAGATAGTTGGTTCCTGGGGTAAAGGACCATGAAGACAAATTACTCTGTTTTTATTCCTGCTACAAGGTGCCCCAAATTGCTACCAGGTGTCTCCTGTTGATAAACTGAGGAGGATAGTTTGGGAATCTTAGAATTTCTTCCTTCTTCGCATGCTAAGGCCCATGAAAGAGCCAGTTGCATTCTGCATTGTTGTGAGCTTGCTTTCTTCCTTCCCAACCTGGGTCCACAGGAGTCCTGCTGGGGCTTTTAGAGGAGAGTACCCCACAGTCTGGAGGGACCCCAAACCCTTCTTCCCTATATTTGTTGGAGGGTGTGTGTGTATGTGCAGGACTTTCTGAGCTCTATTCCTTCTTCCCTGGAGAGTCCTTTCTCTACAAATGTTTCCAAATTCTGTATCTTGTAGACACTATTTTGTCCTTTGTTGAAGCTCCTTAGTAGGGGTGGGAGTGCAGGGTGGGAATGAGGCCCTGACCTCTCCCCTTAAAGGTTAGAGGCTCTGACCCAACACAAAGTAACATGCATTTGGACTGTTTTCATCTCAACAAAGAGGTGATGATTTTCCAAAGTGACACATAATCATTAACCTCCTAGTTGGATTGGAAAATGGATCTCTCTTGCAGCTTCTATGCTCAAACCACTTCATCACACTGTTGTCTTTGGGTAATTTCAATTAGAGTATAGACTGTCTGGCCGAGTATCACGTCCCCAATAATACGGTGACTGGATAAAGGACAGGGAGAGGTGAAGGAATTATGTGAATCATATCTGTTTCCTAGACTGTTGGTTTGCATGTCTATGGGCAGGCTGCTCTGTAACTCAAGATCCCCTTATAGCTGTCTGGGCTTCTGTAACAGAGTAATCTGTAAGAGTGGGATTACTCTGGGTGTGTTAAAGATCTGAATTTCTAGCCACTAAGAAACCATTAGACTGAAATACTGATTCAGGGACCAAAGACTTAGTGCACTGAAATGCAACTCCCCAAAAGGTCTGGTGCTCTGCCCGCCGGCATGGCTCAGTGGTTGAGCGCCAACCTATGAACCATGAGATCACAATCACAGTTTGATTCCCCATCAGGGCACATGCCTGGGTTGTGAGCTCGATCCCCAGGAGGTGGCGTGCTTGAAGTAGCCCATCAATGATTCTCTCTCATCATTGATATTTCTACCTCTCTCTCCCTCTCCCCTCCTCTCTGAAATCAATAAAGATATGTTTAAACAAACAAAAGGTTAATGTTCCTAAGAAAACCTCCAATTACTGATGAACATTGAGCCTCGATTGTCACTTTGGTGGAAAGCATAAAAATATGATGATTCTTTGTCTCCCTCTATGAGTGTGCTGCATGTGGAGCACAAGTTCAAACATAGAACATTCCATGTCCACACTCTGCCACCGGCACAGCCCAGTGGGAGACCCAGCAGGGAAAACTAAGCTCAGCACCAGTTCATCAGGGTTCACTTCCTCTGCCCTAGCCCTAATGGCTTCGATGACAATGAAATAAAACAGGGAAAGGTTAATTGGTGATGATGGAGCCTGCAGGTCCTGGTGAGAAACTATTGCAGTCCAATTTAGGAGAAGGTAGAAATTCAGAGGTTCTTTCCTGCTGACATTAGCAGGGGATATTGTGAGCGCTGCACTAATTCTGGATCATCCTGACGGCTACTGCTTATATCCCATAGGGTCCCAACACAAATTCATCATTGAAGAGGACAGAAAGCAGTGCCACATACATTTATAAAGCAGCTAATTTCATAGGAAATGGAAATACTTTAAACCTAAACAGGACATAGAACTCCATTCGATAAATACATCAGGTCCTAGCTAGTTTGGTTCAGTGGATAAAGCATGAGTCTGAGGACTGAAGGGTCCCAAGTTCAATTCCAGTCAAGATCACATGCCCAGGTTGCAGGCTCCATCCCAAGTAGGGGCTTGCAGGAGGCAGCCGATCAATGATTCTCTCTCATCATTGATGTTTCTTTCTCTCTTGCTCCCTTCCTTTCTGAAATAAATAAAATATATTAAAGTAAGTAAATAAGTACATCAGATAATAAAATAGATAATTTCCAGTAACCATTAGGGAGCAATACTAAAAGATAAGATGAAGGGAAATATTTGGAAAGAGTCATACATGTCCTATTCAGCACTATATAATGCAGATGATGAAACTGAATGTGATGGGCCAAATCTAATATCAATAAATTCAATCAAGGACAAATGTAAAAGCCTTTGATTTGTCAGATAAAAGCAGATGCAGAGGTTGGGAGGTTAACTTTGCACTTAGATGTCAAATAGGCTGTAATGTATCTGTGTGTCAACTGTCAGTGCTGACTGGAGATAGTGTTGAGAAGGAATCTGAGGATCCGTCTGGATTCCAGGCAATGATGTGTCACAATGATTCACATTGCCTGAGACAGATAAATGGGAGTACACATGCAATGAATAGCATTGCACATAATCAGTGTGCAGCTTCATAGATGGCAAGTTCTGAATGGATCAGAATGTAATGTGACTTTCTCCAATGAGGTTGTGTTGGAGAAAGTGGGGTGTCCGAAGAAAGGGAGGTGATCACTGGAAGGGCACTGTGCTCAGTGCTGGGTTCTGCACTATCCGAGTGTCCCAGAATTTATCTAAGGACGCAAGCACAGGTGGCCAAGAGTATCCTCTGCCAATAGAATGGACTTATACGGATGACTCAGGGCACTTATTAAATATTGGCCGAGCATAAATTACACAGGAGACAGACATGCAATGCACGAATCACACGCGGTTTATTTACCAGAGTCCTGGTGGTTTCCAGACCTCGGCAGGCCACCCGGAGATCCGCGCTGACAGACACACACACTGGACGTTGGACGTTGCAGCTGCTGCTCGGCGTCTTGTAGAGGCCTTGGCTTGTGGCTCACGGTTCGGACCCAGGGTCCACGGCAGAGCTCAGAGTTCAGGCAGGATGCAGGAAGGGGAGCGGAGAGCGACCGTCTGTGGAGGAGCAGACAAGTGGCTCTAATCTCCTTTGGAGCTTGCTTTCTTTTATGTGCTCAAGCAGACATCTTCAGTGTGTCTTCAGTGTGTCTTATCAGCGGGTCCCAGGTGTTCTGCTATCTGGTCTTTACATGTGGGGTACAAACTTTTATATCTCTTACATGCACATGTCTTTTAAGGGTGTTCACACTTCATTCCACTCTCTAATATGTCACACCCAATTTCTTATTTTATATTTGTATTCTATTCTTATTATTATTACTATAACACCGAGGGGGTGTGAGAAGTTCACCAGAGTGTGTCGGAGGAAGGCTTCTGGGAGGTGAAGAGGTTCCCAACCACATCAAGTACGGAGTGACTAAAAGTACTGGGATCATCTGGGTCTGAGCAGAATTAAGAGGGCCATTTACTGCCTTAACATATCACCAGAACTACCATGTGGAAGAAGAATTAGGATTATTCAAAAGTCAGAAGAAAGACCAGTGAATTCAAGTTGTAAGGAGTCAGATTGCCACTTACTTTAAGGAAGGACTCCGTAAATTCAGTTTTTTTGAATGAAATAATGAGCCCCCTGCTGGTGGAGATGTGTTAGCAGTACCAAGGTGCCCAGACTTGTCAATTTTGCAGGAATGTGTGTTATAAAGTAGAGTAGGTGTTTGAATAAAAGGATGTCTAAGATTCCTCTGACTTTAAGATTCCCTGACCCTAAGATGGGGACACAGAGGGACTTGAGAGTTAAAAGGAAAGGCCTGCCTCCCTCCTGGCAGGCTTACACTCATTCTGTCATTCAGGCCCCAGAGCCATTTCTCACCCTATTGTCAGAAAGCCAAGCCCTTTGGGACAGTAGGCTTTCTCAGGACACACTCTTGCTTATCTCAGATTTTAGCCTTCTTAGATGCCTCACCCCCAGCCCTAGGCCTGGACCTGGACTACAGCTTTGCTAATTGATCCGGAGCTACTGTTGCCCCACCTTCTTTGCACCCATCTTCTCTTTGGCAGCAGATGGGGGGATACAGTAAGAACGGCATGCTGTTACAATTAGGTGAATTATTTAGCTACAAAAAGTACATGCAACGTCCAAGGCAATGCTTAATTAGTGAGTGGTTTCTAAAATGAAAAATGATTTCTAATAATGTCTTTAGCCTTGACAGTATCAATATTTTAACCAAAGACTTGCATGAGCATAAATAAAGTTTACTTATCAGCTCTGTGGATAACATGAAGTTGAAGGGAATTACAAATTATGGGATCAAAATTCCAAAAGACTGCATTGCCTGGCTGGAATAATAAACAAGATACAAGAAAAAGAGATGTAAAGGGGATTAATATCAAGTTCTACAGTAAAATCTAAAAACCTAATTGGACAAATTAGGAATAATTTAGAGCAGGCTGATGTAATAAATAATACAAGCCATAAATGTAATTTTACATTTTCTAGTAGGTTCATTAATAAAAGTGAAAAGCAGATAAAATTATTTTTAAAAATAAATATTTTATTGATTTTTTACAGAGAGGAAGGGGGAGGGAGAGAGAGTTAGACACATCAATCAGCTGTCTCCTGTACAACCCCTACTGGGATGTGACTGCAACCAAGGTACATGCCCTTGACTGGAATTGAACCTGGGACCCTTCAGTCTGCAGGCTGACGCTTCACTGAGCCAAACCAGTTGGTTGATAAAATTATTTTTAATAAATTACTGAACTCAATTTATTTAAAATATTATTTTGATATGTAATCAATATAAAATTATCAAGATATTTACATGTTTTATATGAAATCTTTGAAATTCAGTGTTTTTTTAAGTAATTCTTTTTTTAAATTAAGGTATTGCATGTGTACATACCTAGTAATTCTTTTTTTTAAAAAAAGATTTTATTTATTTCAGAGAGGAAGGGAGAGGGAAAGATAGAAATATCAATGATGAGAACCATTGATTGGCTGTCTCCTGCATGCCCCCTACTGGGGATTGAGCCCACAATCCAGGCATGTGCCATTGACCAAAATTGAACCTGGGACCCTTTAGTTTGCAGGTCGATGCTCTATCCACTGAACCAGACCAGCTAGGACTTAGTATGTATTTTACACTTAGAGCACATCTCCATCCTGCAGCTAAATTTCCATTGGAAATACTTGATCTGTACTTAGGTTCCATAACATTTAGAGTTAAAAAAGTAGATTCACATATCTGAGTTTTTTCAAACATATTTAAAAGATTTCCAATAGTCCTGGCTGGGTAGCTCAGGTGATTGCCACATCATCCCAATATGCCAAGGTTTTAGGTTCGCTCTGCAGTCAGGACACATATAAGAATCAAGAATCATAAATAAAGTGTGGGACAACAAATTGGTTTCTGTTTTTCTCTTTTTCTTTCTCTGTCTTTCTCTCCCCCCATCCCCCTCCTCTCTCATATCCAATAACTGAATTGAGAATCTGCTTTTCTTTTTCTGTCTCACTTTGAGTAATGGTAGTATTCCCTTTGATGTATGCTGAATGCCTATTTTGATTCCTAAAGGTCAATGCTGGGTTCCTTTAATTGAAACCAGTACATGGGTGCCATCTACAGGATTTGTGGAAGAAAGACACACAATATTTTCTTAAAAAAAATGTTTTTATTGATTTTTTTTTTAATAGAGAAAGGGAGGATAGAAAGATACATCACCTGTCTCTGTACACCCGCTACTGGGGATCGATCCTGAAATCCTGGCATGTACCCTGACCGGGAATCGAACCAGTGACCTCTTGGTTTATAGGTCAACCCTCCAACACTGAGTTACACCAGCCAGGCAAGCATTTTCCTTTGAGGACACTTGACTTTCAGTACCAAGGTCCTAGATAATCTTTAAGGTCAGCTGAAAATTACTGTTATTAATATTTTTAATAGTCTGCTAACTAGAGTTTTTGCTGAGAGAAAAAGTATAGTCAGGTAAATAGGAGACCTAGAGAGAAATCACAGACCTGTGTGCCTCTGGGATGTGTCCTCAGACCATCTTAATACAAATCCCATATCTCCCTCCCTTCTACTGTTTACTAAGGCTTCGCTCTTTTGGCTCTTAAATACTTTCCTTTCAGAACATTGTCTTTTAGTAAAATACAATGACTAGGGCAGAATGGAGTAAGAACCACATAGGCTTTTGACTTAGATTTAAGGTCAAGACATGACTATGATGACATTTAACAGTTGACCACAGCCCTTATCTCAGTTTCTTTATCTTTAAGAATAGTAGTGTGGCCCTAACTGGTTTAGCTCAGTTGATAGAGCATTGGCCTGAAGATTGGAGGTTCCCCAGTTTGATTCTGGTCAAGGGCAAATGCCCAGGTTGCGGGCTTGATCCCCAGCATGGGCAAGCAGGAAGCAGCTGATCGATTATTCTCTCTCATCATTGATGTTTCTATCTCTCTCTCCTGTTCCCTTCCTCTCTGAATAAAAAATTCATTATATATTAAAAAAAAATAATAGTGTGGCTCTAATTGGTTTAGCTTAGTGAATAGAATATTGGCCTGAGGACTGAAGGGTCCTGGGTTCGATTTTGGTCAAGGGCCCATGCCGGGTTGTGGGCTCGATCATCAGTGGGTGGAGTGCAAGAGGCAGCTGATCACTGATTCTCTCTCATCATTGATGTTTCTAGCTCTTTCTCCCCCATTCCCTTCCTCTCTGAAATCAATAAAAAATATATTTAAAACAAAAAGAACAATAGTATGTCCCTTATATGGTTGTCATGAGGATTAAAGATATACAAGGTCCTAGTATTAAGTCTGTAACTTTTATAAGTCTAACTGTCCTGAATTTTAGCCATTCTCACCTCCGAGGGCATTTTGATGTCTGTGAAGAAGGACATGGGTAGGTCTCTGCAGTCTGCTGGAGAGTAATGGCTGGTGGCCCGTAATCACAATGGTTTCTTCCTTACTCCCCTCAGCCTCACGGGAGCTCTGCTTTCCGACCATAACCTACTTGTGACTTTTTGATAGCAATGGCCATGTTTTGACTTGCATAATATGGTAGTTGTATATTTGGTATTGTCTCAACTCACTTTTAGAAGATGAACTGGATGACAGAGGCTGGATTTACATGTTTCAAGTCTCCACGGCATCTGACATCTTGTCTGTCCATAAAAGGTACTTAAAATGAGCGTATTGAATGGATGTCCAAAGTACAAAAAGATCCAGTGATATAATACACTGGGGGAGATTATTAATAAAATAGGTCTTACTGCTGGAAATATTTTACCTATTTTTTGGTGACTGTTCTAAGGGGTGCCTTGGGAAGGGCTACAAACACAAGATTTCTATGGCCAATTCCACTCTGTCTTCCCCTTCTACGTAAACACATCTTCAAATCCCTCCTGGCTTCTACCCAAAATGTTACTTCAAGTGCCTTAGGTATAGGAATTTTGGATCTGGGTGGGCAACCAACATACACTTTCTCTGCATTCTCCCCTAGAAAGTGGACCATTCTGCTGTTCTACCTTTACTAGAGCTCCCTCTGCTGGAAATACTAAGAAGTAATTTTTGAAAATTATTTGTGCCGTTAATTGTCTCTGTCCCAGTCATTTGCTGGGAAAGACGACCCTTTTCTCTCAGTGTAAAGTTGAATAGTGCCATTTCCTCTTTACTTTTCCTCATCCTTCTTTTTAGCCATGATGGAACTCTTTACTTGAAGCAGCATTTCCGGTGGTGGCGTGGCCCTGAGCCAGGGAGAGGTGCCCTATTCTGCTCTATTCTGTCCTATTGCAGAGCCCAGATCAGGGTTCCGACAGCTGAGCTCTCTGACCTTGTTCAAGGTAAAATGACATGGGGCAGACCGCTGGGCCCTAGGGAGGGGTGCCTGCAAATTCTGAACTTACTTATATTAAGATACAATCCTATAAAAGATGTGGTTAACCCTGGCTGGTGTGGCTCAGTCATCCCATGCAGCAAAAGGTCACCTGTTCGATTCGTGGTCAGGGCACATGCCTGGGTTTCAGGCTCCATCCTTAGAAGAGAGTGTGAAGGATGTGATTTTCTTTTTATATTTTTTCCACATATAGAGGTAACCGTTTATTTTTTATTTTTATTTTATTTTATTTAAATATATTTTTATTGATTTTTCACTGAGAGGAAGGGAAAGGGATAGAAAGCCAGAAACATCGATGAGAGACATCGATCAGCTGCCTCCTGCACGCTCCCTACTGGGGATGTGCCCACAACCAATGTACATGCCCTTGACCGGAATCGAACCTGGGACCTTTCAGTCCCCAGGCCGACACTCTATCCACTGAGCCAAACCGGTCTCAGCTATTTTTTATTTTTTAATTGTTTAAAATATTACATATAGTAGTACATATATCTACTTTATTTCCCCATTGACCTTCCTCCAGCCTCCCCTAGCCCCTGTCGCATGCCTCATCCCCCCACCCCAGTGTCTTGTGTTCATTGGTTGTGCTTATATGCATGCATACAAGTCCTGTGGTTGATCTTTTTCGCCCCCTCCACAACACTCTCCAGCCTTCCCGTTGTAATTTTTTAAATTTAATAAATCTTTATTGTTCAGATTATTACAACTGTTCCTTTTTTTCCCCCCATAGCTCCCCTTCACCCGGCTCCCACCCCAACCTCTGCCCTTACTTCCCCCTCATTGTCCTCATCCATAGGTGTATGATTTTTGTCCAGTCTCTCCCTACAGCCCTTTCCCCCTTTCCCCCTGAGAATTATCAGTCCACTCCCTTTCTATGCTCCTGATTCTATTATATTCACCAGTTTATTCTGTTCATCAGATTTTTAATTCACTTGATTTTTAGATTCACTTGTTGATAGATATGTATTCGTTGTTCATAATTTTTATCTTTACCTTCTTTTCTTCTTCTTCTTCTTAAAGAATGCCTATCAGCATTTCATATAATACTGGTTTGGTGGTGGTGAACTCCTTTAGCTTTTCCTTATCTGTGAAGCTCTTTATCTGCCCTTCAATTCAGAATGATAGCTTTGCTGGGTACAGTAATCTTGGTTGTAGGTTCTTGCTATTCATCATGTTGAATATTTCTTGCCACTCCCATCTGGCCTGCCTAGTTTCTGTTGAGAAATTAGCTGACAATCATATGGGTGCTCCATTGTAGGTAATTAACTGTTTTTCTCTTGCTGCTTTTAATATTCTCTCTTTGTGTTTTGCTCTTGGTATTTTAATTATGATGTGTCTTGGTGTAATCCTCTTTGGATTCTTTTTATATGGGGTTCTGTATGCTTCCTGGACTTGTAAGTCTATTTCTTTTACCAGATGTGGAAAGTTTTCAGTCATTATTTCTTTAAGTAGGTTTTCAGTATCTTGCTTTCTCTCTTCTTCTGGCACCCCCACAATTCTGATGTTGGTACGCTTGAAGCTGTCCCAGAGGCTCCTTACATTATCTTCACATTTTTGGATTCTTTTCTCTTCTTGCTTTTCCAGTTGAGGGTTTTCTGATTCTTTATATTTCAAATTGTTGACTTGATTCTTACCTTCCTCTAGTCTGCTGTTAGGTCTCTGTGTAATATTTTTTATTTCAGTCAGTATATGTTTGATTTCCTTTTCCATCTCTAGTTGGTTCTTTTTCATCTCCTCTTGGGTTTCGCTAACTTTATCCATCTTTTCTAGGATATTCTTGAAAAACCTTATAACCATGGTTTTGAACTCTATATCCAGTCGTTTGTATTCCTCCATTTTTTTAAAATATATTTTTTATTGATTTTTCACAGAGAGGAAGGGAGAGGGATAGAAAGTCAGAAACATCGATGATAGAGAGACATCGATCAGCCGCCTCCTACACACCCCACACTGGAGATGCGCCCCCAAGCAAGGTACATATCCTTGACCGGAATCGAACCTGGGACCTTTCAGTCCACAGGCTGACTCTCTATCCACTGAGCCAAACCGGTCTTGGCAGTTTTCCTCCATTTCTTTTGTTTGTGATCTCTTCCCTTGTCTCGGCATTTTCACAATGCCGGGAGAACTTCTGTGTTGGATTCAGCCTTATGATACCAGACTTGCAAAACTGCAAAAGCCTCTCTGTTGAGCTTGGTATGGGTGGAGTCTCAGGGCTTACGGGACAGCCTTGCCTTCCAGTCGGCCCCACCCTCCACGGCCCCTGAATTTCATGTGACGGTGTAGTCACTGGAATGGTCCCTGTGTGCGCGCTCTCTCGCAGTGCCTCTAGACTGCTGCCTTTCCGGCTCCCCTGCGCTCTGGGACCATATGAGTCTGGGTCCCCAGGGTTTTGCCTGAAACTGGGGTTTAGTGGAGTTAAAAATGATGCAGTTGGGATGCTTTGTCTCCCGCCCTCTTGTGAAAGCCAGTGGTACAATCAGCAGTTGGTCTTTTGCGCTCAGTGCTGTGTGCCCCTCCCGACTTCAGCCCTTTTGTGACTCCCCTAAATTTCCGTGCACTTCTCGCTTTTCACAGTCCAAACTCCCCCATATGAGTTTCGGCTGGATCTGGGGTTTAGTGTCATAGGATAAGGGGTTCAATGCTGTTGGGAGTCTCTGTTTCCCGCCTGCCAGAGAAAGCCAGCCAGGTTCTCAGGCACCCGCTCTCTCCACACGCGCGTTTCCATACCTCAGCTTTTTGTAGCTCCTCTGGGTCTCTGTGAGCCCCTTTCTTCCCTTCTAGTTGTAGAATTTCCACTCAGCCAGCTTTCCTGTGATTCTGGATGATGTCTGTTCTGTCTTTTTTTTTTTTTTAAATATATTTTATTGATTTTTTACAGAGAGGAAGGGAGAGAAATAGAAAGTCAGAAACATCAATGAGAGAGACATCGATTAGCCGCCTCCTGCACGCCCCACTGTGGAGATGTGCCCGCAAACAAGGTACATGCCCCCAACCGGAATCGAACCCAGGACCTTTCAGTCCGCAAGCCGATGCTCTATCCACTGAGCCAAACCAGTCTCGGCCGTTCTTTTAGTTGCAGTTTTGAAATTGTTGTGCAAGGCAGCAGTAAGTGTTTACCTATGCTGCCATCTTCGTTACCTCTGTTCCTTTTTCATCTCCTCTTGGGACTCGCTAAATTTATCCATCTTTTCTAGGAAATTCTTAAAAAATCTTATAACCATAATTTTGAACTCTATCCAGTCATTTTTTCCCTCCATTTCTTTTGTTTGTGATCTGTCCCTGTGTCTCCACATTTTTGCTGCTTCCCTGAGTCAGTAGAGTAGCTTTGTGTGCTAGGTGTCCTATATGGCCCAGTAGCTCTGCCTCCCCGGTTTCCTAAAGTGGACTCTCTTGGTGCACCCCTTTGTGGACTGTGTGTACAGTCTTGTGGTAGTTAATTCTTGATTGTTGTTGGTATCACTGGGGGAATTGACCTCCAAGCCAATTGCTTGTGAGGATCAGCTGTGTCTACACTCAGAGAACTTCTGTGCTGGACTCAGTCTTAAGACTTGTAAGACTGCAACAACCTCTGTGCTCTGCTTGGATGTGGTGGAGTCTCAGGGCTGAGCAGACAGCCTTGGCTTCTCGTCAGACCTGCCCTACACAGCAGCCCCTGGATCTCAGTGCCCCTGGATAATCACTGCAGCCCTCTTTGTGCGCACGTGCACGTGTGCCCTTCTGACCTCTGCCTTTCGCATGCATGCAAGCCTCCAGACCTCTGCCTTTTACAGCTCCCCTAAGTTTCTGTGCACTCCTACCTTTTCATGACAGTCCAGACTCCCCCTGTATGAGTCTCACCCGGAACTGGGGTTCAGTGCAGTCGGGATTTTCCATCTCCCTCCTGCTGAAAGAAGCCAGCCAGACCCTCTGCCACCCCTCCTCTCCACGCGCGTGTCTTTGCACCTCAGCTTTTTACAGCTCCTCTGAATCTTTGTGAGCCCCTTTCTTTACTTCTAGTTGTAGAATTTTCACCTAACCAGCTTTCCTATGGTTCTGGATGGTGTCCGTTCTGTCTTTTAGTTGTAATTTTGAAATTGTTTACGTGTTCACCTATGCCTCCATCTTGGTTTCTCTTCTGCGCACACTTTCTCGCGTACCTCCAGACCTCTGTCTTTCATGGCTCCCCTAAGTTTCCCTGTACTGCTCCCTTTTCACAACAGTCCAGACTCCCCCATATGAGTCTCGCCTGGAAGTGGGGTTCAGTGCAGTTGGAAGTGAGGTTCAGTACAGTTGGGAGTTTCTGTCTCCCTCCTGCTAGAGGAAGCCAGCCAGGCACTGAGCCACCCATCCTCTTCATGCGCGCATCTCTGTGCCTCAGCTTTTTGCAGCTCCTGAGTCTCCGTGAGCCCCTTTCTTTCCTTCTAGTTGTAGAATTTCTACTCAACCAGCTTTCCAGTGGTTCTGGATAATGTCTGTTCTGTCTTTTAGCTGTAGTTTTGAAATTGTTGTGCGAGGCAGCAGTTTAAGTGTTTACCTATGCCTCCATCTTGATTTCTAGTTCCTGCTGTAATTTGACAGTCTGTTCCATGCTTTACTGCCTCTGTATCTATCTTTTTGTTCATTAGGTTATAATGTTCTTTATTTTCTATAAATGAGTGAGATCATGTGGTATTTTTTTTTTCACTGCTTGGCTTATTTCACTTAACATAATGCTCTCCAGGTCCATCCATGCTGCTGCAAATGGTAAGAATTCCTTCTTTTTTATAGCAGCAAAATATTCCATTGTGTAGAAGATATACCACAGTTTTCTAATCCACTCATCTGCTGGTGGACATTTAGGCTGTTTCCAAATCTTAGCTATAGTGAATTGTGCTGCTGTGAACATAGGTGTTCTAGTCGGTGTTTCTTTTCTTTTTTTCTTTAAAATATATTTTATTGATTTTTTACAGAGAGGAAGGGAGAGGTACAGAGAGTTAGAAACATCGACGAGAGAGAGACATCGATCAGCTGCCTCCTGCACGCCCCCCACCGGGGATGTGCTCGCAACCAAGGTACATGCCCTTGACCGGAATTGAACCTGGGACCTTTCAGTCTTCAGGCCGACTCTCTATTCACTGAGCCAAACTGGTTTCGGCTAGTTGGTGTTTCTAATAGGTGTTTCTAGTTTCTTGAGAAGGATGTGATGTCTCTATCTCTTTTTCTCCCTCTTCCTTCCTCTCTCTCTCAAATCAATAAAATCCTATTTTTTAAAAAGGGTAGGCTTAGGACTCAGAATCGATGCAGTGAAGACTAATTAACTTTAGAAGGGGCATAAAATGGACTCTGAGCTTTCCAGCAGCCAGCAGGAGGAAAGCATGACTAGACAGGACAGTGTGGTGAAGAGGAGGGGGGTTGCTGCATACCTCAGTGAGCAAAGTTGTCCTGATGTATGCTCATTGGGGCATCAGTCTCCCTTTTTAGGGTTTCAGACCACACCCATCTTGACAGCCATTATGAATTAGATGTGAGGCCTGTTTGACTTGTCTCTTTTGAACTGTTGAAAATACAAAAAATCAAATCTGCAAATGCCAAGGCTCTACCATTAATGGCTTTTATCTGAGGACTAGAGGCCCAGTGTATGAAATTCGTGCACTGGAGGGGGCGGCCCCTCAGCCCAGCCTGCCTCCTCTCACAGTCCAGGAGCCCTCAGGGGCGGGAAGTGACCTGGCAATCAGGGGAAGGCAATGCCCCCATCAGACCTCTGCTGCTGCCACTGCTGGCAGTGTAAGCCTCGGCCAGCCCTGGTTATCTGAGCCTTGGGTGGCCCCGGGCGGCTGGGCAGCTGACATCTAAGGCTTGCCTGAGCCTTGGGCTGGCCCTGGGCAGCTGGGGACCTGAGGGGACTGGAGGGCTCTGGAGGCAGGTGCGAAGCTCAGCTGGACCTGCCTGGAAGTGGGCCCAGCCATGCTGTGCACCTGTCACCCCGGCAGGGCTGAGGGGATTGGGTGCCACCATTTTGTGTCTGTGGGTGCTGCCATCTTTGGGAGGGCGTGACAGTCAATTAGCATATCCCCTCTTTATTAGACAGGACAAACTAGCTGCTTAGAAGTACAACTATTCCTGGGGTTGAAACCAAAAACAAATGTCTTCTGTCTTATAGAGGACATTCTATTATATTAAACAATATCCTTAACAACATTCTTACAATAAATATGAATGTCATATAGTTATTTAGGTTAGTGTGGTTTCATTGTAAGCTGGGGGCAGGTTATCAAGGCACAGGTCACCAGAGATATTGGGAGTGGCATGCAGCTGTGTTTGGTATATAAAGAGAATTCAGTCCAGAACACACTCCAGGAAGAAGAATCTGGCAAAGTGGCAGGGCACTGGCATTTGCCTGAGTACATTTTCTTCCACAGTAAACCTTCCAAGCTGGTGGAGGATGCTATTTTCAGCAATGGATTATCCTCTGTCCTAGTTGTTAAATGATCATTTTTATTTCTTAATACTCAGCAAAATTCCCATCTTATCACAGTTAATAAACACAAGACCTTCTAGTCCTTGAGCAGAATGTTATATTATTTAAATTGAAATTTAAAGGTCTGAGAGAATTTGTCATCTTGCAATGCATGCAGAAGACTCGTTGGCCAATGATTTAATAACTGCAAGCTATTGTGTCGCATCATTTCTCTGTCAGATTTTATCATTAGATCGATTATATATCATAAAGTGGTGGGGAAGACACATGGAAGGTCATATTGATTTAGCCCAGACCAGATATTTGTCCAGGCTCATCTTTTCAAACATTGTCAGTGATAATTCTTTTTTCTTTCAAAGCGGCAGAAAAAAAAAAAAGTGATCCATATCTTGGCCTTAGTCCGTGCATTTGTTTTTATGAAGCTTCCAACTGTCAGAGTAGGGGCTGGGCTTCAAGAGGACATCTAGCATCTGCTACGGGTTGCATCACAATATAGTTCAGAGGAACTGCCTGAGGATGTGGGTATTGAAGGTTATGGGAGACGTGTCCATTGGAGGCTTTTATGGTTACCCAGACTTCCTGCTAGCTGCTGGCAAGCTCGAGGAAGGAGGCTTGGGAGGATGGCGAGGGTATTGTCACTCCCAAGGCAGTGACCACTGATTCTTGGTGGGGACGGGGGCAAAAAACATCCTAGATATTTTAGTAGAGAGTTGGTTTGTGTCACTCCAACCAGACACAAAATCTCGAGTGGGGCATGATTAGAAAAAAATGTCTATTAGGTATAGAAAGGTATGCATCTATGGCTGCTACAGCTCTCCTGGTGTGATAGCAGGCACGTGGTGATGATGAGATAATGACATGCTTTTTAAATTATAAAGGTTAATATTTATTTAGTTTATTTTTTTGTGTGTGGTAAGAACACTTAATATGAGATTTACCCTCTTTTTAAAACAATATGTTTTATTGATTTTTTACAGAGAGGAAGGGAGAAGGATAGAGAGCTAGAAACATCGATGAGAGAGAGAGACATCGATCAGCTGCCCCCTACTGGGGATGTACATGCAACCAAGGCACACGCCCTTGACCCGAATCAAACCTGGGACCCTTGAGTCTGCAGGCCGACTCTCTATCCACTGAGCCAAACTGGTTTTGGCTACCCTCTTTTTTAAAAAGTATATTTTGTTGATTTTTTTACAGAGAGGAAGGGAGAGGAATAGAGAGTTAGAAACATTGATGAAAGAGAAACATCAATCAGCTGCCACCTGCACACCTTCTACTGGGGATGTGCCCACAAGCAAGGTATATGCCCTTGACTGGAATTGAACCTGGGACCTTTCAGTCCGCAGACCGATGCTCTATCCTCTGAGCCACACCAGTTACGGTGAGATCTACCCTCTTAACAGATTTTAAAGTGTACAATACATTATTATTATTATTATTATTATTATTATTATTATTATTATTATTTTAAATACATTTCTTTATTGATTTCAGAGAGGAAGGAAGAGGGACAGAAACATCAATGATGAGAGAGAATCATTGACCAGCTGCCTCCTATGCACCTCCCCCCACTCCACTAGGGATTGAGCCTGCAACCCAGGCATGCACCCCTGGCCAGAATCTAACCTGGGACCCCCCAGTCGGCAGGCCAACACTCCATCCATTGGGCCAAACCGGCCAGGGCTGTACGATATATTATTGCTGATTATAGGTATAATGTCATGTAGCAGATTGCTAGAGTGCATTCATCTTTTTTGTTTTTACCTGTAATTCTTTTATTTTTAAAACAATTATTTATTGTTGAAAGTATTACATATGTCCCTCTTCCCCCTCATTGTCGTCTCCCAGCCTGCCCCCACACTCTTAAGGAAGTCCTGGCCTACACCTCACCACTCCCAGCGCATTCACCTTGCTTCACTGAAATGTTATGTCTATTGTTTAGCAAACTCCCCATGCTCACCCCACCCAGCCCCTGGCAGCTGCCATTCCACTCTTTGATTCTATGAGTGAGTTTGACTACTTTAGAAATCTCCTATAAGTGGAATCACACAGAATTTGTTGTTTTTTCTTTTTTAAAATCTTTATTGTTGAAAATATTACAGATGTCCCTCCCCCTCCCCCTACCATTGACCACTTCTATCCCCTACCTGTCCCCTGCCCCAGGCCTTCACCACACTATTGCCTGTGTCCATGGGTTATGCATATATGCATACAAGTTCTTTGGTTAATCTTTCCCCAACTACACACTCCCAGTATTTGTTCTTCTATGATTAGCTTATTTCACTTAGCATCATGTTTTAAAGGTTCATCCATGTTGTAGCATGTGACAGTATTTCCTTAAATTTTTAAGGCTGAAAAACATTTTGTTTTATATATAGACCACATTTTATTTTCTTAAAAAATTTTTATTTATTGGTTTTAGTTATAGAGAGAGAGGGAGGAAGAGAGAAACATTGATTTTATTGTCCTACTTATTTATGCATTCATTGATTCTTGTATGTTCTGGCCTGGGGACTGAATCCACAACTTGGCATGTTGGGATGATGCTCCAACCAATTAAGCTATCCAGCCAAGGAGAGACCAATTTGCTTTATTCATGACTCCACAGATGGGCATGCAGGTTGTGTCCACACACTGGCTGTGGTGAATAGTGCTAATATCTCCTTGAGACCCTGATTTCACTTCTTTTAGAGAAGTACCCAGAGTGGGATTGCTGGATGATATGGCAGTTCTATCTTTAATTTTTTGAGGAACCTCCATACTGTTTCCTTAGTGGCTGCACCAACCTGCATTCCCATAAGCAGTATACAGAGGTTCTGGATTCTCCACATCCTCTACGGCATGCCTTTTATTTTATGACTTACCTTTTATTAAGGTGTATTTTGCGCTAGGACTGTGATAAGCACTATATGCATACAATGTCATTTAATCTTCATAAGGCCAAGTATAGATGTTGAGGCTTGGAGGGGTTAGGCAAGTTGTCAGGGGAGGCAGCTTAATTGGGGGGCGGGGATATCTGAGATACGCCTGATGGGCCATTGCCATCTTCTTGTGACTCCCTGCCTGTGAGACATGAAGGAAAGAGCCTTTGGCAGTAGTAGGAGTTTCTGTTTACGGTGAGGGCATGAACACTGTCTGAGAATAGAACAGGGCGACACATGGGTGAGGGGATCAGTCAGTAGAGGCTGGAAACCTGGACTTGATTCCTGGACGTTTTGAAAACTCAGTGACCTTGGATAAGTCACTGAATCCCTCTATGGCCAAGTTTCTTATATGAAGCCTATTAGCCTGATATAGGGTTGCTGGGAAGATGAGTATGACATGAGTAAAACTGTTCTGAAAACTTTTAAAAGTAGCCTGGTTAGCGTGGCTCAGTGGTTGAGCGTTGACCTGTGAACCAGGAGATTATAGTTCCATTCTCAGTCAGGGCACATACCTGGGTTGCAGGCTTGATCCCCAATGAGGGGCATGCAGGAGGCAGCTGATCAACGATTCTCTTTCATCATTGATGTTTCTATCTCTCATTTTTCCTTCCTCTCTGAAGTCAATAAAAAAAATTTATTAAAAAAAAGAAAACCTTCAAAAGGAGATTTAAAGTGTTGATGGTTCTGAGCCTGGTCAGCATAGGACAGTGACAGAGTAAGAGGCACACTGCAGGGCTTTCTCTATAAATGATGTGTTCACATCCCTGTTTTTAAACAAAATATCACACCAAGGTATTGTCTCTTTTTATTATTATATATTTTTTTAATTTGCTGGCTTAAAAGAGAGAAACTTCGATTTGTTTTTCCATTTATTTATGTATTCATTGATTATTATAATGTTTAAAATATGTTTTTATTGATTTCAAAGAGAGAAAGGGGAAGAGATTGATAGAAATATCAATGATGAGAGAGAATCATCCATAGGCTGCCTCCTGTATGCCCCCTACTGGGGATTGAGCCCACAACCTGGCATGTGCCCTGACCTGCAATGGGACTGGAAATCAAACTGTGACCTCCTGGTTCATAGGTCGATGCTCAACCATTGAGCCTCACTGGCCAGGCTCATTGGTTGAGTCTTGTATGTGCCCTGACCAGGTATCAAACCCGCAAGCTTGATGTATCAGGAAGACACTCTAACCAAATGAGCTACCCAGCCAGGACAGTTGCTTTCTTTAAAGTCTATTATCTCCTGTCCCATCATGAGCTACATGAGCCAAGACAATAGCCGACATTTCTATTGAATAAAGAGTTAAATGTGTCATTAAACTTTCATTCTTTTTCTTTTTCATCTATCTACTATGACTTTCTCTTCCATGGTGTTCATACAAGTTAGAGGTAATGTGCTCTAAAAATTACACTCTTTTCCTTCTGTCTGCTAAGATGCAATTCCAGTAGCTAAAATTAAGACTAGTAAATTTATGTCTGTTTCCAAATAGAGATCTGGCCAATGGCAAAGGGTTTTTTGTTTTTTATTGTTTGTTTATCAGTTGCTAGGTAGAAAAGGATCCCGCATAGCCACAGCTGGCATAGTGCTGTGAAGCAAGAAGAAAGGCAGGCAGCCTGCTGTACTAATAAGAGGAAGTTATCTTTATATTATTCTCATAAAGACAGAAAGCACAATCAATTCCTTAGTGATTGTTGGTGACTCAATTAGAGCAAAACTTCCATTAATGAAGGACTAATTGTCTGGACCCTACATATTCCCCCCTCCTCCAATTTTACCTTTTAGCACTTAGAACATTGTCTTAGTGAATACTGAAATATTTGATAAGTATTAGTTTAGAAAAACAACCTACTCTTAAGAAAAAGTCACACTATAAGTTTATTAAAAAGAAAACTATTTTAAGGATATCCCAAGGTGAATATACGTTCAGCTAGATTTATTATTTTTGTATTAGTTATTTCAGGTGTAGACATAAAGTATATAATAAAACTATCTCTAGAACTATGATGGAGGCCTGGCAAAATCCTTAGTCATCAAAGAATGATAAAATCCTATATGGTACTTACTCAAAAGGAAATGTTTATGTTAAAAATAAATTATTTGTTACAATAAAAGAAATAAAAAAATAAATTAGGGATCTAGGACGTATGTTCATTTCACTAGAATTTATTTTAAATAATTGCATTTAAACAATTAAATATTATATATATATATATATATATATATATATAT
>JAAGEH010000040.1:11284287-11296255 GCA_011751065.1 Lasiurus cinereus | reverse complement strand
AGGGAATCAAACCAATAGCCTCTTGGTGGGTGTGTGGGTGGACACTCAACCACTGAGCTACACCGGCTGAGTTAAACTTTTAATTAAATTGACTTTGAGGGGAGAATCCAAGATGGCAGCATAGGTAAACACCTACACTGCTGCCTCACACAACAATTTCAAAACTACAACTAAAAGACAGAACAGACATCATCCAGAATCAGAGGAAAGCTGGCTGAATAGAAATTCTACAACTAGAAGGAAAGAGAGGGGCTCACAGAGACCCAGAGGAGCTGCAAAAAGCTGAGGTACAAAGACGCATGCGTGGTGAGAGTGGGTGCCAGAGTACCTGGCTGGCTTTCTCTGGCAGGAGGGAGATGGAGTCTCTCAACGGCACTGAACCCCTTATCCTACAACACTAAACCCCAGATTCAGCTGAAACTCATACGGGGGAGTCTGGACTGTGAAAAGGGAAAAGTGCACAGAAATTTAGGGGGGTCGCAAAAGATCAGAAGTCTGGTGGCACGCACGGCACTGCACGCAGAGGACCGACTGCTGATTGTGCCACTGGCTTTCACGAGTGGGCGGGAGACAGACCCTCCCAACTGCGTCACTTCTAACTCCACTAAGCCCCGGTTTCGGGCAAAACCCTGGGAATCCAGACTCATATGGTCCCAGAGCGCAGGGGAGCCGGAGGGGCAGCAGTCTAGAGGCACTGCGAGACAGAGCACGCGCGCACAGGGACTGCTCCAGCAATTACCCAGTCACTTGAGACTCAGGGGCCGTGGAGGGTGGGGCCGACTGGAAGGCAAGGCTGTCCCATAAGCCCTGAAACTCCACCCATCCCAAGCTCAACAGAGAGGCTTCTGCAGTTTTGCAAGTCTGGTATCATAAGGCTGAATCCAACACAGAGGTTCTCCTGGCATAGTGAAAATGCCAAGACAAGGGAAGGGATCACAAACAAAAGAAATGGAGGAAAACAAACGATTGGATATAGAGTTCAAAACCATGGTTATAAGGTTTTTCAAGAATATTCTGGAAAGGTTGGATAAAGTTAGCGAGACCCAAGAGGAGATGAAAAAGAACCAACTGGAGATGAAAAACAATCAACTAGAGATGGAACAGATCCAACTAGAGATGACAAAGGACAACTAGAAATTAAACATACACTGACTGAAATAAAAAATATACAGAGTCCTAACAGCAGACTGGAGAAAGGCAAGAATCAAGTCAAAAACTTGAAATATAAAGAATCAGAAAACACTCAACGGGAAAAGCAAGAAGAAAAAAGAATCCAAAAATGTGAAGATAATGTAAGGAGTCTCTGGGACAGCTTCAAGCGTACCAACATCAGAATTGTGGGGGTGCCAGAAGAAGAGAGAGAGCAAGATACTGAAAACCTATTTGAAAAAATAATGACTAAAAACTTCCCCCACCTGGTAAAAGAAATAGACTCACAAGTCCAGGAAGCACACAGGACCTCAAACAAAAGGAATCCAAAGAGGATCATACCAAGACACATAATTAAAATACCAAGAGCAAAAGACAAAGAGAGAATATTAAAAGCAGCAAGAGAAAAACAGTTCATTACCTACAAGGGAGCACCCATACGACTGTCAGCTGATTTCTCAACAGAAATGATGCAGACCAGACGGGAGTGGCAAGAAATATTCAACGTGATGAATAGCAAGAACCTACAACCAAGAATACTCTATCCAGCAAAGCTATCATTCAGAATTGAAGGACAGATAAAGAGCTTCACAGATAAGAAAAAGCTAAAGGAGTTCATCAACTCCAAACCAGTATTATATGAAATGCTGAAAGGTACTCTTTTAGAAGAGGAAGAAGCAAAAGGTAAAAGACAAAAAATTATGAACAGCAAATACATATCTATCAACAAGTGAATCTAAAAATTAAGTGAATTAAAAATTTGATCAACAGAATAAACTGGTGAATATAATAGAATCAAGAGCACAGAAAGGGAGTGGACTGATAATTCTCAGGGGAAAAGGAGTGAGGGGTGTACAGGGAGAGACTGGACAAAAATCATACACCTATGGATGAAGTCAACGGGAGGGAGGTAAGTGTAGAGGGAAGGATGGGAGCTGGGTGGAGGGGAGCTATGGAGGGGAAAAAAGAGAAACAAATGTAATAATCTAAATAATAAAGATTTAATTTAAAAAAATTGACTTTGAGAGAGAAAGAGGAAGGGTGAGAGATAGAAAAACATTGATTTGTTTTTCCACTTATTTATGCATCCATTGGTTGATTCTTGTATGTGTCCTGACCTGGGATTGAACCCACAACCTTGGCAGATTGGGTTGATGCCCTGACCAATTGAATTTCATGGCCCGGGGCCTTAAACAATTGCAATACAAAAATATTCACAATCTACTTTTATCTTATGCTAGATAACATCATCCCAAAAATGTTCCGAGAAACCATCTACTGAAGTCAGCTCCATTGGTAACTAGTATTTGTAGGTTATTTTATAAGTTTGACTTCCACTTTGACTGTATTTGGATTTCACTGGTCCTGTTTGTCATTAGATTCTTAGAGAAGTGAAATCTTGTTCATCTTGTTTGCCATGCCTGACACTTAATTAACTCTTAGGAAATAGTCAATGAACAAAGCGAATGAACGGGTAAGTAGGTGTTCTTAAACTTGAGTCTTACACAGCTTAGAGAGGTTAAACAAATTCCTCAAAGCTACAGAGTGAGAGTTGGCGAGGGGATTCCAACCCAGGATCCCAGGCCTGTGATCTTAACTGTTACATTCAATGCATATTATGATTTAGTGTTATATTTAATTTCCTTTTAAGATGATATATACATACGTGTGTGCATATACATGTAGTATATATATATATTTAATGCACAATATTAAATATCTTGGAATTTAGAGAAAGCTCAGGAGACTTAGATGTTCAGAGGAGGTTAGGGGAGGGGACAGGGATTTAAAATGGGCCTTGAAGGATGGGTTATAGTATAATAGGTACACTGGAAATGGGCATCTCATGAGGGAAGAACAGGGTAAGGAGGCGAGAAAATGCAGATTTCATGTAGGGAAGGAATGAGAGAAGACTGAAAAGGTAGGGGGGAAAGGACTTGGAACCAGCTTCTTTGATTTCCACCTGTGCATCACCAGTATCTCATGTATGTCAACAAAACGTAATCTGAAGGGTCTTAGTAGCAGTGAATTGTCAATCATCACGGTATGCTCATCTCTCGAATGCGTTGTGGAGAATTCTTTCCTCAGACCATGTTTATCTTTGGGTCTGAACCATGTCAAGTGTTTCTGCTGCTCTCTCCAGGACCAGCTTCCTCCTCATCCCTTCTGTGCCTGCTCCATCACTATTCTGAGGTGGCCAGAGAGGAAGAGACACGGGCCTGCTCTGGCAGCCCTGGGCTCTCCAGCAGCCTCTTTTGGGGATTCTGTCTGCCCGGATCCTTTGCTTTCCCTGGCGACAGCACAGAGGCCTGGGCTCCGGCTCTGTGTTACTTTGGTCAGGGCCCGCAGGCCGGCCTCAGCGGGAAATATTTCCTGTAAACAATAAAACAGAACTAATATCCTTAATGGCCAAATTAGAAAGGTTGTTAGTTACTTGCCATGCTTGCTGCCTAAACAGATACACTCTGATTATTGATAGCTGTGCTTGGATAGGTTAGAAGGACATTTGTACATATTTATGTTAATGTGACAGCTCGGGTATTGGTGGAGAGAACCTGAGGGCTGTGTTTTAAATCTCATTAAAACCCATCTCTATCTGAAAATACCTTTAATACTTTTTAAAAATTGATTTTTATTGATTTCAGAGAGGAAGGGAGTGGGAGAGAGAGAAACATCAACGATGAGGGAGAGAATAAAAGATCGGCTGCTTCATGCACACCCCCTACTGGGGATCGAGTTCACAACCTGGGCATGTGCTGTTGGCTGGAATCGAACCTGGGACCCATCAGTCTGCAGGCTGATGCTCTAGCTACTGAGCTAAACAGGCTAGGGCTGAAAATACTTTTAAAAATTAATTAATTAAAATTTTAATATATATTTTTATTGATTTCAGAAATAAAGGGAGAGGATGAGAGGAGATAGAAACATCAGTGATGAGAGAGAGTCATTGACTGGCTGCCTCCTGTATGTCCCACACTGGGGATAGGGTCCACAACCCAGGCATGTGCCCTGACCGAGAATCGAACTGTGAATTCCTGGGTCAAAGGTTGATGCTCAACCACTGAGCCACGTCAGCTGGGCTGAAAATACTTTTAAAAGTTTTTGTTCCCTTAATATGAATACTTATTGTTTTGTCCTCCTACTCCAAAGATTTTTTTAAACACTCGTAGTATTTGAGACAACTGAAAAAAGAAGTTTAATTTTACTCATTTGCCTCTGCTCTTAAATTTTTTCTTCTCAACTCCTGATGAAACTGAGTTTTCATTGCCTTTATGCTATATTGTCACAGGAATGGGTCGTATTTCAGTTTCTTTTCTAAAAATGTTAGTTCAGAGGAGAAATCAAGATGGCGGCATAGGTGAACACCTAAACTGCTGCCTCGCACAACAATTTCAAAACTACAGCTAAAAGACAGAACGGATATCATCCAGAATCACAGGAAAGCTGGCTGAGTGGAAATTCTACAACTGGAAGGAATGAGAGGGGTTCATGGAGACTCAGAGAATCTGCAAAAAGCTGAGGTATAGAGATACATGTGTGGAGAGGACAGGTGGCTGAGTGCCTGGCTGGTTTTCTCTAGTGGGAGGGTGACGAGAACTCCCAACTGCACTGAACCCCAGTTCTGGGCGGGACCCTGGGGTCCCAGACTCATATGGGTGAGTCTGGATTGTCGGGAAAAGAGAGGAGCACATGGAAATTCAGGGGAGCTGTGAAAGGCAGAGGTCTGGAGGCACGCATGCGAGTGTGCGCAGAGAGGACTGCAGCAGTTACTGAGGGACCCTGAGACCCAGGGGTCTCGTGGGGCAGGGCTGACGGGAAGCCAAGGCTGTCTTCTCAGCCCTGAGACTCTGCCTCATCCAAGCCGAGCACAGAGGCTTTTGCAATTTTGCAAGTCCTGTAACATAAGGCTGATTCCAGCACATAAATTGTCCCAGCGTAGACACAGCTGATCCTCACAGCCAGTTGGCCTGGATGTCAATTCCCCCCTGGATACAAAAAACAAAGACTTAACTACAACAAGGCTGTACACACAGTCCACAAAAAGGTGCACCAAGAGAGTCCACATCAGGTAACTGGGGAGGCTGAGCCACTGGGCCAAATAGGACACCTAGCACACAAAGCAACTCTACTAACTCAGGGAAGCAGCAAAAATGTGCAGACAAAGAAACAGATCACAAACAAAAGAAATGGAGGAAAACAAACCACTAGATATAGAGTTCAAAACCACAGTTATAAGGTTTTTCAAGAATTTCCTAGAAAAGATGGATAAATTTCGCAAGACCCAAGAGGAGATGAAAAAGAACCAACTAGAAATTAAACTTACATTGACTGAAATAAAAAATATTATACAGAGACGTAACAGCAGACTAGAGGAATGCAAGAACCAAGTCAAAGATTTGAAATACAAAGAAGCAGAAAACACTCAACTGGAAAAGAAAAAAGAAAAAAAAAAGAATAAAAAAATGTGAAGATAGTGTAAGGAGCCTCTGGCTCTTAGTGTATCAACATCAGAATTATGGGGGTGCCAGAAGAAGAGAGAGAGCAAGATACTGAAACCTATTTGAAGAAGTAATGACTGAAAACTTCCCACACCTGGTGAAAGAAATAGACTTACAAGTCCAGGAAGGGCACAGAACCCCAAACAAAAGAAATTCAAAGAAGACCACACCAAGACACATCATAATTAAAATGCCAAGAGCAAAAGACAGAGAATATTAAAAGCAGCAAGAGAAAAACAGTTAGTTACCTATAAGGGAGCACCCATATGATTGTCAGCTGATTTCTCAACTGAAACTATGCAGGCCAGATGGGAGTGGCAAGAAATATTCAAAGTGATGAATAGCAAGAACCTATAATCAAGATTACTGTACCCAGCAAAGCTATCATTCTGAATTGAAGGTCAGATAAAGAGCTTTACAGATAAGAAAAAACTAAAGGAGTTCATCAACACCAAACCAGTATTATATGAAATGCTGAAAGCTACTCTTTAAGAAGAGGAGGAAGAAGAAAAAGGTAAAGATAAAAATTATGAACAACAAATACATATCTATCAACAAGAGAATCTAAAAATCAAGTGAATTAAAAATCTGATGAACAGAATAAACTGGTGACTATAATAGAATCAGGGACATAGAAAGGGAGTAGACTGACAATTCTCAGGGGGGAAGGGGTGAGGGAGGGTGCAGGGAGAGACTGGACAAAAATTGTACACGTATGGATGAGGACAGTGGGGGGCGAGGGGAGGTAAGGTCAGAGTGTGGGGTGAGAACCGGCTGGAGGGGAGCTATGGGGGAGAAAAAGAGGAACAATTGTAATAATCTGAACCATAAAGATTTATTAAATTAAAAAAAATAAAAATGTTAGTTCAGCCCTTTCAATCTGGATCTAATTAATCAGTGTTTGTAGATAAGCATTTTTATTGATTGCCTTTTCCCTTAAAATTATTTTTGTTTCGATCTGGGTAATGATGATGGTACAAAATTCAGAAGATCCTAAGAGTTATTTTAAAAGGAAGCTTTGCTCTTATTTCTCAAGCTCTTCTTCTTTTTCTTAATCATATTTTACTGATTTTTTTACAGAGAGGAAGGGAGAGGTACAGAGAGCTAGAAACATTGATGAGAGAGAAATATCAATCAGCTGCCTCCTGCATACCCCCCACTAGGGATTTGCCCGCAACCAAGGCATATGCCCTTGACCGAAATCAAACCTGGGATCCTTCAGTATACAGGCCGAAGCTCTATCCACTGAGCCAAACCAGCCAGGGCTCTCAAGCTTTTCTTAATCCTTTACCCTTTTTCATCAACTACTCAACACTCCTCCCATATGTCAACCATCAAAAGGAAGTCCACCTTGCCCTGGCCAGTGTGGCTCAGTTGGTTGAGCATCATCCCATGCACCAAAAGGTCACCTCTTCAAATCCTGGTCAGGACACATACTGGCGTTTTAGGTTTGATCCCCAGGTGGGGGCATGCAGGAGGCAGCTGATGATGTTTTTCTCTCACATCAATGCTGAGGTTTCTCTCTCTTTTCCTTCTTCTCTCTTTAAAATCAATAAAAACATATTAAAAAATTTAAAAGTCCACCTTTTTACTAAATTTCAGAATGAATTTGTTTTATTTCTACACTATGTTCTGTTCTGTTGGTGATGCCAAGCAAATCTGACAACTTTTGAAAATATTTTTGTAAAGTAACTCAAAATTTAGTTGAAACATTTCTATCACTTTAGACAATTAAAATAATCAGAATTTTAAGAGGTTTGATTTTTGATTTGTTAAAATTTTTCAGGCCTTTAGATCTAGTCAATATTTTGAGTCCAGTCTTTAGTAAAAAATGCCTTCACTTTGTGCTAGTGAAAAAAATGTAGGTTCCTATGCAAACATTATGTCTGAAAACAAAATATTTTACATTTGTTTTTATTCACTTTATTCTTCATTTGTTGTTTTGTCATTTAATATCGAAATACGTTTATGTAAAATGGCTGTTGTCAGCATTATGATATCTCTGGATTCTATTTGAAAATTTCAAATATGTCTTCATTTGCTTTTTTTTTCTCCAAGTAAAAAGTTTTTAAATTATGGTAAAATATACTTAACATGAAACTGAGTCTGTTAACCATGTGTAAGTATATATAGTAGTGGCACCAGTACATTCACATTGTTGCACAACTTGTCTTTAAAAAGACTGAGATCAGCTTAAAAATGGTACGCTGAATCCTTGAGAAGCCAAAGCGAGCCAGCAATGTGAAGCTGATGTGCCTAGCTTCTTTCTGGAGCACAAATGCATTATATAAAAGGAATGTGTTTCTTGGCTCCAAATGCCAATGCATTAAATCTGTCCATTTAGAAATTGATCTGAAACTTGATTTTTAAACTCTCAGATTTAGCTTGAGCTGAGGGGAAACTAAGCCATGGTCTCTGCCCCTTGTTACTCTGAGGCCAGCGTCTCCACTCAGTGGCTGTCGCCTTCTTCAAGGCCCAGACTTCTGATTTTTTGGAAAAGCTTCTCCTAATGTTACTTAGATCAATGAAGACATAGCTCTTTCACACCTTCTGAATATTTGTCCCTGCCTTCCCCTCTTGCTTCAAGTGTCACTCCCAGCAAATGAGCCACTGAATCTGAGAAATTTTTATTTTTTGTGCGTAGACATGTCAGTGCGCCCTGAATGAAAAGGTGCTAGCCAGTATATTGCTGTGCACTGCCACAGAAAAAGTGTCATCCAGGGCACGGCTCAGTTGTTGAAGCCTTGACCTATGACTCAGGAAATCACGGTCAGGGCACATGCCTGGGTTGTGGGCATTGATCTCCAGTGGGGGGCATGCAGGAGGCAGCTGATCAATGATGCTCTCTCATCACTGATGTTTCCATCTTTCTCTCTCCCTCTCCCTTCCTCTCTAAAATAAATCCAAATATATTCTTTAGAAAAGTGTCATCCAGGGACACCAAGGGGAGACACATTTGCAAATGGAGTACTTTCCTTCTCTGTCTTGTTGAGGGACGTATGTTAATGAATGTGGGCAGGAGAGAAGCAATTGAAGGAAGCTCTTGGCCTCGAGGCAGAGCCAGCTCTTGGAGCCAGCTCAGGGCCAGCTGCGCAGTCCTTCCTGGAAAAATCCTGACCCTCTGCACCCGAGAGGCTGCTTTTCAGCGGATCGCTGCCATGACTGAAACGGCACATCCTTGTTCCCCTTTACTGTTGCTTTTGCATCCTGTTTTGTGCATTCCCTTTGGCTGTGCTTATTTGCATAACTTGTCTCACCCAAGTTAAAAATTCACATCCCGTTATGGAAAATGATAGGACACGACATTATAAGTGTTAGTGGAATTAGTCTTTGCATGAGAATGGCATAAAGATTGCCTCTCTCCCACTTTCTAAATCATGCTGGAAAGGAGAGGAGCTGGAAAGAGAAAAAATCTGAACAAGTGTTGAACACAGCAATGAAAGTAAGTTGGAGAAACAATGTTAGCTTTGGCCATTTTCTTCTTTTTTTCTGAAGATGACTGGAGGCTAAATGGGCTTTTCCCCATCTATAAAATGAGAATAATAATAGTATTTTCCTTGTAAGGTTGTGGTGAGGATTAAGAAGTTAACAGAGTGTTCAGAGGAGTGCCTCGTATTGAATAATCTTATGCTAGCTATTTTTATAAGTATGATAATTATTATTATCTTTTCTCAGTCCATCTCTGAGTATACTGAAAACCTCTCTTATGTTTTTCTCCGAGTTTTGCTTCCTGATGTTCTTAAGAGGCAAAAGCTGCCATGATCTCTCTCTCATAGTGAAACAAAACAAAATAAAACAACACAACAACTTGATTACAAGTTATATTTTGATTTGGACCAGAGCTAATAATTACATTGCTTTTTCTCTTTAATAAATAATGCTTTTTAAAAAAATATTTTTATTGATTTCAGAGAGGGAGGGAGAGAAATACAAATAGCCAAGATGAGAGAGAATCATTGATCAGCTGCCTCCTGCATGCCCTTTACTGGGAATCAAGCCCTCAACCCAGGCATGTGCTCTTGGCTGGAATCAAGTCCACAGGCCAATGCTCTATCCACTGAGCCAAACCAGGTTGGGTGGATGTGAGTGTTTAGAGAAGGAGAAGACTCAAGGCTTTGATGTGATCCTACACTGATGTTTTGGCTTGAACAACTGGCTGACTTTTCAATTTGTTTAGGCTAGTTCCCTGACTTCTGAATTCTATGAACCATTAACATAGAAGAAAAATTGGGGTAATCAGCATAGAAATGTTATTTTTGCTTTTGCCATTTAAGGGGAAAAAAAAGACCACATAAAAGCAACAACTACCACCATTATTTTGTAGGAACAGTGGAGACTCAGAACAGTGAAAAAGTAGGATAGACTGACTTTGTATTATCTTAGAATTAAGTGCAACCTTTTAAATTAAATAAAGTGAGCTCTAGGATTAATTCATGAACTCCTCTTCTTCCTCCTAAGATCAGTAGAAATGTTATCATATCTTGACATGTATTTGAGAGCCACTGGTCTAGTTCATCTTTCTAATTTAGGCAGAAATCCTAGTTCCAGCATCCCCAACAGATGCTCTTCCAGCTTCTGCATGAACACTTCCGTGGAAGGTGCCGATCACCTCACCAGGCAGCCATCCCCTCCGAAAGGGTTCTCGTTGATAGATGGCCTCCCTGCCACCTCCACCTCCTAGCCCTGCCCTCTGTACAGAGTAAGGCTAATCTCTCTTCAGCATCTTAGTCTTTCAAACATCCGAAGATATCAGTTGTGTCCACCTCTTTCACTTTTAGCTTCTTTAGTTCATTCTCACTCTATGCAAGTGCAGAGTGTATGAACCAACACTGTGAGCAGTGAAGGTTCTAGAGACCAGGCTCTCAGTGGATGTTTGGTATCTGTTCTACTGTTCAGTCCCAATAGAAAGCTGGAGAGAAAAAAAATCTTTCTTTAGATGGATTTAAAGGCTAGATACTCAGACATCTATTTTGGAATTGAGGCAGAATAGGGAATTTAAATGTACACACAGATCTTGATCTCCCAACTCCCTTGAGCATTACATCCTTTGAGTCAGAGAGACCTGGATTTAGAGAACAAATTAATTCATGTTCAAAGCTTTAGGGCTTTAAAGAAATCTGGCCCTGCTTGTGATGAATGCCAGGAAGACTATTTCTGACTTAACAGGCACATAATTTAGAACTAATGTTTGGGAAAGCACCTAACACAGTACTACTTGATAAAGGTTTCTTTCTTTCTTTTTTCTTTTATTAAAAAATTTCTTTTGAGAGCCAATTTTTTAAATTTATTTTTAAATAAATCTTTATTGTTCAGATTATTACAATTGTTCCTCTTTTTCCCCCCCCATATCTCCCCTCTACCTGGTTCCCACTCCACCCTCTGCCCTTACCTTCCCCCCACTGTCCTCATTCATAGGTATATGATTTTTGTCCAGTCTATCCCTGTATGCCCCCTGTTCTCCTCCCCCACTGAGAATTATCAGTCCACTCCCTTTCTATGCCCCTAACTCTCTTATATTCACCAGTTTATTCTGTTCATCAGATTTTCAGTTCACTTGATTTTCAGATTCACTTGTTGATAGATATGTATTTGTTCATAATTTTTACCTTTACCGTTTTCATCTTCCTCTTTTTAAAGAATACCTTTCAGCATTTCATATAATACTGGTTTGGAGTTTATGAACTCCTTTAATTTTTTCTTCTCTGTGAAGCTCTTTATCTGCCCATTAATTCTGAATGATAGCTTTGCTGGGTAGAGTAATCTTGGTTGTAGGTTCTTGCTATTCATCACTTTGAATATTTCTTGCCACTCCCATCTGGCCTGCATAGTTTCTGTTGAGAAATCAGCTGATAGTCGAATGGGTACTCCCTTATAGGTAATTAACTGTTTTTCTCTTGCCGCTTTTAACAGTCTCTCTCTGTCTTTTGTCCTTGGCATTTTAATTATGATGTGTCTTGGTGTGGTCCTCTTTGGATTCCTTTTGTTTGGGGTTCTGTGCCCTTCTTGGACTAGTAAGTCTATTTCTTTCACCAGGTGTGGGAAGTTTTCAGTCATTATTTCTTCAAATATGTTTTCAGTTTCTTGCCCCCTCTCTTCTTCTGCACCCCCATAATCCTGATGTTGGTATGCTTGAAGTTGTCCCAGAAGCTCCTTACACTATCTTCCAATTTTTTAATTCTTTTTTCTTTTCCAGTTGAGTGTTGTTGCTTCTTTGTATTTCAAATCTTTGTTGTTTTTTTTAAATTAATTTTTATTAATTTTTTTATACATATCTCCCCATTGCCCCCCCTCCCTCCCAGGCGTACCCCGACCCCCCAGTG
>JAAGEH010000040.1:11251065-11284277 GCA_011751065.1 Lasiurus cinereus | reverse complement strand
TTCTTTAAACAGGTTTTCAGTATCTTGCTCTCTCTCTTCTTCTGGCACCCCCACAATTCTGATGTTGGTACGCTTGAAGCTGTCCCAGAGGCTCCTTACATTATCTTCACATTTTTGGATTCTTTTCTCTTCTTGCTTTTCCAGTTGAATGTTTTCTGCTTCTTTATATTTCAAATTTTTGACTTGATCCTTGCCTTTCTCTAGTCTGCTGTTAGTACTCTGCGTAATAGTATTCATTTCAGTCAGTGTATTTATTATCTTCTCTTGGGTCTCACTAAATTTATCCATCTTTTCTAGCATATTCTTGCAAAACCTTATAAGCGTGGTTTTGAACTCTATATCCAGTCGTTTTTTTTCCTCCATTTCTTTTGCTTGTAATCCCTTCCCTTGTCTCGGCATTTTCACTGTGCCGGGGAAACTTCTGTGCTGGATTCAGCCGCAGAAGCCTCTGCTGAGCTTGGGAGGGGTGGAGTCTCAGGGCTTAAGGGACCGCCTTGCCTTCCAGTCGGCCCCGCCCTCCACGGCCCCTGAGTCTCACGTGACTGGGTAATGGCTGGAGCGGTCCTTGTGCGCGCGCACCCGCAGCGCCTCCAACCGCTGCCTTTCCGGCTCCCCTGCGAACCAGGACCACACGAGTCTAGGTCCCCAGGGTTTCGCCCAAAACAGGAGCCCAGTGGCACAGATCGGAGGGTCTGTCTCCCGCCCACTCGCGAAAGCCAGCGGCACAATCAGCAATCCGTCCTCCGCGTGGTGCCGTGCGCGACCAGACCTCCGATCCTTTGCAACTCCCCTGAATTTCCGTGCACTTCTCCCTTTTCACAGTCCAAACTCCCCCCGTATGAGTTTCGGCTGGATCTGGGGTTTAGTGTCGTAAGAGAAGGGGTTCAATGCCGTTGGGAGTCTCCGTTTCCCTCCCGCCGGAGAAAGCCAGCCAGGTACTCCGGCACCCGCTCTCTCAGTGCGCGTCTCCGTACCTCAGCGCGTCTCCGTGAGCCCCTCTCTTTCCCTCTAGTTGTAGAACTTCCACTCGGCCAGCTTTCCTGTGGTTCTGGATGATGTCCGTTCTGTCTTTTAGTTGTAGTTTTGAAATTGTTGTGCGAGGCAGCAGTATAGGTGTTTACCTATGCCGCCATCTTGGATTCTCTCCCTGAGCTGTATCTTAAAGGATGCTGGTGGGTTCTTTAAGTAGACAGTGGGAGAGGGATAGTCTAGGCAGGACAAAACTTATGCAAGTGTTTAAAGAACTTGGATGTATTTTAATATTGCTGTGGCACAGGAGGTACACACGAGGGAATACTGAGAGTTGCTGTTGAAGCACAAGGAGGAGACTGCACAGTGGACAACTTTATATTCTCTGAGAGCAAGTGGGAGTCATGACGGGCTGTAATTGATAGTAGAGTGTGACAAGAACAAACTTTTATTTTAGAGAAAAATGTATCTAGCATCAGAAAAAAAAGATCGGAGGGGAACAGAAGTTGAAGGGAAGGCTTAGGAAGTTATTGTAATGACACAGGGAGAGATTATGAGAACCTAGGAAAAGGCAGCAGTAGTAGGAGAGGAAAATAAGTAACGAGATATGGAGAATGCAGAATGGTGTGTCAGTAAGGGTGCCTGGGTGAGCCTGGGGATTAGGAAGAGTAAAAATCACCCATAACTCACAGGTGACTGGATCAGCGGTTGTTACAGTTGGGATGTTTGTGTCTCCTCAAAATTCATATGTTGAAATCCTAATGCTCAATGTAATGTGATGGTATTTGGAGGTAGGGCCTTTGGGAGATGATTAGTCATAAGGGTGGAGCCCTCATGGGATTGAGCACTTATAAGAGACTGCAGAAAAATTCCTTGTCCCTTCCATCAGGTGAGGACACAGCAAATAGAGTGACTTCTGTGAACCAGGAATTGAGTCCTCAACAGACACCGAATTTTTAAAAAAATCCTCACTAGAAGATATTTCCCCATTGATTTTTAGAGAGAGCAAAAGGGAGAAAGACAGATATAATCAATGTTAGAGAAATACTTTAATTGGTTGTCTCCTGTGTGATCCCTGGGAAGGGCCTGAATCTGAGGTATATGCCCTTGACCAGAATCAAACCCAGGACCCTTTGGTCCAAAAGCTGACACTCTACCCATTGAGCCAAACTGGGTAGGGCTGTGGTCGGCAAACTAATTAGTCAACAGAGCCAAATATCAATAGTACAATTACTGAAATTTCTTTTGAGAGCCAAATTTTTTAAACTTCTTCTAACGCTACTTCTTCAAAATAGACTCTCCCAGGCCGTGGTATTTTGTGGAAGAGCCACATCCAAGGGGCCAAAGAACTGCAAGTGGCTCTTGAGCCCCAGTTTGCTGACCGTGGGGCTAGGGCAATAGACACTGAATTTGCTGGTGCCTTGATCTGGGACTTTCCAGCAAAGTCTATGGTAGCATATGACAGTAGTCGGAATAGATGAAGATAGTGGGGAGGTCTTCATTAACTGTAGACTATGCTTCACTTTGTAGATGTGTCTTTAAAAATTGCCTTCAGAGAAAATGTTATAAATAGAATTTTTTAAAATTGGGCCTGTATTTATTCCATCTAACCAATATAGACATTTTATTTTAAGTGCTTAACATTGGTAGATGGAAAGTTAAAGGTTTACAATTGTACACTAAGAGAGATTGTGAAATCAGACAGTATGTGATTAGTTATCAAAATGCAATGTAGAAAAAAAATGCAATGTATGTAAAAATATACACACATTTTTGACTGAATTAATCATTGTTTACCTCAAAGGATGAGATATTAATGCCACTGTTTAAGCCAAGTGCCTCTCCCTAGGATGTCAGGTGAGACTGTTAGTATTTTTTTAAAAAAAATTAATATTGTTATATACAGTAAGGGAACCATTTAAAACCATTTTTAAAAATAGGAACTGTTTTAAAAAAAGCTAATGTTGCTCAGCCATAATAGACTCCCAAGAAATACTAAGTGATAATAATAACACTAAGGAAATAATAGGCTTGTGTTATTTTACAAAATAAAATCATTTTTTATGCTGGAAGACACTCAATGATTCCCAACCATGGAAATTCAGGGAATGAGAGATAGTTATGATTTCTCTCTTGGGCGTTAAAATAGAAATTGAAGTCCTAAGATGCGTTAGTGACTTTTGTTATCTAAATAACAGACCCTAAACAAAGCTCAAGAAAATAAAATTGTAGGACAAACTTTACATGAAGCTATGGAAACGGAATGGGTTATTTTGCTTAAAATAGAACACCTATATTTAGGAGCTTTTAGTCTGGCATGACCTTGACATTTAAGTCAACACAGTCATTTTAAGTCCCCATTATAACCTTCATCCTCTACCTTCTGTCTCTAAACCATTCGAAGAGCTCAACTGCTCTGCCATAGCAGAATGAAAATCAAATGTAAGCAGTACGTTTCTACCTAGAGATTTTAAAACATAAATCTCTTGGTCTTCCTGGCCAGCAACCCCTTGTGAGTGTACCGTACTGTAATATCAGGTGTGACCATTCCTCTGATTAAATAAGGAATGTGCCAGTGTTGGATTTCAATCTGGGCTTATGAGACTCCTGGTCTAAGGTCAAGTCTGACATTAACCAGCTGGAAAGTTCCAGTCTCACCGGGGACCTCTGTTTCATCACTTGTACCACGTAGAGCTTAGGCTGGAACAGTGGTATTCCACCCTGGCTGTCAACAGGACAGAGGCAGTAAGGACACTTTTAGAAAATACCATACCAAGCCCTGTTTCCAGAGACCCCTATTTAATCCGTCTGTGTTGGGGCCCGAGTCTTATTTATTTTTGAAAAGCTCCCCGGTAGATTCTACTGTATAGTCAGGGTTGAAACAACTTGCTCAGAAAGATGTGTAAGGCCCTTCACAGCTTGAAAAAAACTTTTTATGAAATGATTTAGACCTGCCAAGTGACAGGTTTCCTGGTCTTAAGCAATGCCAGAGGCCATCTTTAATAAAAAGAATACAAAATCACAAACATAAAATTAGATATGAAAGAGGATATTTGCCCTAGCTAGTTTGGGCAAATCAAAGGATCTGGGTTCAATTCTGGTCAAGGGCACGTACCTTGGGTTGCAGGCTTCTCTCCGGCCTGGGCCTTGGTTGGGGCTCATGCAGGAGGCAACCAACTGATCTGTTTCTCTCACATTGATGTTCCTCTCTGTCTTTCCCTCTCTTGTCTACTCTCCCTAAAAAAAAAAAAAAAAAAAAGAAAACAAAGAAAGAGGATATTTATTTACAATAAAAAATCACAACAAATTATAAATTTTAAAGAATAGACAAATACCATAGATGTAAAATAATCCAGAAAAATAAGTTAATATTTTTAATAACTGCCAGACATACATCTTTGATACATTTTTCCTATATTTTTTTGACTGGGTCCTCTTTGTTTGCTTATTTTTTAAAAAAATATTTATTTTTAAATTGAATTTATGGGGTGGCATTAGTTAATAAACTTATATAGGTTTCAGGTGTACAGTTCTGTAATACATCATCTGAACATTGTATTGTGTGTTCACCACCCCAATCTCCTTCCATCACCATTTATCACCTCTTTACCCTTTACACCCCCTTCTCTCTGGCAATCACCATACTCTTGTCTATGTCTATGATTTTTCTTTTTTATTGCCTCCTCATTTGACAAAAATTTTGTAATATGTCCTATAGAGAGACTAAAAAGGAAATATCATTTGAAACTTATCAATTACTTTTTATTATGGGTAGTTTAGAAAAGTTTGTTTCAGCTTCATAGTTTATTATTGGTAATGTTATGTTTCAGGATTGTTGTCAAATTTGGGAAATTTTCTACTAAGATTTCATCATATGTGAGCTGTAAGTTTTGGCAAGATTTTCTGGGTTGGTACATGTAATGTTTAATTTTATGTGTTAACTTGACTGGGCCATGGGTGCCCAGACATTTGGCTCAACATTATTCTGGGTGTGTTGGTGAGAGTGTCTCTGGATAAGATCAACATTTGTAATAATTTAAGAAAATATTTATTTTTATTGATTTTGGAGAGGAAGGGAGAGAGAGAAATGTTAATGATGAGAATGATTGGAGAGCAACGTATGAATTGGTAGACTTGAATAAAGCAGATTGCTCACCTCAATGTGGGAGGGGTTTATCCAATCACTTGAAGCTTGAATAGAACAAAAAGTCTGGGTGAGAGGGGGCTCTTTACCATGGCTGCCTGAGCTGGAATGTGTGCCATTTTCTGCCTTTGGACTGAACTGAAAATTGGCTCTCCTTGGTTCTCGAGCCTGCTGTTTTCAGGCTGGAATTATCCATTGGCCCTCTTGAGTCTCCAGCTTTCTGACAGGCTCTTCCCAGCTATGTCTTTAACCTTCCATAAGACAATGCTGCTTCTTCTTTTGAACTTTTCGGATTCCATGGCAGGGTTCATCTGAACCTAACAATGCTTCTGCCCATTGTAGATTCTCCGTATATACCAGGGCACAACAACCCTAGAGAACTGACCGGTCTCTATGATGAGCCTGCCCAGTTGCCAGTCATGAGTTGTGGCTCCTTGATTCATGTCCACCACGGTCCTTTCTGTGATTTGACACCCCTGGTGGAGGGCATGCATTGTCATTGATAAATCAAATCACTTTTGCAAAATGATTCCTAAATCATTTAAAGTAGGTTGTTTTAAATCTCATTTTTCTTCATCACTCTCCCCTTCCCCCCCCATATACATCTGATGGGTACCTACAAAAATGGAGATATACACACTTGGGGCATGACAAGAAGTCATTTGCCTATGCATTCATAAAGAGCATGCCATTGCCGAGACCAGTTTGGCTCAGTGGATAGAGCGTCAGCTTGCGGACTGAAAGGTCCCAGGTTCGATTCCGGTTGTGGGCATGTACCTTGCTTGCGGGCACATCTCCACTGTGGGGCATGCAGGAGGTGGCTGATTGATGTCTCTCTCATCAATGTTTCTGACTTTCTATCTCTCTCCCTTCCTCTCTGTAAAAAATCAATAAAATATATTAAAAAAAAAAAGAGCATGCCATTGCCCACAAGGAGAACTAAGTCTGAACTCTGAGTAAGCTTTGGATCTTGTCCACACTTTTAGATTGGAAGTGCAAAACTGCCTGAGCTTTAAATACTGTCAAAAATATACATGCAACGCATAAATTAAAACTTGATTTTACCTCATTAGAATCTGAAAAAGAGGCCAGTTCCACCCAAGAGGAAATGGCAGTATGACTTTTTAAAATATGCTTATTTGAGGAGAGGCCTTTAATCTAAGTATTGAGTCATTGCAGTCTTGCTTGCAATACCCATTAGTGAGAGGCTCCTTTTGAAAGGCAGGTGATTGTAAGAATTCTGGCAGGAAGTCAAATGGTGATGAGCTTGGCTCCCCATCAGGTGTTTGGCAGTCTTTCCTGGAGAAAGCTGGAGGTCCCTCCAGTCATGAATGTCTGTCACTAATGGGATTGATTAAAAAGCAAACATATGGCCCTGGCAGGGTAGCTCTACACCAAAAGGTTTCAGATTGGATTCCTGGTCTGTGAGCATAGGGGAGGCAACCCATTGATCTCTCTCTCTCTCTCTCTCTCTCTCTCTCTCTCTCTCTCCACTCTCGCTCTTGCTCTCTCATCAATAAAAATGTATCCTCGGATGAGGATTTTAAAATAGCATACATGTCAAAAAGTCTTCACCCTGATGAGTGCTGTCCTTTTTGGATGTTAAACATCACTTCCAATATTACCACCATTGCAAAAACTATGGAATCTTTTCAAAAAAGATTCATATCAATTGGCAGAGTCTTTTGAATACTTTTAATGGTTAAAGCTATCTGAATTTGGAGTTGGTTATATTCTTTGGAGACTAAAATGATTTTCAGAGCCAATAATGCAAATAAAGTGTCTGATAAAATTCAGCCAAGTGTGACTCTAAAATACTGAGATACAGTTGTCTGTTATGGTTGACAAACTAGTTCTGAAGGCAGTTTTGTGGCAGATACTGTGGATTGGTTCACGCTTCTTGCATGCTTTCCTATAAAGAAGGGCCCAGGAAGCTCTGGTCTGCATTTCCTGGACCCTTTTGTGGCTGGGGCAAGATGTGTTGGTTTTGCTGAACAGGGACACTGGCAAGGGATGTGGATGGAAAAGTGAGCCATAAGAGGCAGTGGCCAGGCAGGGAGGTGCTTTCCTGTGCAGGGGACAGGGGTGGAAGCATTTGGCTCTTTTGGAGCAGTTCTGGCTGAGGTTCTGGTCCCTAACCTTAAGAGGTGCCAAGTAACCTGAGGTTTCTAGCCAGTAGAGTCCTGAAGGCCTTCTTCCAGATAGAGTTTCTGGCTGTCTGGTATCCTCATCTGCTTCCCCGAACCTCCTGGAGATTCCATAAGTGGTTAATACTCCCTAATAAGTTCCTTACTGCTTAAGCTAGCAATAGTGGATCAAGTTGACTAATACAAATTCCAAATGAGCAATAGGAGCTTTGTTGGAATAAGTATGGAGCCTCCCAAGTCAACAACTTGGAAACCAAAAACTTATTAAAAAGATAAAGTAAAATAAATTGGGTCCTGGCTAGTTTGGCTCAGTGGATGGAGTGAAGGGTCCTGGGTTCGATTCCAATAAAGGGCCCATGCCCTACTGTGGGCTCAATTTTCAGTGGGGGGCATGCAAGAGACAGCTGATCAATGATTCTTTCTCATCATTGATGTTCCTCTCCCTTCTTCTCTGAAATCAATACAAATATACTTTAAAAATATTTATAAAAATAAACTGGCTATTAGTTAAAATTTTCTCAATTTTTTTATAATTAGATTTCACATTTGGAGAAACATGTAGGCTCCAGGAACAATTTAAACAAAGAATTTGCCCTACTTTAGGAGAGTTCATTTTTACTTTATGTAAATGATGCAAAATGCTTGGAAATGCCCCAGCAGACCCTGTCCTGGGAATGGGGCATTGAGGGTCTCCAAAGATGCTTCATTAGATAATACAAACCACCGATAGTAGTTTGTATGCTCTAAAAACTTGCTTTATGTAAGTTGCTTTATGCATGTCCATTATGTTTTCCCCATGTAATTCAGAGGGAGCCCCCAATGGTTTCTATTTTTTCCCTTATTTAGTGTTTGTATTTAATGAATATAAATAAGTAGCATTTCAATAAATGCTACTTGACTGACTGGCAGGGATAGGTTTAGGCTCCCCTGTAGGACTGGAGGAAATTTCTGGACTGGCAACTATACAGATACCATTCCCAATGAAAAGCAACTCAAATTTTTATTCTTGTGGGCCAATTATCCATATCTGAAATGATTACGTTTGAGCTGGAAGACTATGAAAATCTTGTTTGACTTTATGTTGGAATTCTTTCTACCTGACTATAGGGGGGCATTAGTTTGCTAGGGCTGCTATAACAAAGTTGCTCAAACGAAATGATTTAAAGAACTGCTATTTCCTGTCTCACAGTTCTGGAGGCTGGAAGTGAGTTAAGGTGTCGGTAGGCTGGCTTCCTTCTGAGGGCTGTGAGTGGAGGCTCTGTGTGGGCCTCTCTTCAGTTCCTGGTGGTTCACAGCACGTGGCAGCCTGATTCGGTTCTTCACATGGGGTTTTCTCTATGTGTCTGCCTCTAAATTTCATCTTTTTTTAAAAAAAATATATATTTCTTTATTGATCTCAGAGAGGAAGGGAGAAGGAGAGAGAAATAGAAACATCAATGATGAGAGAGAATCATTGATCGGCTGCCCCTTGCATGCCTCCTACTGGGGATCCAGCCCGCACCTCAGGTATGTGACCTTGGCCGGAATCAATCTGGGACCCTTCAGTCCACAGGCTGATGTTCTATCCACTGAGCCAAGCCAGCTAGGGCCAAATTTCAGCTTTTTATAAGGACATCAGTCATATTGGATTAGGGCCTAATCTCGTTTTAACTTGATCATCTCTGTAAAGACCTTATTTCCAAATAAGGTCACATTCTGAAGTACATATCTTTTTTGGGGGACATGGTTCAACCCATATCATTAGTTAGGATTCTTTTGGTTTCAAGCAACAGAAACAAAATTCAAATCACTCTAGTAGAAGGAGCCACTTTTTTCCCTCACATCAAAGGGAAGGACCGAATGCACTAAGCTTGGGGTAATGCGCAGGGATAGCTCGATGCTCCTGTCAGCACTATCTTCCTCTCTCTCCATCACTCGTCACGGTGCATGGCTTCATTCTCCACCCCTGCAGGCTGGGATTTTCCATGGGGCATGGAGGCTAGCTTCAAGCAGGGTCAGACCTGCAACATTCCAGTCTGGTGATGCAGAAGAAAAGATGCTTTTCCTCTCTCATCTTCAATTTAGACAAGCCCAGGGAAGGATTTTGGACCCAGGCCTATGCTTGGTGCGGTCACTGTGGCCAGGAGAATGGGATTATTCCTCCCACGTGACTGCTCCTCTGGCCACTGGGCCACGTATGTGCCTGGATATAGTCATGGAAAAGGGTTGGGGAAAGACTGTTGGGCAGATGTAACCATTTGCCACACAAGGAGCGAGTGTCCCTCTACACAATGCTGCACACTTTACCCTCCCCTAGTCTCTCTGACATTCTCCTGTACTTTAAACAGAAACCTGCCATTCATATGTTCTAAATCTGTTTTTACAGTAAAGCTTGAAGTTTTAAAAACAGAACTCAAGGTCTTGCCTTGTATAAACACATTAAATGCCTTCAGCCTTTAGTCCATCTATTCCTGTTAACACTTCCCACCCATTCAGTGCTCCCTACCCCTCCTTTTTAATCCTCATCTGAGGATATCTTTCCATTGACTTTCAGACAGAGTGGAAGAGAGAGGGAAAAACAGAGGGAAATATCAATGCGGGAGAAACACATCGACTGGTGGCCTCCTACCACGCCCTGATCAGCACCCGGGTAGGGGAGGAGCCTGCAACTGAGGTATATGCCCTTGACCAGAATCGAACCCAGGACCCTTCTGTTTGCAGGCTGATGCTCTATCCACTGAGCCAAACCACCAGTCCCATCCACCTCCCTGTTTTAAAACAAATATTTGTATTGATTTCAGGGAGGAAGGGAGGGAGAAAGAGAGAGAAACATCAATGATGAAAGAAAATCATTGATCAGCTGCCTCCTGCATGCCTCCTACTGGGGATTGAGTCCTCACCCTGGGCATGTGACCTGACTAGGAATCGAATTATGATCTTTTGGTTCATAGGTTGACCACCACACTTAACCACTGAGCCACCACAGCCAGACTCAATGCTTCCCTTCAGTCTCCCATGCTAGCTTTCTCTGCTTCTCCCTCCATTCCACTCCCCACTTTCTACAGTCTGTTCTTTGCACTGGTGGCGGACTTGTTCACATTGCTTCAGTGAGCAATGGCTTCCAAAGGCTGCACCCAGCAGGAGGTCATAGGAGTGAGGACCAGAGAATGCTTATTCACCCAGTTTCCTCCCTGAGGGTCATTGCTAACCTTGTTCCTCGGCTGTAGGCAACAGATCCCATTGATGTTTTTCTCCGTGTGATGCTCTCTGCCCAACTTTTAAAAACTGCTCCCTCCCCTGCCCCTTGAGGCCTGGTGTGGGAGGAGTATAGCTGCCAACGCCAGGGCACAGCACATCCCTCATGGTTTCCCCACACTTGGCCACATCATGGCTAATAGTCCCCTCAAATTACCCAATACAGTTGGCAGTTCTTCTTATGAGAACTCTGATTACCTCCCCTCCCACCTTCCAATTTCTAAACATGGTGAGTTTCAGATATTGAGAAAAAATATGAATGGTGCAATCTGTACTAAAGTGTGAGTGATTGATAGAATAATCCCTCAGGCATATTTTGTTTGAAAAAGAGTTGTGTGGACAAAATTAAGAGAATTCCAAACTGTGCAGTTGAGGTCCCCCTGTCCACCCCACCCCCTCCCCAGGCCTTCTAAAGAAAATACTCACCTCCTAAGGATAGAACTAGCATCAGATAAAGGTATTTCTTAAACTCTTCAACAAAAGTAGTCTGACTGAAGGGAGTGGCCACGTACCCCAGGGAATCTAGTATGACAGTAACCTCAAGTAACCTTAAGCACAAACCACATTTCTTAAAAAGGTCCTGTTTTATTTAAAAGTACATATATTTGAGTGTTTATTTCTACCCCATAATATGCCTCTATTAATAATTTTATTTCAAAATTTAATAAAGGTGACTTTTTAGGAAGATGTCTCATGTTTATCATGTGACTTTACTGCTGGCCGATGGTCCAGGGCTTCAGGGGACACGGGGCCTTGTTTGAGAAGTTTGGAGGGCTGAGAACTCTGACACATTGATGATGTGACCACTTGTTTGGCAGGGGGTCACTTTCTCCCAGACCTGTGTTTTCTTATGTGCTTTCAGACGGTAGGCACATTCTAAGATTTGTGATTAGCATTTCTCATTTCTATTTTAGACAGTATAATATATTTCACCTCCCCCATTGGTTTGTCTTTTTCTCTTCTTTTAAATTATTTACTTATAGGTTACATTACTTTGATTCAAATTGCTTTAATTTAATTTAATTTTTTTAGGAGTAAGTCACTTAATATTTTTCTTGCATAAAAGTATGTGGTGGCCAGAGCTGGAGGCTGGGCCCTCTGAACAGAAACTCTGGTGGGGTCTTTCCAAGATGGTCAGTGAGTTCCTGAGAGGGAGGCTTGGTGGATACAGTCTCTTTCCAGAGGTCAGGGGTGAGATTGCTGTAGGTCTAATGGCATTGAAGGTGGCCTTGGTGTCGTGACCAGTGTGGCTCAGTAGGTTGTTTTTTTTGGGTTGTGGGACATGCAGTGCTAAAGCTGACTCAATCTGTCAGTATACTCCTTCAGCCCTCGCAGGGACCTTGCATCATAGTGCTGGAGTGACCATCTTCACGGCACCCCAGGGCCAAATCTGTACTGCTTTTAAGCGAGAAATGCCAAGTGCTGTTAAAGATCTTACAATTATTATAGTTAACAGTACTGTACTGGATATTTGAAAGTGGATACCTAGAAGTTCTCATCACAAGAAAAAAATTTGTAGCTATGTGTGGTGATGGTGGGTATTAAGTACACTTACTAACTCAATATATACATAGATCAAATAATTGTGTTGTATACCTAGCACTCATACAATGTTATGTGTCAATTAGATGTCAATAAAAATTAAAGTTAATTAAAAAAAACACGCAAATTGAAACCAGGCATGTCATAAACTACTTTTTTTTTTTCTGAATCAAGAATAGAGGTGTAGATTAAATATGTCACAGAGCTTAATAATCTGGATACCTCTTTAGGGTCTGTGAGTATAGCTGCATTTCAATATTTAAAAATGGTTACCCTCAACCCATTCCTAATTCGAGTCCAGCAGTAGTACCTATGTATCATATTGTAAGCCCAGAAAATATTTTGGGTCAAAACTCGGTTCTTCTGGTGTGCCTGGGACATCTCTAAAGTGAACCTATTTAAGGAGGAAGGAAGTGGGTGGAGAAAAGGCTCCCACTGCCTCCTCTGCCCCATTTTCTAGAGCAGCTGGATTTTAAGCCCATAGAATGCCCCAGGTAATTCCTAAGGCTACCCTGTTATTATAGATTGGGAAAGAAGCAATTTAAGTGTGATTTAGACTGACTAATGACTTAGAAGGAGCGTAAGCAAGCCTGGAAATTTGAAATCAGTCATATTCTTCTTCTACCAACACACCTCACAAGGCAGGTGTCCTGCTCTAGCCAGCCACACTCTTACGTCCTGTGACATAACCACAGGGGTAGCAGAACCCCATGATGTGAGTCCATTTCCTCCTATGAATCCAAAGGTTCGGGCAGATGGAGACATACCTGGCCTTTCCAAAGTCATATTTAACTAGGAAAGATAAAGCAAAAGAAGTGTCTCTTGCTAAATGTTTTCTTCTTATTTCCTATGTGGGTAGCAGCTAACTGGGCCGTGTAAAGTCTATCTACAAATCATGATCTTTCTATTAGTGGCAATGAAAATATCGCCCGGTTCTTAAAGTTGTTTCTAGCATAACCAGGGCAATCCACCATGAATAAACACGGCGTGTTCCAGGGACATGGCTATTTGACTTTCAGCACAGAAACCCTCTGCTGGCACCTGCCACAACTGATTGAATTTGCTACAGAACAACCGTATGTCTGGGCTGAAGCTGAAATGAGAGAATGCACCAAAGAGCTTGGGAGGATGTAATAGGAGACAGATCGATCCTGTTTGAATCCAGAATAAGTGCAGATCAGTATTCAGGTACAGGAAGTGCCATAAATCCTTGCCCACTGGGCAGGGTGGCTGCTGGAGTCACATTGCCGTGTTTTTGGAAAAGAAATGTGGGGCTTGATGGAGATCTCAAGAAGAAGGGACAGTGGCAGGGAATGTTCGCTAAGGGTCAGTTGTGGGAATATGGTTGTTGGACCAAAGTGGGATCATTAACAAACATAAGGTGCACTGGAAAGTCAAGCTGCTGTACCATGGTAAGCGAGAGAACAGAGAGTCAGGTTTAAGAGTATGGACTTTTGGACACATGGGTTCATAGCGTCCACAGATGAGCTGGGCACCTTTCCCAAGATACATAATTTCCTTGCACTTCACTCATCACATCTGTAACGTGGGGACAGTGTCCAGTGAAGTGGCTCTGGGATGGCAGCCACGGCCAGCGTAGTCACCACCATCTCCCTCTCTCAAAGTTCACCAGGCCCTCCTGCTTGTTGCAGCCCCTGCTCTCTTTCAGCTGTCGTCCTATTTGACTTCAGCATGATCTTTTTTCCTCTCCTCATGCCAGCTCTGGGCTGTTGATTCCTAATCCATGACCCCAGCCCAGACTTCCTGTGTGGCATATGTCAAATGATTTATGGGGCATGGATACTTAGCTGTCCCAAAGGCATGTCAAATGCCTCTGAGGTGGGAGCCATCTTTCTCCCAAGAGCGTGGTTCTCCTCCTGCATGTTCATTGGACTGCAGCGTCACACAGCGTGAAACTCCAGAGACACCCTCCGCCAGCTGGCTTTCTCCTGCACCAGATGACTTCTTTCTGGCGACTTCTACCTTCGAAGTGCATCTTCAGCCAGTCCCCCCTCTCAATATGCCCTGTAATTAATGCCTCAGCACATTTTGCTGGGAGGTAGCTTCCTAACTTGTCTCAGCGCTCTCAGTATGGCCTCGATTCACCCACCACCACCACAACCAGCTTGCTGGTGAGCAAGTCACAATGCCACTGGCCCTTCAGGGCCGACAGCACACGACCTCTGCAGTTCTTGCTGATCTTTTTTTTACGCTGCCCCTCTGCCTGTCCAGTCTGCCCTATCCCTGAAGTCTCTGTGGAAAACTTAGTATCCACGGACACACTTGCTGCCTGGTACCCCTGTACCTTGCCCGCCTGGAGATGAAGATCTAATAGGCTAATGGATTTTAGGTTCTCCAGGGGCACCTAGTACTGAATTGACCGGTTGTTTTAGGCTGCTTACAAGGGTAGTCTACAAGACTGCTTTTTTAGTGAAGGGACCCTATTCTGTTCATCTTTGGTCTCAAGAACCTGCTATGGTCCCTGAGACATTGTGAGTGGCCACGAACAGAAATACTTTCTTTATTCAGAAGGGACTCTCTGCCTCAGCAGCTGACTTTTTGGAAGACCTCCCCGGAGGCTTCAGGGTTCCTGGCCAGCCCCCGCCTTGCAGGTGACAGGCAGCTGGGAAGCTTGCCGCCTTCGGGCTGGGCTGGGCAGCCACCGCGCGCCTGCGCCCTCTGCTGCTCCGCTCTCCGAGCGTCTCTGCGCGCTTGTGTCTGTTTGGGGAGGAAGAGAGGCTTGGGTGACAGGCGAGGCGTGGGGGAAGAGTTCAGCCTGAGTCACAGCCTTATTCACGGATTTCTCGGCGGCTGGACCGATGCTGCCTCCCCAGGCGGCTCCCAGCTGCTCCCGCTCCGGCCCAGGGCGCGTCCCCCGCCTCTCCACTCTCAGCCAGCCGGACTGACCGACAGACTCGAGAGTGAGTAGCCGCGGCTTGTGCGCCCCCGCAGCGCTGCGAGCTGCCCCGGCGGTCCTGCGCCCCTCGCGGGCTTTGTGTGTGTGTGAGCGTGTGTGTGCGTGCGTGTGAGCGCGCGTGGGGGTGTCCCTGGGATTCCACGCCGGCTCGAGAGAGCCCTGTCCACCCGAGTCTGCGCGGAGGTGTGGGTGCCCCTCTCCCCCCCCCCCAGACAGGGGCCCGTATGCCCCGGGTGCGGGAGGGTGTTCGCCGGGATTCCCCGGCTCGGCGTGCGGCCGCCACTGGGGTTCCCCAGGAAAGCTCCTAGGCCGGGAGGCGGCGGGGAAGTCCGGGCTGTGAGCGGCCGGCAGGCGGGGAATCTGGGAGCGGGTCTGGCGGGCAGAGCCGAGGGAGACGCCGGAGCGACGCCCCTGCAGCCCAGCCTCTCCGCCTCTCTCCGTTCCCCTTCTTCCATTCTTTTCTCAGCCGCATCACAAAAGCGCGCTGCGGAATGAAACCCAATGCAGCGCAGTCCTGTCTCCTCTCCCACCTGGTGCACACCCGCCCCCCCCTGCCCCCGGGCGGGGAACGGAATGGAACGCACCTGTTTTCGGCTCACCCCGGGGACACACCTGTTTTCAGCTCTCGCTGAATTCAACCTGGTGCGGGATTGCGCGAGGGGCTCCTACACACACACACACACACTCACACACACCGTGTGTGTGCGTGTCCGCGCGCGCGCACCCGCGCGCACCCCGGGCCCACCCTGGTGGAGTGCGCTGGGGGTAAAGAGCGCACCTCTCCGCGGGCCCCCGCGGGCCAGGACTGCGCCTGGGGCCCGCGTCTCTTTGTTTGGCTGTGGCTCCCGCATCCCTCCAGAGCGAAGTAATTTTCGGTTTCGCTAGACACTGGGCGCTGGGACTTGGTGTGGGCCTCGGCCTCAGACGCTCCGGGTGTTTGTCATTGAAGAGTTCTCTCGCGCGGGGGTTATTTTTAGTGTGGGGAATACAGGGGCAGGCGCGTTGACCTTTCTGCGGCTGCCTCGGGCTGTGAGTGCGTGTCTCTAACAGATGGGGCAGACGGATTCGCATCCCGGCGCGCACCCGTGCCTGCACACAAGTGTGTACACACATTTCTACACACTCACCCCCCCATTTCTTTTTTTTTGAAAATTGGGAATGCATTGTTTGTTACACACACACACAAACTTTTCTTTGTTCTTGTGGGCATTTTCTATTTTGAGTAATGGAGTAGGAGTAGCAAAAGGTTGCAATTAGTTCATTCAAATAAAAGACACTGCCTCTGAGTCAGGGCTGCCAGGTTGATAATTATTAACATATAAAAGCAGATGCAATGTTTACGGCCAAAGAGGCGGGGCGGGGGCAGGCCCTCCGTAGACAATGAGGGAGGGTCTCCGCCAACCGCCTGCTGTTTATTGTTCCCGCACCAGAGGCTGCATCCTGCAGCCGCCACCGCCGCCGCCTCCGGGGCTCTGATCCTAGCTCAGCCCCGGGTCCCACTTGGGACAGCCCGAGTTCTTCCGCGCGGGCCCCGGGGCGCGAGACGCCAGCCCCAGCCGCCGCCGTCCTTTGCTGACCCTCCCCCCCCTCTCTGCTTTTCAGGTTGGCATCTTTGCTCCCGAGGGGGTCGCGAGCCGAGGTGGAGAGGACAGCACGCCTCTGGCCCAGCCAGCCGGGCGGGATGCGTCGCCCGCATCAGCGCTGAGCATCCCCACGCTGGGTACCGGGCGGGCGTCCTCGCTCCGGGAGGCGGGCCGAGAGGCGGCGGCAGAGGGGATGCGCCCAGGACGCGCACGGCTCCTTCTGCGAGCTACCACCCCGAGGTGGACCCCGAGCAGAGCTCAGCGCAGGACCGCGAGGACCCCTGCCCCCTGGGGCGCGCGGCTGCGAAGCTTCGGGGTGGCCTCTGCGTTCAGGATGCCCGGGGCACCTCCCTGCTGGTGAGGATGTCCTGCTGTGCAGCTCTGTGCCCCCCAGCCCCTGTCCGTGGAGGGCACGACTGCGTGGGCCCGGCTTCGGGCCCGCCTGCCGGTGGATGAAAAGCGCGGGAGTCCTTGAATGCAAGCAGCGATCGAACCTAAATTCTGAGAGCCATGGAGGCAAGCGCGGGGCCGCAGCCCCAGGCGGGGGAGCAGCTGGAAGGCCCGGCCACCACCGCAGGAGCTGGCCCGCAGAAGCGCGAACCGGAGACCTTTAGGTCCAAGAGTTTACCCGTCCTGAACAGCGCCCCCTGCCGGCCAGATCCCAGCCCTGCGGGTGCAGGCGCCACGCCAGGCGGTGCGGATGCTTTGGGCCCCCAGGAGCCGAAACAAAGCCTGAGCCGGCTGGCGCCCAGTCCCTCCGCCCCGTCCACTTCGGCAGAGATGGCGGGGCTCGTGGACTGCAACCACAGGGTGGACGTGGGCAAAGCCATGTCGGTGTCGTCCACGTTGGCCACCCTCCAGGGGAGAAGGTGCCTCTATGTGGTCCTCACGGACTCGCGCTGCTTCCTGGTGTGCATGTGCTTTCTGACCTTCATCCAGTCGTTGATGGTCTCCGGGTACCTGAGCAGTGTCATCACCACCATCGAAAGGCGCTACAGCCTGAAGAGTTCGGAGTCCGGGCTGCTGGTCAGCTGCTTCGACATCGGGAGCCTGGTGGTGGTGGTGTTCGTCAGCTACTTCGGGGGCCGCGGCCGGCGGCCGCTGTGGCTGGCCGTGGGTGGCCTCCTCATCGCCCTCGGGGCGGTGGTCTTCGCTTTACCTCACTTCATCTCGCCTCCCTACCAGATCCAAGAGCTGAATGCCTCGGCCTCCAACGAAGGCCTGTGTCAGGCTGGCAACTCCACGGGGACCTTGGAGCCTCCCGCCTGCCGGAAGGACTCGGGCGGGAAGAATCACTGGCTCTTTGTGGCTTTATTCGTTTGTGCACAGATCCTCATTGGCATGGGCTCCACCCCTATTTATACCCTGGGACCAACCTACTTGGATGACAACGTCAAGAGGGAAAACGCATCCTTGTACCTAGGTAAGACTTTTTCCTGTCCTCTCAGATAAGCTGGAGTCAAACAGCAAGAGGAAACCCACTCTTTCCCATTTCTCTGGAAACTTTATGCATTGCATGTGTATTATGAGCATTGCGTTTCAGTTTGGGAAAGAATCAAAAAGTTGAGAGCCCTCTGAACTGGTTTTAAGATTCTCACTTCATACTATTTTTTTCCCCAAGTAATATAAACTTTTAGCTATAAGGTAGTCTCTCTCTCTCTATCTGGAAAAGCTCTAACTTATCAAGTTTACCTTCTAATACCTGTCCTTCTAGAAAGCTTCCAGAAGGAATACAAGTAGCCAGTGTGTGGAGTGAAGTTGCTGCTTGCCTCCGTACCTGAATTTCTTACATTTCGCCTGCATCACTTAAACAATTTCTAGCGATATCATATGACTAGTTTGTCTTTATATAGAAGCAACTTCCTAAGTCTATCCAAAGCTATTTTTTTATTGCTGGTTGAAGACCCCTCAGTTACATGAACTTGGGAGTAGAATCCATTATTATTTTCTGAACAGCAGTGCCTCTTGGATTCAGTGAGCTGACTTGCATGAGCCAGCTCCTGTGGACAGGGGTGCTAGGGTTGAGTACAGGGTTCTCTTGTGAGGCCAAGCAGCCATTGTGTCCCGTTCGAAAATGTCATTCCTAGAAATCTGTGTGATTGGCAGCACCTTCCTGTACAAGCTGCCCCTTCAAAACTGAACTCCTAGGTGATGGATTTGAAGCCCTGGGAAGGATGAATAGCAGCTATGCTGGCTATATTTGCTTTTCTACTGGAATCCAACTAAAAGAAGAGAAATGATTTTACTTTATTAAAGAAATGGTAAATAAGCAAATACCAGGCACATCCAACAGCTTATTAGCTATGTGCTGATAAGATCCTTGGTGTGGGAATAAAAAGGTTTCAAGGGACAATGAAAATGATACCCAGTTAAGAGGACTATGCTTTTCCCACAGTAAAACTGCTGTCCCCAGACTGTTAGAGAGGGTGTCTGAACCATTTATAGTAACTGGCCCAAATGCATGAACACAAGAGTTTTCTAATTCATTTTTGGTGTTAAATGCAAGAGAAAGAAATTTCTATTTAGGACAGAGAAGAATTAGCTTGCTTGTTGCTTTGCCTGCATGTTTTCTAACATTTATTATGATAAATTTTTCAAGCATACAAAAAGTCGAAATAAGGACTTTCTTTTATATAACTGCAGGAGTTTTAATATCCTAAGAAAGTTACTAATTATTCCCTAATATACTCAGACTAGAGGTCCGATGCACAAATTTCATGCAAGGGACTCAGCCCTCCCAGCGTCCTCCAGAAGGTTGTCTGGAAGTTTGTTCAGCTGTTCAGTCTAATTAGCATATTATGCTTTTATTATTATAGATATCCACTTCACATTCAAATGTGGAGCCAATCAAGTTCACTCGTACATTGCATTTGGCTCATTAGCATTTTATAGTCTAGAACAGAGAGTGCCTCAACATTTTTCTTTTTCCAGCCCATAGGCTTTTGAAAGGGACAAGGCTAGTTGACTTGTGAAATGTTCCATATTCTAGATTTATCTGAGTATTTCCTTATGGTGTCACTCACCTGGTTCCTCCACTCCATATATTTCTTGCATGCTGGAAGTTCAGTCTAAAGGTGTGATTAGACTCAGATAAAACATTTTTGGTCAGACTACTTCATGGCCAATGCTGTGTTTTATATTATTTGCACCTGGCATTCCTTGGTGATGCTGAGTTTAATCACTTGATTGAGTGGGTGATTGACAAGTCTTTCTGTCATAAATATTCATTTCTCCCTCTGAAATAAGTAATCTTTAGAGTGATACCTTGACTCTGTGTAGCTATCTACATATTCTCACTGATCTTTGCTTCTATTTACTTTGGATCTTCCTTCCATCCCACTTCTGGGTACCAGTGACACAAATCTCATCAAAAACACAGCAGAATCCTACACAATAAACATCTGGTAAGAGTGCAGACATTTAACTTTTAACTCTCCCCCAAGGAGAAAAACAGCAAGTATGTATTGAGTCCTTATTTTGTGCTGGGCACTCTGCTACTTTTGGGAAGAGCAAAAATGAGGCATAATTTCAACATCTGGGGAGCTTTCAGTGCCATGAAGAAATATTGACAATTCAAGGTAGGGTGTGAAGTGATACCTGCAAGGGGAGGGAAGTTACACAAATGGTGTTGGCTTTCCCCCTTCCCTTCCTCTCATTCTTCTCCTCCTTTTCCTTTCCTCCTCCTCTCTCTTCTCCCCCACCCCTTTTTCCTTCTCTTCTTTTAGCTACCAACTACTGAGTTTTTTTTTAAAATATATTTTATTGATTTTTTACAGAGAGGAAGGGAGAGAGTTAGAAAGTTAGAAACATCGATGAGAGAGAGACATCGATCAGCCGCCTCCTGCACGCCCCACAGTGGAGATGTGTCCACAAGCAAGGTACATGCCCCCGACCGGAATCGAACCTGGGACCTTTCAATCCGCAGGCCGACACTCTATCCACTGAGCCAAACCGGTCTCGGCTGTTTTGTTTTTTTTTGAAAAAAGTTTGATGAATGCCTTAGGAAACCCATGAGAATTCTGCTTCATGTTAAATGGATTGGTGAATGCTCTGGTGGTTTGAGTATCAGTAATCTTTCATTGTTTTATTTAATGTTCCCAATGACCTTATGACATGGAAGTTGATTTCCCTATTTTATGGATGAGGAAACTGAGGCTTCGAGCATTTTAGTAATTGCTTCTGGGCTTCAAACCCAGGCCTGTCTAACTAACCCCAGAGCCCTTCAGCTTCCCTCCACGCTGCATGTCCTTTGGCAAGCGGTCTGAGAGCTAATTGACAGCAAAGGCCAGGCTGTGTGCAGCAGAGTTCTCAGAATGGCCTGAAGTCATCAAAACAGTATCCTTCTTGAAACCTTTTTAAAAGGAGGCCTTATTGGTTGCTTCTGAAATAAGAGGGATTACTATATTCTTAGAACATGAGCAGTGTTAACTTAGTATGATGTGGATTTTTTTCTTAATAAACAATTGGTTAAATATCTTTGGCACTTTTCACAAAACTATTCTTCTTAGATTACCCTTTTAACTACCTATTCCTTTCTTAACCCTTTTTGTCAGTCTTTTCTTTTTAAATATATTTTTATTGATTTCAGAGAAGAAGTGAGAGGGAGAGAGAGAGAAACATCAATGATGAGAATCATGGATTGGCTGTCTCCTGCACACCCTCTATTGGGGATTGTGCCCACAACCCAGGCATGTGCCCTTGATTGGAATAGAACCTGGGGCCCTTCAGTCTGCAGGCTGAAGCTCTAGACACTGAGCCAAACCAGCAAGGACGATTGATTCTATTTTTAAAAAATATGTACTTTTATTATTGATATTAGAAAGGGAAGGAGTGGGAAAGAGAGAGAAGCATCAATGATGAGAGAAAATCATTGATCGTCTGCTTCCTGAATGCCCCCCACTGGAGATCAAGCTTGCAATCCGGGCATGTGCCCTGACCGGGAATTGAACCATAACCTCCTGGTTTACAGGTCGGTGCTCTACCACTGAGCCACACTGTCCAGGTCACATATCTTTTTATAATTTGGAGAAAAGGCAAGAAACACCGTAGGAAATCACCCCTTAGAATCATTGTATAGGGAAATCTGAATCAGTGTTGCAGCAACATTATATTCTGACTGGTCGAACTTTCTGAGAACCCAAAGTCTTGTCACCAAAGCTTTCTGCATGCCATTGACGACTATCTTTCCTTAATGTGTGAACATTCATGTAATGTGTGTTTGTGCCTCATGTAACATAACAAAAGCTCTTTTGAAGTTTGAGGGGCTCTGTGGTGTCCCTGGTTTCACCACTGTGCCTGCTGACTCTCAAGGATGCCCATGGGCCAGAATGGAGTCCCCTGGCCTTTTCTGGCAGAGGTGATTTGGGGGAAGGCAAGTTTTAGATTTTCCAGTCTGTATGGCAAAGGAAGGCAAGGGAGGCGAGGGAGGTCAGAGACCACTGAGGGGCCTCTAGTTGTATCCGCACACTGGTCATGTTTTCTCTTTTGCCTCAAAAGTTAGAAAATTCAGGTTTTTCTCTCCCCCCTTTACCCCCTCCCCAGTATTAGTAACCTATTCTAAGTGGCTGGGAGCCTTAGTTTTCCTGATCTTTTTGTGGGGATTTTTAAAGAATCCAATAAAGAACACCCTTTCCCCTCACTTGAGTTCTGAGGTAAGAAATGAATCAAAGGAATTAAATGGTGATAGAAGTAAAGTTGAAGAGTATAGCGCATGTCTTTGTGCAGAGCACTTTCTACTAATCCCAGCATTAAAGAGACTTAGCCATCCGGCCGCTTAGCCATCCCACGTAGGCGGGGTGCACAGGTAAGACGCATGCCAAGAAGGAGCAGGGCAGGATTTTGACTCCCATGCACATGCTCCCTTCCAGGAGGCAAAAAGGAGGAGGGAGTTGAGCTGAGCATCTCCGTTTATTTTCAAATTCATCAATTACATGAATCCTCTTCTCTCTGGGCAGGAACAGCATGGGGTGGGGCTAGGGAGCCAGGAAACAGCAAGAGTGGGCACACATGTACATTATCTCCTAAGACTTACAATTGTGTTGTTAAAATCTGCTTTAATTTTGCTTGTCTTTCTAATAATGTGTTTGTCTTTACAAGCCACATAGAATCCTTTTGGGCCATGGCCAGGGTTGCTTGTGGTAGAGCATCAGCTCACACACTGAAGGGTCGAATGGTTATGGGTTCCATTCCCAGTCAAGGGCATGTACCTGGGTTGTAAGTTTTGGTGTGTGCAACCAACCCAAAGATATCTCTCTCTCTCTCACTCCCTCCCTCCCTCCCCTCCCCTCTCCCTTCCCACCTCCTTCCTTCCCTTCCTCTTTCCCTTCTTCCTTTCCACTCTTTCTAAAAATCCATGGGAAAAATACCCTTGGGTAAGGATGAACAACAAAAAAACCCTCTGGGAAGCAGGCTCTGTACAAATCGTGAGTAAGCACACAAACTAGTCTCTGCTGAAAGCACTCATGAGGGAGAATGGCAATGGAGGGAGGATTTTTTTTTAAGTCTTTTTTTTTTAAATGTTGTTAATTTTTCCACAGAGAGGAAGGGAGAGGGATAGAGATTAGAAACATCAATGAGAGAGAGACATCGATCAGCCGCCTCCTGCACGCCCCCTACTGGAGATGTGCCGGCAACCAAGGTACATGCCCCTGATCGGAATTGAACCCGGGACCTTTCAGTCTGCAGGCCTAAGTTCTGAGCCAAACCTGTTTCGGCACGATGGGAAGATTTGGGGAGATGACCCGGACACGTGGGGAAAAGCGGGTCAGAGGGGTGGTGCAGCTTCGTGTTAGGATGTGGTGAGTTTTACAGATGCCGGGGTCAGTTAATCTGTGTCAGAATGGCCAGGGCTTCTGGACCCTTAGCAACTACTGAATTTAGAGCTGCTGCCTGGGGCCCGCTTTCACCTGTAAGACAAACCAGTTGGCCCAAGATGCTGAGAAACAAACTTCAAATTCTAACTGGAGATAAGAAGGGTTTACTCTCCATTGTGGAAACGATAGTGGGGTGCACATCCGTGTGTTCAGCCCACCTGCAAATAACAGCCAACAGCCAGCCTGCTGGCAGCATTTCCGATATGTTTTTGAGTTCTGTTACGAGGTTCAAAACTGTACTTCTGAAACTTGAAATGTGTGGGTGAATCCCTAGGGTCTCTTTGCAAAGCATAGATTCTGCTTCTGTTACTTGGGGGTAAGGTCTGGAATTCTGCATTTTTTATAAAACTCCCAGGTGAGGCCAGTGTTGCTGGTCCGAGGGCCACATTTGGGGCAGCAAGAGTCTAAAGGCCACAAATCCTTGCCTCTGTGGACAGGCGGGGCGTCTCTCTCTGGGCTGGGGTGGGAGCCATGGTTGGCAAAACCAGTGTGTGATCGAAGTTTTACTTCATCAGGAAGAACCCCACCGTCTCTGATTGCATTTGCAGAAGCAAGATTTCCCTTTGGAATGTTTCGTAACCTGTCGCTCCTCTTTTGAATTCCATAGTTGTGTGAGGTTGGTGAGAGAGCGTGACCTCGGACAAATGATTTTCATTTTGACATTAACCTAAGGAAGCACCACTTTCTTTATTCCGCCCACCACCGCCCACCACCCACCAGGCTCAGTGCTGAAGGCTCTCTCTCGGGCAGTGCAACTCTGTAGTCAGAGATAAGCCTGTGAGCTCACCGTCGAAGGCCTCTCGCTGAAAGAAAAGCAGACAAACCCACGGTCTTGGCTTTGCTTTGCTTTTTTATTTTTAAACAATCTAGAAGTTTCCGCAGTGAATTGGGAGTTTGGTGACAGGGAATGTAAGAGTGGAGCGAATCGGAAGTGATTTGGAGACCGGGGACCAGAAGTTTTCCCTCTGCAGAAAGTGATCAGACAGAAGAGGGGCTGAGTTCTCTCCCGTAGTAACAGTCTACCATTGGTCAGCAAACTCATTAGTCAACAGAGCCAAGTATCAACAGTACAACGATTGAAATTTCTTTTGAGAGCCAATTTTTTTAAACTTCTATTGCCACTTCTTCAAAATAGACTTGCCCAGGCCGTGGTATTTTGTGGAAGTGCCACACTCAGGGGCCAAAGAGCCACATGTGGCTCTCAAGCCGAAATTTGCTGATCACTGGCTAGCCAATGTGTGTCTTAGAGTTTATCCCATTTGGCCCCATTTGAAAAATGGTCACTGACACACGAGGAAACTCAGACTGCAAAAAGCTAAAAGATTTGCGCTATGGGACACAGTATGGCAGTCCTCCAATCAATTACAAATAGAATTATCACATGACCCAGCCATCATACTTCTGGGTATATATCCAAAAGATTTGAAAGCAGGGTCTCCAAGAGATATTTGCACACCATGTTCCGAGCAGCATTATTCATAATAGACAAGAAGTGGAAGCAAGCCATGTGTCCGTCGATGGCCGAATGGATAAAAAAATGTAGTAGATACATGTAAAGAGGTATTATTCAGCCCTAAGAAGGAAGGAAATTCTAACTCATCTACGATGTGGATGAACCTAAGTGAAAGAAAACAGTCACAACAGGAAAAACACTCTTTTTGCACTTATGTGAGGTACTTAGAGGAGTCAAATTCATAGAAATAGAAACAGAATAGTGGTTGCTGGCAGGATCAGGGCAATGGGGAGTCCGTGTTTATTGGGTACAGAGTTTCAGTTTGTATGATGAAAAGTTGTGGAGGTCTGTTGCACAACAATGTGAATATTCCTAACACTATCAAACTGCGCACTTAAAAATGGATGTGATGTTAAAAAACACGTTAAAGGATTTGCCCAAGTCATACAGTCAGCTTGGTTTGTGTCTGAACTGATTTATAGATCATAAACCAACCTATATTAAAAAAAATCATTACCACAGAAATGGGAATTTGAAAACTCCAAGGCCTTGGTGGCAGTCACTTCTCCTAGCCTCTGCAGCGTTCTATCCTGTGTTGGTTGGGGTGGGTCTGTTCATCTACTATGAGACTTTTTTTTTTTTTTTTTTTTTTGTCAAGTGTGAGGGAATAGGCCTTCTGGGCAAAATTTTAAGAAGGAATAGGGATTTTGGGAAAGAAAAATGGAGGCAAAGTAGGTTGTAAAGTAGGTGTTTTAGAAAGGAAGCCTTCAGAGACACATGAAGGTGGAGAAACATGCCTGGCCATTTGGATTATTCAATTGTGTCTTTTTTTGGGGAAAGAGACTGGAATGTTCAGAAACGCAGACTGTGTTCAGAAAGGCCGTGTTCTGCTATGTTGGGTGCTCCTGCGGGAGCAAGTGTGCTCACCCTGCTTTCTCCTTCTCCTTGTAGAGAAGAGAGGGCGGTGCCACAGCTGCCCAGTTCTCCTCCTGCAAGCCATTCACAGGGCTCGGCGTCACATGTTCTGAGTCTTAGTTCCCTATGGAAAACTGCACGGACTGCTGGTCATTCTAAACAGTGGTTCTCATCTAGGGTGACTCTCCCTACACCCAGGGGACACAATTGGTAATGTTTGAAATCAGTTTTGATTGTCACAACTTGGAGAGGACCTATGGGTGTTTTGCTAGTGTTGCTGTAAACATCTTACAGTGCACAGAACAGGCCTACAACAAGAATTTACCCTACAAAAAATGGTCCATACTGATGCTCTAAACATTTTTCATCTTAAGCATTTAAGCTCCTCTGTTATCTTGGAACTGGAAATATAAATCTCTAGATCATGGAATCAGAAACCACTGAATATTTGGATGGAGAAGATCCAGGAAAAACATGTCTTTGTAGATAGGAGGGCCTTCCAGCAAACCAGGGGTAGGAAATACAAGTTATTGTGCATTACTCATCACTACATCATGGCTCAGTAGATTCCGTGGTAACTAAAATATATGAAAATATGAAGAGTTTTATGGTTTTTATTGTGACTTCAGTTCCCAATCAAACATTAAAAAGGTTTCTAACCATAGAGATTTCTAGACCATATTATTGGAGTTGGGAATAGTGTGTGTGTGTGTGTGTGTGTGTGTGTGTGTGTGTGTGTACATACATACTAAGGGGAATGGTATGTCATTTAACCATATATCTGAGTTCTGTTTTAGTGGTGATTCCTTTAATAAAAGACAACATTGAGATGAATTCAGTGGGGCTTTGGTGCTCACTGAGTCTGCCCCTTGAGTGTGTCACTTGTGGATGTGGAGAGTTATAATCGGTATGGTCTGAAGCTGTCTACTGGATGTACTGGCTCAGAGGCCTCTGGAAGGTGTAAACCAGCCACTGCCTGAGGCCACCTGGCAGGAGCTACAGAGAGATCTGCAGGTGGCTGCAATTTGTATTGGGTTAGGAAGTACCCAGGGGAGACCGAGCTGTGAAGCAAAGCAGGCTGGTGCTAGTGCTGGGTCTTGGGCCACTTTTTGATAGGTTGGGGGCATACTGATACCAGCTGCTGCTTGTTTGAAAGATTTTAACAAAGTCTGAAGCCTGAGCAGGCCACTCATATGCAAAAGCTGCTGCAAACAGCTTAGGTGGAGCTGCAAATTGGATAGGACAGTGGTCTCAGGGAATCAATCACCAGGGCAGATCCAACAGTGTGAGCTTAGCTAATGGAAGCTCAAATATGGCTGCCAGTTAGCCCTGTCACGGTTGGAGGTCCCCGCATAGGAACAATGACCCTTGCATCTCAATCTGGGAGAAAGCCACCCCGAGTTCCCACCCTGATATCAGACAATCCCTTTCCTCCCTGTATGTATCTGGGTCCCCTAAAGCCACCCGGTGCTGGAGTCAGAGGGGCCAAGTCCAAGTAAGTTCATGAGCTGGCCCTTTAAAATGAACTCTTGGGTATCAAGCACCTCTGTGTCACTCAGCCACAATTCCCGTGGTTTTTACAGCCCAAAGTTATAGGGACTTTTCTTCCCAGCTCTGGAACCCTGGGGTTTGGTATAGGGCTGGGACCCCTTGCTTCTCACAGGTAGGTATCCCACAGGATTAAAAAAAAAATGCCACAGGTGAGTGTCAGACCGGCCTGTTCTGCGCCTCTGCCCCTCCTACTAGTCTTGATGTACGTTTTTACTTTTCTGGTTGTAGGATTTCCATTCAGCCAGATTTCAGGTGGTCCTGAAAGATGATTGTTCTGCATTTTAGTTGTAATTTTGATGTGGTTGTGGGAGGTGGTGAGTACTGGTGTCTACGTATGCCACCATCTTGGTTCTCTCCCTTTTGCATTAAAAAAATATATATATTTTATTTTTTTTACAGAGAGAAAGGGAGAGGGATAGAGAGCTAGAAACATCGATGAGAGAGAAACATCAATCAGCTGCCTCCTGCACACCTCCTATTGGGGATGTGCCCACAACCAAGGTACATGCCCTTGACCGGAATCGAACCTGGGACCTTTGAGTCTGCAGGCTGACGCTTTATCCACTGAGCCAAACCGGTTAGGGCTTGCCATTTTTTATTTAAAATGTATTTTAAAGTTATAGTTGATATGTTAAACACATCAGATATATGATTTGCAATTATTTTCTCCCATTCTGTGTGTTGTCTTTTCACTGTTGATTGTTTCCTTTGATGTGCAGAAATTTTTTAACCTTGGAGTTGTCGTCTCACTGTCGATTTGTAATTTTGTTGCCTTTGCCTTTCAGTTATATCCAAGATCAAATCCAATGTACAGAAGTCTTTTCCCCTGTTTTCTTTTAGGAGTTTAATAGTTTTAGGTTTTACATTTAGGACTTTAATCCGATTTGGGTTATTTTTTTTGAGTATGTTGTAAGGTAAGGGTCCAACTTCATTCTTTTGCGTGTGGACATTCGGTTTCCCATTACCATTTGTAGAAGAGGCTCTCCTTTGCCATTGTGTATTCCTGGCTTCCTTATCAATAATTGGCAGCTGTTTTTGTTTTTTATGTTTTATAGATGAGGAAATCAAGATTAATAATGTGCTCAAGGTCATCTAAAAAGTGGCAAAACCAGCCCCCAAGGTAATCACCCAAAGCCTGAGCTTGAACTTTCAAAATCAGGGGGAGGGAAAAGTTTATAAAGTTTGGCTGAGTTCTTAATTTCATTATCTAGAAGGGAGATGAGGAGGCAAGGCTGGTGGCTTTTTAGTTCCTATTGCTTCTGAAGTTCTCTAATTCTTGGCCTTTCCGGCCCTGCTTGGTATGGTCTTGTTCTGAAACTTGGGACTTGGGTCTGGAGAGGAGATGCAGCTAGTCTGCCTTTCAGAAGCTTGTCTGTGAGCACGTTCTCCAGCCCGCGGCACCTTGAGCGATGCTGCCATGCGCCAGCTGTCTGTGGGGAAGCAGGCCTGCCTGTTGCTTCCTGTTGCTCCTATTTCAGGCAGCTGTGTATTACCTGATGGGAAATTCAGAGCCTGCTTCCCCTCCTGGGAGTTATGATGGCTTGTGGAACTGTCACCCTTCAAAAATGCTAATCCCCGTTTCCTAATATAGCCTAGAAAGGCAGGTGCAGGTTACTCTTGCTTAAAAGTAAAGAGCATATTTTTGTAACTAATATTTTCAGCAGGATGAAAAGGCGTAAGTTTGCAAGTATATGAAACTGAATCACTCAGTTTCTGACTTTCTAGCATGTAGGAATTCTTGGCTGTAATACTTTAGTAATAATAGGTTTTGGTCTTATCAGATGCTTTCCCATTCTCCCCCCTCTCCCCCCGCCTTGAATTCTTATAAAGGAAACAGAAGTTTTAACTTTTGTTGTTGTTTGTTTTTGTGTGTGTGTGTGTGTTTATATATTCTATTGATTTTTTTACAGAGAGGAAGGAAGAGGGATAGAAAGTCAGAAACATCGATGAGATAGAGACATCGATCAGCCACCTCCTGCATGCCCCCCACTGGAGCCATGCCCGCAAGCAAGGCACATGCCCCCAACCGGAACCGAACCCGGGACCTTTCAGTCCCCAGTCTGACGCTCCACCCACTGAGCCAAACCGGTCTCGGCTTGTGTGTTTGTTTTTTTTGTTGTTTGTTTTATTTTTATAATAGAGGTGAGATATTTAAGTGAACAAGACTGTGGGTAATGAATTCCAGACCTGAGACTTTCTGGCTGTAAATCAACTTCTGATCAATGTATAAAGGTGGACCCCCAGTCCTGATTTGCAATGTCTCTATATTATTGGGTGAAAGATATTTGCCAGTTTCTGGTCTAAAAATATGCTTATATCCCTGGAGTGTAATTTCAGCTGGAAGGGGAACCTTTCCGGATTTGAATTGCATTTTAATGACTTCACTGCAGGTGGAGGACAGCAGTACATTTTAACACAATGCAAAAGTCTTCCTGAGATAAAGCTGAAAAATTTTCCTATGGGAAAGACTTAAACACACACACACACATACACACACACACACACACACACACACACACACACACACACTGGTACCTCGAGATACGAGTGCCCTAACATACGAGATTTTTGAGATATGAGCCGTTGAGCGAACAATTTTTGCTTTGAAATACGAGCAACATTTGAGATACAAGTAATCGCGCGGATTGGCCGGCTGCACACGACCCACCAGTTTACCGCGACTCGAGCGTCTCATAGTTTCCCACGCCTCAAGGTTACGGAACGAATTAAACTCGTATCTCGAGGTACCATTGTATATATATTGTCTTAGAACAACGGTCTGAAATGTGGTTTTGCTAGCTTTTAAGGTGTCTCTAGTTACTAGTATTTCATTCCTGAGAAACTCAAGAGAAATGAACTTTAATTTCTTTGGAATGGTGGAGGGCAATGGTATTAAATGCAAGAAAGGAAGGGGCTGGGCCATGCCTCTCTCAGTGGCTGGAATCAGTGTTTCTGGTTGTACAGTGTTGTCCTCCATGCACCTGTTCTTCCAGACTATTGTCCAGGAGTGGCCTGTGGGACTCTCTCAAAATAAATTTCTATAACCACTTATTCACTTATATGACATCTCATACCACTTGGGGAATGATGAACTTGGAACTTAAACCTTCCAAACTCAACTATAATACCAGAGATGACTTTGACCAAATCACGTCACTTTCAGAACTTCAATTTCCTGTAAAATGACCTGGTTTGACCATACCAGAAGACTTGTAATCTATGGTGATGTTTTGAAAGTTTGAATAGGGATTGGAGTAGTGAGAAGAATATGCTATATAGTGTATTTTTTAAAAATATGTTTTATTGATTTTTTACAGGGAGGAAGGGAGAGAGATAGAAAGTCAGAAACATCGATGATAGAGAGACATGGATCAGCTGCCTCCTGCACACCCCACTGTGGAGATGTGCCCGCAAGCAAGGTACATGCCCCCAACCGGAATCGAACCTGGGACCTTTTACTCCGCAAACGGATGCTCTATCCACTGAGCCAAACCGGTCTCGGCTATATACTGTATTTTTTAAAAATATATATTTTTATTGATTTCAGAGAGAAAGGAAAAGGGAGAGAGATTTAGAAACATCAATGATGAGAATCATTGATTGGCTGCTTCGTCCACAGCCCTTATTGGGGATTGAGCCCACAACCCAGGCTCTTGGACTAGAATTGAACCCAGGACCCTTTAGTTTGTAGGTTGATGTTCTATTCACTGAGCAAAACTGGTTAGGGCCATATACTGTATTAAAAAAAAAAAAACTCTAGGAAGTGGATCCTGATCCCCAGGGAACGTACAGTCTAGTTTGATTGTTTAGCACCATCTATTCTGGTTGATGAGATGACCTGTAGGCTGTGATCCCTAGCAAGTCACTCCACATCTCAGGGTTTCAGTTTTCACATTTGTAAATGGACGGAATTGGAGTCTCAAAGGGTCTTTCTGGGATTAAACTGTCTGATTTCTTCTGGACCTACTGTGGCATCGATCCTGAAACTAGCATATTCAAGGCAGTTAAATCTTGTGGCTGGTGGAGCTGGGCTGCCTGCATTCCAGCTCTTCCAGGGCCCGTGTAACCTGGGGCAGTTCTATAGCTTCTCCCTGCCCAACCCCACCCCTGTTAACACCGGGCTCATTGTGGGCTAGTTGTGAGTGAGTGCATGTGATGCACTTAACACAGGGCCTGGCTGGCACATGGCTGAATGCTAAAAAAACTGGACTGTCATTCTGTAAAAAAGTTATCCCTGTCCAGGAAGAGAGTGGTGTTTGCTTTCATGGTAGCTGGCAGGGTGCAGCTTCTCTTGTGGCTTTTTCGACAGGTTGCCTGCCTCACAAGCCGTGCTCAATGTTCCTGTGTTGATTGCCCTGAGCCAGGTGGAACAAGGCATGTGGGTTCTGTTTACATCACCTGAGTTTTCAATTAAGCGGCGTCTCTTCTGGAGGCATCCAGCCCTCTCCCTACCGCCCACTGTAATGCGTGGACTCTGTGCTTCCTTGGAGCCTGGAATGGCTGATACCTTCCTTACAAAGTAGAGAGTGACCCTGGGGAAAAAGAAGACAAAGCTTTCAGGTTATAAATAACTTCCTGATGAGATGCTCTTGCTATGAGCTTCTGATAATTATGATGGGAGCTGTTGGCTATAATCACCTTTAATTGCTAAGGACTGTAGCTATGCTCACGGACTATCTTTATGCTTTTTCTGTCCTATGCTAAACTTAGAGTTGGAGGTCTCTAACCAGCAAGTTCTGGTGACCTGAGAGCATTTTATGGTTCCTGGAGTGGACCTATGACTCTCATGGATAGTTTGGCTCACGTGGTTATTATAGAAAGGGAGGTAGGGAAAAGGATGTGAAGGAGCAGGGGAGTGAATGCCAGGGAAATTTAGAAATGGGCCTTGATCAAATTGTCTCAGAAAGGGCATGCAGTCAGTGTGTGTGTATTAGAGCTGGGGGTGAAGGAGAAAAAACAAAGTGAGTGGAAGAAATAGCTACATCTTCAAGCCTTGCTTCCTACTGCCTTCCAGAAATATGCTACACCTCTGGGCCCTCTGTCTCCACTTTTAAGGCTTTTGACTACCTGTAGTGTGACACCTGTCAAGTGTCTCAGAAAGAGTCCCCAGGCTCCACTTCTACTCCAAATTCTCAACCAACTTGCTCTGCCCTGGTGCCTCCCGTTCATGTTCATTGCCTGGGTCCTTGCTTTCTTCTCCTCACCCAGTCAGTGCCTGTGGATTCCAGTGGACTTTCCTCAGATGCTGAGTTTTGCTCTGTTAGCTCTTTCTGGCAGCTGGCCAGTTCTGCTGTTATGGAACGCCTGCTCAGCTCTCAGAAAGTTACTGGGGTCTGGGGCACTGGGATTCCCTTGTCTAGGCGTGAATTCCCACCTTAAGCCACACAAAGTGCTTCGCTGTATACAGCTCTCAGTCTCCATAGGGCCTATCTTGGGTCTGTGGCTGGTGAATTCACTCGTTTAGACAACGCCCAGTGTTAAGGAGGCTCATGACCACAGCTGAGTCAATTACCGCAGCTCTGTCCCATAATGCACTGCTCTCATCTTGTCCTGTCAACTTGCAAATGTGCTTACTTACTGACTGACTCTCTACAAGGCAGGGGCTAGGAGCAATGCTCACCCATCCCATTGCAAAGAACAAACACTACGATGAAACACAGAAGCCCTTCTTTCTCTTCTCTCCTCCCTCCCTCTCCCCCCAAACCCTTCCTACTTCAGGTCATATACTGTATGGCAATACATGGAAAATGTATAATAATAATTATAATTAACTTGGCATACTAATGATGATATAGTAATTAGAATCATCATCTTGTAAGGAGTCCTGTGAAGGCAGGGTGTTGCAATGTTCTGACCCATCTGGTTTTAGATGACTGAAGTGATTC
>JAAGEH010000040.1:11182795-11250965 GCA_011751065.1 Lasiurus cinereus | reverse complement strand
AATTTTTAATTCACTTAATTTTTAGATTCACTTGTTGATAGATATGTGTTTGTTGTTCATAATTTTTTGGCTTTTACCTTTTTCTTCTTCCTCTTCTAAAAGAGTACCTTTCAGCATTTCATATAATACTGGTTTGGAGTTGATGAACTCCTTTAGCTTTTTCTTCTCTGTGAAGCTCTTTATCTGCCCTTCAATTCTGAATGTTAGCTTTGCTGGATAGATTATTCTTGGTTGTAGGTTCTTGCTATTCATCTTGTTGAATATTTCTTGCCACTCCTGTCTGGCCTGCATCGTTTCTGTTGAGAAATCAGCTGACAGTCGTATGGGTGCTCCCTTGTAGGTAATAAACTGTTTTTCTCTTGCTGCTTTTAATATTCTCTCTTTGTCTTTTGCTCTTGGTATTTTAATTATGATGTGTCTTGGTGTGGTCCTCTTTGGATTCCTTTTATATGGGGTTCTGTGTGCTTCCTGGACTTGTAAGTCTATTTCTTTTACCAGATGTGGGAAGTTTTCAGTCATTATTTCTTTAAAAAGGTTTTCAGTATCTTGCTCTCTCTCTTCTTCTGGCACCCCCACAATTCTGATGTTGGTACGCTTAAAGCTGTCCCAGAGTCTCCTTACATTATGTTCACATTTTTGGATTCTTTTCTCTTCTTGCTTTTCCAGTTGAATGTTGTCTGCTTCTTTATATTTCAAATTTTTTACTTGATTCTTGCCTTTTTCTAGTCTGCTGTTAGGACTCTGTATAATATTTTTTATTTCAGTCAGTGTATGTTTAATTTCTATTTGGTCCTTTATCATCTTTAGTTGGACCTTTTCCATCTCCTCTTGGGTCTCACTAAATTTATCCAACTTTTCTAGCATATTCTTGAAAAACCTTATAAGTGTGGTTTTGAACTCTATATCCAGTCATTTTTTTCCTCCATTTCTTTTGTTTGTGATCCCTTCCCTTGTCTCAGCATTTTCACTATGCTGGGGAAACTTCTGTGTTGAATTCAGCTTTATGATACCAGACACAAAGCCGCAGAAGCCTCTACTGAGCTTGGGATGGGTGGAGTCTCAGGGCTTAAGGGACCGCCTTGCCTTCCAGTCGGCCCCGCCCTCCATGGCCCCCGAGTCTCACGTGACTGGGTAATGGCTGGAGCGGTCCTTGTGCACACGCGTGCACCCACAGTGCCTCTAACCACTGACTTTCCAGCTCCCCTGCGCACCAGGACCACACGAGTCTAGGTCCCCAGGGTTTCGCCCGAAACAGGGGCCCAGTGGACTCAGAAGTGGCGCAGTTGGGAGGGTCTGTCTCCTGCCCACTCGCGAAAGCCAGCGGCACAATCAGCAATCGGTCCTCCGCGCAGCACCGTGCGAGTGCGAGACTGGACCTGATCTTCTGCGACTCCCCCTAAATTTCCGTGCACTTCTCCCTTTTCACAGTCCAAACTCCCCCTGTATGAGTTTCAGCTGGATCTGGGGTTTAGTGTCGTAGGATAAGGGGTTCAATGCCTTTGAGAGTCTCCGTTTCCCTCCCGCCAGAGAAAGCCAGCCCGGTTCTCCGGCACCCCCCTCTCAGCGCGCGTCTCCGTACCTCAGCTTTTTGCAGCTCCTCTGGGTCTCCGTGAGCCCCTCTCTTTCCTTCTAGCTGTAGAACTTACACTTGGCCAGCTTTCCTGTGGTTCTGGATGATGTTTGTTCTGTCTTTTAGTTGTAGTTTTGAAATTGTTGTGCGAGGCAGCAGTGTAGGTGTTTACCTATGCCGCCATCTTGGATTCTCGAGCGATTCCGAGTCTTTTCAGAGTTTCTTTTAGCATGTTTTACTGTGTTTTGATAGATGGCTTGTTTCTTTGTGTGTTTTTGTTTTTGTTGTTGTTTCCAATTTGCATGCCAAATAAAGTATTCACATGTTTTATTGGCAATTGAATTTAAGTTAAAAAACAAGTATTCCTTTTCCTTGTTGATATTGATATTCTTTCATACCTAAAAGGTAAATTGTTACTCCATCTGAGTTATTAGGCTAAAAAGTACATGCTGATTACTGCACATTTTCTTTAATAAGTTGATTTCAGAATGTGCTGACTCAGTTTTGAACCCATAGGCTGCCTTGCTTTAAGAAAAATTGATACGCAAAAATAAAATTTAGAATACTTTTTTTTTTCAGGTGGGAAGGTGAATTTCTTACTCTTCAAGAAGTTGTTTTTTACTAGTCTATGAATTTCCTTAGCTAGCATTATTAAAAAAGTACCCTACTTGTAGCTTTTAGGAGCATATCCATTCATTAAAATCTCACACATGTATACTCTAATGCTAGATATTTATTCTCCACCAGTCACAGAATCTGGCCAAAAAAGCGCCTCTCCCCCTTTTGAGCTTTCTTCTTTTTTTATTTGGCATCATCTGTGATTTTAATTTGAGGGATATAAATCACTTCATTTCCACATAAGCTCCAGGTGGCTTATGCTTCTGAGATACACAACTGCCTGCCGTACAAATAAATACAAAGCTTTGAGACACAGGCACCATCTCTTCAGTCAGCTGGATATTAATAAACTTTGATATTTGCTGAAGAGGGGCAGCATGGGAGACTGGAAAGGGGTTAGGCTGCAACCTGAAGCTTGAGCCTTGGTGTTAGATGTGGTCTGGTCTCGCCACTTAATCACCCTGTGATCTTGAGCCACCCAGCTGTTCTGATTCATCTCATTCCCTGGCGAATAATGACTTGTCCTCTACCTCTATGATACATGTGGCAATAAGATGAAATGAGAGAGCTGAAGACAATGTCCTTTCACTCATCAAAGGTTCATGGACATACACTCTGTGCTGGATGCTGAGGTATGAAGTATAACTGTCTACTGGGGAAGACAGATATTATACAAGTAAAGTGCAAGTAATTACCAATCATGCTAAGTGCTGTAAGTAAAGGAATCCACATGGAATTGCATTTGGGAGAACATATTTAAATCAAAAGATCCTTAGAGGAAGCCATGTGTAAGCAAAGGCTTAAGGGACATTTGAAACTGTGACATGGAAAATGGAACATCAGTTCAGAATTCTGATATCAAAAACCTTGGAATGGCCTTTTTCTCCCTGCCTCCTCCGCCAACTGTATTTGTTTATGTTGTCCTTTAGATTCCCATATAAATGAAATAATATTTGTCTTTCTCTGACATTTCTCTGAGCATAATACCCTCTAGGTTCATCTACGCTGATGCAAATGGTAAGATTTCATTCTTACTTATGGCCAAGTAATATTCCATTGAATATATTTATGGTAGCTTTTTTATCACTTGTCTGTAGATGGGCACTTGGGTTGCTTCCATGTCTTGACTGGTATAAATAGTGTAAATAATTCTACCCAATGAATATTGGGTAGAATGGGTTTTTAAATATGTCTGATCATCATAAAAATGTAGCTTCCTGGAGCCACCTGTGCAGAGGGTTCTGCATTAGTAGGGCTATCTATGTCAAATCTTTGAATCTGTACTTTCTAAAAGCTTCCCAGGTGATCCTGGGACACTATTGTCCAGGAGAAATTCTGGTCAGAAACAACAGTTTCCAAGGAATGGCCCAGCCTGGTCTTATGGTTGCTTCCCATTGCTGTGTGTAGTTTCTACCTCATTCTCCACCTTTCTGAAGCTTCTGTGATACAAGGGTCTGGGCGTCCCCAACACTGTTGTGGAGCTGGTCCCAGTTCCCAGCAGGTGTGTTATATGGTGATGGGGTGGGGAGGGGATGATTTCTGGATTCTATTTAAGTGTGTGTGGGGGAGCTCTTCTTGAGGACCTACATTGGGATTCTGGGAAATAATGTTCAGTAGACTGTGGTGGGTTGTTTTGGAAATCTGAATGCTGTTTGTAACTATATCTATTGGAAACATTCAGAATTCTAGGAAAGGAAGCCTGGAGAGCCCTCACGGCAGAATTCATTGTACTTTTGCCCTCTGCCTAGCTTTAATAACACTTGGATGTATTTTAACACCTATTTAATATAATCAAGTAGTTTCAAATATGGAATTAGTACTAGCTCTAATGTTGGGGTCCTTGAGTCAGAAGGAACTGGGAACCTGTTTCTCCTTTCTCTTTCCCTCCTGGGGTTTTGGGGAAGCCAGTAGCAGCATGTTTGAGAACATAGGGTAGTCACTGGGATTTACCAGTGAGAGACTGTTAAACATTTTGTTTGTTTTCTGTGCTCCAAGCTGTATTGTACAAGATTAAAATTAGCAGTCCAGTAGAGTTTAGTGACTGGTAGGATTTGGCCAGTGACTAGTATTCCATTGGAGTGCAGCTAGTCTTGGAGAATGGTTGGAGTAGTGATTCTTAGGTGTCTCAGGGGGTGAGCTCCAAGTCACCTCTTATGCCCAGCGATTGCTGCCTTTAGGACCACCAAAGCTTGAGGACGCTAGTTGTTTTTTGGTGAGGAGTGAATACATGGATGTATCTTTATGAAGTACCTGTGACTGTGAGGGCTCACCCTTGCCTTCATGTGGGAAAACCCGGAAACGTCCAGGGTTCTCTGATAGGAGGGCCTTTGGGTAGGGCAAGGAGCTCAGGAATAGGACTGACACTCCTCCTCCCTCCTCGTCCCCTCCAAAGCTGCCTCACCTCTGTTTCTGCCTCATTTCCACACGTATCCTGAGGCCTAGGAGTGGGCTAGTAGCCTCCCGCCCCATGTGCTAACAACTGTGGAACAGACAACCCCTTCCCTGGTTTTCTTTAAACCAGGCTGCAGTTTGTAAAAGACATCCACAAACACAGAAAACGACAGGGAAATAAACTCCGAAAATACAAGATGCGGATTGATTCCTAAGGGGTAGATTTCAGATCCTAACAAAATTGCCTTGCTTCCAGGCCTAGTTTTATCCTACATCTTCTCTTGGGAATTCTAATGTCTACTCCAGAGGACAGTAACAAACTCACACATACCTGGCAGGGATATCATCCACCCTGGTCTCTGACCTGCTTCACAAGGAAGCATTATCTTATAACCATCCCCCTTTCCTGCAGCAGGATTTCTATACGTTAGGATTCTTTCCCAGCTGCTTCCTCCTTTCTCCTTTTCCCAACAGGGAGGTGAGGAGATGTGGGGGACTCACCTGGCTGGTGGAATCCCTTGAGAGGCATAGGATGGTCTTTTAGTGAGATTCATGGGTACCATGAAACCAAGGGTCAAGCCCAAGACGCCAGATGGCAGGTTTGGGAGAGAACAGGTGAGGGAGCGTGCAGAAATGTACAAGTCCCGGTCTTCTTTCACTGACACTGGAGATGATAAGAGTAAATGAAACACATCAGCTGATGACAGTGCAGTCCCTGTCATTGGATGCTGTCCAACTCCCAAGAGGGTGATAGCCTTTTTGACTTGGGATGGTAGACATGGCTTATGGAGGAGTCCACCTTGAGCATAGGGTCAGAGGGTATGATGGAAACAGAGGATGGGGAAGTGGAGAAAGCACAGCGTGGAGCTTGACGGCGTGTTTGGGCCAGACTGTGGAAGGCCTAGGAGGTGCTGTGATTTGTAAATGATATTTCTATGACAGGCTTTTTGATCCGACAATGCTAGCTTGATTTGGCATCATCTAGTAAAACTTGTGTGAAAAATTGCCCATTGTTCATAGTCAGTTAATAGGAAGCGAAAACAGAGGGTACAAATTATTCTCAGGACTGTTTCTCAATATTAAGACTCATTTGGGTTTTCGGTGTTACCACTGGGAATATAGTCAAGGGATTAATTCATGATGAGAATGTCTTTCTCTCTGTGTGTGTTTCTAATTTTGAGGAACCCACTCTTTGTTAGTGAGAACTTTAAATATTCGAATCTAGGGTAGTGGTCAGCAGACCGTGGCTCGTGAGCCACATGTGACTCTTTAGCCCCTTGAATGTGACTCTTCCACAAAATACCACAGCCTGGGTGAGTCTATTTTGAGGAAGTAGCATTAGAAGAAGTTTTAAGTTTAAAACATTTGGCTCTCAAAAGAAATTTCAATCATTGTACTGTTGATATTTGACTCTGTTGACTAATGAGTTTGCCGACCACTGTTCTAGGGTAACTGATTTTTCTAAGTTACATCATACAGTAAAATGGCCCTCAAATGTGTTGGGGTAGCTATTAAATTAAACATTTCTCAGGGGGAACATTGTGTGTTAATTGGGCTTTGTTTCCACTGTAGGGAAAAGCAGAATGCTGCCATATGTCATTCTAAGACTCTAAGGAAATTTGAGACATTAGTCCATTGCCCTGTAAAATGCTCAACCTTCAGGGAGTTGCTCACGAATAATAGAATTCTAGAATTTCCTGGGTGGAATTTATCTTAAGGATAATCTAGACCAGTGCTTATCCAGCTTTAGTGAGCATCAGAATCACCCGGAGGGAGGGCTTACTCAAATCCAGGTTCTTGGGCCCCACCCCTAGAGACTGAAGAAGCAACAGCTATTGGAAAAATAATTATTAAAAAAAAAAAAGCCAGTTGGCAGCCTACCCTTCCCCCTCGCTCCCTCAAATGGATATTTTCTAAGGAATTCTGTTGTTCATGTGAGCAGCTAAGTTTAAAGACTTGGTTAAAAAATGAATGAATGAGTATAGGTTCTATTATATGTGTTCAAATTGATATGCATTATATAAGCACACAGTGCAAGAGGCAATATACTACCACGTGGTGGTTAAGATGACGGGTCAGGTTGCATTGCCTGGGCTCAGAGACCAACGCTTTGTTACTTTGGGCAGGTTTCTTAAGCCCTCTGGGTTCTAGTTTCTCTTTCTGCAGAAAGAAATAAGAATTGTACCTATCTCATAGGGTTGTTATAAAGAACTAGATGCCTCGTGCATGAATTCATGCATGGGTGGGGTCTGGCCAGCTTGCTCTGATTAAGGGGAGAGGGGTTGTGGAGGTTGGCTGGCTGGCCTCACCCCAAATCGGAAAGCAGGAAGTGATTGAGGGGCATTGCACACCAAAACAACCAGTTGTTCCAGTCGTTCTGGTGTTCTGGTCACTTGGCTTTTATATATATAGATAACTTTATTAAAGTATGTTAAGAGATTAGACTAGCACTTGGAACATTCTAGGCAGTCAATAAAGCTTAGCCATTTCCCTCCTCTCTGCCTTTTCCTTGCCCTCTTATTATTTTTTAAGTTCTTTATTGTTTTATTATTATTTTTGACATTAAAAAAAAAGACTGGCCAAGACCGGTTTGGCTCAGTGGATAGAGCGTTGGCCTGCAGATGAAAGGTCCCAGGTTCAATTCCGGTCAAGGGCATGTACCTTGCTTGCGGGCACATCTCCAGTGTGGGTGTGCAGGAGGCAGCTGATCGATGTCTCTCATCAATGTTTCTGACTTTCTATCCCTCTCTCTTCCTCTCTGTAAAAAATCAATAAAATATATATTAAAAAAAAAGACTGACAGGATAGACACAATGTTCAAGTAGTCATCTTTGGGTAATAGGAGTCTGAGTGGTTTTTATGTTTTGGGTTCTTTAATATCAAATTTGCAGTGAACTTGAATTGCTTTTTATAATTAGAAAAATACTACTTAAAATAGTATTTTTACTATGATTATTTTTCAAAAGAATTTGTCAGTATTCACATCATATCCTATGATTTTTGGTCTCACTGTTTTGTGATCTGTTTCTGTTGAGTTCTCATCTGCCCTGAAACCAGCTTTCTGCCTTAAATTTTAAAGTTTGTTAATGATCCTTTCCTTCTCTTGGCCACGTGTTGTGGAGACCAGTGAATGTTTTGGTCTCTTAGAGTTTATAAATTCTTTCTCTTAAATGGCTCTCCCACCATTGTCCACTGGCCCAGCCTAGGTCTGATCATGCCCGGACTATCGGGTTTTCTTGTCTATTGTCTCCTTTTGATCCTTACATAGTGATGCCAGATTAATGTCCATTTTGATTGTGTCACTGCTTTGGCCAAACACTTAGAGGGGCTCCTCAGGTAACTGAGGATACAGTCCAATTTCCTAGATTGATACAGAAGATTTCTCAACATTTGCTCTCTCCCTGCTCTCCCAAATATTTCATCTTTACCTGATTTATGGTCATTTCCTACCATATTTTGGAAAGAGTGCCTTCACCTTCCTGTCTCCTTTATGCCCATATTTTACTCATCCTTGAAGAGTTTGCTTAAATACATCCTTGTCCAAGGTGTTCACATTTTGCTCTTTGTAAATTGCAGTGGCCCTTTTCTGTTCATTGGCAATTCATCACACACTGGCTTCCATTATTTTTTTTGGTACTGAAATGATATTAATCTCTGTGTCTTTTAATATTTCATGTGCTTATCTCCTTTTCCCAACTAAATTGTAGTGTTTCTGAGGGTGCTCACATTTTTTAACTCACAGGGTCCTGCAGAGGATGGGTGATATAAAAGATATTGATTGATGACTTCATTTATTCTTAATATTTAATAAAAATAGATGCTAGGGAAAAAAGCCTGCTTTAAAAAAAAATAAAAAAAGAGAATGTCAATTTAGATATTTCCCTTTTTGTCTTTATTTTTGACTTTGCTACTTATAATGTTTATCCTGATAGTCTGAGCTTTTTTTTAATGGTCAGATCAATATTTTCAAGCCTTTTGTAATTTACTAATTAGAAAAGGCCATTAATTTATTGATTATAGCATTATTTATTTATTTATTTATGTTGTTAATCCTCACTAGAGGATATTTTTTCCATTGAATTTTAGAGGGAGTCATAGGGAGAATGGGGGTAGGGGAAGGGGAGAGAGAGAGAGAGAGAGAGAGAGAGAGAGAGAGAGAGAGAATGAATTTCAGAGACATAGTATTTAGATGGATTGACACTGGTGTCCCTAAATTCAGTATGAATGTATTCCATGAACATACTGAACTACTTACCTCAAATCCTTGTCTTATGGTCTGCTTTTTATTTATTTTTTTACTTTTCTTTAGCATTTATTTGATGCTGAATTTACTCCCGCACCATAGTTTTGTTTCTTTGGTTTCTTCTGGAATATCTTCTTCTTCTGTGCAGCCTCCTCTTCTGGTTTAGGAACAGTCTGCTCTTTTCAGGTAGATCCTCTCAGTGTGGCAGGCAGAGCTCAGGTTTGGGTTCATTCATCTGCCCAAGAGCTCTGTAAGTTCTGTGCTACATCTGGGGGCTTTGTTCACCTGGATGTGCTCAGTGACCAGAGAATTGACACCTAAACCCTTAAGTCCAGCACTACTCTGCATTTTTAAGCACGTGCAGCAAAAAATTCAACACTCTTTTTGGACCTCTGACCTTATATCCATCCCACTGTTTGGCCCGGCCACACCTACCAGCTCCACCATTGTAACACCAAATGACAAACATGGCTTCTGTAAAGTGACATCCCTCAGACACCTGTGGCTTTTCGGATACCATACCCTTATGGCTTGGGCAGTTTCACCAGTATCCTTAAAGTGAACACGCAGATTTGAACCTCTTGTTTTGCATTGTTTTGTGGGGTTTTCTGGGTCAAGTGAATAGTGAACCATATTCAAAGGTCCCCTCAGGTGCTTTTGGGAAGAGCTGTTAGGATCCGCTTTTGGGGAAACCCAATCTAAGTCTCTTGCTATAGAAAATTTTAGATTGTACTATGTTTTTGGTTGGCATGCTGCCTTCGTTCTGTAATTAAGATGCACGGTAGGGAAGCATCTTATTTAAATAATAAAATGATCATGCATTATGTTATTATAATACATGGTTCATTGTTTAAATGAATAATAAAAATGATAATTACATGTGTCATCAGTTTATACTAAGCCTGTTAGAGTGAACTGTTCATTGGAGGTGTAAGGAGTTGCTATCATCACTCTAGTCTCATATATTATAATGTTTGTGACTCCTGGAATGTCATGTTTATAAACAAATCCCACAAGATGTAATGTGGGCTGGCAATTGTCAAGCTGAGCTGGCAGCATTTGGATGAGAACTAATCCGAATTACTAGGGGAAATGTGGAGTAAACAGTGAGGGACCTGGACCACTTAAGCTGCTTATAGTGACCAGGGCCTAGGACAGGAGTGAGATTTGCACAGGTCTCTGTATGCTGCCTTTGGACTCAGCCATTTACTATCCAATTCAATTCGAACACTTGGACTCCTTTCACAGCCTTGTATTATTTTTTTTAAATCAAGTTTTTTCTTGTGGTCATTAGAATAAGCACACGTTTCTTAATTATGGGCTAAGCATACAGAAATTCACTGAAGAAGCAAAGCTGCCCCAGAGGGATGATTGTCAACATATAATTTTGGTCAAAAAAGCAGAACTGGTAAATAACCTAAGGGTTGATCCCATGGCTTTCTAAATTTACTGAAATAATATGAAGTTAGAAGATTTAAAAAATATATATATTTTATTGATTTTTTACAGAGAGGAAGGAAGAGAGCGAGAGAACTAGAAACATTGATAAGAGAGAAACATCGATCAGCTGCCTCCTGCACACCCCCCACTAGAGATGTGCCCGCATCCAAGGTACGTGCCCCTCACCGGAATCGAACCCCGGACCTTTCAGTCCGCAGGCTGACGCTCTATCCACTGAGTCAAACTGGTTTTGGCTAGATGAGTTTTTTGTTTAAAGTATTACATATGTCTCTTTTTTTCCCTGATTGACCTCCCCCTGCCCTCCATAGCCTGAAGTTAGGTGATTTAAAAAAACACACCTACCTCTTGCCTTACTATGCAGACCTTATCATATTAAATCCTATAATCAGAAGGATGGAAGTAACATCCAAAAAGTGAAGGCTGGTCAAGTACAGGGCTAATAACAGTTTGGGCTTAGTTCACCAGTTAGGGAGGTATTTTATTTATTTATTTATTTATTTATTTTATTTTACCTTTTTATTGAATTGATTGGGGTGACATTGGTTAATAAACTTATATAGGTTTCAGGTGTACAATTCTGTAATATGTCATCTATATATTGTATTGTGTGTTCAACACCCTAAGTCTCCTTCTATCACCATTTATCACCTCTTTACTGTGTTCTATTCCCTGCCACCCCCTCCTGGGTGTATGTGTTTTTTTTAATGTATTTCATTGATTTTTTTACAGAGAGTAAGGGAGAGGGATAGAGATTTAGAAACATCGATGAGAGAGAAACATCGACCAGCTGCTTCCTGTATACCCCGACTGGGGATGTGCCTGCAACCAAGGTACATGCCCTTGACCGAAATTGAACCTGGTACCTTTCAGTCTGAAAGCTGACGCTCTATCCACTGAGCCAAACAGGTTTCAGCTCTTGCGTGTTTTTTAACTGGTTGAGTGAAATACCCTCTTGAGGACCCATAGCTGGTGCCTGACATCCATTCTCAGATGCCAGCTCTCAGAATAACAATTGCAAACATTTTCTACTGCTACTACTCTTCTATTAATTTTACATTCTATTAATAAATCTGAAATCCCAAAGTTAGTTTTGCAACCCATTTAATGGCAGAATTAGTCCTGACCTGATAAGGAGCTGGTTTTTAAATCATACTCAGTATGAATATTCATTCATTTTTTTTGCACCGTTGATTTTGGAGTACCGTTCCACATTCCACTGCAGGGAGGGGGGTAGTTTACACAGTGCAGCATCATTCATCCTTTTAATTTTGTAAAAGGTGATACTTTCTTAGTTCCAAAACACATTCAGCCTTGAGTTTGGGCTCAGGGATTGTGGACCCAAGTTCATGATTTGATCTCATATGGACAACCTGGATGAGTTACAATGCCCCATAAGCAAATGCAGATGCTGGTGGCTAGGGCTGTCTATGCAGCCAATGGCTTCTTTCAGGTCAGTCAGTGGTGGCTACACTTCAGTCATGATCATCACAGGGCATAAAGAAGTTAGATATTTGAAGCAAATCTGTGTTAGGGCATTCCAGAAAAACAGAACCAATAGCCACCTGTTGAAGTTTTGCTCTCACATTGATGTTTCTCTTTTTCTCCCTCTCTCTCTCTAAAAATCAATTAAAAAAAATTAAAACATGCTCATAGGAAGTAGATGCTTCCCCTTCCCTCTTCTTCCCTGGGCTCACCATATTTGCCAATTGGTGAAACTTTCTGATAGTTGCTGAAAATTTAAGAATTGGATGGGCTTCAAGGAGAATCCAAGATGGCGGCATAGGTAAACACCTACACTGCTGCCTCGTACAATGATTTCAAAACTACAACTAAAAGACAGAACGGACATCATCCAGAACCACAGGAAAGCTGGCTGAGTGAAAATTCTACAACTAGAAGGAAAGAGAGGGGCTCACAGAGACCCAGAGGAGCTGCAAAAAGCTGAGGTACAGAGACACGTGTGTGGAGAGAGCGGGTGCTGGAGTACCTGGCTGGCTTTCTCTGGCGGGAGACTACCAACAGCATTGAACCCCTTATCCTATGACACTGAACCCCAGATCCAGCCGAAACTCATATGGGGGGAGTTTGGACTGTGAAAAGGGAGAAGTGCGTGGAAATTTAGGAGACTTGCGGAGGATCGGAAGTCTGGTGGCTCGCACGGCACTGCGTGCAGAGGATCAACTGCTGATTTGCCACTGGCTTTCGCGAGTGGGCGGGAGACAGACCCTCCCAACTGTGTCACTTCTAACTCCACTAAACCCTGGTTTGGGGCGAAACCCTGGGGACCCAGATTCATATGGTCCCGGAGTGCAGGGGAGCCGGAAAGGCAGCAGTCTAGAGGCACTGTGAGAGAAAGCATGCGCAGGCACACAGGGACCGTTCCAGTGATTACCCAGTCACATGAGACTCAGGGATCGTGGAGGGTGGGGCCGACTGGAAGGCAAGGCGGTCCCTTAAGCCCTGAGACTCCACCCATCCCAAGCTCAACAGAGAGGCTTCTGCAGTTTTGCAAGTCTGATATCATAAGGCTGAATCCAGCACAGAAGTTTTCCTGGCATAGTGAAAATGCCGAGACAAGGGAAGGGATCACAAACAAAAGAAATGGAGGAAAACAACGGGATATAGAGTTCAAAACCACGCTTATAAGGTTTTTCAAGAATATCATAGAAAAGTTGGATAAACTTAGCGAGACCCAAGAGGAGATGAAAAAGAACCAACTGGAGATGAAAAAGAACCAACTAGAGATGGAACAGATCCAACTAGAGATGGAACAGATCCAACTAGAGATGACAAAGGACCAACTAGAAATTAAACATACACTGACTGAAATAAAAAATAGTATACAGAGACCTAACAGCAGACTAGAGGAAGGCAAGAATCAAGTAAAAAATTTGAAATATAAGGAATCAAAAACACTCAACTGGAAAAGCAAGAAGAGAGAAGAATCCAAAAATGTGAACATAATGTAAGTAGCCTCAAGCATACCAACATCAGAATTGTGGGGGTGCCAGAGAAGAGAGAGAGCAAGATACTGAAAACCTATTTAAAGAAATAATGACTGAAAACTTCCCACATCTGGTGAAAGAAATAGACTTACAAGTCCAGAAAGCACACAGAACCCCATATAAAAGGAATCCAAAGAGGACTACACCAAGACACATCATAATTAAAATACCAAGAGCAAAGGACAAAGAGAGAATATTAAAAGCAGCAAGAGAAAAATAGTTCATTACCTACAAGGGAGTACCCATAGACTGTCAGCTGATTTCTCAACAGAAATGATGCAGGCCAGAAGGGAGTGGCAAGAAATATTCAATGTGATGAATAGCAAGAACCTACAACCAAGAATAATCTATCCAGCAAAGCTATCATTCAGAATTGAAGGGCAGATAAAGAACTTCACAGATAAGAAAAAGCTAAAGGAGTTCATCAACTCCAAACCAGTATTATATGAAATGCTGAAAGGTACTCTTTTAGAAGAGGAAGAAGAAAAAGTTAAAGATAAAAAATTATGAACAACAAATACGTATCTATCAACAAGTGAATCTAAACATTAAGTGAATTAAAAATTTGATGAACAGAATAAACTGGTGAATAAAATAGAAACAGGAGCACAGAAAGGGAGTGGACTTATAATTCTCAGGGGGAAAGAGGTGAGGGGTGTACAGGGAGAGACTGGACAAAAATCATACACCTATGGATGAGGTAAATGGGAGGGAGGTAAGGGTAGAGGGAAAGGTGGGAGCCGGGTGGAGGGGAGCTATGGAGGGGAAAAAAGAGAAATGTAATAATCTGAATAATAAAGATTTAATTAAAAAAATTTCAAAATAAAAAGAATTGGATGGGCTTCAAGGGACTGATAAATCTGTATCGTGGACAATGAGCTAAAATATAAAAAAGAGTTGCCTCATAGCAAATGATATTACTTATTCAGGCCATCCCTGAATCAAAATGTAGAACTCTTAAAAGAAGTATAGAAAAAAAAAAAAGGCCGAAACCCATTTGGCTCATTGGATAGAGCATCGGCCTGCGGACTGAAAGGTCCCAGGTTTAATTCCGGTCAACGGCACGTACCTTGGTTGCGGGCACATCCCCAGTGAGGGGAGTGCAGGAGGCAGCTGGTCGATGTCTCTCATTGATGTTTCTAACTTTCTATCTCTCTCCTTTTCTCTCACCAGAAAATCAATAAAAATATATTAAAAAAAAAGAAGTATAAGAGAATTAGAATTCAAAGCCATTTTTTTTCTGATGAGAGTTGACATTTTTATATACTAGCTTCTGTGGTATTTTCAGAAAAATATTAGCTTCACATTTTGAACTATTAAATATTATATAATAAGTATATCTCTAATAGCAGGTTGCAGAATTAATGCTCGTAAATGATGAGATTACTCTAGAAATGTCCTGAGAACTTGATAAAGTAAATTTGAAAACTTCACATAGTAAATTTATGAAGATAACTTTAATAACTTTGCTCTGAAAATTATAGTAGCTCCTATGACAATTCAGGATTTTCATATATATATATTTCAGAGAGGAATGGGGTGTGTGGGGGGGAGAGAGATAGAAACATCATTGATGAGAGGGAATCATTGATTGGCTTCCTCCTGCACTCCATAGTATCGAGCCTGCAACCTGGGCATGTGCCCTTGACTGGAATCAAATCCGGTATCCTTTAGTCCATAGGCCAACACTCCATCCACTGAGCCAAACCAGCTAGGGCAATTCAGGATTTTCTTATTAAAGTGGGACTTAGGGGTTAGATCTCTTATATATTATTTGGCAGTTGCATAAATTAATATCTTTCTACTGGGAGAACACTAATGAGTTTTTCATGGTTTGATTTTGGTATTTGTTGTGTAAAGTGAGATTTCATTTGTGGTTTCATTCAAATCACCCGGGAGGCCCTGTGGTATCTTATATAATATAGAGGTAATATGCAAATTGACCATTATGCCCTTGCACAAGATGGCCACCACAAGATGACTGGCAGAGGAGGACAGTTGTGGGCAATCAGACTAACAGGAGAGGGCAGTTGTGGTGACCAGGCCAACAGGGGAGGGCATTTAGGGATGACCAGGCCTGCAACAGAGGGCAGTTGGAGGTGACCAGGCCTCCAGGGAAGGGCAGTTAGGGGCGAACAGATTGGAGAGGGTGTCGGCTGGGTTGAGGGACCCCTCCCCCTGCCCCCAGTGCATGAATTTCACACACCAGGCCTCTAGTAAAGTATAAATGTTTGCACTCTGGATTCTGATGGATTTGGTGTTGAATCTACCACTTAGTAGGTTTGTGACTTGAGTATATTCCTTAACTTTCAAAGGTCAGAATCCTTCTGTCAAGTGGGAACTCATTAAATTTACTGCTCAGTTATTTTGTTGGGAGAATTAAGTATTGTGTCTGAAAAGCACAGAGGAGGCACTTAAAGTATTAGATTTCTTCTTCCATTTCTCTCTCTCCTTAAGTCTTCTCAAATTCTTATTGTAACCACCATTTAGCCCTTATCATAGAATGTCTTATTTTAGTAATTATCTTTTCTTGTGTGTTTTGTTTCTCAAGAAAGAGTTCCTCACAAACTCTTTATAGGAAGGAACATGGCCTTTTTTATTTTATTTTATCATGAATAACATTTACAATAAAATATTTTCAATTACAGTTGACATACACTAATTACTAATTTTAGGTGTACAACATAGTACAATATAATTTACAAAGCAATCCCCAAGTAAGTCTAGTGCCCACTTGACTCAGACAGAGTTATTAAAATATTATTAACTATATTTCCTATGCTGTACTTTGCATCCCCATGACTATTTTGTACTACCATTTGTACTTCTAAATCCTTCAGCTTTTTCATCCAATCTCCCAACCCTCCTCCCATCTGAGAACCATCAGTTTGTTATTTGTATCTTTGAGTTTGTTTTTATTTTGTATGTTCATTAATTTTTTTAAGTTCACATATATATCACTCTTAATATTTAACACTAGCTATTTCATAAGTATAACTTCCATAAGTAACTATTGATTGATGAATCATTGGAGAATAGGGTGTTTTGAGTAATTAAATATCCTGATTATCTGATAACCAGCTTTGTGAATTCCCTATTTAAAGAGTTCAGTAAATACATTTATTCTTACTAAAATGATACTGAATATATCATCATCATCCTTTTGTGTCTCTGAAGATATTTTAAAGCCTTATATTAGCTCAGAATCATAACTTACAACTATTAAGTGAGACATAATAATAGAAGTAACGATGTTAGTTGTTATAGATGACATTGACTGAGTGCTTAGTAAGTGTTAAAGCTTTTATGTGCACTATCTCATTTATTCCCTCAATAGCTCTTGAAAGTAGATAAGTTATGGTTCTCTATTTATAGATGAGGAAGCTTGTCTAGCAGGATTAAGTATCTTGTCTAAGACCATGGATCCAGTCCCTGACAGTTACAGACATCTGATACTGAAGCCAGTGCTCTTAAGAACCACTCAAACATCGAGGTGAATCATAATTGGTCCTTGGACATCGAGCATTCCTTTTTATTTAAAATAAAATACCCTGTTTTAGATTGATCATTTACCATATTTTCTCCTCATAAAAGTCTACTCTAGATCCGCTTTCTTTTCCCCTCCTTTGCATTGAATTTATTGGGGTGACATTGGTTAACAAAATTACACAGGTTTCAGGTGCACAATTCTACAACACATCATCTGTACATTGTATTATGTGTTCACCACCCCAAGTCAAGTCTCTGCCCATCACCATTTATCCTCTCTACTGAGAATTTATTCTTACTCCAAGTAAAAGTGTTAGAAGAAACACAAAGCAGTTAAGTATATTAACTTAGTGAAATTGCTTCTGTTTATAAATCATCTTTGTTATTATTATATAACAGAGTCAGGGATTATCTGTTTTTAATTCAGATGAATTGATTATCTTCTTTTATCAATGAGATGGTTACAAAAGGCATGTTAGTACAGTATAATTTATACACACACACACACATACATACACACATATATATATTATATATAAAATAAAGTAGAGGCCCAGTGCACGAAATTGGTGCACTCTGGGGCGGGGGGAGGAGAATCTCTCAGCTTGGCCTGCACCCTCTTGTAGTAGGTAGCCCTTTGGGGGTGTCCGACTGATGGCTTAGGCCTGCTCCCCGCAGGCAGTGGGCCTAAATCAGCAGTGAGACAGCCTTAGTGCTGCCACGGAGGCGGGAGAGGCTCTCGGCACCGCTGCTGTACTCGCCAGCAGTGAGCCCAGCTCAGGGCTTCTGGCTAAGTGGTGTTCCTCCTGAGGGAGTGCACTGACCACCAGGGGAAGCTCCTGCATTGAGCGTCTGACCCTGGTGGTTAATGCACATCATACTGACTGCTCATTTTGCTGTTCGGTTGATTTGCATATTAGGCTTTTATTATATAGGATGCTCAATGTTATCTTTTATTTAAAAAAAATATTTTTAGAAAGAGAGGAATAGAGAGGATAACATTGATCAGACCAGGGGTCAAGTCTGCAACCCTGGCATGTGTCCCGAATGAGAATCAAACAGGCAACCTTTTGGTGTATGGGATGATGCCCAACCAACTGAGCCACACTGGCCAGCCTTCTAGTGTTTATCTTTTATTTCTGTCAGTTACTATAGATTTTGACAACTAACACTTTTCTAAATATAAGAATAAGCTTTACAGTGAGTGGAAACTATCTGATTGTATTAGAACTAACTCCAGTGGACTGATATAAACATGTTCTAAAAAGTTTATATCCTTCGGGCTGGGCCGGACCTGCAGGAGCGAGCGCCGGTGCTGGTTCCCTTAACCCCTGCGACCCCGCGGCCCCCCGCCCCCCCCATGTGTGTGTGCTGCCGCTGTGGCAGCAGGAGGAGGTGTGCTCAGTGGGTAGAGCTTCGGCCGGCGGACTGAAGAGTCACTCACGGCGGAGCCCGCCGAGGACTTGCTGCTCCAGACCCACCCGTGACTGATAATTCTCAGGGGGAAAGGGGTGTGGGGTATACAGGGAGAGACTGGACAAAAATCATACACCTATGGATAAGGTCAACGGGAGGGAGGGAAGGGTGGGAGCTGGGTGGAGGGGTGCTATGGAGGGGAAAAAAGAAAAACAAATGTAATAATCTGAATAATAAAGATTTAATTAAAAAAAAAGTTTATATCCTTTTACTGTCTGCAAAATTGCATGGAAGGCCATGATGATGCCAATGTCTGTAGGGACATTTGCACATGACATTCTTCCACTTGTGCTTAAATGTTGCTCTGGACTTGGCTCTTTCCTATGGAACTCATGCTTCTTTGAATGCCTGGAAAGCAAACTGGAGTGTCATACCTCCGCTTGTTCACCTGGAAGGTGTTTCCTGGCATGACTTACCTTTCCCAGGAGACAAATTTAATATGATCCTAACAGCTGATACACTCCTCTGCGTCTTCACAGTAATTATTGAAGTAAGTGTCATACAACACATTTAGAATCTATTTTTTAGTTAATGTGCATTTCTCTGCCATCATATGGCAGCCAATTAATGATGGTGCTGAAGATGAAAAATGAGCTTCTGTTTAATTTAGAATGCTTTTAAGTCTTGTGTTACTAGCAATTCCCAAAATATTTCAAGATTTTCAGCTTTTTTGGGACTAATTTCTTTAGCAGTAGAGACCTACATACTTCTAATTAAACTTTTGTTTGCTTTTTGTTTTTCTTTTTGTATTTTAGAGACATGTGTCCATAAACAGAAATGCTTTGGTATCAGACAGAGCTAAGTTCTAATTTTGGCTCTACTCTTACTGGTAATTGGTAATCTTTTATCTTTTCAGGGCTTAGCTTTCTTATCTGTAAATTGGGAAAGGATAATTTCTTTTTCTTTCTTTCTTTCTTTTTTTTTTACCCAAAAGTGTTATTGTTGAATGGCACAAAAGATGTTAAGTGCTTATTGTAGTTTCTGCAAGATCATCAATAAACAATAGTTGTGATGTCATTTTATTTCATAGTGAATTATAGTTCCACTAAAATATTACTTATGGCTTATACTCTTACTAGAGGCCTGGTGCATTAAATTCTTGCATGGGGAGGGCAGTGGTCAGCAAACCAAATATCAACAGTACAATGATTGAAATTTTTTTTGAGAGCCAAATTAAAAAAAAATTATTTTTTATTTTTTACAGAGAGAAAGGGAGAGGGATAGAGAGTTAGAAACATTGATCAGCTGCCTCCTGCACACCTCCTACTGGAGATGTGCCCGCAACCAAGGAACATGCCCATGACTGGAATCAAATTCAGGACCCTTCAGTCCTCAGGCCGACACTCTATCCACTGAGCCAAACCAGTTTCGGCAAGAGCCAAATTTTTAAAACTTAAACTTCTTCTAATGCCACTTCTTCAAAATAGACTTGCCTAGGCCCTGGTATTTTGAGGAAGAGCCGCACTCAAGGGGCCAAAGAGCTGCATGTGGCTCATGAGCCGCAGTTTGCTGACCACTGGGGTAGGGTCCCTTGGCCTGGCCAGTGATCACGGCCGATTAGTGCCTTCCAGCTGCCAGCCGGGGTTTTCCTCCATACTGTGCTGCCCCCTTGGTGGTCAGTGCACAGCATAGTGGGCAATCGAACTTCCAGTCTCCCAGTGGAACTCCCAAGGGGACAATTTGCATATTAGGTTTTTATAGATATAGATAAGTCAAATCTTTGAGAAATTGCCAATAATGAAAAAATGGACTTAAATTTGTAAAATGAGTATTTCTGTTGTAGCTGCTTTGCCTCAGTAGAAGGGTCCTGGGTTTGATTCTAGTCAAGGGCACATGTCTGGGTTATAATGCTTGCATTATGCCTCAAAAATATTAATATTGTTTCTACTTTCTTATATACATAATGCAGTGAGAAATGTCATCATGACATATGGTGAGTTGATGCCCAAAAGCTTGTACCAAACATATAACTCTGGTGATGATTTATTTGGTTAGAGTTGTATCTCATTGTTTGTAGCTTCTAATTTTTAAAAAAAATATATTTTATTGATTTTTTTACAGAGAGGAAGGGAGAGGGATAGAAAGTCAGAAACATTGATGAGAGAGAGACATCAATCAGCCGCCTCCTGCACGCCCCACACTGGAGATGTGCCCGCAAGCAAGGTACATGCCTCTGACCGGAATCGAACCTGGGACCCTTTAGTCCGCAGGCCGACGCTCTATCCACTGAGCCAAACCGGTCTCGGCAGCTTCTAATTTTTTTTGATGACATGAAGTTATTTTCTCATGGGTTCATTAATGTTTTGATTATTTTTTGCATTGGGAATCCATACTTAACTTTTACTAAAACATCTTAATAATCCCCCAAATGTAATTTTTAGAAATTTGACATATTTTTTTAATGCTTTCATGATAGCTGTCCTTGTGGTTCTTCCTGGGGACCGAATTAAGTTTATAGAGAGCAGTCACTCATGGGTGATCAAATTTGATGTCTTAAAGGCACAAACCTCCACTCTGCCATGCCCCAGATAGGAATAAAGTGCAACTGGCAGCTTATATATGTACTTGGTTGTTCCCTTTTAGAGTACACATTACTTTGAAAATATTTCTAGAGGAAGAGAGTGAATTAAAAGTAACTGTTGCTCCTTATGGTAGTGAGGAAAACATACTTTGAACCCTAAGAACCATTTCCTGTCTCATCTGGAACCTCAGATGCTCTCTGGATCTTTTAGCAAAGTGATAGAGTGCAGGCAGCTGTCCTTTGGCTGTCAGGTCTGTGTCAAAATGACTGAATCACTTAAAAGAAAAAAAATTGCTGCTCAAAATAACTGAGATCAAAAGTGTCCTTTCTGCCTGTGCTTGTGAGTGGAAAGAATGAGCGAGGGAAGATTTCTCTAAATGTGATGCTCTCAAGTACTTGGCTAATTTTCAAGGAATTATGCAAGTTGAGTGGGAGCTGGTGTCCCCGCTGCTGTACTTTTGCAGCAGCACGTGGGCTGCTTTGCATGTCCTCTTTTCATCTGCAGTGGCCGTGACACCAGATGCATTCAGGAGAGTGACCTACTCTCACTGTGTCCCAGCCTGGGTTGAATGGTCATTTGAGGACCTTAGGCAAGCATGTGACACGTCGCTCTGCACACCCATCCTGGGTGCAAAGCCAGGTCCTGAGCCTGAGCCTAACTTTGTCATCCCTGTCAGCATCAGTTTCCAGCAGCACTCAGTGCTGTGTGGGTCTGAGCCAGGAGGGCCAGGAGGAAGCGGGGAGTGAGCAGGGAAGAGTGAGAGGTGGGGCGCAACATGGAAACAGAGTCCGAATAATTACAGACCAAGTTCAAATGAGGGTCCTGCAAACCTGGGCCAGTTCCAAAGAGGCTCTGGGAACTCTGGAAACCCACTGGGGAGGATGGTGGCCCAGGGCAGCCTGGCAGAGGTGACAGCCAGGCCTGGAATGGGCTGGGTAGGAGTTCAGGCTCTGTGGCTAAAGCACAGAAACCAACTGTGCCAAATCGAGGACTTCATGGGGCAGGAGGATGAAGGTGGCTCCCAGCAACAGGGCAGCCCAAGGGTCTCGGGGGCAGGTGCCTATGGATGGCTCTTAGAGGCACTGTTGCAAGGGCGAATCTACTTCGATGGCTTTTGTTACTTCACTCGAGATTAAAGTCCGTGTCTCCATCCCTTGTCTACTCGGCAATATTTATTAGTGCTATGGTCAGCACTGCTTAGGCATGGATATGGCATCAGTGAAAAAAAAAGTCCTTGTTCTCATGGAAATGATATTCCAGTGGGAGAGACAGACAATAAACAAATGTCATGTGGGATGGTGTTGTGTGCCATAGTGCAAACTCTAACAGGGTAGGGTGACAAAGAACAAAGGGATGAGGGGTGGGGTGCCATGTGTATATATACACATGTGACATATACATATGTATATAACACACATATAACAAGCATAGTAACATATAGTATAGTTATATAGCTATACATATATGAATATAACATATATAACACACATATATATAGTAAAGTTCTATAAGTATTCAGACATGTATATATTTATGTCTGTTAATGAGAATGACACTGTTGGGCTTATAATGAAGATTACACAGCTGAATTTTTAAAAGCTCCACCCACGCCTCATGATGTAGTTCAGGTGTCATGGGATCCCCATCATCGGGTGACTGCGGGTCACGCCAGCACAGCCACAGGGGCATCCTGGTGCTGGAAGACCTGCGATCAGCACCTCAGGCACAAACAGTTTGGCCTGAGGTCTGTAAGACAGTCTGGGTCTGTAAGACAGTCTCTTTTGTGCCAGAGGCACTATTTTGGGAAGGTGATTCATGTCACATTTTGGCCTCATTACAGTTTTAAGTTGTGCATGGTGCTGGTTTGCCTGGAGGTGTAAACATACATTTTATCTCCTCATGCATACGGGAATGCCTGGGTCTGGAAAAGTCCTTTCTATTCTTGAGTTCCGTTTTAGGCTGTAAACAGGGAGGCGAACATGATCTTTATCAAAATGAGTTTTACTTGATGAAAAGCAGGCTTCCGAAAGAAAGCCAGCCTCCTGAGGTGTGCCTCCTCCAGACTGCATTTCCATGCACAGATGGAGAAGTACAAGAACTTGACGTCTTATTGCTACAAGCAGGTGATTCTATAAAATAAACACACACTGTGCGATCTCTATTGCATTGTGTGAAAAGTGAGAGCAGGTGCTGAGGTGCTGTCTATAGCTCTAAGTAACAGAAGGGACAGGATTATTCAAAGTTTATTCAGGTGCAGCTATTTTGATTATTCTCGTTTGCTTTTGGTGAATACAGTTTTGTTGAAAAAATATGGTAAAGCACTCATTTCTTCAGCAGTTAAAATGCATGATGGCACCAGAAGTGAGAAGCATGTAGCACCTGAGTTTGTCATTCTTGAAAAGTGTTGATTGATTCATCCCTGAGTAACTGGGTTTCGTCAGGACAAACACTGGGTTTAGAGTGTGGCTAGATTTCTCTATGACTTTCGAGGAATTTCATAACCCTACCTCAAAATTTAAAAGTTGGGGAAATATTATTTAATGAAAACAATATAAAGAATGGACAATGGATTTGTCACTTTTTGCTATAAGCCCATATTGATGGTTAAACTTTTTAAAAATGTATTTTTATTGATCTCAAGAAGGAAGAGAGAGAGAGAAAGAAACATCAATGATAAGAGAGAATCACTAATTGGCTGCCTCCTGCATGCCCCACACTTGAGATCAAGCCCACAACTCAGTCATGTGCCCTGACCAGGAATTGAACCATGACCTTCCAGTTCATAGGTCAACACTCAACAACTGAGCCACACTGGCAAGGCTGATGATGAAATTTTTTGAATAGAATGACAACCTTTCTGATCTACTGACAGTAAGACCCCAGCCCCTTCCCTTTTGGACATGTGTTTTAAAAATTATTTTTTAATTCAGTTGTGGGTTGAGGCTTTCCACTTGGGTTCTAACCGAGGCCATTTAAGGAGATTCAGTAATCTTTAAGTAAGATTCCTCAGCTAACAGTAAACCAAACTCATTGTGAGATCTTTGATTCTAAAGTGGTGATGTGAAAACATTTGAGGGTGATTAAGAAGATTTGCCAATCCAACTGAATCCAGCTTCATGGCAAAATCTGGCCTTGAATTCCCTTAACCTGTTAGATTCTTCTAGCTATGACAAGAGACATCTACTTTCCCCCCTTTTTCTTACTGTTGAGACTACCTATTATATTCTCTTGGTTATTCAATGACTACCTCATTAACCACCCATGTCTGTATTTTCAGAAATGTCAGCTGCATGGGTCTGGGATATGTCCTGAGCCCTTATATTAAAAAAACCCCCAAAAAGTTCTTCAAATGCTTTGCATGCTCTTAGAGTACAACAGACAACAGTTAAATAAAGGCATGATTTGAAACCCAAATGTCAACAGAGACACGATCTCTAAAGTTCTCTAAAGAGGGAATCTTTTCACTTTCTTTTTGGAAGTTGTTAGCTGGATTGAACTGCGACTTCTGCATGGTGTGACTGAAATGAGATGACTGGAACGTCAGGAGCATGCTGCTGTATTTCACATTTCCCCTTCTGTCTTCTCAGCCATCATGTATGTCATGGGAGCTCTTGGTCCTGCAGTGGGATACTTATTAGGTGGACTTCTTATTGGTTTTTATGTTGATCCCAAAAATCCTGTTCAACTTGACCAGAATGACCCTCGTTTCATTGGAAACTGGTAAGAACTGTTTACTAAATTTTTCATTTCACTTATTATGAATGACAGAGTCATAGTACCCTTGTAGTTAATATAAAAACTTCCCTGGGGGAATATGAAAAATAGCCAAAAGTCACCGAGGAGGGGGTAGTAAGCAAAATAATAATCCCTCAAAATTATCTATGTCCCAGTCCCCAGAATTTAGTAATGTGTCACCTTTTCCTGGCAAAGGGGACTTTGTAGATGTGATTAAGTTAAGGATCTTGAGGTGGGGAGAATATCCTGGATGATCCTGGCGGACTCAATATAATCACAAGAGTCTTTATAAAGAAGAGAAGGAGGCAAGGAGTCAGAGTAAGAAAAGGTGACTGGTGACTGAGGCAGAGGTTGGCATCATGTGCTTTGAAGAGTGAGGAAGGGACCACGGGCCACGGAGCGAAGGTGGGCTCTGGCTGGACAGGCAAAGAGGTAGGTGCTTCCCAGACCCTCCTGAAGGAACGCAGCCTTGCCAACCATGTCAGATGTCTGACCTCCAGGACTGTAAAATATTATGTTTGTGTAATTTGTTACAGCAGCCCTAGGAAACTGATACAGACCGTTTGGGAATAACAGCTTAATCTCTGTTTTCCAGGATGGAGGCTGTTGGTTCCTTAATAGCAGAATGGAGGAAAAGGGTGATATGGCTGTGTCGGGACTTTGCTGTGTCCTTGAATCAAAGCTTTCATGGTCTTTTCTGTGCCTTTCACATCGCCCCTCCCCACTTTCTTATGATAGGGTGTTTGTGCTTTGTCAACCCTCTCCCCACTGCCCAGAAATCTAGCTCTACGTTCCCATCGGCACTGGCAGTGCATCTTTTCACTTGGGAGTAGTTTGTTCCCCATGAGAGGAGAGTGAGTTACTTGTTCACTTGCAAACCCTTAGCTGTCATGTTTAGGATTTAGAGAACGAGGACTCCACTCATTTATTCAGATAGTCAGGGCTTTGTTCGAGCCCTTCTCAGTCCTCCACTTGGACGTGAGTTCCTTTTTTATGATTGTAAGCACCAGGAAGTATTGTCCTACATTCATCTGACATGCATTAGTAATAGGTATACGTTGATGAGAAATGTTCATTTTATACCAAGGAGAATGCTGCAGTATCAGACATTAGTGTCGAGTAATTAGTTTCTAAAGGGTTTCTTAGAGAACTGTGTTCTGTGCTTCATTACAAGATAATAACCTTGTAAGTCTGAGGTATGTGGGAATAATGCTTTACACTATTTTCAAAGCAGTTAAAAATATTAATTAGGTTACAGAACACTTCCTATTTTTGTAACTAATGCTCTCGGAAGATGGAAGTGCTAAGGTCTAGATGAGCCTGGCTTGGTAAAATTTTGGAATCATACAAAAGGAAGTTCCCTTGTCAGCATAAGGGGAATAACACAGGAGTTTTCGGTGCTTGACTGATATTGCAAGTTTTGGTCTCAATCACTGTTTTCTTTGCAGTTTTGAAATAAATCAGAATAAGAGCCTTTTTTTTTTGGTTCTCAGAAAACTAGATTATTAAACCATATTTATCAACCTCCAGTGTATGAGCTGTGTTCTGTGTAGAACTTCATATGAAGAACAGTAGGGGACATCTGGTGGTGAGAGAGGCAAAGAGGACGAATGAGAGAAAGAAGGCGTCAGGAACTTGCAGCCTTCAAGTGCTTTATGCTATCTTTAGAAAGTTTCCTAGTAGACATCAACCCAATTGTTTGCAAAGTGGAGTGATTAAGAGTGAACCCATAGTTTAAACCCATATCCCCTGGGTTTAAACCCCAGTCTGCTATTGAATAGCTGTGTGACATTGGGGAGGTTACTTAACTTCTCAGTTGTTGCTATTGTTTTTTAAACCCATAAAGTGGGAAATAGTACTTTAACTATTAAAGGTTGTTGTGAGGAATGAATGAGTCTATGTATGTAGAGCTCTAAATAGTTCTTGCTATATGATATTTTAGTTATTATTCATTCCTTTGTATTTAAAGGCCCATTATTAGTTCTATAAATGATAAAATTCCTCAATATAGGAATTTAAAAATGAATTTTGTTTACTGAGTAGCCCTGTTTGTAAGACTTCTCTACCTTGAGCAAAGACATAGTTATTTGATATAATGTTATTTTATCCCATACCTAGCAGAATGATATATTTTTTCAATAAATAAATGTTGCAAGAGTGAAGGAATGAATAATGCTCACATTTATTAAGCACTTTCTCTGTGTAAAGCATTATACTAAGAGCTTTACACACTTTTCATTTAAGCCTTACAACAACCATGAGAAAAACTGATGCTCAGCGATTTGAATAACTGCACCAAAGCTTCAGAGCCAGCGATAGCTGGAATAAACTGGGTCGGGTGGAGGTCTTAGTCAATATACTTAACCGACCCTTTCAGTGAACAGTCTGCTCTGAGTAATGGTTCCTAAGAAAGACTTAAGAACCCTGGCTTTCCAATTTTGACTCTTATTTATGTTTCTTTGCCCAACACATGATGCACACTCTCTTGTCTTAGCCGCCTTTTCTCAGGGTTCTCTTCAGCACCATCATTATGTCATGTGCTAATGACGATTTGTTACTGTGGATCATGAAGAATGTAGGCTGCTTTGCTCTGCTTAGAAATGTCCCCAAACATTTATACTGTTCATTCACTATGATCCTTCCCCTTCTTCTATATTTTCGCTCACTCTGGGCTACCATGAGTGTATCTTTTATTTTAAGGCAGTGGCTCTGGCTGGGGGTGTGGGAGCCTGAGTGCTGATCTACATGCAAACAAACAACACGCGCTCCTTATGAAGTGGTTGCTGACGGAGCAGGCGTTTTGTTAGGTTCATTTGGAATGTTGTCTTACTGATTTTGATGACTCCAAACAGTTTTTTTATTTACACCTTTTGTATAGCAAAGGTGGGAATTTATTTATTTATTTATTTATAAAGGTGGACATTTATTAAAGAACAAGTACAGACTCCCAGACTTCCACATGGGGAATGGGAAAGAATCTCACAGCACAGACTCCCAACGTGGAGGGGGAAAGAGTCCCCACTCCAAAACAGTTTTTATTACTCATTCAGATGAGAAAGTGGGTTTGCAAAAGCAAAATATAAGTTCTCTAGGATCTTAGAGCTAGTGAGTGGTAAAGACAGGATAAAAACCCAGGTCTGTCTGAAGCCACAGCTCAAGAACTGTCCCTAAGGCTATGCTGCCTGCCCTCTTGTGGAGAGAGCATGGGAAGTCTAGGGAACTGAAGGTTGGGGAGACTGAATGTCAAGTTTGCAGAAAGAAATTCAAGAAAGATTGATGAGCAGGGCCAGGTTAGTGAAGGCCTCACAAGCAGCCAAGTGCTAAAGGGGCTAGTTAATATAGTAGCTCTGTTTCTTGCAGACAAATGACTCTATTTTTTAAAAACCTATTTCACTCAATGCGTTTATTTAGGACATTTTTTTCAGTACCCAAATCTGTGTCAGGCACTGGGGTCATGATCATATTCTAAATAACGGAGATTGTGACAAGTCTGTCCTGAGCCATCTTCTCAAAATAAAGCCGCTTTCTGATTGTCCTAAAATCTTTACTTGATGTAATTTTAAATATATTTGAAAATAGCACACTGGATTATTAATGACCTGTTCTAGGAATGATTCTCTTAGCTAACCTACGACCTTTAGCAACTAACAGCACTGTGATTGAGACACTACTTTTATAAATGAATTTTCACTTTGCAATTTATCTATATTCTCACTAGGTTGCATCCAACACTCACGCTTAGAATGCTGCTTGCATTCTGGTTACAGTTGACAGGGTGTTGATACAGAGGACGGAGTCCGAGCATTCTTGAACTTGGAAGCTTTAAGAATGGAGTTGAGGAATCCTAGTTAGAAAGAGCTGCTGTGTTAGGTAGGACCAGGGGCTGTTTGCTAAGAAAAGGTCGAAAGGGGACTGAGAGATTACCCCTGGAGTGTTATGCAAGCAGGAAGCCTACGACCATAAACACAGAACTCTACTGCAAGGCGAGGTTGACGTCTACTCTGTATTTGCTTCCTGGTTTCTGCAGCAAGTCAACCTCAGATGAGTTCAAAGACAGTCTCAGTTCTGCAACACTCAGTTCTACATTCCCTAAATATCTTTCAGATACACATTTCCTCTCTCTGAACTTTTATAGGATTCATGCTCTATTCCACCTGATCTAACAATTATATACATACTTGCATTTCTTGGAGGTATATATTTAGCTTACTTTTAACTAGGTTGTAATTCTTGAAGTAAGGATCAAATGAAATGTCATGGAAAAGGCCAGCTAAAGAGTGCTCAATATATTAAGTGCTTGCAGAAACTGGTTTGGCTCAGTGGATAGAGCATCAGCCTTCGGACCAAAAGGTCCAGGGTTCGATTCCAGTCAGGGGCATGTACCTTGGTTGTGGGCACCTACCCAGTAGGAGATTGATGTTTCTAACTTTCTATCCTCTCTCTCTTCCTCTCTGTAAAAACTCAATACAACATGTTTAAAAAAAATATTTTAAGTGCTTGCAGAAAAATATTTGAGTGCCAGTCAGCAATACATTTGACACGAGATAGGAATGGTTTTCTTCTAAGAAAGTAAGTGTCCACAAAACATGCTATAGAGTCTGTATTATTATTATTTTTTAATATTTTATTTTATTATTATTTTTTTTTGTTACAGAGAGGAAGGGAGAGGGATAGAGAGTTAGGAACATCAATGAGAGAGAAACATCTATCAGCTGCCTCCTGCACACCTTCTGCTGGAGATGTGCCCGCAACCAAGGTACATGCCCTTGATTGGAATTGAACTTGGGACCCTTTGGTCTGCAGGCCATTGCTCTATCCACTGAGCCAAATTGGTTAGGGCTGTATTATTATTTTTTTTATTAAATTTGAGTTATTGGTTTATTATAAATACACATTGTAGCAGGACTAACACATATGTGCTTAAAAAAACTTGAATGAAATTCTGGGTAGCTTATTATAATGTTTATCATGCATTTAATTATTGGGTGGATTTCTCATTTATCCCACAGAAAGGGAGGATACCTATATTTTCTTAGTTTGTTCAACCCCCTACTGTTTAACAATTTATGAGGGTCAAAGATTTTTTTCCTGGAGAATTTTATCACCACAAGCTTCTACTTTGCTAATTTGTTCTCACAATGCAAAAGCCATAAATGCTATTCACATTTCCCACTTTTTTAGGTGGAGTGGATTCCTCCTTTGTGCCGTTGCAATGTTTCTTGTGATATTCCCAATGTTTACTTTTCCAAAAAAGCTTCCACCTCGACACAAGAAGAAAAAGAAAAAATGCTCTGTTCATGCTGTTAGCGATGACGACATTATGAAGGAGAAATCAAACAATCATGAGCAAGGGGACAAAAAAGTTTCTTCTATGGGATTTGGAAAGAATATCAGAGGTAAAGTATGTCTTTTGAATAAATATGTGCTTGGTGCTTCCAATCAGTGTGATTCAGACTGTGGTCCCAGGCCAATGCTACCTACAGCTGTTACTGGTCTGAGAAAAGATCAGTGCTGAAATTGAGAGTAAGCATTGGGAAACTTTAAAAGAAATTTGACAGAGTTATTTTATGCTTGTTGAATCTAATAGAGATAATAAAAACTTGGGCTTATATTTTGTACATATTTAAAAAAAATTCTTTTTTTAAAAAAATAATGATTTTTAGATTGGGAGGGAGAGGGAGAAAGAGAGAGAAACATCAGTGGTGAGAGAGAATCATTGATCGGCAGCCTCCTACATGCCCCACACTGGGGGTTGAGCCTGCAACCAGGGCATGTGCCTTGACCCAGTATCAAACCTTGATCTCCTGTTCATAGGTCAACGTTCAACCACTGAGCCATGCCAGTTGGACTAAAAATTTATTTTCTTCATTTTTTAATGGATTTTGTAAAAAGTAACAGTACATGATAGGCTGGAAATAATAATAAAATAATTGTTCCCCACAGATAGTTTGAGAAGCACTGATTTAGATCCAAAAATACATTTCTATATATCATTTACTATATTTAGAGATGTCTGATTTTTAAAAATGCTTATTGCATTATATAATGGATGGTTTGTGTCAGGGGAATGGTGGGTCTGGTATTTTGGCTTGATCCTTCTATAAATATAAAATCTAGCCCTAGGTAAGGAACTCATTCAACAGTGGCTCAGCGCCAAGTGCTTATAAGTGGATAAAGAGAAGGCAGCTAGGGGCAGGCCTCCGAACCCAGTGTAAAAACATGCAGAAAGTCTCAGTGATGTGTACTGGTCTGTTTTTCATCTTTATTTCTCTTAAAAATAATGATTCATTATAGCTAGATTAGGCAATCTCACACCTCACCAATTTAACTGCATCTCAACCAGCCTGTCTTTGTCCAGCAGTCAGTATATCTGTTGATATACTGTCAAATTTCTTTTAAAGGGCAAGAAATCCCTTTAATCCAAGAAACCTATAGTGCTGCACTCTCAATAGCTTCTGCTATTTCCTGAATTCCTTGAAATGATTTTCATGAAATTATGAAGCTTGATCTGTGTCAAGTACTTATTGTTTTAGGGAGAATGCACTTAGGCACAGTATCACCTCATTTTGATCACATACACAGGAAAGCAAAGAGATACCTGCTGAGCCTAGAAAAAGTTGCTCATATTTTATGGAACTATTCCTGCAGCCTAAGAACAATTACGTTTAGATCGGATTATTTTCAATGACCACATTTGTTCAAAGCAAGCCAAGGGACATTTCACTGCACATGCTTCTTTCCTGTTAAGTTTTAGATTGGCCTCCCCACCCCCATCATCCTTTTCTGACAATGTATGTTTTGGAACTGCCAAAACGACTTCTACTCTCATAACAAAGAATTCTCTGGATGCCTGAGTTCTTACCCTGTGGACCAGCCCATTGTTTTCCATGTATGTTATTATGGACTATTATGGTTGCTACCAAAAGAGTGATTTAAAAAAAAATTAGTTGAGATCAAGGTTAATGTTAAAGAACTTACAATACAGGAGTAGGCTCAGAATCTTACCTTACGGAGAGTATAAAGTAGATTCAAGGGGAGAACTAAAGACACAGGTAAGCTAAAACTGTATATTTGATAGCTTAGGAATGGATGACCTGAACTATATGCTGTATTGTATAGTAGAGGAGAGAGAGAGAAGATTGATACCAAATACCAACAGCGGAAACGATTGCTGATGGGAACAGCCTTCTTCTGGGGGATGCTTTTGGGGCCCCATCCTCCCTCCAGACCTTTCTCAGCCAGCCCATATTTTTTTAAAAACCCCCCCCCCCCCCCGGTGGAGGCCATCTGCCAGTACCTACATCATTTGCCTGAAGGTTTTCTTTGTAGGCAGGGAAACTGCTGGGCTCCTGCTTTAGACAGGTTCAAGTGTCAAGGAATGAACACATGGCCTCCCCCAAGCAACACAGTCTTAACCATGGCTGATGATCACCCAGTTTATGGGCCAGACAATTCTTCATCCTTTGTAGGCTGAGCTCATTGCCCCAGCACCATGTCCACATTCCCTGTCCCGAATATCCCAAATAAGCAACGTGGGCTTGAATCCTTATCTCAGGACCTGCTTTTAGTGGGGGGCATGCACTTAGGCAGGCAGATTCAAAAGGAATAAAATTAGTCATAAAATTGTTTTTCTGAATTGAATCTGTGCACTGTTTTATTGGATGTCTTCTTGTACTGCTCAGGGTGACTTCCTGTCATCTTTTCAATGCTCATTTTCATGGTTCAGGATATTTTAAAAGAAAGAGTAAGAAGAGTCTTATAACATCTGTTTCTATTCTGATTTTCTTGTCAGTATCTCTGATAAATCATCAGCTTTCTCACCCTACTTTCTGCCTTAATGCTGATGACTGATGTCACTTCTGCAGCCAAAGCTCTTGATTCAGACACAGAGCTGGTTCCTTTCATTATTTCCACTTGTCCTGGATTCCCTAATTGTATCTAGACTGGAACCTCAAGAGGCACCTTTACCTGTGAAAAAGGAATTCTATTTTAATGGGCTGATAAAGTGAAAACATTCTGCTAAAAGTGATTTAAATGATGTTGATAATATTAGAATAATGTTCTGTTAGAATATATACAGTTGATTCATATTTATCTTGCATGTATTGACTTCCTTTAGAGTATCTAATACCTACACCTACAGGAAATGGAACCAGATCTATAGTCTAATAACTGATTTTCAAAAGAACAAATAAAAATATGGGGGAATCACTTCATTGTTGACATAATTCAAGTTACAAAGCCAACATTCATTATTAAGGTCTTAAATAATGGTTACTAAGATTTCCTTTGAGTTAAATCTGAGATTGATTCCCAGATCCTCTTTTCCCTTGTTCTTTCTTTAAAAGATGTATTTGTATTGATTTTTAGAGAGAGAGGAAAGGTGAGAGAGATAGAAACATTGATGAGAAAGAAATATCTATTGGCTGCCTCCTATACACTCCCTACTGGGGATTGAGTCTGCAACCCCAGCATGTGCCCTGATCGGGAATCAAACCATGACCTCTTGGTACATGGGTTGATGCCCAACCGCCGAGCCACCCAACCACTAGGCTCCCTTGTTCTGTTTTCTGGGGCAGGGCTTCTTAGGGTCTTTATTTTATACAGGGTGGGTCAAAAGTAGGTTTATAGTTGTGAGTATGGGAAACACAATGTTTATTCTTGTATTATTTATTAATTGTATTATTTTTCATATGAACAACTGTAAACCTAACTTTGCCCCATACCGTATATAGAATTTGGATACTAATATTAGCTTCTTCAGAGAGGAGGTGGAAAGAAAGCTTAGTTAATACTTCCTTAAAAAGAAAATTATTTAGGCCATACTGAATGGTCCCCTTATGGAAAGTTCTACCTCAGAGAATACTAGAAGAAAATGTATGATACTTTCCACCCCACCTCCACGTTGTAATGATAGACATTGGGAAAATCTGACTCGGTGTTTCTTGATTCTCGTTATAAATTATGCAGGAATAAGACTGTTTTAAAACACCACAAAGGAGAAAAGTAGAATTTTTAGTGTCTGCGTCACCTATCCATAAGGAGATGGGCATTGATTGCATCAAACTCTTATCAATAAAAATAAACACTTAAAATATTTAAGTGGTTCAATTTTCTAGAGTTTCAAAATCTAGCATTTTAGTCTTCCAAATGTAACTGTTTATCTTCCTCAATGGAAAAAGTTTGGTGGCAGTTCATCACAAGGACAATTTTATTTTTTGTGTCTACTTTTATATTTTTAAGCTTAATTGCTTAGCATTATGAACAAGCATAAAATATAACAGATTTTTCTCTGCCAAACTTTGTTTGTGTTAGAGTGTGATATGTTTGCAATACTAACTTCATAAAGAATTACTCTGAGGTGATGGGTGGATTTAAATAGACCATTTAAAGTTACAGAAATTTGATCACTAGGGGATTATGTTATTAATATTTTTTAAAAATTGATATTAGAGAGGAAGGGAGAGGGAGATAGAAACATCAATGATGAGAGAGAATCATTGATCAGTTGCCTCCTGCATACCCCCTACTGGGGAAGGAGCCTGCAACCTGGGCATAGGCCCTAACTGGGAATCAAACCGTGACTTCCTGGTTTATAAGTTGACACTTAACCACCGAGCCACAGCGGCCGGACTGTCGTCATTAGTTAAGCAACTCTTCCCTCTATAGAAGTGCTGTCCTCTGTGCTGTGTCAGATGTGAAGACAGTGCGCCAGGGTTTGCCCTCCAGGAGCTTACTGCCCACTGAGGGAGACAGGACAGGCACAGGTGGGAATATATAAAGACCACAAAGGAGGCTGGACACATGGTGTGAGGTTCAAAGGCAGGCAGGGGAACATGTTGCTGAAGGATCAGGAAAGGTTTCATGAACCTTGGAAGACAGAATTCCAGTAGGTGGAGGGGAATGGTGGGAGAGCAGAGGCAAGCTCAGACTGTGCTTGTGTTTGAAAGTGCTGAATGCGTGCGTTGTGGTTGGTGGGTGGATATGCGAGGCCAAGGCCTGGGAGATGAGGTTCAGAAGGCGAGGTGGGCCCATATGGTGTGTGGAGAGCTGGAGTTCTGGCCTATAACTGGAGTCATCCCTAACGGGCGATGGAGTCGTCTGAGCGGACTTCGGCAGCCCTCCTACAGGCAGATTATGAAGGAAAGGAATGGAGTGGAAGGAGGGGTCCAGGCAGAAAGCTATGGACACAGCCTAAGTGAGAGGAGATGATGGTTTTGACAAGTAGAGAAGGAAAGGGCAGAAGCCTCTAAACTGGTCTCCCTCTTCTATCCCTGCCTTTTCCCGTTGCCTTCAACTCAACAGCCAGAAGGATCCTGTTAAAATACCACTCCTCCGCTCAGAGCCTCTGTGGTCTCCCACGTCACCCACAGGGAAATCCTTTCCTGATGCCACCTACTGGGGCTGCGATCTGACCCCGAGTTACCTGTTTGACCCCATCTCTGTCTGGCATCCCGTTTGATTATTCGGCTCCAACCACATTGAGGAATATTCCTCAAACGTGCCAGGCATAATCTCACCTAGGGCCTTTGTACTTGTCGTTCCTGTGCTGGGAAGGCTCTCTCCTCAGTCCCCTCATACCTTCAGGATGTAACTCAAAGGATCCCTTTTCGGTGAGGCCTCGCTTAGTCATCCTATCTAAAAATCTCAACCCTCCTCCCCAAAGCTCCTTATCGCCTTTTCCTCCTTTATTTTTCTCAGCAGTCACCACTACCTAATATACAGTTTATTTTACTTATTTATGTTACTATCTCTGCAATGAGAAAGAAAGCTGGATGAAGGCAAGGAATTTTTTGGTTCATCATGTTCCCTGATGAATTTACACCACCCGGTAGACACTCTGCATATTTGAGGAATGCAGTACTGAATGATGAGTGTTAGGTCCATGCCAACAGGAACCAGGTCAAGAGACGCTGTCACAGCAGGCTGAGACCAGTATATCAGTGTCAGCGCCGAGGGAGTGTTTGTGCTCTCTTATATAGGGACTGGGGCAGGGTTGCACCAGCTGGCAGGGTGTCTGCCTGAACAACAGGACATCCTTGGGAGATGTGGGTGCACAACTCGGCCAGGCAGAGGGGAGTACCCAAGTCGTTGGGGAATGTATCTTAAATTCTGCAGGTCCAGGCCGTTTGCTTCAAGCTATGAAAAAAACGCATAGCAATATATTTCAGAAAACATGTCCAACAGGAGAGGCCAGAGGTAGTGCATCCTAATAATGAGGAGGAAAGGAAGAGATTGTGTCTGTAGAATGTGGCAACTGATACAGGGATGATGGGGAGGGAGGTACCAAGGGTGGTCTCAGGGTTCCAACCTCCGGTCGGGGGGAGAGGAACTAGTTGAGAGGGGCAGAAGGAATCAGTTCTCATTGGAGTTACCCAAGAACATCCGGAACTGTTGCATGTGGCCCGTAGCTTGGCATTTAAAAACTAGCATAGTATGGATATGCTGGGGTCAATCCTTGATTCAGCAAAGAGGGGGCTGGCCAAGAGCCCCATGCCATTAGCCCTCTTACAAAGTTCCTTTGCCAGATTGCACTTCAGTTTTATGTTTGCAGCTTCTATTGAAAGCTGGTGCTTGAATTTCCCAGTTTGCCGTAGGCGCCTGACTCAGTGCCCCGCATATAAAATCCTATTGCTTGAGAACAGTGGTTCTTCAGCTTAGCCTGCGGACGCACCATGCCTGCTTCTTCAGACCCAGAGTGTCTGATCCAGGTGGCTTGGGGTGGAGCCTGAGAACATGCATGTTTAGCAGGTTCCCAAATGATACTGGCTCTGGTGGTCCAGAGAACACATTGTAAGAATAACTGCCCTAGAACATGGGCAAAGCTTTGTTTTCCATGAAGAAGTCAGAGTGTTTCTGCTAACAAGAAGACCATCGTTTGCTTTGGAGTAAAATTTGAAGCCCAGGGCTGGTCTGATAGACAAGTCCAATTCTTTTCTCTGGTTTTGATGTTCTGTTCTACTTATACCTTATTTACCTCTAATGCTTTATTTCATTTATTTTTTACATTTATTTTTGATTTTTTAAAAAAATATATTTTATTGATTCTTTACAGAAAGGAAGGGAGAGGGATAGAGAGCCAGAAACATTGATGAGAGAGAGACATCAATCAGCCCCTCCTGCACACCCCGCACTGGGGATGTGCCTGCCACCAAGATACATGCCCTTGACCGAAATCGAACCTGGGACTCTTCAGTCCATAGGCCGATGCTTCATCCACTGACCCAAACCAGTTTTGGCTACATTTATTTTTATGTGCATATGTTTTCTTGTGATAAGCTAAACCTTTAGACTTGGATTTATAGCGTATGAGGGAAAAGGTAAATGGTAACAGGCCTGACAAAGAATTCCTAAAAAAAGAAAGCACTTCCTTTATACTCAGTGCAAGTGGACTGTGGGTTTACTCGTCGGATGGCACCTCGCTGGGAAGACATATAGAAATACTCATTAGTTCTGGATTTAAGGGCACAGGATATTATTGTGGCCAGCAACCACCAATGATAGATTTGGGGCCCCAACGGCTTCCCTTTTTGTTCATTGTCTGCAGCTAAATATCTCAGGAGGTCCCCGTGCAGCAGGAAAGGCCTGGGCTCATGTGTTGTGGATGGGCAGGAGAAATTGGCATGCTTTTATGGGGAGCTCTGGGCACCACTAGTTTCAAAGAAAATGAGCAAGAATGAAATGGATGAAGAGAGAATGGACAGGACAGTTGGGTCCTATTTGGCCATGTTACGTATGAAGAGCCACGTTGGTTTTGCTTTTACAGAAAGACATGCTATTTTATAATTTCTCAATTTTTTTATATAATAAGGACCCCTACTCTTGGTGTTTCCATTTTTACTATTATTCTTTTTGTACCCAGTATGAATTCTATGTCATGTTTGACTTAGTTAAGTTAAGCCACTTTTATGTGCTTGTTCAAGTGACACTTCCCTCACATTTTACTTTTATTTGAGAAATCGGCATTATGTAAGACTTTTAGGAAGGGAGGAGACTGGCTCCCAAATACCATTCTCATTATTGAGCTAGATGGCTGGCAATACCTATCCTAAGAAAGCTTCTCTATTTCTTTGTTTCTTTTTCTCATTCACAAATATCTTTATTGAGCAAGTACTATAGAAATGAAGAACTCAAGATACACATTTGAAAAGTTACAGTCCTTGTCCTTAAAGGGAGGTTGAAGGGAAAATAGACAGAATAAAGTATAAGTGGAGACGTACATCCTAAGGAAGGTTGAAAGAAGAGGAGCGGGAGTTCCTAAGTTAGCTGCCTGCATCAGAGACGACTGACTTCTCCTGGAGCAGGGATGGGGAGCATCCAGCCCCGTGGTCTGCAGAAGGCCCAAGAAATCATTTGGTCTGGCCCTGCCAAGGCATTAGGGGGAGTTAATTTAATGCTTGACCAGATTTGGCAGGCTAACTTTTAAGTTGATAATTGTGTGTGGCCTGTGAGTGATCTTATAAGTATCCAAATGGCCCCTGATGGAAAAAGGTTCCCACCCCTGTCTTGGAGGATGACACGTTGCTGCATCCCTTTAGAACTGCAATTTTGGGGGGGTTGTTCATAGAATATAAAAGTAATGTATGTGCCTAGTGGAAAATTTGAAAGTAGGTAAAAGTATATTTACAATCAATAAGGTTGAATTCCAACCTCATTCCTGTACATAAATGCTTACATTTATTTACAATGAAAATGTCTATTTTGAAGCTAGATAGAGGTGGTGGTCCCATACTATTATGACTAAGCTAAAAGCCTTGAGGTTTTAGTGTCAGCTTGCCCTTAGGGTAGGATGTCTTAGCTTTCAGTGATCACTGTCAAGATTTCATCTCTCCTTCATCCTGCTTTTTGCTGCATATTTGATTTTACAATGACACAGTTATAAGCGACACCAAGAAACTTATCTGTGTCCTGCAGCATAAAAATGAGGTATCTGGCTGCAAATAGATGGATTTAGCACCCTTTTTGCTGACTTAGGTTTTAGAACTTTGTGTTTTTGAAATAATTTTGGTTTTACGTAAAAGCCACAGAAGCAGCTCGCAGAATGCCTGTGTACTCTGCACCCCCATTCCTCAGTTACTGACATTTTGACCCACCTGAGAAATTGAAGACATGATGCTCTCCTGCTCACTAATACTTGCATGTGTGTTTCCTCAGGACAAGGACACGCTCCTATGTGGCCACAGGGCAGCCAGCAAAGTCAGGAAATTCATATTGATCCTAGGTTACCACTCAGCCCACAGGTCCCATTCAGATGTTGCTCATTATCCCAACAATGCCCTTTATGTCTAAGATCTAGCCCAAAAGTACACATATTTAGTTTTAGTGTCTTTTTCATCTCTGTCATTCTGGATAAATTCCTCACCTTTTTTTTTTTTGGTCTCTTATGACCTTTATCTTTTTAAAAAGCATAAAGCAATAACTTTATAGATATTGTTCAACGTGGCTTAATGACGTCACCCCCTGATTTAATGTCCTTTCGTAAACATACTGCTAAAATGGTGCCGTGCTCAGCACAGGGTAATAGAGGACACACAGTGCGACTTCACCTTGTAACCAGTTAGGTGAACTTTCATCACTTGGATGAGAATGTATCTGCCTGGTTTCTCCACTGTAAAGTGATTAGTAAATCTCAATTATAAAGCAATAAATAATTTATAGGTACTTTGTGTCAATCCTCATTAATTGCAGAAGTTGTGTTCTATAGAGTCATTAGGAGCACTGATGTAGCCAAGACTAAAGCATTGCTCCAGGGGAGATACAGGGCTGGATTCCTGCCACAATATCATGACCAATCCACCAATCCGTAACCTTGCTTTATGTGTGTTTCTGTTCAACGACACTTATTGAACATACATTGTTGATTCATGAACACTGAACCCGTGGCCAGCAGCACTGTACCTCCTGCCTGAGAGAAGCTTATCTAACACACGTACTTTCTCTGGGAGGCATGTCCCAGCCTCTTGCCCTTAGAAGCACAACACAGACTTCAGCACTATGCTTGGGGGTGGCAGGACATTTTAAACAATGAAATGACCAAAAGCACAAAAATGCAAAAAATGTAACAATGTATTGTGAAAAGGACGCTTGTTTACAGTGTGAGAGCTGAAACAAGAGGGCCTTGTGCAACCTCAGCCAAGAATGTGCATCCTTCGACTCCCAAGTTTTGTCATTTTGTGCATGTCCTCGACTGGCCATGTGCTGCCAGTATTGATTTTATGGTTACAGATCTATTCTAGCGAGCAGGTGAATTTGCAAACACTGAATCTGCGAATAATGAGGATTGACTGGATCTTGTTCCTGTTAAACTCTAACTTACCATTTTTAGCATCAGTTGAGCTCAGATGGTTTCACATTTGGCCACTGGGAATCCTTCATGCTATCTTTCTGAAAATGTCCCCATAATTTTTTGAGCACTTCTTTATTTTCTTGTTCAGCAAGATTTTCCAGGCTCATCTTGCATTTTCTCTGCCCCAGCTCTGAATTTAGACAATTCTCCAAGAAGGCCAGTGTCATTTTAGTGGAAAATGACATTGAGAAACCAAGAACTGGGTGCTAGTTGGGCTCATTGCTACTGAATGTCATTATATCTAAACCCTGTTAATACACAGAGTTAGGAAATGTATAACACAAGGTGGGGCAGAAGTAGATTTACAGTTGTTCATATGGAAAATAATATAATAATTAATAATATAAGATAAACTGAATATGTTTCCCATATTCACAACTGTAAACCTACTTTTGCTTCACTCTGAGGATACACATACACACAATTTATTATCATCAATTGATTATCATCTTATGTATGTATGTATGTATCATCTCATGAATCCATATCAATACTTTCAGTTCCAATCTTATACCTATCTGTCTCCTTTCTGTATTTGTACCTCCTTTCTCTGGCAGTTAAACCACTTCCCATTATTCTCAATGTCTAGACTTATTTGCTCACTCCTCCTGTGTCTAGCCTCACCAGCCAAAGACACAACCCTGGGTACCTGCAGGACATGTAGGCTAAAAGCCCAGCAGAGGGGAAGGAGGAAGGTGAAAGAATAAAGGAAAGTAACCTGAAGTTGTTGAAAGTCTGAACTTTGGATACATTTTTCTTAAATAATAACAGGCTTTTTTTGTTTTTAATGAAAGAAAAGGGAGAAACATCACATGTATTTTTAGTTACCTTTGAAATTAAAAGGTTACTTTACCATACCAAATGGCTATAAAAGGAAACCCAGGTTACTTTACCATACCAAATGGCTATAAAAGGAAACCCAGTTTGATATAAATAGCATCTTTTAAAATATTCATGATATTCATGTTATATTCTTGAATTAAAATAATTTATTTTATATTTTTCCCAGATGTTTCAGACTTAACACATTGGCTTTTTAATATAACAGTAAACTTAATATAACAGCTGAATCTTTGAATGTTGTCATGAAATCTTAACTTTCTAACTTTTAAAGTTTGGAGTTGACAATTTGATTTGCAGTGTTTTTAAGAGAACAGTCAGAAATTTTATGAAGTACTTTAATTATATCTTTTTTCTGGTGTGTTTTTCCATGTTAAAAAATTAAGTTTGCATCTTAATTTTCTCTTTAAAATGTTCCTTTAAACTTTAACTAAATTAATATATAGAACATATAAGTTAATTTACAGTTAAAATGATAGTGAATAGTCTTGCCTTCTGAAGTTTTAAATTCCTGTGAATAGCCTATAAATTATAGCTTTAACAACAGTTGCTGCTTAATTTTTATGTACTGACTGTATGCCATAGCATGAAATAACTGTTCTGACCACTGAGATGATTGACTGTAAAATAATGCAGCTAACCTTTTCCTTGAAGGTATGTAAACATTACATGAATGTGAGTTAATTCACATGATAAACATGCCAAAAATACAAAACTATACTTAGAAAAATTTCCTGTTATTCTTCTTTACGAATTTTATATTCACAGAATTTCTTGGTGTTATGTATATTGAAATATATACATTTGAGTACATGTGAATATATTTTTGTTTTTTATTTTTACATAAAATATATAAATATATGATGTATGATATAAAATATAAATATATGCAAATGTAATTAAATGTAATATAAACATATAGAAATATATACATATATTATGTGAATATATGACATATTATATATTTATATACATATATATATTTCTGTAGCAGCTGGCTTTATTCATTAATAAAAATATTGATTGGAGTTTCCTTTTATGCCAGTACGTGCAGCTTATTTTAGGTGTAATTACTGCATAGTATTTTATTATATGGCTGGTGCCATAATTTAAACACTTCCCATTAATGGACATTAGGTGTTTTTTCCTAAAATTTTGCTGTTATAAGCAGCGAATGTTGACATGAAAATACTTGCACATACATCATGAGGCATATATTGGGCAAGTCCTGTGAAATAAATGCCTACAGTCGAAGAATAGACTTCTCTCTTCCTTGCGAGGCAGCTGGGCAGGTGGAGAGCCCCCGGCTCTGGGCTGTCTTGCTTCTTTGGAGATTTCTCTTTGTTCCAAAGTCCTTTAATTGTCTGACCTGGTGGCCTTACCCCAGGTGCTCCTGTAGTTGTATTATTTCCTGAGGCTGGAAGATCAGCTGTCTAGTCACGTGCCAGTTCCTCTGCTCTGGGTGCCATCGGGTGCCAGGGAGATGGCACCCAGATGTCATTTTCTCAGGGGAGTTTTAGTTGGGTGAAGTGAAAACTGTAATTTAGGGTTATGTTGCAGGTACTTTACACATTTAGTAAACTTTGGAATTGTAACAAAGAATGGCATTGTTTTAATAAATTAAAAAAATGCAAATAATTTAAACCATTTTTGAAACAGGAATCATAGGATGGATACTTCTTATAAGGATATTTGCATATGGGCATATTTTTTAAAAAAACTTTATTAAATTTCTTTATCCTTTTTGAAAGTTAAAAAACCCCCAAAATCTATTTAGTAAAGAAGGTAATTTCTAATCGGTCATCAGGTTTTTCAAATTTTATTCTTTATTTAATATTCTCAAGTATTGCTGAATGGCTATTTCCAGTTCATTTCAAAAACAGTTCAGTTTTATTTTCCTTTTCATCCCTTGTTTATAACATTCATTTGTCATTTTTGTCATTTTGTAGACCTACCAAGAGCAGCTGTCAGGATCTTAAGCAACATGACATTCCTTTTTGTGAGTTTGTCATACACAGCTGAGAGTGCCATTGTAACTGCTTTCATTACCTTCATTCCCAAGTTCATCGAGTCACAGTTTGGTATTCCGGCTTCCAATGCCAGCATCTACACTGGTAAGGCACCGCCGTGAGAGCGCCTTCAAAACATGATAATCCTTGACCACTAAACTGAAATGCAATGAGTGAAGAGAACTAACATTCACTCTAACATCTAAATGTTAAGTTCATTAACAGATACCTTCCCCCAGATTTTTGGGAGGAGTAAGGCTTTGATTGTTGTTTTTTTTTATATAATAATAATTCAGATTGTATTCTGTGTGACTTTATCAACTATGTTTTGGAAAGGGAGAACTTTGCATTGATTTATGTTTTTATTGTTCTGAGTTAAAAAGGATGCAATAGGCAATGGCATTCACATGTACATCTGCATAAATCTTTTTATGGGTTGGCATGAGTCTTAAAGTGTTAGGTGTTTGGACACTGATAATTTGAAATATAGATTCTCCTTTCATAAATGTTAACAGATTTTAATCCAGTTGTTGGAGATGCTTGAATTTAGAAAGAAAATCTATAAATTTTGTTTTGGAAATTATTTCATGTCTAGGGAAAATGATTATTTTGAGAGAAAATGACATTTGGTGATCTCCAAGTTGGACAGTGGGGTGATCACTGCTACGAGGTAGTCATTATTTCTAGGACTTTTGTTAATAAAAAGAATAAACAAGTCTTGGGGTTACATTGATATTTCTGCTTCACATTTAAGATGATAGGTTATTCTTTGCTCTAATGCTGAAAATCATTCTTCCTAATGACTTTAATATAACTACAAGTGTGTATATGTGTGCGCGCATGTGTGCTCACGTGTGTGTGTGTGTGTGTGTGTGTGTGTCACTAATGATGAAATTTGAAATGCAGTTTTAGACTTGTTTGTGGTTCTTTTTTGTCCAGAGGCTGACTCATGTGGATATGCAAAATACCATGACCTAAACTTTTTTTAAATAATTCTTTTCTGTTTGGGTTATGCCCAGAACCTGATCAGATGTGGAGTTTATTTACTTTTATTTATTTTCATTTTTAGGGATTGCTTGATTTTTATGTTTTAAGTCACATTTGTTTTTTTAAATTATGTAAGATGATTTGAGAGTGAAAACCAATAAGCAAAGGACATTTCAGAGAGGCCTTGCTTCCATCCGGCTTTCCTACAGTTCTTGCTCCTTCTACAGGTTGCGTTTTATTAGTTTATTCCTCTTATTCCTTTTGGAATATGTAAGTAAATATGTGTATTATGTATGTCATATATTTACATCCTATACACTGAAGTTTTATATTATATTAGTACTTCGCCTATCTCACCCCAAAGTTGGCATGCTGTCCCCTCTGGTGTAGCGTCAGAGCCCTTGCTGGTTTCTTACAGCCACCCAGCACTCTGTTGTGTATCATGGTCTCTTTGCTTGCCTATGGGTGGCCATTGGGTTGTGTTGTTTCTTTTGCTATGGTGACATATATCTTGATCTGTAAAAGTCATTTTATACTAAATAGCCCATTTGTCTCATATACTTATTTCTTTTTAACAATTTAGTTTAATGGTCCAGCTTTCAGTTTGCCTATCTCCTGGTAAAGAAGTTGATTCTAGACAGCGGAGGGAGATTGAGAGCTTGTGGATATATTTGTCATATAATACTCAGTTTCCCAGCCCCAAGTGAGCATTTACCATCAGATTGTTATAAGGATCAAAAGAGAGGATCTTTCTGGAAGCACTTTGAAAAAAAATCTATATAGCTTCTGGGAATTAAAATCAAATTAGAGACTTTTCTTCAGTATGAGCCTGCGCCATGAGTGTAAAAGCAGGTGACTTTTCTTGGCTTTGTGCACCGAGCCTGGCATATGCAGCCCTCGCCACAATGCTTTAGTGGCGGTCCTTCTCTCTCCAGTGCAGGGTTGATGAAACTGAGGTGTTTAGAGCAGTTTTTACAAACTGTACACCCAAAACTCCACAATACTGTCCATAATGTATAGATTGAGCTGGTCCTCAGAAGCTGCTTACATTTTAGAATTTTTATTTCACTAAAGTAAGACATATAGTACAATGGTTAAGAGGATCTTTTTAAAAAATGTATTTTATTGATTTTTACAGAGAGGAAGGGAGAGGGATAGAGAGAAACATCGATCAGCTGCCTCCTGCATACCCTTTACTGGGGATGTGCTTGCAACCAAGATACATGCCCTTGACCGGAATCGAACCCGGGACTTCTTAGTCTGCAGGCCGACACTCTATCCACTGAACCAAACCGGTTGGGGCAAGAGAATCTGTTTTGGAGGGAGATACATCTTGTTGAAATTCTTGTTCTTCCTCTTCATCCATCTGTCCATCCAACCATCCATACATCATGCACAGATATTTTTAAAGCTGCTTCTATGAGCCTGGTACGGTGCCATAATGAGAACACAGAGGGGTCCTATCCTCTGTGGCCCCCAGTAGGCTGCTTATGTTCCTGAACAAGTTCATGAACTTCTATGAGAGTCACAGGACATGAGGATTAAATGATGGAATGCGCGTGTTATGTTAGTCCAGTGTTTGAAGTAGAGACTAGTGACTATGGCAGTGCACACTTTATGAGACATCCAGGAAAAGGAATCTAAGGCAGAAGAGTGAAGCTAGGACTCTTTCATAGGAAAGAATATCTGGGGGAAATGGATTTGAAGAGTAAGAAGAGAGAAAGAGTGTGGCTAACAGGAAGTGGGAAAATGGAAGAGAAGGCAGGAGATAGTTATGTGAAGGAAGGGCTGAGGGATTATCTCCTCTGCACTGCAGGAGGCCTGGAGACTTAATGTGAATGATAAAGGTGTCATGGTTTTAAAATTTTAAAATATTAATTAATTAATTAATGTATTTTTAATTTAATAAATCTTTATTGTTCAGATTATCACGATTATTCCTCTTTTTTCCCCCATAGCTCCCCTCCACCCATTTCCCACCCCACCCTCTGCCCTTACCTCCCCCACAACTATCCTCATCCATAGGTGTACAATTTTTGTCCAGTCTCTTCCCACACCCCCCTCACTCCTTTCCCCCTGAGAATTATCAGTCCACTCCTTTTCTATGCCCTTGATTCTATTATATTCACCAGTTTATTCTGTTCATCAGATTTTTTATTCACTTGATTTTTAGATTCACTTGTTGATAGATATGTATTTGTTGTTCATAATTTTTATCTTTACCTTTTTCTTCTTCCTCTTCTTAAAGAATACCTTTCAGTATTTCATATAATACTGGTTTGGCAGTGATGAACTCCTTTAGTTTTTTCTTATTTGTGAAGCTCTTTATCTGACTTTCAATTCAGAATGATAGTTTTGCTGGGTAGAGTAATCTTGGTTGTAGGTTCTTGCTATTCATCACTTTGAATATTTCTTGCCATTCCCATCTGGCCTGCATAGTTTCTGTTGAGAAATCAGCTGACAATCGTATGTGTGCTTCCTTGTAGGTAATTAACTGTTTTTCTCTTGCTGCTTTTAATATTCTCTTTGTCTTTTGCTCTTGCTATTTTAATTATGATGTGTCTTGGTGTGATCCTCTTTGGATTCCTTTTGTTTGGGGTTCTGTGCGCTTCCTGGACATGTAAGTCTATTTCTTTCACCAGGTGGGGGAAATTTTCAATCATTATTTCTTCAAATAAGTTTTCAGTATCTTGCTCTCTCTCTTTTTCTGGCACCCCCATAATTCTGATGTTGGTATGCTTGAAGTTGTCCTAGAGGATCCTTATACTATCTTCAAATTTTTGGATTCTTTTTGCTTTTCCAGTGGAGTATTTTCTGCTTCTTTGTATTTCAAATCTTTGATTCTTGCATTTCTCCAGTCTGCTGTTAGGTCACTGTATAATATTTTTTATTTCAGTCAGTGTATGTTTAATTTCTAGCTGGTCCTTTTTCATATCTTCGAGGGTCTTGCTAAATTTATCGACCTTTTCCAGAAAATTCTTGAAAAACTTTATAACCGTGGTTTTAAACTCTATATTCAGTCGTTTGTTTTCCTCCACTTCTTTCGTTTGTGATCTGTTCCTTTGTTTCCACATTTTCACTGCTTCCCTGCGTTGGTAGAGTAGCTTTGTGTGCAAGGTGTCGTATATGGCCCAGTAGCTTCACCTCCCCAGTTACCTGAGGTGGACACTCTTGGTGTACCCCTTTGTGGACTGTGTGTATAACCTTGTTGTAGTTAAGTCTTGATTGTTGTTGGTATCACTGGGAGGAATTGACCTCCAGGCCAATTGGCTGTGAGGATCAGCTGTGTCTACACTGAGAGAACTTCTGTGATGGAATCAGCCTTATGAGACAAGACTTGCAAAATTGCAAAAGTCTCTGTGCTCTGCTTGGATGGGGCGGAGTTTCATGGCTGAACAGACAGCCTTGGCTTCCCATCAGCCCTGCCCTATGAGTCCCCTCAGTCTGTGTCCCTTGGTAATCACTGCAGCCCTATCTGTGTGCACTCATGTGTGCACCTCCAGACCTCTGCCTTTCACAGCTCCCCTGAGTTTCCGTGTGCTCCAGGGACCTGTATGAGTCTGGGGTCCCAGAGTCTCGCACGAAACTGGGGTTCAGTGCAGTTGGACCTGGATTTCAGTGCAGTTGGGAGGTTCTGTTTTCCTCCTGCTAGAGAAAGCCCGGGGCACAATCAGCAGTCAGTCCTTTTTGTGCGCCCCTCCAGACCTCTGCCTTTTGCAGCTCTCCTAAGTTTCTGTGCACTCTTCCCTTTTCACAACAGTCCAGACTCCCCCTGTATGAGTCTTGCCCGGAACTGGGGTTCAGTGCAGTCAGAAGTGGGGGTCAGTACAGTTGGGAGTTTCCGTCTCCCTCTTGTTATAGAAAGCCAGTTAGGTACTCCACCACCTGAATTCTCCACATGCTTGTCTCTGTACCTCAGCTTTTTACAGCTCCTCTGAGTCTCTGAGGAGCCACTTTCTTTCCTTCTAGTTGTAGAATTTCCATTCAGCCCGCTTTCCTGTGGTTCTGGATGATGTCTGTTCTGTCTTTTAGTTGTAGTTTTGAAATTGTTGTGCAAGGCAGCAGTTTAGGTGTTCACCTATGCCGCCATCTTGATTTCCCTGTTGTTGCTTTAAGAGTAACACATTATACATGTGATTTCAACTGAGTCAGTGTTGCATGATGGTTAAATCTTCTTTTTATTTCTGATTTACTTATTCTTCATTTATTTTTCAACCTTAGATATGTGTATTTTTTACAACTCTTGGCGGGGGTGGGGGTGCATTTTAAGTGTTATAGTTTCATATATTTGAAGCATGGTGCAGTGAAATGTCAGGTGACCAAATCTCTCAGTTAAAGGGACTGTTTTTGTTTCACTCATCTTTGATGGTGAATAGCACAGTCCTTGTGTCTGGGATTAGTTTTCCATGTGCTTACATGTGCATAGTCACAAATGCACAGAAACATAAAGTCAAACATCCTCCTAAGCCTTAGGAATATAAGGAATTTCCATGCTCAGAGGACACTCAGCCTGGTTTTCTCCAGATTTCTGCATCTACATTCATCGCTCCTGGATGATCATTGCTGTTCAGAATGCTCCCAGAGGCTCTGGAGAGCCTTAGTCATCAAAATACTATATAGTGTTTACAGAACAGGATTAGAGAGCTTTTCAAAAGGATGGAAACCCTGGGGAAAGAATGAAGTGTCAGGAGCAGTGTAGGAGCATTTCTGCTACGGAGGGCATCACGCCTGGGATAAGTTATCATCCAAGGAATACCCATAGAGCTGATGGCTGAGGGAATGTAAACATTGCTGTTTCTGGCCCTCAGTCTCATCTTTGGAATGAGGGATTGAGATTTGTGCATGATGGATGGATGAATGGATGGACGGACGGGTGAACGTACAGATGAATGAAAAAGAATAACAAGAATTTCAACAAGATGTATCTCCCTGCAAAACAGATCCTCTTGCCCTTATTGGTTTGGCTCAGGGGATAGAGTGTCGGCCTGCAGAATGAGGGACTGATCTTTCACCAAAGATCAATTAACAAGCATCCCATCATCCCCCTCCCTTGTCAGCCCTAAAAATCTTTTGAATTTTGCCAAAAACTTCTGTTTCTAAGCATTATAGTTATTGTTTCACCATTTTACTTTATATGTATGTAATACCTCTTCCTGGCATTTTAACTTTCATATAAATAGATATTTTTCCTCCTTTGGTGCATGTGATGGAATGAGGTTGAATTGCTCCACTTTTTGTTTTTCTTGGAGGGACTATTAAGGAGCAAGGTAACTCGATGATTAAATATTTCCTTTGAGAACTCAGAAACTTTGTACATGTTCCCATTGTAGCAAGATCACCCTACTTAAGTAAGGTGATCCCTACCTGTTTTGTAGTGAGCCAACATTTTATATGAGAAACATTATATATATTAAAGTCAGAAGGTCTGGGTTCAAGATCTGCCTCTGCCATGTAATCTGAGTGAGTTAACTAATTTCTCTGGCCTCAGTGTTATCAGGTTTAAAATAGTGTGAAGTTTTAAAAAGTTACAAAGTAGTTATTAAGTGTAAAGAACAACATACATATTATTTATTAGTGAGAATGACCCTGGCTTTCCTCCCTATTCATTGAATATTTCATCCTCTATAATAGGACTAAAGGATCAGGATTATTATTGAAAGAGATGAGGAAGGAGGAAAATACGGGACAGAGTATAATATTATCCCAGATTTATAGATAGGTAAATAAAGGACTACTTGAAGGATCCATGGTCTCATGGGCAGTGGCATACTTGGACTAGAGACACACTGTTGTGACTCACAGCTCATGCCACTATCTGTCATTTCCTCAGATGTTTTCTCTTAGCCCATCAATATCACATCCAGAGCTAATGAATACCTTGGCCCTTAAGTATAGCCAGGATATGGTTATGACTACACTGGCAGGAAGTGCCTTACTCTTTTTTACTAAATAATGAAACATATGCTTAGACATTATTAGATGTTGAAGTAATGTCCTTTTGCAACCGGAACCATCTCACGATGGGCCACAGAAGATTTGCTTTGCTGCCAGGCTCAAATTCCCATTGTGGCCAGAAGGTCGAACATTTGGATTTGTTACTGGCTTTCAAGCTAGTAGTTAATTTTTTCAAGTAATTGCATTGAAAAATTTTCCTATATCTCTCTTTTAAAAAAATATTTTTATTGATTTCAGAGAGAAAGGGAGAGGGAGAAAGAGAGAAACATCAACTATGTGAGAGAATCATTGATCAGCTGCCTCCTGTATACCTCACACTGAGAATTGAGTCTGCAACCCGGGCATGTGCCCTCACTGGGAATCAAACCTTGACCTCCTGGTTCACAGGTTGATGCTCAGCCTCTGAGCCAGGCCAGCCAGGCCTATATCTCTCATTGCAATTAAGATAAATATAACTTATATTGGTTTTCTGATGAAATAAATATTTAGAAACATTATAGGTGCATACTTCTCCAACCAATGCAAGGAATAATTTCTATATAATTGTTTTATATAGAGCAGTTCAACATTGTTTTGTAACACCTTCCTTAAATTTCTCAAAATATCTTCCATATAAATATCAAAACCTTTTGGAAATGCAATTGAGTTTGGTGGAATCATTCAATAATGAAGCAGAGTAGGACCCTGTGAAATTTCTATATCCTTTGATAACATTTTCCAAGAGAACATCTGTATTCATGACATTACAAGTTTCTCTTTGTTCCTGTTTTAGCCTTGCTCTCAGAGTTAGTTATTTACATAATCAATGGGTTGATAGTTGTAGTTACAAGATGTACAGGTTTTATATATGTTTATCAAGAAACTGTCAATTTGTACTTAAAATTTTTGTTTATTTGAATAGTCATTGACATTAACTTTGATGAGCAAAGCATTCTGCACATTAATGAAAGACTTAGGGAGAATTTAAAAAATATTTAAGAAAACAAGTTTATACGTTGCTTCAAGTATCGCGAAAGCATCAGGTGCATTTTCAGTACTGACAACAATAGATGTCTTATTTGTCTTCAGATCAGGTTTCTGAGAATCTTGAAACAAGGTGCCAGTGGAAATTTTGTGTTACTATAAACTATCTGACCCTAGCTGGTTTGATTCTATGGATATAGCATCAGCCCTTGGACTGAAGGATCCAGGGTTTGATTCCGGTCACAGGCACATGCCGGGGTTGCAGGCTTGATCCCCAGTTGGGGTGCATGCGGGAGGCAGCCAATCGATGTGTCTTTCTCTCATTGATGTTTCTCTCTCTTTCTCTGTCTCTCCCCTTCCTTTCCATTCCCTTTACAAATTAATGGAAAAATATTCTTGGGTGAGGATTCACAACAACAACAAAAGCAACTCAAAAAACTGTCTGCCCTATGGAGAATTTTGCTCTATGCTGTGCGCTCTCACCTGTCTAGGGATACTGTGTCCATTCCCTGAATTCACTGAGTGGTTACCGAGTGCCTACCATTTAGCAAACTACTTTGAAGCGCATTATGGTGCGAATGAAGATGAATAAAAGAATTTTAACAGAGGAATAAGATAGAACAAATAGTGTGGACTGGCTTCATATTGCTGAGAGCTTTGAGTCCCTTGTGGAGGACTTTTAAGATCAGCCAGTAATTAATAGAAAATATGGAAACTAATTTTTTAAAAGAAAAACTCTGCAATCCTATTAGTTTCAACAGGATTGTTATTGTTTGGAGATCTGTTTACTTGAATAGATATTCATGTATTGTGATTTTTGTAGTGCCCTTGATGTATGCTGCTGTTCCTATGAAGCATACTGAAATTGCTCTAAACCAGTGATTTTCCACCTTTTTCATCTCACAGTACACATAAACTAATTACTAAAATTCTGCAGCACACCACAAAATATGTTTATTGCTGACCAGACAAAAAAAAAGGGCATAATTTGTATTCATTCACAGCAGATGGCTAATGTGTTGGCTGTTGTCATTTTTTAATTTGACAGTCTAAGGAAAAATAGGTCAGTGCTCCTGAATACATAGTCAGGTATTGCATGTTTTAAACATTCTTGTGGCACACTGGTGTGCCTCTTGCGACACACTGGTTGAAAATCACTTCCCTAAACAATTGAGTACCCATTCTTTTTTTGTGGGGGGGGCAGGGAAAGGGAAAGAAAGAAAGAGATGATGCAGTTCTCAGTTGCATGTTCTTTTACTTTATAATGTTCTTCATGTGTCTTTAAAAATACCAACTTCCCAAATTTCATTTGCTTATCTGTCTAAGCAGATTGGACCTGTTCACATCTCAAATTTTTTTTTGTTTTGTTTTGAGGGAGATAATAACTAAATAAAATATTGGCTATCAGAAATACATACACACACTGCATACATACACACTTTTTTGCACATATATACATATTTACGGACATACCACATGTTAACACATTTCATTCCTTTTTTATTGAAGATTTGTGTTTGTTTTATGAGATAGTGTAACTAACTGAAAAAATTAAGCAGGAGTTAAGAGACTAGGTTTCAGCTTTAGAAGGGACAATGGATTTGGAATTCAGGTAGCGGATTTCTCCTTTTAGACCTAAAAGAACTCTGGCTTGGAAATCAGATTTGTGTCCTGGCTCTGCTATAGTAGCTTGGTTATACCAGCCATGTGTCTTTATTTTTCTTAATGTGTAATTTTATGGAAAATGGGGATAAAGAGGAACCTGTCTCATGGGATAAGATTAAGTGGGAGTGCTTTAAGACTTAAAGTACTCTACACATTTGTCATGATGATTGTATTGTCATTCCCTTTTCCCAAAGTCCCGTTCCTTATCTGTATAAGCAGATATAATACTAGTTCACAGAGCTGTTTTATTTCTCAAACAAATAATTGGTATGAATATGCTTTGCAAAAACTAGAAAGCTTTATTTCCCTCAAATGATTTTAGGTTGTCGCTGCTAATTTTGGTTAAAGTTGAAGTCAGTTTGCTCTCACATTTAACCTTTAATCACTGTATTTATTTCTGGGTGTGTATCTCATGCATGATTCAAGATAATAATAGGTAAGATTATTTGAAAGGAATTCTGAGGCATTTTCTGCTGCTTTAAGTAGAAAATTAGTCTAAAACACTTCCCATTCTGAAAAAAATAGAATTTGGAAGAATTAACTATAAAACAAGTCTCTATTAATAAAAAATGTTTTTCCTTTTCCTTTTAGAATAAAACTGAGCATTCATTCCCGGGGAAAAGAAGTGGCTTAAAAGGTTGGAAAAAAGTCACTCAGAGAAAATAACTACCCTTTGTAATTTAAGCAAGTGCTCATGGGAGTGTTAGTCTCATGTGAATGTAGAAAAAGCATTGGATGTAGATTCAGAACACTTAAGAGTCTAGGCCTGGCTTCAGACCAGCCATTGTTAGCCAGTGGCTAGCAAGCCATTGATCCAAGTTAAGTCAAGTCTAGCATTTTTTCAGAGCCTCGGGTGTTTTCTGTGTGTGCATTGTTTTCCTCTCTTTAAAAAATATTTTTATTGAGTTCAGAGAGGCAGGGAGAGGGAAAGAGAGAGAGAAACATCAATGATGAGAGAGGATCATTGATTGGCTGCCTCTGCATGCCCCACACTGGGGATCAAGCCCACAATCCGGGCATGTGCCCTGCCTGAGAATTGAACTGTGATCTTCTGGTTCATATGTTGGTGTTCAACCACTGAAACATACTGGCTGGCTGTATATATTTTTTTCGTGGTCATCTATAAAATGAGGGAGTTGAAGAGATGATCTCTGAACTCCTGGATTAATTTAGGGTTACATTATACATATTTTTGAGAATATTAGAGACTCCAATGTAGCAGAGGACTAAGCAAAAGAGATGATTATTTGTTCTTCACAAAAAAGTCTGTAATTAGGCAGCACAAGGCTGTTTCTAATCCATCATGGACTCTTGTCCTCATAGTCGAATGGAGAGGTTCAGGAGGTTCCATGGACCTTTTTCATTCTAAGCAGCAGGATGATAGAAGGAATAAAGGCATGGGTGGGTGTTCTACTTTTGCTTACATCACACTGGCCAGAACTTACCACACGGCCACATATAGTTGCATGGGATTCTGGGAAATGTAGTCTGCATTTCACGTGGCCATAACACAGGATCTTACTCTAGGATAGGGGTGTTGGGCCAAATTGCTTATTATTGTAAATCAAATATTATTGAAATAGTCATGCCCATTTGTTTACATAACTCCGTGACTACATTAGCACTACAACTGCAGTTGCAACAGGCATTGTCTGGCCCACAAAGTGGAAAATATTTACAATCTGACCAGTTATTAAAAAAAAAAACTTGTCCCCTCCTGCTCTAGAAAAAAAAAAGGTAGTCATCAGGGGATAAGTAATAATCTCTGCCACAGTACCCTTCCAGATTCTGATTTTAGAATAACAAACAAACAAATACAAAATCCAAACAATTTCTAATGATGTGGGAATAATTTTGAAAATGTTAATAAACACTAGCACACGTTTTGCTAAATACTAAACCACAAAGTTCTTTCTTGCTTTAATAGGCTGAAACCTGAATTGTGTCTGTAAGATAGTCTTTTTAGTCTGTCTACTTCCCAATCTCAAATGGTTGCTTTTGGTTCCAGCCCAGGTGTCTAAGGCATCAGCTACTCCCTCATTATTCGGCATGTGTCTTCATTTTGGTGACAGTAAAAATGTGAAAAGGTGTAGGGATACTTTTGATCCTGGGAAAGTCCCCCTAGTGTAATATCAGGAGTGGGACTTTGAACTGGTGACCACTGTGCTATGAGAGGAGCCCGTGGCTCTTAGTCAAGACATACATCACATTGACTTCTGCTACACTGTGTTTTTTTCCCTTTAATAAATTTAAAATATTCATTGCTTTTTCTTATTCTTTTTTAAATTAAATCTTTATTATTCAGATTTTTACATTTGTTTCTTTTTTCCCCTCCATAGCACCCCTCCACCCAGCTCCTACCCTTCCCTCCCTCCCATTGATCTCATCCATAGGTGTATGATTTTTGTCCAGTCTCTCCCTGTACACTTCTCACCCCTTTCCCCCTGATAATTCAGTCCACTCCCTTTCTGTGCTCCTGATTCTAGTATATTCACCTGTTTATTCTGTTGATCAAATTTTTAATTCACTTAATTTTTATATTCACTTGTTGATAGATATGTATTTGTTGTTCATAGTTTTTTGGCTTTTACCTTTTTCTTCTTCCTCTTCTAAAAGAGTACCTTTCAGCATTTCATATAATACTGGTTTGGAGTTGATGAACTCCTTTAGCTTTTTCTTCTCTGTGAAGCTCTTTATCTGCCCTTCAATTCTGAATGATAGCTTTGCTGGATAGATTATTCTTGGTTGTAGGTTCTTGCTATTCATCATGTTGACTATTTCTTGCCACTCCCGTCTGGCCTGCATCGTTTCTGTTGAGAAATCAGCTAACAATCATATGGGTACTCCCTTGTAGGTAATAAACTGTTTTTCTCTTGCTGCTTTTAATATTCTCTCTTTGTCTTTTGCTCTTGGTATTTTAATTCTGATGTGTCTTAGTGTGGTCCTCTTTGGATTCCTTTTATATGGGGTTCTGTGTGCTTCCTGGACTTGTAAGTCTATTTCTTTCACTAGATGTGGGAAGTTTTCAGTCATTATTTCTTTAAATAGGTTTTCAGTATCTTGCTCTCTCTCTTCTGGCACTCCCACAATTCTGATGTTGGTACGCTTGAAGCTGTCCCAGAGTCTCCTTACATTATCTTCACATTTTTGGATTCTTTTCTCTTCTTGCTTTTCCAGTTGAGTGTTTTCTGCTTCTTTATATTTCAAATTTTTGACTTGATTCTTGCCATTCTCTAGTCTGCTGTTAGGACTCTGTATAATATTTTTTATTTCAGACAGTGTATGTTTAATTTCTAGTTGGTCCTTTTTCATCTTTAGTTGGACCTTTTCCATCTCTAGTTGGCTCTTTTGCATCTCTAATTGGACCTTTTTCATCTCCTCTTGGCTCTCGCTAAGTTTATCCAACTTTTCTAGCATATTCTTGAAAAACCTTACAAGCGTGGTTTTGAACTCTATATCCAGTCATTTTTTTCCCTCCATTTCTTTTGTTTGTGATCCTTTCCCTTGTCTCGGCATTTTCACTATGCCGGTGAAATTTCTGTGTTGAATTCAGCCTTGCAAAACCGAAGAAGCCTCTGTTAAGCTTGGGGAGGGGTGGAGTCTCAGGGCTTAAGGGACCACCTTGCCTTCCAGTTGGCCCCACCCTCCACGGCCCCTGAGTCTCACGTGACTGGGTAATTGCTGGAGCGGTCCTTGTGCTGGCGCCCGCAGTGCCTCTAGACCGCTGCCTTTCCAGCTCCCCTGCGCACCAGGACCACACGAGTCTAGGTCTCCAGGGTTTCGCCCGAAACAGGGGCTTAGTGGAGCTAGAAGTGGCACAGTTGGGAGGGTCTGTCTCCCGCCCACTTGCGAAAGCCAGTGGCACAATCAGCAGTCTGTCCTCCAAGCAGTGCCGTGCGCGACCAGGCCTCTTATCTTTTGCGACTCCCCTAAATTTCCATGCACATCTCCCTTTTCACAGTCCAAACTCAACCCATATGAGTTTTGGCTGGATCTGGGGTTTAGTGTCATAAGATAAGGGTTCAATGCCGTTGGGAGTCTCTGTTTCCCTTCCGCCAGAGAAAGCCAGCCAGGTACTCCGGCACCCGCTCTCTCAGCCCGCGCGTCTCTGTACCTCAGCTTTTTGCAGCTCCTCTGGGTTTCTGTGAGCCCCTCTCTTTCCTTCTAGCTGTAGAATTTCCACTCAGCCAGCTTTCCTGTGGTTCTGGATGATGTCCGTTCTGTCTTTTAGTTGTAGTTTTGAAATTGTTGTGCGAGGCAGCAGTGTAGGTGTTTACCTATGCCGCCATCTTGGATTCTCTCTTTTTCTTATTCTTATAGCTTTTCAAGATATATTACTGTCTTCTAAAAAGAAGTTTAATTTCAAAACCAGGAATAGATAAGATCTGAACAGTAAGGGGAGGAGCCTGTTAGTGTTTTGCTGGGAGACTTAGAGACAGAGCAATTGGTGAAACTTGTTATCATTACACTGGAGGCCCAGTGCATGGATTCGTGCACTGATGGGGTTCCTCGGCCTGGCCTGGGGGATCAGGCTAAAACCAGTTCTCTGACATCCTCTGAGGGGTCCTAGATTGCGAGAGGGCGGTTCTTAGGTGACACACCCCAGAATTGGGACCCCTTCTCTCTGGCCCCAGGTGTGTCACCCAAGAACCACAGCTGCAAGTCACTGTAGCTCAGCAGCTACTGCATTGAGCATCTTCCCCTTGGTGGTTAGTGTGCATCATAGCTACCAACTGGTTGGTTTAATGGTTGGAGGTTGCTTAGGTTTTTATATATATAGATTAGGAAGGCACACAAGAACCATGGCACATTTTTCTCTTCAAATATTTCCTACCCAATGGGTACCTTCTACAAGGTTGTGTAACAGATTCTGACACCTAAGTTCTCATTGATAGCAAGCTTGGTGTCCTTCAAAGCTATGCAAACCATTAGATTACTGGAGTACATTTTTGTTCATAACACTTGTTTTGTGGATTTTATTATCTGGTAGAATTATGTATGTCTTTTTTTAAATTAAAATTTTATTGGGGTGACATTAGTCAACATGAACATATAGTTTTCATGTATGGATTACTAAGTTATAAAATCTGTATATAGCAGTATGTGCCCAACACCCAAGGTCAAATCTTCTCTGGTCACCTCATATTTAGGACAACTCTCTCCCCCCACTCTCCTCTCTCTGGCAACCACCACACTGCTGTTTGTGTTCATAAGTTTCAGTTTTAAACTTATCATATGAGAGAAATCATATAGTTCTTAGCTTTTTCTGTGTGTATGCATGCCTTTTGGAATAAGACAACATGTTCAGGTAACAAGTGCAGTATGTGGCATACTGGTTAAGATGTGCATCCCAACCTACACTGTTTTTCCCTAAGTTCTTAGTTTTTCTGGCTTAAGCTATCTCCTTCAGAGAGCAAGGAAGGTTAATTAATTTTTAATTTTCTTCTACTTATAAATTGTTCTGACCTTAATACTCTTGGCTCTCAGTAAGCAAGGGTGGGAAGGATCTGGTCTGAGGGCTTTATAAGGCCCTTGAAATCATTTGGTCTGGCCTTGCCAAAGCATTAGGGATGAGTTAATTAAATGTTTGACCAAATATAACAGGCTAATTTTTAAGCTGATAATTTTGTATGGCTTGCAAATGATGTTATAAATATCCAAATAGTCCTTGGTCCCTTCTTTAATGAGTAGATGAAAGCAGTGTGTAATTGGGGTGTCTTTTATTTCCTGTGCATGCTTCACTACTTTTTCTCCAACTTTTTGCTCAAATGGCCTCTTGTCATTGAGACCTAATCCAGCATTACTCATTTAACAATGCCACTCCTCTCCCAGTACTACTGATTTTCCTTGCTGGATTGAAGAATTTTCTCTGGAGTGTTTTTTCATCTTCTAACAGTCAGTACAATTTTCCTAGTCACTGAGTTATTTGTAAATTCAATGTGGGTACGAATTTTTATCATCTCTCTTCACCATGTAGCTCCAGAGTCTAATATAGGGCACAAAACAGCAATTTCTCAATAAATGTTTTCTGCTAAGTTAAATATATGTTTTAAAAATTATATATTTTTATAACTTTTTTGGAAGTTATACTTAACAATACACTTATAAATAACACAAAGTGAAATTTAGCTCAACTATAAAAATTATCTCAAAATGGATCAAAGCCCTTAATGTAAGAGCTAAAATTATAATACTCTTAGAAATAAATGTAGGTATAAATCTTTGTGTGACTTTGGATTAAACAATACAACCAATACAAAAAAATTGGATTTCACCAAAATTAAAAACTTTAGTACATCAAAGGACACCATCAAAGAAGTAAAAAAACAACCACCACAGAATGGGAGAAAATGTTTGTAAAAGATGTTTCTAATAAGAAACTTACATCTAGGATATATAAAGAATTCTTACAACCCAATAATAAGACAAATATGCCAATTAAGAAATGGGCAGAGGATCTAAATAGACATTTCTCTGAAGAAGATATACAGTGGTCACTTGAAAAGATGCTCAACCTCATTAGTTATCAAGGAAATGCAAACCCAAACCACAGTGAGATACCACTTCCCACCCTCCTGGATGACTATCATTAGATACTACCTGTGATAAGTGCTGGTAAAGATATGGAGAAGTTGGAACCCTCACACTCTGCTGGTAGGAATGTCAAATGGTGTAGCTGCTTTGGAAAAACAGTTTGGCACTTCCTTAAGCATAGAGTTGCCATATGATCCAGACATTCCATTTCTATCTTGGCATATAGCTAAGAGAAATGAAAACATGTGTTTACGTAAAAACTTATGCATGCATATTTATAGTCATGTTACTCATAATAGCCCTAAATAGAAACAACCCAAATCTCCATAGACTGATGAATGGATAAATAAAATGTGGTAACCAGTATAATGGATTATTACTTGGGCATAAATAGAAAGAAAGCTTCAATGCATTCTACGACATGAATGAACCTTGAAAATATTGTGTTAAGTGACAAGCCACACAGAGGTATTACATGACTACATTTATATGAAATGTCCAGAATACGCAAGTCTGTAGAGACTAGAAATAGATTAATGGTTGTCTAGGACTGAGGGAGAGGGTTGAGAGGAAATGCGTGTGATACCTGTGCATACAGGGTTTCTCCAGAAGTGATAAAAATGTTCTAAAAGTGATTAGGGTGATGGTTACATATCTGTGAATATAGTAAAAAAATTGAATTGCACACTTATTTAAGTAGGTGAATTGTACGATATGGGACTTACAGCTCAATGAAGCTGTCAATCAATAAAAGAAAAAGAAACATTCTATTAGTGAATGACTATTTTATTAAGTGGCTGCTCTGGTCCTTGCTATAAATTTGGAAGGATTAACCAGTTTTTTTTAATATATCTTATTGATTTTTTACAGAGATGAAGGGAGAGGGATAGAGAGTTAGAAACATCGATGAGAGAGAGATATCGATCAGCTGCCTCCTGCATGTTCCCCATTGGGGATGTGCCCGCAATCCAGGTACATGCCCTTGACTGGAATCGAACCTGAGACCTTTCAGTCCACAGACCAACACTCTATCCACCGAGCCAAACCGGTTTCGGCTTAACCAGGCTATTAATGAGCAAAATTTCCACCCGGCCCTTGTGGGACAACGCCATTCTAACCAGTACCAAAATTCCTCCTCCTCACCCAATACATAGTTGTAAACATCTGTTTGCTTCTCTCAGGGGGAGGATATCTGTGAGGCTTTTTCGGCTCAGCTATTAGTGGACGGGATGATGCTGTCTCGATGGGAGATGGGAAAGCTCTGTGGGCTGCTGGATTTGGACAACAATGGAAAGGGGAGAAGTTGAAAACTGCTGACAGAAAATGGATCTTGCCCGACAGGCCTTCATAGAGAGTTTTGCACTTGGCACTGGCCACCTCTGTAGGAAACCAAGACCTGTAACTCAATACCCAGGTCTTAGTTTGCAGCTTATTTTGTTCACTGAAAATGTTAATAAGCTCCCATTATTCTCCTATAAAATTTCCTCTGCAAGGGTCCCTTCCCCTCTGGGTTAGCAGCAACTTGTTTAAAGCTTTTGCGGTTTCACCTTGTTTCCCAGAGCCAGTGCCAACGGAAGCAAACGCTCTGATTTTTGCATTTCATCATTGCGCATTGTTGTGCCCTCTGTGGTCCTATCGTCCGGATGCAGAAAACTCTTGTAGGTTTCTAAGCCATAAAAAAAGGGAATATTGATTTGATTTTTGAATTCTTTGCATGATACAGCTCGTCAGTTGCCTCTCGGTAGTATTTCAGCCAGAGCTCTGCAGGAACCTGAAATGAAAAGTGTGGTTGTTTTCTCTGTTGAATGCACCTTTTTATTACCTTTCCTTCAGTGATGCTGAGACCTTGACTCTTTGAGGTTGGGGTTCTCAGATTTCTCTCCCACCGCACAGTGCCTCCCTGTGTTGGCAGAATTGAAGAAAGTGTTATTCTGGGTGAATGAGACCCACTTGCCCAAGGAGGAATTAAATGAGTTTCAGATTGCGATCTCCAGGCTGAAGTGAGGGTGGCTAAGGTTTGAGAAGTGTGTAATTCCTTTGAAAGCCCTGATTGGTGATCTCTGCAAAGCCGTGCCAGCAGTTTCGCAGCTTTCTCTCTCGTTAGTGCAGGTGGTCACCTCTGAGCCACCCTGTGGTCATCAGGGGGACTTCACAGGGGAGGTGTGGCTGGGGGTCTTCTGGCACTGTGCCTACTCTGAAACTAGACAGGGGCACAGCGTGAGACAGGCTGTCTGCAGCAGCAGTCTCCTGTGAGGCTAGCTGCCCAGCCAGCTCATCTACTTCCGGAGAATTCCTCAAGGAACTCCCTGCAAATCCTCTCTCGGGGTACAAAGGCTTCTCTTGGGCTCCTGGGAGCCGTGATGATGGAATATGGTGCCTCTCCTAATCCGGTCAATGTTCTAGACGTTGCCATTCTTCCTTTGCAATTGACTTAGTGTTGTGCTGTGCAATTATATGGACTTCAAGAAATAGTCTGTTCTCTGTCTTAAAACAGCCAGTGAATTATTAAAAAGTTACCATAAAAGACCTCTAATGCTACACCCCATTTATTGTTTGTGAAGGCATTTCTGAGATATAGGAGAGAGAGAAAAAATATATTGTACTTTTGGTATACTTTGTGAGTCTATGTATTGTTAATGAAAGTGTATGCTTACTATGGTGCCTATTCCCAGACCATTACATTTTTTTAGCTTCAAGGTTTGAATTTTTAAAATAGTCTCTAATTTTATTTCCCTCTGGCAGTAATTGATATTCTTCTCCTACAAGAAAATGTGTTCAAGGGAAAGTGGGAGCTTAACAAGGTTAAAATAATTTACCCTGGTGATAGGAAAATGTTGATTTCGTATCATCAGATTAGAAGCACAGTCTTCAGAAAAGTGAAACAAACAAGAGTTAGTTGCCCTGCTCTGCCACTCATTCAGTTTCCTCATCTGGGATGTGAAGAGAATGCTATGCTCTTCCCACTCTAAGACAGCATCCATTGTGAGATGCTCCATGATTTTGAATTATGATGAGAGAAAAAATGCTTCTAATTAGATTATGACACAGAGCTGAGACACTGTTTTTGTGTGTTTTTTCAGGTGGCATTTAAAAAAATTTTTTTAAATGAATGTTTACTATTCAAATTATTACAATTGTTCCTCTTTTCTCCCCCCATAGCTCCCTTCCACCTGGTTCCCACCCCACCTTCTACCTTACCCGCCCCCTCTACCCTGCCACTCTCCTCATCCATAGGTGTACAATTTTTGTCCAGTCTCTTCCCATATCGTCACACCCCTTTCCCCCCGAGAATTGTCTGTCCACTCCCTTTCTATGCCTCTTATTCTGTTATATTCACCAGTTTATTCTGTTCATCAGATTTTTTATTCACTTGATTTTTAGATTCACTTGTTGATAGATATGTTGTTCATAATTTTTATCTTTACCTTTTTCTTCTTCCTCTTCTTAAAGAATACCTTTCAGCATTTCATATAATACTGGTTTGGTGTTGATGAACTCCTTTAGCTTTTTCTTATCTGTGCAGCCCTTTATCTGCCCTTCAATTCTGAATGATAGCTTTGCTGGGTTGAGTAATCTTGGTTGTAGGTTCTTGCTATTCATCACTTTGAATATTCCTTGCCACCCCCTTCTGGCCTGCATCGTTTCTGTTGAGAAATCAGCTAACAATCATATGGGTACTCCCTTGTAGGTAATAAACTGTTTTTCTCTTGCTGCTTTTAATATTCTCTGTCTTTTGCTCTTGACATTTTAATTATGATGAGTCTTGTAAGTCTATTTCTTTCACCAGGTGGGGGAAGTTTTTAGTCATTATTTCTTCAAATAAGTTTTCAGTATCTTGCTCTCTCTCATCTTCTGGCACCTAATTTGGATGTTGGTACGCTTGAGGTTGTTCCAGAGGCTCCTTACACTAGGTCCATATTTTTGGGTTCTTTTTTCCTTTTGCTTTTCCAATTGGGTGTTTTTTGCTTCTTCTTTGACTTAATCCTTGCGATCCTCTAGTCTGCTGTTGGATCTCTGTATATTATTCTTTATTTCAGTCAGTGTATGCTTAATTTCTAGTTGGTCCTTTTTCATATCCTCAAGGGTCTCAATAAATTTATCAGCCTTTTCTAGGAAATTTTTGAAAAACCTTATAACTGTGGTTTTGAACTCTATATCCAGTAGTTTGCTTTCCTTGATTTCTGTTATTTGTGAACTGTTTCTTTGTTTTTGCATTTTGGCTGCTTCCCTGAGTTGATAGTGCGGCTTTGTGTTCTAGGTGTCCTATAGTGGCTCAGCCTCCCCAATTACCTGAGGTGGACACTTTTGGTGCACCCCTATGTGGGTTGTGTGCACAGTCTTGTTGTAGTTAAGTCTTGATTGTTGTTGGAGGGAATTGACCTCCAGGCCAATTGGCTATGAGGCTCAGCTGTGTCTATAATGGAGAACTTCTGTGCTGGAGACACCCTTATGAGGCAAAACTTGCTTTAGTGGGGCTTTGGTGTTCACTGAGTCTGCCCATTGAGTGTGTCCCTTATGGGTCTGAGGAGTTGTAATCTGGATGGTCCCATTCCAAGGTACACTGGCTCTTGGATCTTCAAGGAGGTGCTAATTTAGCCTCTGCCTGAGGCCACTCAGCAGGAGCTACAGAGAGATCTGCAGATTCCTCTTCTTTGTTTGGGTTTTGGAGGTGCCCAGATGAGGCCTAGCTGTGAAGCAATGCAAGCTGCTGTAGGGTCTTGGCCCTTCTTTTGGATATTCTGGGTCTCTCTGACCCAGCTGCAGTTTGTTTGGTAATTTTAGATTGCAAAGGGCTAGGCCATTCATATGCAAAAGCCTCTGTGCACAGCTTGGGTAAGGCGGTGTCTCAGGGAATCAACAGGATGGAGTAAACACTATGGCTGACCTTCAGCCCTGCCCTAAGAGGCCCCCGGGTCTCAGTGTCCCACAGTAATCACTGCAAGCACCTTTGAGAGAAAGCCGCCCTCAATTCCGCCCGAACAGTCCAATTTCTCTCTGTATGAGTCTGTATCCTCAGAGTCTCGCCTGGAACTAGAGTTCAGAGCAATCGGGAGATTGTGTCTTCCTCCTGATTGAGACAGACAACCGTCCTCAGTTGCCAGCCCTTTCCAAGTAGGTACCTCTGTACCTCCACACTTCACTTCTGCAGCTCCTCTGAGTCTTGTGAGCTTTTCTCTTTTCTTCTAGTTGTAGAATTTCCACTCAGCCAGCCTTCCTGTGGTTCTGATGATGTCTGTTTTGTCTTTTAGTTGTAGTTTTGAAGTGGTGGTGCGAGGCAGCAAGTTCAGGCATCTATTTATGCTGCCATCTTGGTTTCTCCCTGAGACACTGTTAATTGTAGGACAAATTCTGATTTCAAAGCAACTCAAAGTCCTTACAAGTTTGAGAATTAAATCAGACACTATATGCAGAGTAGTTATCACACCATCTGGCATATACTCAACATCTGTGTGTGGGGGTGTGTAGAGAAAGAGAGAGGGAAGAGGGAGAAAGGGAGGGAGAGAATATGAGAGAATATTCTCTTCCCTTCCAGTGCCTAGCCACCTTCCCCAAAAGCAGCAGCAGAACTTGGAAGTCATAGCAGCTTGCAATGATATTTGTTAGTGATTCATAGCCTTATGTTGGCAAGTCATCTATTTTCAGCTTCACGAAGGAAAACTTTGGATTGGAATACAGAGCGAGGGTCAGTGAATTTAGAGAAAAGATCACGAAGTCAGCTAAGATTCTGAGAATCTGTCCATATGAACTTAATTCACCACAGGACATTCTGCACCATGGTGATTGCATGACAGAGTGGAGGCATCGGGGGACACCAGACATCACGCATTTTGCCACCTTTAGCAGGTTGGCTGTTAAGCTTTTGCTAATAATGTTCAATTCAGAACTTTGATAACAGTGAGATTTTCCAGGCATCAATCTAGCTATTTAGTGCCTGCCAATTTTAAATGGGGTTTAGCAAGTTTTCACCCCAAATTAGATCTTTGATTTCCTGTTTGTAAAATGAGATATAGCCCAGTTCAAGGAATATGTGAAGACCAAAATGAATAAGTCGTTTGAAGATTTTATGCAGTAAATTATAAATAACAAAATTAATCATTCAGCTCTACATTTACCATGTTCTGGCAAGTGCTCAAAAAGTATGAAGAATAAAGATAACGTCCCTATTGTGTACGGAACATTATGGTCTCGCAGGAAAGATAGAGAAGTAAACACGATGCAGACCCCATGACAAGGTTGGCTCTGGGACCCACGAGCACACTGTTGTTTTGTTAATAACAGCAACAGCTGCCAGCACAGTTGAACTTCCCTGGACTTAAAACAGTCTTTCATATTTTTTTGGTTTTGTTTATCCCCTTGTTTTCCTCACTTTTCTCTATAAAACATTCTTAATAATGAGCGAATCACCCAAATTTCCCCCCTCTCTATCAAAGATTTTCCTTTGCTCCCAACCATGCAGTAAGCTTGGGTATATTTTATGTGTTCATAAAGTACATAATGTGTATCTATTGACAAAAATTGGAAAAAGAGGACATGTGTATCTATTACACATAATGTGTATCTATTGACAAAAATTGACAAAAAGAGGAAAAAGTCCTCCATTAGCCTTAATATTCAGCAATTCACTGAATATCATTTTTCGTAAAGACCTCTGGCTCCATGCAGCCACACTTTACAAGGGCAAGCAATGTTGTGACTCGGGGGTAAAAAATTCACTGAGTGTTATAGTAATGCATGACATAAGAGAAAGAACGGAAGTAGGACAATTGACAAGTCAATTTGCTTTGATAAATAAGAAGAGAAAATACTTCCAACTGGAAAGCAGACTTTTTAGGAATTAAGGCAGCAATGCATTCTTTAGATTCAGATATACACACAGTAGATAAATAGCTAACAGGTTTATGTGTTTAAGACTCATAGTAGCTAAATATCAAACAGAAGTTTGCATACTAAATAACAGAGGTCTATGTTAGACCATTAGTTATAGCTTCATTTAATTCTATAGATTAAATAGTGTATAGAAATTTGCCTAATTATAATTATGCTATACAATGAGTGGCCAGATTATTATGATATCTGAATGCATAATAATCTGGCCACTCAGTGTATATCCTGTATAATAAAAGGCTAATATGCAAATTGTTCCCTTGACTAGGAGTTCAACCTGCCAACTGCCCATGTTCCCCACCTCCTGGCCAGGTTGGCTGGACCTCACCCATGCATGAATTCACGCACCAGGCCTCATATATATATATATATATATATATATATATATATATATATATATATATATTTATACACACACACACACACACACACACACACACACACACTGACTGAGTGGCCAGATTATTATGCGTTCAGAGATCATCATAATCTGGCCACCCAGTGTAGTTCTTTGTGCAAATGTTAAACTCAGTATTAGGCAGAGACTACTGATGTTCATGCTTGTTATGATGATTGCTGACATTTACTGAGCAATGTTTCCCTATGGGTCAGACACTGTTTCTGAGTGCTTCATGTGTCTTGCCTTATTTAATCCTAACAACCCCAGGAGGAAGACACTATTCTTACTCATATTTTACAGTTGAGAAAATCCAAGGCTGAGGATGTTCAGAAACATGCAGCTTGGAGGTGGCAGAGCTGAGTTTCAAACTCAGGGAATCTGTCTACACCACCAATACTCGGAGCTGCATTTTTCTCTTAGACAAATCGTGGAGTTGCATTAGTTTCTTTCCTTGTCCACCTGTATTTTAAGTGGGTCCCAGGTCTAGTCCAGGCATTCCCATTTTTCTAAGCCTGGTTCCCATCCTCTCTCCCTCATACTTTAGTAGAGGTGTCCCTGGGTACCCTCCTATAGTTGCCTCTCCCGTGTGTAGGCCCTAGAGGGCATGAGGAGCACACAGTCAGGGACTGCAGCACCTGGGAGGGAGGTGGATCAGATGCAGAAGCTCAGAGGAGTGAAGGCAGTAAGGGTGGGCTGGCTGGCTGGGGCTGGGAGCAGAGGGAAGGAAGGAGAGCACCGGTTAGTGAGGTGAATTTGAGTGAGACAACTTCTGCCTGGAGAGCCCATCGCACATAATTATTTCCCTCTCGTCACGAGGGGGTGGAGGACTTGGGGTGGGTCCAGATAGATAGTGCGGTGGTAGGTGGGGGAAGTGACTCCCAGCCCTTCCATGGTCTCCATAAGCCAGCCCCACATTACCAGAGCTGCTTCCCCTGAGTTGGGGGTCCTGAAGGCTCTACTATCTTACCCCACCCCCTTGCTCCCCACCCCCAAATTTTCCCCATTCATCCTGTAGGTCATGAACTCTAACAGGAAGCATCTGAGTCTCTCACTCAAGCAGGAGATCTGAGCCGTGTAGGGATCAGCGTGAGTGAGCCATCAGAACCCTTGTTTGGACGGTGTGGTGAGATTTAGATGACAGGAGGCATCAGGAGAAAACTGTAATGGGTGTTTGGTCTGTTTGATGTAACCTCAATTTACTGATGACAAATGTCCCATTTTAAAGAGCTGAGTACTAATTAGGATGCATCGTCAAATTAATGATACTGCTTGTAGGTTCTGACTCAGTTATGGGCGTGGAGGTGTGTTTTGTTGTTGTCCTGGGTCTGGCACAGTGCCCGTCACTCGAACTGCTCCATTGACATTGGAATTGTATCAGTGCACCATTTTCATTCTAAGTGGAAAGCTTTGCTCGCTTAATCATGTGGACAGCATGTGCACCTTTCCTTGATGAGGAGGAGACTTTAGTAGTCAGCTCCTCCAAGCCCGACAGAACTCTGGTCAGTTTCCCCGGGAGGTTTCCCGGACCCGCTGCTTCAAGGAGGCTGCTATGGAGATGTGGACAGAGCTGGGAATCGGAGACCCCAGTTTTTATTCAGAACCCCCATCTCTTGTGTGCACTATTGGTCAAGTCACCTCTCTGAGCTTTCATTGTCCTCATCTGTGCAAAGCCGTGATTGATCTTATAAAATCGGGACTGCGATGAGGATTATAAGATAAACACTGGTTGCCAAGCAGAGCTCAGATGTTCCATACAGCTAACCCTCTGTGTCTGCTTTTGGTGGGTGGTTGAACGCGCAGAAGCAAGCCTGCCCACTCACACGCGCATTGGCGCAGCCGCAGACTTCTGGAGTCTGGAGTCTGGAGTCATCCAGATGTGCAATGCTCCCGCCTGCAGCACTTTCCTGCTCCATGCTCTCCTCACTCCTGCAACGCTTATCTCAGGCCCCCTTCCCTCTAGAAGTTACTTTTGTTTTTAATTGTACAGAAACACACACACACACACACACATACACACACACACACTCTAAGTTACTTTTATTTTTAATTGTACAGAATTTCTCTCTCTCTCTCTCT
>JAAGEH010000040.1:11132547-11182695 GCA_011751065.1 Lasiurus cinereus | reverse complement strand
CTCTCTCTCTCTCTCTCTCTCTCTCTCTCTCTCTCTCTCTGAAAAACCAAAGCTCTAAGAAACCAAATTGACAGCATGTTATCAATTCTTACAGAAAAAAGGCATAGGGAAAAGAAATCGGGAAGGAAATAAGCAGTGGATTTTTGTTCCTTCACCCTTTTCTATGTTTTTTCAAATGGTTGGCCGCAACATGTATTGCACTGTCTCTCCAAAATAATGGGAAAATAATGAAACAGCGAAACTACTGCCACCCAGAGGCTTCTCACCCTCTTTTCTCCCCCTTGCCCCTCCCCCATCTTATTCCCATCGCAGAGGCAGGGATCTCTCTCTATCCAGGGCTAATCCGATCACCTGTACTTGGAATCCCACATTCTCATCACATCTCAAGTATCTTGGGGGGATAGTCAAGGGGTTGTGGTGGACCCCACACTCTTACAAACAGGGCGCTCCCCAGTGGGTGCTCCCAGCATGGGGGAGCATGTAGCCCATGGGGTCTGCAGTCTGCTCTGCCCTGGCGTCTGAGGCCAGTGCCCCATGGACGCTGCCAAAGTCCTCAGTTGACAGAGAAATATGAATCGACAACAGAAAATGGTACTGGAACCGTGGGAATCAGAAATTTTGCACAGGAAGCTTCAGGAGGTGTTGTTTACTGTAGTCTGCCTGAAATTGGGATAAAATCGAACAAACCAGACGAGTTAGGTGCTTTGGAAAGTGTGAAAGCTGCTGGTGAACTCCGTTTATTCTCCTCTGTCGGGATAAGTAACTGAAGTTAATGCAGCTGTTGCAGAAAATCCAGGACTTGTCAACAGACGGTGTGATGAGGATGGATGGCTGATCGAGATGACACCGAGTAACCCTTCAGAGTAGATGAGCCAATGAGAGAAGAAGCATATGAGAAATGCATAAACTCTACCGAGGAGTGAAAATGGAACCCCCTAAATAGAGTAGTATGAAACTACTTGATCTGGCATAGTTGTCTTAAATTAGTGCCGGATAGAAGATTTAAAATAGCAACATTTATAATACCGGTGAGAAAAGAAACTACATGCTGTTGGAAGAAAATACCCCTTAGTTTTTTAATGATTGCAAATAAAACACAATATGCATCATTCCCACAGTACCCTATGATTTTTAGGCAAGACTACCACAGTTCTAAAATTCAAAATTCCTGAAATCATCCATGGTACAATCTAGTTATAAAAATTATGTATTTCAAGGATAACATACTATCTTAACATATTAAGATATTTTATATCTTAAGTCTTATATAACATTGTAACTTGCTTATATCAATCTCTGGATTTGGGTCAAAATACTTCATGATCTTTCTACTGGAACTAACTGTGGAGAAAAGTGTTGTTAGTTGTTACAGTTAGTTGCTAGATGATGAACAATACTACCTTAATTTAGCAATATACTGAGTTTGCTAAACCTACTATTTGTAGGTTCTGACTCAGTTATGGCATGGAGGTGTGTTTTGTTGTCGTGGGGGTCTGGCACAGTGCCCGTCACTCAAACTGCTCCATTGACATTGGAATTGTATCAGTGCACTATTTTCATTCTAAATGTAAAGCTTTGCCCACTTAATCATGTGGACAGCATGTGCTATTTTTATACAGTGAAGTAGGGCCCTTGCAGGAAAACAAGAAAGTTTAATAACAAAACATTCAAGTCCTTCATTTAAAAAAAAGGGTGGGGTGGGGATCTTGCATTATTAAGAAGTCACCTTTTTGCTCTACATTCTCCTTCCCACTCCTTTTTTGCTCTGTGTTTGTCAGTACTCTATGTGAAATATGCTTGAGCCCTCTCCAGGTCTAGCATCAGACAAGACTCTGACAGTCCTGACTCTACCTGTGGACCCACAGCCCTCTCTTTTTCTTTCAGCCAGAGTTCTGGAAGGCAGTGCCGATGCCAGTTCTCCAGGTCCTCATGGCTGACTACTCAACCCCTTGCAGTCTGGCTTCTGCCTTCACGATGCCCTGAAAGTTGTTCTTGTCAAGATCTCTAGTGGCCTAGTTGTCTCATTTCAGTCCCTATCCTCCCAGACTTCTTTGAGGCACTTGGCACTCATTTTTTCCTTGAAACTCTCTTTCCGTGGTTTCTGTGGCACAGCTGTCATGGTAATAACTACGATGGGTATGGTGTACAAGATACAGTGTACTGTGGCTACACAGCGTGCCAGCTGTCTTCATTTTAATGAGAAAAGTAGATCTCCAGAATAAAGGGAAGCAGGCTGGTGAGGAAGCGTATGCTTATGTGTGATCACATGGCTACAAGAGGTGGAGTGAGGATTTGAATTCCAGTCTTTCTGAATCCAAAGCCAAAGCTTCCCCCGCTTAGGACATTTATCTTTCCTAGATTCCACCCGCCTCCCCCCCCCCCCCATGGCTGCTCATTTTCAGTGTCCTCTGTGGGCTCATCTGTTTATGACCCCATTAATACTGTTCCTCTCTGGGACTCTGGCTTTGGCCCTTCAGTTTTTGTGTAGTCTTGTTACAGAGAGGAAGGGAGAGGGATAGAGAGTTAGAAACATCGATGAGAGAGAGATATCGATCAGCCACCTCCTGCATGCCCCCGCACTGGGCACGTGCCCACAACCAAGGTACAGGCCCTTGACCTGAATCGAACCTGGGACCCTCCAGTCCGCAGACTAACGCTCTATCCACTGAGCCAAACCAGTTTTGGCAACATATTATCTTAACATATTAAGATATTATATATCTTAAGTCTTATATAATATTGTAACTTGCTTATATCAGTCTCTGGATTTGGGTCATCCTGCCTGTGCCATGAATTCCCCCCCACATCATAAATGGCCCAGTCCTGGTCTTTCTGAGCTAAGACCCACGTGCCACGGCGGGAGGCATTTCTAGCTGCTTGTCGCACAGGCTGTGCAGCTTTCTCTGTCCCTGTCCTCCTCCACTAGTTTATCATGCCATCTGTGTCGAGCCTGACCACAGCTCTCCAGTCACCCTCCTGACCACACCTCTGTCTCTGGTTTTGATTCCATCTAAGCTGCCTTCCATCTCAGGGCCAGACATTATCTTTGTAACACACACCTCCACCCTGCCAGGCCCCAGCACAGAATTCTTCGGGGTGTCTCATTGCCCAGCCTGACCTCCTGGGAGTTCATGACCTCTCATGGTCTCTCTCTGCCTTCCCTCTACTCCCCGTGTCCCATCACTTCCCAGCAGCTTGCCTTGATGCTACATTCCCAACTTCTGTGGACTGCGCTCAACCCTCTATTGTCTCTCATGCCTCTGCATGTGTTCTTTTGTGTAGGACGGTCTTTGTGTTGGTGTATTGGACAGATTCTGTCTCATCTTTCAGATTTCAAAGATTCTATCTCATCAGTCAAATGTCGGCTCAAATACTGCTACTTCTGCTGAGCCCTTCTTGATTTCCCTCAGGGGAAACTCAGACGCTTCCTTTCCTGTGTTCCCCCTGCCCTTCATAGAATTCCTCTAATGCAGTGGTTCCCAACCTTCCATATGGTTGGGGGTCACCACAACATATGAACTGCATTAAAGGGACGTGGCATTAGGAAGGTTGGGAACCACTGCTCTAATGTGTTCTGAATTTTTTTGTTTGGTCCTCTTTTAGATTGTAAGGTTCTTGGTGCAGGCGCTGTGACCATATAAAAATATATATATATATTTTTTGCCTCAGAATTATTTTTTTAAATTAAATCTTTATTATTCAGATTATTACATTTGTTTTTCTTTTTCCCCCTCCATAGCACCCCTCCACCCAGCTCCCACCCTTCCCTCCCTCCCGTTGACCTCATCCATAGGTGTATGATTTTTGTCCAGTCTCTCCCTGTATACCCCTCACCCCTTTCCCCCTGAGAATTATCAGTCACGGGTGGGTCTGGAGCAGCAAGTCCTCCGCGGGCTCCACCGTGAGTGACTCTTCAGTCCGCCGGCTGACGCTCTACCCACCTAGCACTAAAAATATTTTTACTGTGAAATAGAATGCATTGAGAAGTACATTAAACCAAGTTTAGAGATAATGAGTAATTATGAAGCGATCAAGTGTGTACTTGTTACCCAGGTCAGGGAATGGAGGATTTTCAGTGTCCCAGGAGCCCCTGTGTCCCCTCCGGATCCCACCCATCCCCCCACTCTCTTGGCTTTTATGATAATTACTTCCTGGGTTTTCTTCATAGTTGTATTGCCAGTATATGCACTTCTAAACAGTATCATTTCATTGTTCCTGTTCCTGCACTTTATACAAATTTGCAATCACACATCCATTCTGTTGTGTTTTTGCTGCTTTCATTCAACATTGTACCATTCACCCACATAGTTACGTGCAGTTAGGTTTCCGACTTACTGCTGTGGGGTGGCGTTCCATTGTATGCATTTACTACATGTTGTGTATCTGTTAATGGTCATTTGGTTTACTTCCAGTTTTTGGCTATTACGTTTCTTCGGATCTCATGTACACTTCTTTCGGTCCCTGTGTGTGTCCATTTGTTCAGGGTCTAGATCTAGGAATGGAATTGCTTGTCAGAGGGTGTGCATATCCTCAGCTCTACCAGTTAAAGGCCAGGCTGTTGTTCAAAGTCGGTGTCACAGTTTACATCCCACCAGAGAGTGCCCATGGCTCTGTGTCTTTGCCAGCTTGTGGGAGTCAGACTTTGAAAGTTACTGGTGTGATTGGTGGGGAGTAAGTACCTCAGGTGATTGAAACTTGTATTTCCCTCTTACTAATGAGGCTGAGCACCTGTGTGTTTATTTGGAACTCAGATTTCCTCTTTAGTGAAGAAATTTTCTTACTTTTCTAATGGATTGCATGTTTTTATATTATTGCTTTATAAAAGTTTTTTAATATTCTGAAAATGAATATTTTCTTGGTTTGTATATGTTGAAAATAAATTATACTATAAAATCATACACTGTGAAGATTTATTAATTACAGTATTTTTAAAGTAATTTTTTCTTTTAAAATAATGACAGTTGATAGACAGTATTATATTCTTTTCAGCTGTACAACATAGTGATTAGACCTTTATATAACTTATGAAGTGATCACCCCGAAAATCTAGTACCCATTAACCTGTTATAGTTATTATAATATTATTGACTATATTCTCTATGCTGTATCCCTGTTGACTGTTATTATACTGCTGATTTTGATTATAGTATTTTTTATTCTTTACCTTAGTACATAAATACATAAATAGAATCAGTATTTAGAAAATAAATAGATTGTAAGTGGTAGGAGGTGGGTGGAGTGGAGAAGGGGATAGGGAGGATAAATGGTGATAAAAAAATAAAGGGACAAAAGGAAAACAATAGCATTAATTACTTCAAGTTAATCTTGTCCGTCCCTTCTCTCCAGGTGTTATTATTGTCCCCAGTGCTGGGGTTGGCATTGTCCTGGGAGGCTACATTATAAAGAAATTGAAACTTGGTGCAAGAGAATCTGCAAAACTAGCAATGATCTGTAGTGGAGTGTCTTTACTGTGCTTTTCAACCCTGTTCATCGTGGGATGTGAAAGTATTAACCTAGGAGGCATAAACATCCCTTACACAACAGGGTAAGTATCTTGGAAGAGCCGTTTTATGTCATCATGATTGTGATGGTTATGTTCCCTGCCTCCCTCTGATAAAGACTGGAAAATTTTGAGTTGTTCACACCGAGAATAGAAGCTTAATTTAAAAATTTCTTTCAATTTCTTTAGAGAAGGGCTTTCTGGTGAATTTTGGGGTTCTCAGGGATGGAGGTGGGTGAAGAGAGGACAATGGGAGCACCCAGTGACACAGTCTTTCTCTCCCTTAGATCTCCAGTGAGTCCCATTGTTTTCAGCTGCACATTCCCTTAGCCCCCTGTCCCATCCGCTGACTTTGAGCTTGGAGCCTGTGGAGGTTCCATGGGGCAGGCTGGCTCCTCTCCAAGGAGCATCTGCTTACTTCACACCTGTCCATGCACTCTTTCCATTAAGTTTGCTGTCACTCTTTCCGTTTCTCTTTGCTAGTTTATTCCTTTTCACCTTACTTTTATTGCATCTGCAGAAGGAATGAAAAGCAGACTGACTCAATGTCTTACTTGCTTTTGCGCTGCAAGTCGCCTCTAGCCTTTTTAAAGCCCTTGCTTAACACCGCATCTCTCCTGCCAATCCTGAATCAACTGAATTCGGACTCCCAGCGCGACTGCAAAAATTATATAATTGTGCTGATTGGCGCCATTACAAATGTCTGAGTCCCGATCTTAGCAGGCCCTCATCGTTGCTGAGCAGTCCATTTTCTTGGCTCTAGTTAGCTTCCTTTCCTATGCCCCATGATGGTTTTCCATTAAATGCTTTTCCTTCAATTGTTTTTATCTCACCATAATCTTGTTTTTCGGATGGGACAACCTAGGATTCTGCATTTTTGAGTAAACAGAAATTCTAAGAATAAACTCCTTGAATTTCTCCTCTCCTTTCAAACTTCTTTGTCAAAAATTGTATTATTTTCAAAGGCAAGTACAAGTGCATCATTTTTTTTAACTGTGTGTGACCTTATAAGAATTTACCTGATATTGTTGAGTGTTGGTTTCCTTATGTATAAAATTGGTGATAATATGAATCATACCTGGTTATAAGCATGATTAAAGTAAAACATAGGTTGAAAATTAAAATACTGTATCTCAGAGGGTAGAAAAGAAAAAAGTTGATTTCTCTTTCTCTCACCCTCAATTTCTAGTTTGCAGCCTTCAAATATTTTAAACAAATGTTTGCAGCTTTGATTTTGAGGATTATATGAAGGAAAGGTTCTGATATGTCTCAGCACAGTGTCTAGCACTGAGTGTGCACTAGAAAAGCTAGGTTTGTCTCTACTCCCATCCGTTCTAGATGATGCAAAGCCACTCCTCTTCTTTGAAGGATGAACTGTCTAGCTTCAATCTTTGCTCAGGGCTGTTACCCATAATGATGCTGAAACTAGTAAGGACTTGATGTAAACAAACATGTGAATTATCTAAATCCATGAGTCCTGGTACCCTTCTCCTTTAATTGTAATCAATAGAGAAAAACTTGATTAGCAGTGTTCTTTAGGTCTTGGCGTGGTATGAAGTGACACAGTGTGGGTTTGTGAGAGTGTGATTTGAGAGCTGTACATAGCCAGCTGTAATGGCCTTATGGCAAAGGATTTTACTTACATTAAACCACAACCTGTTTCATTATTGTATATGACTTTAAATAGACATTGATTCTTGAGTGATGGATTTAATAAGGTTGGGGAACAAGCTTGGTCTTGCTTCCTGTTTGGTTACCTCCCTATGGCTGTCTTTCTTGAACCTCAGTGAGTGTGGGGCATGTCATTACACCTGTCATAGTTTCCCATTCTTTAAAAAGGTTGTACCGGCTCATTTCAGAGACCTGTGCCCTCTCTCTAGGTCTTTAATGGCAGGAATTTTATAGTAAGACAGCACATGTGACTGTCAAGTTGGAAGCTTGAACCATGCAGTTAGTTATAAGGCATTTATTAGTGAGGCCTGGTTTCTTGCTTGGGATTAATACTCACATTAGCTCTGATGAACACGAGCCTTTCGTTTGGAAGGCTGACTTGTCAGAAGTGCATTCGCTTATTGGGAAGGTCCTTCTGCACAGAGCTAAGTGCAGCATCCTGCAGCCCTGGTGCATTTTATGACCCCGTGATGGGTTCACTTCAGGCTAAGGAGAGATTGCCTAACGTTACTCAGGGTTAACCACTTGCACCATAATTATAATGCAGTCCATTTTCTGGAGAGTGAGTGATGATCAAACAAGGACTTGTGATTATTAAAAGTGATTTAAAAAAATCAGCACAGTATAAAGTGGATTAAAAGTGGATTAACAGTCACTAATAAATACCTTATAACTAACCGCATGGTTAAAGCTGCCAGCTTGACAGTCACATATGCTGTCTTACTATAAAATTCCTGCTTTTTTATGTTAGTATGGCCTTTTCCTCTCAGTACTTTTTCAGGAATGCCCACTTCTTTTCATTGCTATTTAAATTTGTCTTTCTTTTTTATTTTCTTATGGCTTTTCATATTGTATCATTTATTGGTATCAGCACCATGATCCCCTGAGAAAAGCAAGCACACGCAAGGGTGGCACAGGACTGTGCCTTCCTGTCACCAGTGTGTTTTGAACATCTGTTGTTAGTATCTTTAGGTTCTTTTCTTCTGAGTGGACCGGCCCATATAGGAGAGGTGTAAGTGTCTGTGGCTGGCCTCAATGAATACAGTGCATGCTGCTAAGAAGAAATTCATTGTAACATCTAAATAGCAATAATAATAACCACACTGTCTAGCTTTGAAGCCTGTCATTTTTAGTGACTAAGTGTGCTGGCATATAAAAGCTGTTTTATTTGGTTATGCTTGCAATTAAGTTATTGAGGAACCAGTGAAGACAATAGTAATGCACATAGAATACTTTTCACGTGATACCAGTTGACATAGGATTACTTGGCTTAATAGGGTATCACTTGGCCTGTAGCATGTGGTAATAGGTCTAGAACAGGGTTTCTTAGCCTTAGCACTTTTGAGATTTGAGCCAGTTAATTCTTCATTGTGGGAGAGGGGCTGCTCTATTTATTGTGGAATATTCAGTAGCATCCCGGCCTCTACCCACTAGATGCCAATAGCATGCCCTCAGTTGTGAGAAACAAAAATGCCCCCCCACTCTTGTGGAAGGGGCAAATTTTTTCCTGTGGAGAACTATTGGTCTAAAAATCACATTTAAAAAATCACATTTTAAATATAAATTTTAAAATTGTATGATCCTAAGAGTTTGTGAATATAATTATTAAAGTTATGTGGTCAAATTTCTTCAGTGAAGTGACATTAATGAAGATCAGGGTTTGTTTGACTTTTGCCTTTTTGAAGGCTTTCTTTTTTATTCTTTATTGATTAAGATATTACACATGTGTCCTTATCCCCTATTGCCCTCTCTACCCCCCCCCCCCCCCACTCATGCACTCACTCCCCTGGTGTCTGTGTCCATTGGTTAAGCTTATATGCATGCATACAAGTCCTTTGGTTGATCTTTCCCTCTTACCCTTCCCCTCCCCTACTTTCCCTTTGAGGTTTGATGGCCTAAGCAATGCTTCTGTCTCTGGATCTGTTTTTGTTAATCAATTTATGTTGTTCATTATATTCCAGAAATGAGTAAGATCATGTGACATTTATCTTTTTCTGACTGGCTTATTTCACTTAGTATAATGCTCGCCAGTTCCATCCATGCTATTGCAAATGGTAAGAACTCCTTTTTTACCACAGCGTGGTACTCCATTGTGTAGATGTAACACCGTTCTTTAATCCACTCATCTGCTGATGGGCACTTAGGCTGCTTTCAAATCTTAGCTATGGTGAATTGTGTCGAAGGCTTTCTTGATAAGGTTTAAACATTGCTATGGATTTGTTCCATTAAAATTTCAAGGCTCAGTTATCAAAGTATGAAAGAGGCCACAGGAGAAAAGCCTTGGAACAAACAAATCTTCATGTTGAGAGATTAATACGTATGGTGGGGTTGGGCTATGCTACTGGCTGAGTGTTTACTCAACATAGTCATTAAAGATAATAACTAGAGCAGAGAGCAGACATCCCAAAATGTTTGTTGAGTGGATGGATGATGAGTAGAGGGACAGATGAGTGAAGGATCTGCATGTGGCTTTGGAGAGAGTATGTCATCGGTGACACTATAAATGGTGGCCACAAAAGCAAAGGAGAGAGGCCATTGGGTGTGAGCACTACAGACCCTTTCATTCTTCTGGGTCTCCCATGGGACCTGCTGCCTCTGCTCTCCCGCAGCCATTTCCTTACACTTCTCTTCACGGCTCTGTATCCTTACTCACCTTATTCTCCCTTTTGTGTTTGTTGCCTGAATTTATTTTATTAGAGCTTTATGTATTATATTATTTATTTGACGCAAACATCACGATCTCCTGAGAAAACAACACCTACCACATTTGACTGAGCCTACATCTGGGCATTCCTGAGGAAGGGACTGTTTCATCCTTTTTCTCAGGTCATTTGAATTAAACTAGTGATGTGATTCCTCACCTTTGAATAATCCCTTCCTTTTGATTTTCTAGAGGCCCATGACTTTCTTTGGTAATTTATTCTAGAACAATGTAAGTTTTTGGCCAAAGGATCCTGTGTTGACAACTGTGATTGATGGATTCTATGTTTATGCCCTAATAATGATGTTATTGATTTGGCCCCCAAAAGTAATCCTCCATTTTACAGTTAAAGGAATTGAGGCCCAGATTTGTTGGCATAGAATGAAGCATCCATGGTTAGAACTGCTGAGCCCAGATGTTGCGAACAGGTGCATAGCACCAAGATGGAGGGTAGACTTGAGGCAGGATGGATAATTTGATACAGAAGTATTACATCTGTGGTATCAGAAAATTTTAACATTTTTCTTTATGCAACAGTACTGTAGCTTTGATTTAATGGAACTATTTTCTCTAAAATGGACAAATGACTGAATCGCAAGCACTTTCCTGTCAGTTTTATGTTTATAATCTGCTTCTTTTCTTTCTTAGACCCTCTCTCACCATGCCTCACAGGAACCTGACTGGAAGCTGCAACGTTAACTGTGGTTGTAAGACACATGAGTACGAGCCCGTCTGTGGATCAGATGGAATTACGTATTTTAACCCCTGCCTGGCTGGCTGTGTTAATAGTGGTAACCTTAGCACTGGGGTGAGTCTATGTCCCAACTTCCTGTACTGTGGTTAATCTGACATCCTGTGAAAAGGATGTGTGAGAAGTCAGAGGCAAACACATGTCTTCAGTCTCCCCTTTTCAAGAAACTTCAAATAACCGACAAAATGCCTCTGGCACAAACCCAGAGGAAAGAAAATTATGCCATGCATTATTTCTTCCCCAGGGGTGATTGGCACGTCTGGGGATAGCCCTTTGCTTCCACATCAGCTCTCTTCTACTTTGCATTTGGTGCCAACTCAGTGAAACTTGATAAGGTTGAGTGCCGGTTCCTCTGACAGGGCCCTTGTGAGGGATTTGAAGGTCAAGATGACCACGCTGGGACTGACAGAGAGAATAGGAACGTGCTCCCCTGCTGAGAGTCAGTGAAGATGAGCAGTGGCATTTTTCATAGATTATTGGTTCTGACTCTCCCCCACCCCCCACTCTGAGTAAAGATATTTCTGTCAGTTCAAGAATAGGCTATTTTGAGAATTCCCTTCCCTGTGAATTATAAATAGGCTGTAATACTGTGGGGAAGGCTTTCATATTCCACTCAGCTTCTCATCAAGCCTGGTTTCATTCTTTGCATAAAAACGGATTGTAGGAGGCTGGTGATAAGGGCTTATCCCATTGACTGCACGTTTCTGGAATGTCATATTTGACTCCTGAGTTTTAAACTAGAGCAATAAATGGAGAAATCCTGTTGCTGGCTTCCTATTATATGATTGCCGAGCTGCCGTGTGTCCCCAAGTTGAAAGAGACAAGGAGGTCTGTTCTGGTGGCCAAGTCCTTCCCTGGGAGGGATCCAGTCTCCTGGTGCACAGCCCTCATTCTTCCACAGAGGCCGGCAGTCCGTCCTCGAGCTGATGGCCACAGAGCATCCCGTCTTCATATCTGTTCTGACTGCCTCTTTAAGTGACTGAGAAGCAGTAATTCCGCTAAGCTCCATTCAGGAAAAGCAACATAATAGGCAAGAAGCTTAATTGGCTGTTTCATCCGAACACCTCTGCAGTCCCTTGACCGAACGAAACTGCCAGTGCTATCAATGTGCACAATTATTGGAATGGAAGTCCTTATGCATGATCTGTTTTTACATAACATACCTACTTCAGGTCCTACTCTGAGTTCAGGGTTATGCTAGGTTGAGTGCTGGGCCTCTCAGGTCTGTTCTCTGGTGAACACTGTGTCCACAATAAAGTTAAAAGCAAACAAGCAAGGCTCAGTTCCCGTTTGTGAGGGTGCTTGTATTGAAGAGCTCAGGAGTTAAAGAGCAATGGAAGCTGCATTTAATTAGGACCAAAAAAAAAAAAAAAAGGTGCACAAAATATGAATGCTCTAGAGTTGAGTATAGAAAGCTTCTTAGAAAAGTTGAGGTTTAAACAATTCTGACCAGTGGATTTTCGTGTCGTTGGATGCACACTTTGTACCCCTGTTGTTAGCAACGAGGAAGACATTCCCAAGCAAACATTTTGCATTTTTAAAAACACTGGAGTCGCCCTGGCCGGGTGGCTCAGTTGGTTGGAGCACCCTGGGGCTGGGTGGCTCAGTTGGTCCCGTGCACCAAAAGGTTGCAGGTTGGATTCCTGGTGACGACACATACCTCGGTTGCTGGTTGGCTCCCTGGTCGGGGTGCAGATGGGAAGCAGCCAATCAGTGTATTGCTCTCACAATCATGTTTCTCACTCTCTCGCTTCCTCTCTCGCTGGAGTTATTGGAGAGCATTTGAACTAAACCTTGACATTCCTACGCTGAATTTTGCTTTCGATTGACACACAACTAACCGAACGTTGTTGCCTGCCCCTTAGATAAGGAATTACACGGAATGCGCCTGTGTCCAAAGCCGGCAAGTGATCACCCCGCCCACCGTGGGACAGCGCGGCCAGCTGCGCGTGGTCATCGTCAAAACCTATCTCAACGAGAATGGCTACGCCGTGTCGGGGAAGTGCAAACGGGCCTGTAACACCCTCTTCCCATTCTTAGTTTTTCTTTTCATAGTCACCTTCATCACAGCGTGTGCCCAACCATCAGCCATCATAGTAACGCTCAGGTGAGATCACATGGTAACGCTCAGGTGAGAACAATCTCTCCGCTGCGTTACGTGCTCCGAGCGAGTTGCTGGAGTCACGTGGTCCAGGACCGGGTCGGGCGCACAGAGGGAAACTAAATTAGATGGTGCAGGAAAAGCACTCCGCTGTTTGCCTGGCAAACTTAGGAGACGTGAGTTTTGCCTTGTCAGAAAGGTAGAGGAAGGTTGTGGCATTGCATCCCCTAGAACCCTCTTCAGGCAGATGGGCTTTATTTCTGTAGTTCAGTGTAATTTCTTGGGGTGCCTTGGGTTCCTGAAGATTCTGCAGTAAAGGTTCTACTTGGGGAGCTGGAAGCTGTCACTGTGTTCACTGCAAGAAGCCTGGCCCCGGGGGAGGCAGGGAGTCGTTTCGGTGAAGCTGCTCACTGCTGCCGCCAGCAGAAAAATTACCCCCAGCCCTGTAGACAATCATCACCACCAGGGCCTCTGGCAGCTTCTGCTGGGCCTGCAGCTCCAACTGCTGACTCTATTCCTGTTACTATCGTATGAAATTCTGGAGTTGAGCAAGGAGAGGGCAGACTGGAAAACGTAATTTTCCAGTTCATGCTGGGCTTTCTTTGCCATCGTGTAGAGCAGCGCTTCTCAACCTGTGGGTCGCGAACCACAGGGGTCCATCGACCCCATCACAGGGGTCGCCTAAGACCATCAGAAAACACAGATATTTACATTACGATTCACAACAGTAGCAAAATTACTGTTAGGAAGTAGCAACGAAAATAATGTTATGGTTGTGGGTCACCACAACATGGGGAACTGTATTAAAGGGTCGCGGCGTTAGGAAGGTTGAGAACTATTGGTGTAGAGGCTTCTTTGCTTCTGTGAGAATATGGAAGTTACCTGAATGGAAGTCCTGTTCAGAATGTTGACACTAGCACATTCCAGCCAGTGGTTGGAATTTGTAGTAAAGGCTGTGGTGGGCACAGGAAGGAAGGGGCAGCCGGCAGAAACCAGGACACACCCTCAGCAGCTTCAGGGGCTGCAGTGCATGAAGGAGCCATGGGGATAGTTATAAGGCATTTATAGTGAGGCCTGGTTCTTCTTCTTTCATCTCCTCCCTGGCTCCTCTGTTCCTCATGGTCCTGAGCACCTGCTGGGAAGCTGCTGCAAAGAGAGCACTCTTGTCAGGGCCCTGGGCTGCTTGCCTGCATCTTTTGCATGAGATGCTGAGTTAGACGCTCCCCGGCCAACTCCTTCCTTGAGGGGTAGATGATAGCACACAAAAGGCCTGCTGGTATATTCACTCGGGGCCTCCATCAGCACACACACGTATGGAGTGACAACTATGTGTGCGGCGTTGGGCAGAGGCTCTGAGAAAATGAAGAAGTTGGCGGAAGATAATGAGTGTCCTAGTCCTTAGGGATGTTACACTCCCCACCTAGGACCCACATATATGTGATAGAAAGGCAAAGGTGCTTCGTCATAAATAATACAAATCATTTGTAATCTTATTCTTTGACTTTAATTCTACAGATGTTAAATAATGTTATTCTTTGACCTTTAATTCTGCAAGAGGTGTTCAGCCAGCCAGACAATGACTGCCCGATTTATAGTGTTCATGGCAAGTCACCAGTTGGCATCTAACCCAAAACTTCAGAAAAGAAGCCCTTTAATCTTGGATAATTACAAAGTTCACTAGACTTAAATCTTCCTGCCCTGTGGGAATTATTTGGAACATAAGTTATAGGAAAAGAAGAAAAAATTAGGTGGTTGGGAAGGATTCATTATTTCTCTAATTTTTGACTTGTTCCTTATGGGTGTGTTAAATATATATGCACATACATATTTAGATATATTTTTATTGATTTCAGAGAGGAAGGGAGATGGAGAGAGAGATAGAAACATCAACGATGAGGAAAGAATCATTGATTGGCTGCCTCCTGCACTCCTTTATAGGGGATTAATAGGGAAATCGAACAGGTAACCTCTTGGTTCATGGGTCAACACTCAACCACTGAGTCACACTGGCCAGGCTGTTTTTGACTGTATATTGTAACACTTCTCTCTCTCTCTACTTTCCATGCAGGAAAGTGTAGGGAAAGAAAGAATAAGTGTAGTAATTAGGATAAAATGCTTTCTGTATTTAACAGGACTGATTTGGGAAGCTCAGTTAGAGCCACCTCTGTACTTTCAGTCCTGACCCTGTGGCCCGTCCATCAGTACTAATATAGAAATGATTGTAGAGTCCATTGGAATTTCTTGGGTATCTTCATTGGGAACACCTTTATTCACTGGTTCAGCCATCAGCAGTCTCGCTTGGCTATGGTTAGTAATTCTAGAACATTAAACACTTTGGTGCAGCGTTTCTTTGGCCCCTGGCCCTGCACTAAGCAGGTTTGATTTGACAGTCATTTTCTCATGGCCACGATTTTGAAATGTTTCTTTCTTTGCCTTCACCTTAGGTCCGTAGAAGATGAGGAGAGACCTTTTGCTCTGGGAATGCAATTTGTTTTATTGCGGACGCTCGGTATGTTCTGTTCTTTAATTTCCAAGTGTGCCTCTTAGTTAGTTCCTCTTTGAAGGTGGCAAATTCTCCCTGGCCTTTAAAATGGCAGGCCGAGTCATTTGTTGCCGTTATAGTAGCGAGTAATCTCCAGGTTAGTGGTAAGGGCACACGTTCCTGGATTTCTGATTTGAACTAAAAGCTGACCAGTTCTGTCATTTGATGAAATAAGACCAAAGCAACTTGAGGTCAATTCCTTTTTCACTGTAAACATAAACTTGGGCTAAATTCCCCAGAGAATTTTGTATTGTAAAAAATATTGAACCAAGCGGTCACGATGGGCCTTGGGTCCTGATGTTCTTGTCCGTTTGTGGCTTTTTAGCATGAGAGTGATGAAGAGTGGTGCTCTTTTAGTTTGTGAAAATTCCCATTTCTTCATCCCAGTAATTTTATTGGATTGGGCAAAGAGTGTACCTATCAAGTTTTCTGAGGAAAGGAAAGAAAAAAGAAAAGATGCCTGAATGGACATACAGGAACTGCCCTGGCCTGATTACCAAGAGGGGCGCCTTAGTGCCGTGTTGATGTGGAAAGTCGCCGAGCTCACTTGGGCATGAAGAATATTGTTCTGATTTTTCCAAACACTGCGTCGCCCTGTGATGTCTTGGGACAGTGCATGGGAAATAGCGTGTGAAGTAGTTCACCCCCCTGATCAATTTCAATGTATTTTTAATTGATTTCCTCATCACCAGGCATATTTTCCTTCTTAAGTGGGAGTCTGGTTTTCTACAGCTATTATTTCCCCCAGTAATCAGTATCATTGTCCACAGAAACACAAACATTTTTTTTGATTCAAATTTGTTATTTCAGTTTTGAAAGGTGAAACGTTTTAAAATGGTATCATCTGAAATTTTATCCTATCAGGAATTTTCTGTCTGTCCCATGCTGTGGTTGATGGCCCAAGAGTGAGCACTTTCCAGTGAACCTTCAAGGCCTTTTTCTGGTTGTATTCAATGAGTGGCTTGTTTTTTGGTATCAATAAGATGTTAAGGTACCATTTTTTCAAAGCATGTTGGTTAAAGGAAATTCTGCCATACTTTGATATAATTAAGAAGTATGCCTTATGCTTCTCTTTGAAAACTGAAAAGTTATTTTCAAAGAAAAAAGTTTGTTTAGCAAAGGGGTAGTTGAGTAGGAAAAGAAAAAGAAAATAGTTCCTCCCTTTTTGCTGGCCTGTCGCTGAAGCCCTGAAGGTGGGGTGATTGGACCTGGATGTGGAGGTCAAGGTAAGTTAACAGATGGACCGTGTAATAGCAGGAGGGAGAACATATCACTTATTAAATTCAACCTTAGCTTAAGTTCTATTGATTATATATATAAAAAAGTACTGCTTGGCCAACAAGCCAATTTTCATTTCCCCACATTCCAAAGCAAAATGAAAATATTAAGTATTTAAAAATGTTACATTTTAATTATAGCAAATATACCCCTTTTTAAATGAACACATATTTAAAAATGTATCACCCAGAGCCCCCTGGGCTATTAGCCCATCTGTCCTCTCTCCTTTTCTCCCTCCTCTCTTTCCTTTCCCCCTTGCTCCTACCCTCCCATTGCTTCCTTCTATCAGCACTTACTGAGGATCCATGGGATGCAAAGAATAAAAGGCACAGCCCCCACTATCAGGGAGCTTATGGGTAATAGATGTGCAAACAGTTTAAATACTATGTATAGAGCTGAAAAATGGAGGTATATACAAAAGGCAGTGGGATGTAGTGGCATCTGAGTGGGTCAGGAATTTAAAGGAGGGGTGGACTTCGAAAGGTGAACAAGTCGGGGATGCGGACACATTCCCGCAAGGGGAGTGACGTGTGATGAAGGCAGTCTACTTGGGTAGACTTTCTTTCTTATGGGATTAAAGAATGGCCCCAGAATGACGTTATTACTACTCATCACAAATGTTTCCTGAGCTTCAGAGATGAATTTTATGTCTTTGTTCTTTCTATGCCCCAAGTGCTTTTATAAAGTTGCCATTTAATATGATTTCTCACTTATGGGAGACAGTGTTTACCTCATCCAATACTAGAACCCAAGAACTCACTGTACTGAATTTTAGTGGCTCATAAAGGCTTCCAGTATAGTCTTTTGAACAGTTAATGACAAAATAGGATTTTTAAGTTTAAAAGGATTCCCAAATTGCATTTTCAGCAATAGACATTTTTATGACCCTAAAAATCAATAGCACATTCTGACTGAATTGCAAACTAGGAGATATGAAGTACCAACAATTTAGTAAACATTTTTATAGTAAATTCTATCTAATAAAAGTAATATGCAAATTGACCATATATTTGCTACACCCACAAGCCATGCCCACCAGCCAATCAGGAGCAAGTATACAAATTAACCCAACCAAGATGGCTGTAGCCATGGAGCTGCAGCAAACAAGAGACTAGGGTTTCCCCGACAATGGAGGAAGCCAAGCCTACCTGCCGCCCTGGCTGACCCAGGCCTACACTCAAGGCTACAAAGTTTCAATTGTAGAAGATAAATAAACCCCAGATACCAGGGCCTCTGCTTGGGTGGCCAGGGGCCATGGCCGGCCTGCAAACCACCACAGGACCCTCCCCCAGGCCACCCCATGTTCCAAGGGAACCCCCACCCTGATCCCGGACACCCTTCAGGGCAAACCAGCTGACCCCCACCTGTGTGCCAGGCCTCTATCCAATCTAATAAAAGAGTAATGTGCAAATTGACCATCACTCCAGCACACAAGATTACTGCTCCCATGTGGTCAAAGATGGCTGCTCCCATGTGGACACAGATGGCCGCCACAAGATGGCCAGCAGGGGAGGGCAGTTAGGGGGGACTCAGGCCTGCAGGGGAGAGCAGTTAGGGGTGATCAGGCCTTCAGGCGAGGGCAGTTAGGGATGACTAGGCCTGCAGGGGAGGGCAATTAGACTGGCAGGGGAGCAGTTAGGCATCAATTAGGCTGCCAGGGGAATGGTTAGGGGGTAATCAGGCTGGTAGGCAGAAGCGGTTAGGGGCAATAAGGAAGGCAGGCAGGTGAGCATTTGGGAGCCAGAAGTCCTGGACTGTAAGAGAGATGTCCAACTGACAGTTTAGGCCCAATCCAGGTAGAATCAGGTCTAAATGGGCAGTCGGATATCCCTTAAAGGTCCCAGATTGGAGAGGGTGCAAGCTGGGCTGAGGGACACCCTCCCCCACATGCAGAATTTTGTGCACCAGGCCTCTTGTATATTATAAGACGTGACATATATTTAACAAAATCAAGTAACACAAGAAAACCACTCCCCTCTCTTGGATTCCAAGCACAGAGAGCACTTTGCTAACTTACAGATCTGTTTTATCAGATGTGCTAAACATGTTTCTTCTCTCTCCTTTCCCTCCGCCCCTCTAGCATACATTCCCACTCCGATTTATTTTGGAGCAGTTATTGACACCACCTGCATGCTCTGGCAGCAGGAATGCGGAGTGCAAGGCTCTTGCTGGGAGTATAACGTGACATCATTTCGTTTTGTCTATTTTGGCTTGGCAGCCGGCCTCAAGTTTGTTGGCTTTATTTTTATTTTTCTGGCCTGGTACTCGATCAAATACAAGGAGGACGCGCTGCAGAGGCAGAGATGGCGAGAGTTCCCTCTGGGCACTGTGAGTGAGCTGGTGGGCCACCCCGACGGTTCGGACAAGTATGCCCGGACTCGATCCTGCCCGGCTTTCAGCACGCAGGGAGAATTCCACCAAGAGACCCGTCTGCGAAAAGGCATCCAGTGCACAGCACAGACCCACCCAGGGCCCTTCCCAGAAGCAATAAGTTCCTCCCCAGAGCTTGGGCTGGAGGCGGGCCCGGCTGCTGTGTAGCCTCCCTCCTGATGCTTGAAAATGGAAGACTTTAGTTTTTTGTTGGTTGAGTTGAATATTGGTGACTTGAGAAACACCCGTGCCTTCTTTTCTTTCTTTCCCTTTTTAAGCTCTAAAGACACAATCCTCAAACGAACAAAACTCAGTATACACAGCCACTGTTGATTGAGGGCTGGATACCTCAACAAGACTGAGTCCCCTTCCCCACCTTCGCTCCAAGGAGGAGGAGCTTCGATAGACTTGGTACCATTTCCGCTATGTTAATTTCACGCTCATGCACCAATAGGGTATAAGGCCAAGGCACATGGTTAACCAAATCACGGAAGTGTAAAGGCGGTGCATCTCATTAACATACACTCCACACAAAGGTGAGCTTGACCATGGCCTTGCCTTCACAAATCAACGGTTTTTTTAGATCTGAAAACCTACTGTGAGTTCTGCTACAAAGCACAAATGAATTTGCCTCAACTATGCAATTTGATCGGGAAAATGTAAGTGCAGCATGCTACTTTTGCTTTCAGAGACTAAAGCAGATATGTTTTTAAAAAGAGGAAGCTCAATTTAAAGTACTGTTCATAGCATTTTAAACCATAGCAGACCTAAATATCAGATAGGATTTTTCAAATGCTTCAAAGGAAACATGCATTGGGTGATAAAAGGAAAAGCTACTTCGTTTCATGAAACATATTCCCTTGCAGTCTGTGTGCCCCCATCATAAGGTAGTTAAGAAGGCTGCAAAATCATCTGATAATCTGAATATAAACTCCAGTATTCCTTCATCAGGGGCTTTAAAACTAGTGTGCTAACCAATATGGCTAGAAACCGTAATTTGAGATACATAATAAGGAAAAAAGCTCATGGCTTTCTCATCCAAAAGGAAAAAAAAAATTGCTGCAGAAATTCTTTTACCTCTTAAGGATCCACATAAGGATAGTTAGAAATTGTAAACTTGATGCTCAAAATAGTTGGAAAAGGAATTTCAGAGACTAAGATTGAGTCCCACCCAATCATTTTAGTTATCGGCCTGGAAACAGTAGCAAATCTGTATTCTTCTCTTTCTATGTGCAGAAGATTGCTATGGTTGCTACTGAGATAGTCATTAAACCAGGAAAGCTATACCTGCCCGTATGGAAATCACCTTGAATACAGGAGGAGGGAGGTCTGGGAGCCGGACCTAGAATATGATCCTAAGTAATGATTGAAAAATACAAAATAAACTGGTCTATCCTACCGAACTCAGCTTTATCAGGGTTAGAATCGTTTTACACCAACCTTTGACTCCTCCCAGAAGTGATCTCAGAGAGGACGTATGTGTTCCTTTTGGGTTCATCATCCATGATCCTTTCCAGTGCCTCCCAGCACACCACTTTGACTTAGGTGCCATCCAGATTGCTTCCTCCATGGTTCTTCAGGCAGATGCCACCTGACAGCACTATGGCCTGATGGTAAGTGAACTCAGGGGACCTGATGGCTCAGAGAAAGAATCCTGACAACTCAGATGTAGGCGGGACTGTGAGGCCCAAATACCAACACCACTGTTTCTGCCAAGGAGCCTGTGCTTATGTAGGGCTAATCTGGGAAGTGGTTTCCTTGGCTGGTTTCCACTCCTCCTCAGAAGGAATGTGATTGACAGAACTGTCCCATGATTCAGACTTCTTGCCCTCCATCGTTGGCTGCCCCAGGGGGTGGTCTGAATATGCCTGGGCTCAGGGATGTTTTCCTTTCTGCCCTACTGGCAGCAGTCAAATGGTTCTTTTGGTTGTGGAGAGGGTTATCACTATCGGACTGAAGAATGTTGCCCAAGGGGCGGGACTGTGCCCTGGGTGACAAGGACTTCCCATTGAGCAGTCTTGTTTGACTGAGTTTAGAACCATTATTGCCTGTAGATACACTGGTGTCTGTCAAACTTGAGTCAACCTGGTGCATATTGAAGGTCTTTGGAAAACATTGCTGATTAACCCAGTGTCTGCTCTAGGGTCTCAGAGTTCCCCCTTTCCTGCTATGGAAAGTCTTTCAGCCTTTGGAAGAGGAAGTGTCCCTGTGTGTTGGAGTTAAAGATAGGTTGGGGAAAGAGAGGTAGTGTTTCCTTAATTTCCCTCTGTTTATTCCAAAATTGCATTGAGAAAATATTTCTGGGTTATACTTTTTTTTTTTTTGTAGTTAAGAGGATATGCTTCACCACTGTTAACAGTTTCTCTCTTCTTGGTGGGGCATTTTGAAAAGGAGCTGCTCTCAGAACTCCAGGGTAGGGAATGATGGAGTCATCAAGTATAATCAGAGAGCTGCTCCTCCGTTCTCGACCTTGAACTGTCGTCCAGTTCAGCAATCAATGACTGGGTGCAAGTTCTTTCTCTCGGGTACCATTTGACCCATTGCCATTTGCCACTCTGTGAAGTCCTTTGGGTTTGATTGGGCCAGAATTCAAAGAAATGAGCATGAATCATACACCACAATATTAATATTGTGCTGCCTTAAGTGTCTGATGCTTAGAAGTAGCAGGTGTATCATGAATGTGTTGTTAGTGTGTGTTGCATAAGTAGTAAAAATCATGGGGGACTGAAGTCTTGGAATATGTGTCAAGTAAAAGTTGTCTCCAAAATGGTTCATGCTCTGGTAGGATCACTGAAATATTATGTAGTCTACTAAAGTGATTATTTTATAGACACCATTTAGTTGTATATATGAGGTTCTTATATGATTGTTAATAAATTGGTTGTTACTTTATAGTCCTATTATAAGTTAATTGCCACCCTCCATGAGCTTAAACTTATAATAACTTGCTTTGGAAAAAGGTCATCTTATTCCTTCATAAACTCTATAGATTAATCTATTATTTGGCTTTAATATGCAAATATAATATCCTTGGCTCTTGCCTATTAATTTACAAGCCCCAGAGGGTGGGTGGGTATTGGAGCACATTCTTTGGTTATTTTTATTACTATGAAATCCTGATCCTTTATAGGTGGCTTTAATTCTTGAAAAACAGTCAAAAGTCATTCAGCATCAAGATGGGGGAAAAAAGGAGGAGCAGAGAAAACACAAATTAGCATTTGTTGAGTGTTGGTGTATTTGCAAAGATTTAATATACATCATTCATGTAATCCTCTTAATAACTTTGAAAGATAGCTATGTTCTGTTATTGTTGCTGCTGTTATTAAAACAGATCATCAAAACTGAGGCTCTGAGAGGTAAAGCGACCCGCTGAGGACTATCGAGTGGGAATTTTTGGAAATGATCCCATGTGCCCAGGAGCTGTGGGAGCGCCCCAGTCCAGGGTGGTAGCCAATTCCCTTGTGGTTTTGTGTGTCAGGGTTCAGATGCAGGCTTCTCTCATGGTGGCTCACTTCTGACACTACATAATACGTATCAGAGTTTTGGTTAACAGAGATAAGTTGTGACTAGACGATAGTGAGGTAAATCATTATGGTTTTTTGACATGTTACTGTTTCTGAAGAGTAGGGAAGTTGTTATTTCTTTGCATAAAATAGAAAAAGATCTGTAGGAAACATTAAAATTTAATGTTTATATCTGCAAGTAAATTTACATTTAGTTAGCTAAGTGTTATACTCAATTTTTTGTGTCCTAACATACCTCAAGTATTTATTTCTAGTGTGTATTTAATATAGAACAAACCAATATTGGTGGTAATGTTGTGTCTCAGTAGAGTTTCTGAAATGAAACACGAGGAAAAGGAGGTTTAGGCTGACTGAATCTGAGCTTTGTGGATTTCAGGGGTATGATTTCTTACCCCCTCTTTTAGGATGTCAACATTTCCATTAGTTTTTTTTGGTTTTGTTTTGTTTTTTGGTGAAAATTAGTTTAAGTTTCCTAATAAAAGGTTTAAATGAACATATACAAAGTGTTACACGTTAAGTGAATGTATACAAAACATTACATGTAATATACCAAACCATCGTCCGGTTGTGACTGCCGGAAGTGCAGTGGCAAACAGGAGCAGGCGCTGGGAGATGCAGCCCCAGAGAAGTGAGGTGCATTTTGAAAAGGATCTGCTCTCAGAACTCCAGGATAGAGAATGATGGAGAACCCTTTGTTCTCACCACTCACCAAGAAACTTCCTCAGTCAGCAGTTCAGCTTGCCCTCCTTGGTGGGCGTGGAGCGTACCATTGATTTTGGGTGCTGGCTATGTGTCAGCCATAGGGGCACCAGAGAGAAGCTTCATAGTTTGAATGGACCTAAAGCATTTGTAGAAATCCTCGCGTGTACCCAGGAGGTGTGGGAGAGCCCAAGCCTAGGCTGGTAGCCAGTTCTACTTGGTGATTTTTGTGTTTGCATAGAACATCCTCAGTGGCACAGAAACATGAATATAACTATCGATACACTGGTGCACACTGAGTCTTCTAAGTAGCAGGTAGACATCACAATATGGTATAATCCCAGAATTGCCTTCTCTACAGGTTTGCCGATTCTCTGTTATGTAGACCAGTTGTTGGCCTTTACCACGTGTTCGTGTTTTCTGTCATGCAGTGCCAGGGCTGACCGTGAAATCAGCAGCCTTGAGTACTTTATATATTTTCTGTCTTCTCTTCTTTCCCCATCTCCCAGGATGCTGCTAGCCGAGTCCATCCCAGACTTCTTACTACAATGGAATCCGATCTGTGTATGTTATTTTAGGCACTTCATTTTTACTCAGCCCTAAGAAGGGTCAAATATGAGGAAGACCCTGGGTGTTCACTTTTGCAACATTAAAAAGAATGCCTTGGTGCTAGAAGTACTTGATGAAGCATGCCCCTCATGAAAACATGCCACTGAATCCACAGTGTTCCATTGATAAGGGACTGCATGCGCTTTGCTTTTGAAACTCTGAACTTCACAGAAGCAAACATTCATTACTCTCATCACTTCAGTTAATCCATGAATTTGACATTGCAAAAATGAAGGGTGTGAGGGGGGATCTTCTTTCTATAAAAACTCAGTCCTTTTGATAATTATTTTAGCAAGAATAATCAGATGCTAAAAATAATTTCTGAGAGGAGAAAAATATTTCAGATAATCTTTTCTTATTCTCTAAAAACACACACCCATGTAAGGTGTTTTTAATACTAGGGTTTGGAAGGTGGTGTGTTTTATTCTGGTATTCTACTATTACATGTGAAAGTTGAAGGAGAAAATATTAACAACTAAAAACAATGTAATTGAAGGGACATGTTGAACCAAAGGGGTGAACAAAAGAAGTTTAAAGTTTGTATCTAGAAAAGAAAATAAGAATAATTGGTAAGATTTTATAGCGAGCATTTCTCTTAAAATACATACCTCCACCCCAACCCCAAATGTCAGATGGAAGCATGAAACAGGCAGGTCGGCCTCTAATTCTTTAGTTAAAGGAGATGTGATACTGTGTCAAACCAGCTGGCGTCAGGATCCTAATGGAGTGCGTGTTCAGCGTGTGTGTGTGTTGTGTGTAGAGCTGTGTATGCCTGTGATGAAAGGCTGTTTTGAGTTGTTGCATAAAGATGTTTGATTTTGTGATTTTAAAAACGAATATTTATTTGGTGACCTCTTAAGGTAATTTAAAATATATATAATTTCCTTGTTTTTAATGAAATCTATTGTCAATGTACTAATCAGCCTCAGTTTACAACATCTGAATACTTGATCACTGAAAATTAAGAAAAAAAGTAAAAAAAAAAAAAAGAATAAAGTGTGTTGGATTGAAAGTAGTTTGCCTCTTCTGATTTTTGTTGTTTGAAGAGACGAAGCAATGAAGCTGGTGTGATCTCTCCACACAATGAAAACCTAGGAGTTTGACTGGATTACATAGCCCACCACTGCTCTGAAAAATAGTGGTAATGCACTCCTTATTTAACTGATAATTCTGTCTTAAAGTCAAGCGTCCTATATGCCAACTATTAGGACCATAGTTTTAAGAGCCTGCAGGAGCACATTTTTCATTGAGTCACCAGAGAATAATTTCAAGTAGTCCACCACTTAAATTCAGACTTTGGCCCTGTAGAACTATGTGCCTTGAATAAGGTTTATGCTAGTCAAGATAGGCTGAATTATGTTTATAAACACACTAACCACCAAATCTCAGTGGCTCCATAGCACAAAAGTTTGCTTATTTCCATGATATGGTTCTATGGGTCTGTTCCATGTAGTTCTTCAAGGGCCCAGTCTGACAGAGGTCTTACCATCTTTTTTGTTTGTTTGTTTTTCCTCATTGATTTCTATAGAGTGGGAGAGAGAGGGAAAGACAGAGAAACATCAATGTGAGAGAACATTGGTTGCCTCCTGCATGCTTCCTGACCAGGGCCTGGGCCAGGGAGGAGCCTGCAACTGAGGTACATGCCCTTGCTTGGAATTGAACCTGGGACCCTTTGGTCCGTAGGGTGAGCCAAACCAGCTCAGGTGAGGTTCTACCTTGAAGCTGCATTATCTGGAACCTTCAGGGTTGGTTGTCTTTGCTGAACAAGGAAAGGAAGAGCCCAGAGAAAGGCAAAGACCTTTTCTCTTTCTCAGCCCAGAAGTGCCCCTTGTCACACTGTGTTGGCTGAACCAATTGCAAATCCCTGCCTAACTTCTGAGATCCTGGATGTGTACAGGAGCAAATGGTGAGCATTTGGTAGGTATTTGTTTTTTCTTTTTGCTACACAGTTGACCATGGCAAATTAAGAAGAATTCCCAAAGAAGTCCAGGTTGTTCTTCTAAAAATTGGTAAACAAAAGGGAAGCTCCAAGTCTCAAGCATAAAATGAATGATTTCTGAAGGAGTGACTAAACTTTGCCAACAAAGCAGTTAAAACCCCCTTCCCCCCACCTCCATGGATGGAGTTCATTGTTGCTAAAGCCATCACGAACTAATCTGAAATTGGAGGAGGAACGAGAGCTCAGACTCCACCCTTAGGGAAAAGCACTGAATTTCCAGGTCTCTTCCCACAGAAGGCCGAGTTTTCCAAGGACATTGGTATCCGAGACTTTTGGGTGAGAGGCGGAAGGAGGTGAAGGAACATGGCAGTAGCAGCATGACCCATGGACCGAAGCACAGAGTGGTTATATTTTATAGTTAGGAGGCCGCCTTAAGCACTGGGTAGGTGGAGAGAGGCTAATTGATTTCCCTTTCATACTTCGTCACCCCTTGTACAGCGAAACTAAAGACTCACAGTGACTCAAGATACATGCTATTGGGGGAGTGCATCTGTTGACTTCTGGATAAATGCTTATTTCTCACTTTGTGCATTCATCAAGGGAGCCATATATGCAATGAGCAAATAGTATCCCCTGCCCCAATCTACCAGCCTCTCCATAATTTTGTGTGCAGTTTAGGCAAAAGGTTTCTCTTTAATTTCTTTAATATCTCACACTTTCATGGAGAGAGAGAACCAATCTGTAAATTGTGTTTTTTGAAATAAGTACATGGAGAAAAGTTTGTTTTTAAGAAATGAGGGAGGAAAGGTTATGAGACTTGGTCTGACCTCAGCGTTTTAAGAGCTATTAAAAAGCACCAAGTTTCTCTCTCGTTTTTAAAACTGTCAGCTGGGCAGACAGGGCCTGTGGGAGCCAAAAAAATATTTTTAATTGCACAAAGTCATTGGAAAGCAAGGCAATCAATATTCGGTGCTCACTTTTGAATTTAAATGTCAAAGTTTGATATAGTTCCAACTCATAATATCCATATAAATCAGTAGAATGCTAAGACCGTTCATTGGCCTGCTGGCTTGGCTAGGATCCTAGGCACTGAAGAAAGAGCAAGCCTGCCGTGGATCATGCTGTTCTAGATGTGTTCTTGTCAAAGTGGTAGCGAAGCTACTTTAGAAATCAATTCAGTGGCAGGTCTGCCAGGAGCCAGGTCCTGGCTCCCAGCCAAAATGTCTTTAGTTGCACTACAGCGCCATCTACTGGTCAGTATGGAAAATACATGCCTTGCTAATCTCTGGGCTCTTCTGGGTCCTGGGCTTGAGGTGCGTGGGGCTCTTAATTAACCATATATATTAATTTAAGGTGGCAAAGTGGATGACATCTCTCTCCTATTTGTATTTGGATTGGTTCCATTCTGGTTCTGGGTCATGTGATCTGTTGGTTGCTGGGAGGTAATGTGGGAGAAGAGGATTGGGGTAGAGGATGCAGGTTCTGCTTCAGAGTCCTGGGAGGCTGACCCGTGTGGGGGCTGGAAATTCAGAACAGAAGGTAGATACCTTTGCTCACCACTCCCATTCGCCAGCAGAAAGATGAGGTAGTGCTCAGCATGAAAGACTTCAACTCTGTAGCTCCCTTTGTACCTACCCTTCTACAGTGCTTCCCTAACATCTGGGGTCAGAGATGTCCCAGCAGGAAAAAAATCTGATTTTTGAAAGTTATTCAATCTACTTTATACAACATTGGACTCATTGTGAGGCCAAGATATTATGCTGGCCAACTTTTCAACATCAACACATCGAGGTGAGTTGACCAATACTAACCAATGGTCACATTAGGTAAGTTCCTTTTATTATGATGATGATGCTTAAATCTTTACTGTTGAGAGTATTACAGATGTTCCCCTTTTCTTCTCCCATCCCCCCCCCCCACTTCCTGCCCCACACCAGGCCTTCACCACCCTATTGTCTGTGTCCATAGGTAACACATACATGCATGTAAAATCTTTGGTTAATCCCTTCCCACTCTCCCCGCCTTCCCTCTGATATTTGTCAGTCTGTTCTATGTTTCCATGTATCTGATTGTTTTATTCATCAGTTTATTTTGTTTATTAGATTTCTTGTTAATTTATTTTTATTTTTATTTATTTATTTTTTAATATATTTTATTGATTTTTTACAGAGAGGAAGGGAGAGCGATAGAGAGTTAGAAACATCGATAAGAGAGAGACATTGATCAGCTGCCTCCTACACAACCCCTACTGGGGATGTGCCCACAACCAAGGTACATGCCCTTGACCGGAATCAAACCTGGGACCTTTCAGTCAGCAGGCTGACGCTCTATTCACTGAGCCAAATCGGTTTTGGCTATTTTGACTTTTAGATTTAATTATTGATAGACATATATTTATTGCCATTTTATTGTTCATATTTTGTATTTTTTTTCTTCTCTTATTCTAGAATACCCTTCATTTTATGTACTGGTTTGGTGGTGATGAACTCCGTTAGCTTTTTCTTGTGTAGTTTGCTTGCTTTGATTTCATTTAGGTCTTTTTCTGGAGATTTCTGTTCTTTCACTTGTGACATGTTTGTCTCCACATTTTGGCTGCTTCCCCGTGTTTGTTTCTATGTATTAGGTAGAGCGGCTATGTCTCCTGGTAATTGGTAGAGTGGTCTTGTGTAGTAGGTGCCCTGAGGGGCCCAGTGGCTCAGCCTCCCCAGTCACCTGAGCAGGGCACTCTCGGTGTACCTCTGTGTGGGCTGTGTGCACAGTTTTGTAGTTGAGCCTTGATTGCTGTTGGCATCACTGGGAGGAATTGACCTCCAGGCCATTTGGCTGTGAGGACCAGCTGCGAAGAGCAGCTGTGCAGGAGACACTCCTATGGAGCAGGACTTGTTTCAATGGGGCTTTAGTGCTCACTGAATTTGCCCCTTCCCTTGAGTGTGTTGCTTGTGGGTGTGTAAAGTTGTAATCTGGTATGTTCTGAAGCTGTCCACCAGATGTACTGGCTCTGGGGCCTCCTGGGAAGTGTAAAGTCAACCACTGCCTGAGGCCACCCACAGGAGCTACAGAGATGTCTGCACATGGCTGCTACTTGTATTGGGTTTGGAGTGCCCAGCTGAGGAACAGCTGTGAAGGCAGGCTGGTACTAGTACTGGGTATGGGTCTTTTATTGATAGGTATGGGGTAGCTGATGCCAGCAACTGCTTTTTTGAAAGATTTTTAGCAAAGTCTGAAGCCTGAGCCAGGCCAGGCCAGGCCATTCATATAGCAAACAGCTTGAGTGGAGCTGCAGACTGAATGGGGTGGGGTCTCAGGGAATCCCTAGGGCAGAGCAAACAGTGTGAGCCAGGCTGATGGAGACTCAGATATGGCTACCATCAGCTCTGTGAAGGTGGAGGTCTCAGCATAGGAACAATGACCCCTGCAAATACCCCTGACGGGGAGAAAGCCGCTCCTGAGTTCTTGTCCTGATGCCAGGAAATCCAATTTCTCCTCAAATGTCCCTGGTTCCTTTCAAGCTGGCACCCCAGCACTGGAGCTCAGAGAGATTGAGTCTGAGTAAGTTCATGAGCCAGCCCTTTAAGAGGAATTAGGTAAATTTCTTGGTCTGAAATGGGAGAAGGAGCAAGGTTATGCATGTGGCCAGTTATCCTCACTCTGTTGGCCCAGACTTGATATAACATTGGTGTTTCTTTATCTGGGGGACAGTGTAAAATGGAGGGGATATTATATCCAGGGTTGGAGGAGAACAGGGAAATTTACATGGGAAGGAAAAGCAAAACTTCAAATAATATGGGAATTGAAGAAGGGGTGGGATTTCTACAGGCAAATGGGGATAAACCCCAGGAGGACAGATGGAAAGTGGAGAAAAATTCAGACCTGGGAAGGTGGTGCCAACCCAGGGAAGCTGATAGTGACAGGTGAGGTGGAGAGGGAGCAGATGGGTGGATGAAAGGCTAGAGCAAGCATGTCAAACTCACGACCCGTGGGCCCATGCCTTATTTGGTCCGTGTTAGCCCTTGAGTTTGACATGCTTGGGCTAGAGCTTCTCACAGAGGATGTTAAACAATTATTGAAGATTTCTGAGTCAAAGCTGAGATCTGAGCCACAGTGATGACAGGCTGACCTGACAGTGAGTGTGGGATGTGTTGGAGGTGGGAGAGGCTAGAGATGGGAAAACGGTCAAGGGGGCTATTGCAGCTCCCATAGCAGCTTCTGTAAGTTCATACCCAAATGGACCAGGATAGTGGACCACATCATGGTATTAATTACCCAAAATATTTTGCCAACAAAATTAAAATGAAATTTGAAAATATCAAGCAGAATTGGACTAATTTGGGAAATGGAATTTCTTATAATCTGAGACCATATCAGCTGTAAAGCAAGTCCTGAAAAACAAGCATTTAACTTCTTCAAAGGTATGTTTGGTGTGGAATGGGAGTGTTAAGTATTCATTCCTTCTTTCTTAAAACACCCTGTAGACATCGGTGGTTATAGGTGATTTCTTTATAGAAAGCTGGGAGAAGCCTCAGATACGCATTATCCAGTTTGGATAGGATACATTTCTGTCTTGCATGTCAGCACCAGATCTGCAGTGTTGGTGGTAGCTGGCTGAAGTCGAAGTGGGCACTGAAAGAAACTCCAAAGGCATGGATGCTCTGGCTTAGTGGCAAAGTGTCTATGCATTAGCAATGTCTTCCCTGGGCACATTTTGTGAAAAGAAAGCACATATGTTCTGCATTTTCTATTTTAAATTCAAATCTGATTTTCCAATTAAGGAAGCTGTTTTCAAGAAGTTATGTGACTTTTCTAAGCTCACACAGATAGTAAAAATTAGTTTACTCCTAATCTGGTGTGAGAGAGAATGTGCATGAGCATGTGTGTTGAGAAAGTAGAGAGGGGCTGGCCTTTACCTCTGCTAATCTCTTCCTCTTCTATGTCTATATGGAAAGGGCAGGTGGGACACTTCCTCAGACCTTCTGAATAAAAGCCTCTCCAAGATCTAATTGAGGCCAGTTGGCCGGCCAATTTTTAAGGGCCCTTTACACATAGTTGGCACTCCATAGTTATCGATTGAACTAAAATATAATTTTCTCCAGGAGAGCAACCTTTGGCCTAGTCACATTTTACAGGAATGGAACAAGAGGAGAGCACAAGGACGTGCCTTTGGACGATACCATTAACTGGGTCTCTTGATGAAACGGTGGGATTGTGGACTGGATTGTGTCTCCTCTAGATTCACATATTGAAATCCTAATCTCCAATGTGACTGTATCTAAGGTTAAATGAGGTCATAAAGGTGGGCCCTAACCCTAAACGACTGGTGCGAGAGAGGATGTGCACAAACAGAGAAAAGGCCATGCGAGGACACAGAAGAAGGTGGCCCATCTGCAAGCCAGGGAGAGAGGCCTCGGGAGAAACCAGCCCTGACGACAGGTCTGCCTCCAACCTCCAAAACGGTGAGAAGATACTTTTCTGTTGTTAAAGGCATCCAGTCTGTGGTGGTCTCTCATGGCAGCCCTAACAATACAGATGGCTTCCCCAGTTATCCGAAGACTGAACTGGCAGCTCTTGAAGTCCTTTACTTTAATACCAGAGATTTTTGATTTCTGGACATGAATTGTTAGTGGCTCTTCCTGAGGGGGAAAGGGCCTCAGGAAATCTGGAGCAGAAGAAGTGCATGGACTCTGTCCATCAGAAAACTTGAGGTTTTGGAGGGTAGTTAGGTCTCCACCACAATCCATGGTCCCCAAAGAACCCAAACTGCCTTTGGTTGTGGTTCGGGGGTGGTGGTGTCCTCCTTTGCTGTCCATCACATCCTCCTGACAGCAATGAAACAAATCTATGCTGTGATCCCCGATCTGAGAATGTTCTGTACACACGGACTTTTGGTCAATTTTACTGCTACAGCTACTATTGAATCATGTAAATTGAGATCAGGACTCAGTTTTACTATAAGGAAGGGGTGTACCTCAAGAACTTGGTCACGTTCATTTCTCTGAAACAGGTAAAGTTTAAACACCTTTTATTTCAAGAAATAATGCTTCTAGACTTTCCTGAAGCCAGAATTGTTCTATAAAAGTATTACAGAATATTACACAAGATTTAAAAAAAAAACATGGTATACTTCTTAATAACTTGAAGCCTTTTTACAAAGCATATCATTCATGACCATAAATATGTTTCCTCTGTCATTCAGCCAGTGGCACACACTTCTGATAAAGAGCTAGTGAATTTTAACATATGTACAGAGTCTACAATAAGGACTTAAAGTTATCGAAGATTCAGCTATACCATTGTAAGTTATCTTTAAAAGAGTTTACCTTAAACACTTAAGTCAAACACATAAGTAAATTATGTTTTCTTTATCTAAAAGGAAAGTCACCGTTAAGCTATTACTGGAAGTTGATTAGGATACTGATAACTTTCAATGAGGTAATCCTTTTGCTGGTATTTAAAAATTTAATATATAACAAGAATGTTTTCAAGAACACATTTTGAACTATGCCTTTAAAAATTCAGAACTTGGTGAAGATTTAATCATACAATACATGTGTTTAAATTATGAAACATTCATGAGTGTGTTTTATTGGAAAAATTCCTTATATAAATTCAAAATGAAATAAATTTTCTCAACCCTGAAGCTTATTAGCCAGGCAAAGAAAACAAAACAAAGATAGGGGAGAGAATCTTCAGTCCTTTCATCCTGTTAAGAAAATAAAAATTTAGCTCTCTTAAGTATATGATGTACACTTTGAGGCTAGGCAGAGAGATAGCAAGTGATCTTTGTTTTGCTTATTTATTTTTGCTGCTAATATCAGCCATGCCTTTCTGCTAATCAATTTTAGCAAGTCAAGGGAAACCACATGCAGTATTTTCTGGCAAAAGCGTATGTTAAACAATATGGGATCCACACTGTGTGTCATCCTGGGGGGTCTATTTTAATTTGTCACACTGAGAGCAAGCAGTGAGACTGTGACAAGCCTATTTAAAAAAGACTAGCCAAACAGACATGGCATTTAGTTCTCAAAGTGCAAAATCATTGACCTAAAAGTGATGGCATTGAAAAATTCCAGTGGTTAAAAATGAATCCAAACCACATGATGCAAGCAGTGGAAAAGTATGTTGAAAGTTTCACTGAGGACATCCAGTTTCAGAAATGCAGGAAGGCACAATTCTAGCCATCTTGGTTGGATAGCATTTGTATATTCATGTCTCTACAACTTTGCAAAGTTAATACTGTTTTAGTATCCACTAAATCAACAAAACTTCACAAATTACCTTTCTTTCTCACCTTGACACACAGTGAATTATAGCACTGCTTTCTTGTGCGTCTGCTCACATGCGCACTGGCGTCTACTGCAAGTAGGTACCTAGGGTAGCTTAGAACGTTGGTTGTCTTGATTGCCTTTTTAAGTTTACTGATAAAAAGTTAATACTGTGTTTAGGGTAAGGTAACAATTTTGTCTAATCAGTCTCCCTTCTGTGACTTTTCTCCACCTCGTTAGACATGCTCTCCATGCCGCTGGCGTTACTAGGCTGCTCTAAGGTGGACACTTTGATCGTCTGAGGAGTGGAATCTGGGTCAGAATGCATAGGAAGATACAGCTGATCTTCGGAAACATCTTCTCCTGGACCACCACCCTGGGGAAGGCCTTTCTGGTGTCTGCTGATGGGCTGCAGTCTGGGGTCAAGCTTGAGCACTAGCTCTGGCATGTCACCACCACTGACGTCTAGTTCAAGATGACTCATCTCTTCATGCTCCATCCATTGGTCAGTTTTATGATTTTTCCAGTGTTCAGAGTTCAAACGACTAACTTCTGGAATGTCATTATTCCATTCAAGTTTACTCTCCGGACTGAATGTTGGTCGGTTCAAATGCAGGGTTTGAAGGTCGGTTGGCAACATCAAATGAGAGGCTTCCTCAACCTTAGGGCTTGGGTCTTCATCTGACTCAGTAGAGGCCATCTCTACCGGCACAGAGGGCTCAGCAGACACAGCCAGGAACCCATCACTTCGAGCAGTTGTAGTCTTACTTGTTTTATTTTGCTCGTGGTGACTGTTCAGCAGTGCAAATACTCTATCTACATCCTCCAAGTAATTAGTCCAGTCAACCAGACTAAGTCTGTAGTTCTGTCTATACTCATAGATGCTTTCCTTTATGCTGTATAAATCCTCCAGACCTTGCCCGCTGATGTCTGCAGTGGGACTGGGAAGGTTAACCTTCCCATCCATCCCATAACTGGCCTCTGTGAAGAGAGATGAAGATCAGATCATTAGTGGAGAAAAGATTTCCTATAGAGCAAATCAATTTGAAGAACACTAAAAAGTATTTTACTCTAATAATTTATTATCAAGGAGTGGCCTTAGGTTACAAAATTGGGAAGAAGATCAAACAAGTGATAACTGCTATGACCAGGCAAAGTTAGAAGCTCATGTTTTACCCCTGGCTCTACTCAAGCCAACTCTGTAACCACAAAGTCATATAAGTCTCTGAGTTCTGGTGCCCTCATCTGTCAAACATGGGAGTGCTTGTGTGGTAAAACCTTTGCTTCTTCTGGGGTTGCTGGGTAAATTATGGATTTAGGCAGAGCTTAGGAAGATATTTTTATTTATTTATTTATATATCCTGGTACTTTGTTTAAAAACAAAATTCAATGCAACTAAACTCTCCAAATCAAATACTTAAATCTATTTCTTCGTGTGGTTTTTTTTGCCCTAAAAGTTGTATAAATCAATCTTTTAGTGGTTTTTACAGTATGCAGAGAATGCATCCACTTTCTCAGATCTTTCTACATCACTAAGATGACCACAGTCTTGCAGAAAACGCCATCTTTTCTCCAGTTATGCCCAAGAACTGTCCTAAAGAGGTGGCCTCGATTAATGCAGTAACTAGCAATACAGATCGGCAGGAAAAAGAAGCAAATCTAAACAAAACCCCAAATCTCAGTTTAACAAGAAGATAAAATTATATAACCTTCAAATCACCTGTAAGTAAAAAAAAAATGTTAATATCAAATCTCAGCAGAGCTGGATGACACATTTTGGGCACAAGCCCTAGAAAACAGTATGGACGAGCGCAGAAGGAGGTGAGGATGAAGCCAATAATTGATTTGAAACCATCGCTGGAAAGAATGCCAACCTGAAGTATAAAATATGGTATCGTCTTGGTACATCACAGAGGTGACCCCAAGAAAGAGACTTAAGTGTGCTTGCATTAAGGTGGCTATGTAAAAGGTATTGCTTTTGGGAGAAAAGGATACAGAGGAAGGGAGAATACACCCTTTGGAAGCCAGATCATAAAGGAAAAGGAAAGAAAAGAAGGAAAATATCAGATCCTGCAAGAAAAGTAGAAAAACAAAAAAAACAAAGGACATGTGTGTGATCTTTCCCACTCCCACCTGCAAATAATAACAACTAAAAAAAAAAACATGAAAAAGTATATGTGGCTACAATGCCGGAAAAAGATCCTCTTAAATTAGGAACTGTAAATACTTCAACCTTGAAATTAGTAAAAGCAGCCTACATTTAAACAAAATTATAACAAAATAATAAGGAATCCATCCTTTTATGAAAATGCCCCTGCCAAAATAAACTATAAAGTGAAAAAAGCTACAACACAATACTGCCAAGTAAATGCAACCAAGCATCTGAGGATGTGAAAGCCACCTTCAATCAGAAATTAGAGTATAAGCCAAGACTGCTATGTCCAGACAAGCACTCTGGCAAGTATCAGGCTCTAGAAAAAAATATTTTTTTTAAACTAAGCATGCACAGGATACTGTGCATGTCAGCTCTTCTGAATAGTCTTCTAGTGGATGTTTCATTCAACCAAAAAAAAAAAAATCATTGGGGAAACGCCTCAGCAAAAGGATTGGTGGTGAGCATTTAATATAAGGGGCAGGCAAAAGTAGGTAGAGTTGTTCGTATGGAAAATACTATAAATAATAGAAGAATAAAGTGCAGATGGGTGCAGCCTCTGAAAAATAAGATGGAATTTCCCCCCAAAATAAAAAAACAGAACTCCCATTTGACCCAGTGATCCCACTTCTAGAAATATATCCTAAGAAGTCAGAAACACCAATTAGAAAGGTTAAATGCACCCCTATGTTCATAACAGCACAATTTGGAAACAGCCTAAATGCCCATCAGCAGGTGAGTGAATTAAAAAACTGTGGTACATCTACACAATGGAATACTATGCTGAGGTAAAAAAGAAGGAGCTCCTACCATTTGCAACAGCATGGATGGACCTGGAGAACATTATGCTGAGCAAAATAAGCCAGTCAGAGAAAGAAATACCACATGATCTCACTCACGTGGAATCTAACGAACAACATAAACTGATGAACAAAAATAGATCTAGAGACAGAGAAACACCAAATCAACTGTCAAACCTCAGAGGAGAGGCAGGGCAAGATGGGAAGAGATCAATGAACTTGTATGCATATATGCATAACACGGACACAGATAATAGGTTGATGGGGAGCAGGGGCAGGCTAATGAGGGACAAAGGGGACATGTTGCCCTAACCGGTTTGGCTCAGTGGATAGTGTCAGCCTGCAGAGTGAAGGGTCACAGGTTCAATTCCAGTCAAGGGGATGTACCTTGGTTTCAGACATATCCCCAGTGGGGAGTGTGCAGGAGGCAGCTGATCTATGTTTCTAACTCTCTCCCTTCCTCTCTGTAAAAATTGATAAAAAATATATATATATTTTAATATATTTTTTATTGATTTCTTACAGAGAGGAAGGGAGAGAGACATTGATCAGCTGCCTTCTGCACGCCCCCTATTGGGGATGTGCTTGCAACCAAGGTACATGCCCTTGACTGGAATTGAACCCCGGACCTTTTAGTCCGCAGGCAAACGCTCTATCCACTGAGCCAAATCAGTTTTGGCAATAAAACAAGGGAAGAGACAGACAAGATAGATGCAACTTCCATTAAAAAAGAAAAAGGGGACATTTTAAATCTTTATTGTTGAAAGTATTACATAAAACCAAAACTCTTCTTTGAGTACTTACAACTGTAAAGCTACTTTGGTCCCATCCTGTATTTATCAGGTCTGGGAGCAAAGCAAAGGTAGGAGTGAGGTAAAATGACAAAGTGCAACTAGAAATGAGAAGAAAAATAGAAAAGTGGAAAGAGACTGAGCTAATTCAGAGTATAGTCTAAATAACAGTTGGGAGTCAAAGAACACTGTTAAAAAATGACCAAAGATAGAAAACATGGATGCTAGTCAGCAAGTTTAGGGTCTAGCTTCTTAATTCATTTCAAGTTTTGGGATTATAAAATAAAAGATTTATATTAAGTCTGGCTGGTGTGACTTAGTGGTTTATAGTCGACCAATGAACCAAGAGGTCCCTGGTTCAATTCCTAGTCAGGTTGCTGGCTTGATCCCCAGTAGAGGGCATGCAGGAGGTAGCTAATATATGTCTCTCATCCATGTGTCTATTTCTCTATCTTTTTCCCTTCTTCTCTGTCTGAAATTAATAACAATAATAAAAGGTTTATATATATATATAAAAATGAACCAAAGAGATAATAAAAGATTAAATATGAAATAGGGACTAGGGACAATGAATAGGTATAAGTTCAAAGGCAAACAACAGGACCAAAAGACTTAACTCTATTAAGTCACTAAGAGGGGAAAAAGAGCAACCAGTTTTATAAAGAAGAAACTATCTATAGAAGACAGTAATAGCAGATACTCAATCCAAGACAGGTAAAGTGAATTAAAAATAAATAAGAAAATACAAATAATCAGAGGTTTTAATGAAGGAAAGCCTTATTTACAATAGCAAAGAAGGTAAAGTGTTTATGAATAAACTTAACAAGAACCGTGCAACACAGGGAAGAAAACACTTCAGAAATTTCCCAAAGACCCAGAAGTACAGGACCAAGGAGAAAGATACACTTTGTTCTTGAATGAAGATTCAGTATCATAATGTTATGCACATTATCTTAGAGCTTGGATGGGGAGCTGAGATGGACCCTGGTCCTGAGAGGGGTGGCCATGTGGTATGAAGAACGACTTACCCACCAGTTGCCATGGCTTGTCTGGCAGAGCTCCAGCTGCATTCCCATGCCTACTTGTCCCTCCAGGTATACTTCTGTGCAAAGTGCATGCGGCTGCTGGATGGACCCTGACCCACATCCTAACAGCTCGGACCCTGAGTACCCTCACTGCCTTGGGAGGCTGACCTCGCTTCCAGCCCTTATAACCCCAGACCGTAACCCATCTCTTGGTCAAGCACCTTAAACAGAAAAGCCTGGCAGGGCCAGCAAAGCAGCTTAAAATAAATGGAGTCCTGAAATGTGAGCACGAGGACACGCCAGGGAAGCTTCACCAGGGCAGCGTGGGGCAGGGCAGTGACCTGAGGCTTTCCGGGGGTGCAGACAACGGGTTTGTGTGAAGGAATCTGGTTGCCAATGAGTGATGATGGAGACGGTGGTGGTAATGATGCATTTCTCTTTTTGTGTTTCTTATAAAATATGACAGCATGCTCTGAAATGAGAAGGGCACTATTCCCTTTCATATACTCTTCATTGAAGGTTGTACATTCCATAGTACACCTTACTAATAATGCCCATTGCTGATAAGGTTTGATATATGCCCGACTCTGGTCTCAGCTTCTTACTAGCAAGGCTGAGATTTGAGCCTAGTCTGGCTCCAGTGAATGTGCTCTAACTGCAGTGTGATACAGCTTCCCCCACACAGCTATGTCACCATATCCATCTGCCAGGCCTGGGCTGTTGCTACAGGGCAGTCGTCGACAAACTCATTAGTCAACAGAGCCAAATATCAACAGTGCAACGATTGAAATTTCTTTTGAGAGCCAAATTTTTTAAACTTAAACTATATAGGTAGGTACATTGTTATTAATTAGGGTATGTGGTATCTTGTGGAAGAGCCACACTCAAGGGGCCAAAGAGCTGCATGTGGCTCGCGAGCCGCAGTTTGCCGACCACTGCAATAGGGGAAGATGAATCAAAGCAGCAAAGGCAGTGGACAGGAGCATGTTGTCGAGTGGGAAGCATGATGGGACCTGCTACCTGCACAGAGGCCCAGGGAGCAGCCCTGCGGCGTTAGGAGCCAGACCTGGCCGTCTGCACCCCCACCACACGCCATGTGTAACCGCCAGAGCCACACCATGGCGCCAGGAGCTCATCATGTTGGACACCAGAGGGCAGTAGCAGCAGCTTTCACAGGCGATGGGAAAAAAACACTCGGCCCCTGTCGATTTTAGACTATTTTGCAACACAGCAATTATTTTCAACTCAAATAAAAAATTATTTCCTGAGTTTTGGGGGCCACTTGCTGAGCTGTGTCCTTACTCTGAGATTTTCCTAACAACAAAATGACCAGAGTGAGTAAAAGCTACCCCTGCCTCACACACATAGACCACAGCAAAAAAACACAAATAATGACGATGCATAGGAAACAGACTTGCTTTTTGAAGGCCTTTTAAAGAAGTCCAAGGATTCATTTTTGAAAATCCACACAATGGAAGGTAGTTTGAAAACTCTTATTTAGTCCATCTTGTACAAGAGAATTTTCTAAAGTACACTTGAATTTTCAAATTTTAAATTCTTCAGGTTTGCTTGTCATTTTTCTCAAAGGCTTTTGCAATGATACTTCATTTTTAACAATGCATCCTAATTAGTTTTCTTAAAGAACCAAGGCTTATGTAACATATCTATCCTTCTCAAACTATTCCAAAAATCCAAGAGGAAGAACACTTCCAACCTCTTTTTATGAGGCCAGCATTATCCTAATAGAGAACTACAGGCCAATATCCCTGATGAAATCCTCAACAAAATATTAGCAAGTCGGACCCAGCAATATATTAAAGATATTACACTATGACCAAGTGGGATTTGAGGGATTCAAGGCTAGTACAATATTCACAAGTCAATAAATGTGATACATCACATCAACAAATTGAAAGACAAAATCACATGATCCTAGTGCTGAGGGAAAGTAACCCTGGCGTCTGAGACTTCTGATCTTTCTCCTTTAAACTTCTCCATCTCAGCCCACATTCCTTAACATGTGAAGCCTGAGGGCCTAGGAAACCTTGAAATCCCCAAACCTGCCTCCCATCAGCGTTAAACAGATGAAAATGAGAATTGCACAAGTCCAGTTTATAAGGCTTATTCATTTTATAAACTGTAAAATGATTATTTAGGTGATCAGATAGCTTTCATTTGCAAACCTTATTCAGCCAGAGGGGAGAGTCTTGTTTCAGTCAGTTCTGGGTGTCTTCTCATTTCCTGAGATAGGATTAGAGAGGTGAACTGGGACAATAATGACCAAATCTATCACCACGTGATACTTTTTCAAGGAACATTGAAAGTATTGGTTTTTTATTTCTTTGAAATGGATTTACTTTTTCCTTCCTACTGCTGTTACATTTATTTCACTGTTTAAAAAGTATATTGGAATAAATTTTTGTTGAATTTAATAAAGGAGCACATGATCATATCAATAGACACAAAGTCTTAGACAAAATCCAACACCCTTTTTTGATAAAAACTGTCAGCAAAGTGTGCATAGAAAAATTAGACCTTAACACAATAAAGGCCATACACGACAAACCTATAACCAACATCATACTCAATGGGCAAAAACTAAAATAATTTCTCCTAAGAACAGGAACAAGACAGGGAGGTCCACTTTCACCAATCTTATTCAACATGGTACTGGAAGTCCTAGCCACATCAGACAAGAAGAAAACATAAAAGGCATCCAAATTGGAAAGGAAGAAGCAAAATTCATTTGCAGATAACATGATATTGTATATAGAAAACCCTATAGACTCCACCAAAAAACAAAAAACTATTAGATTTGATAAATGAAATTGGAAATGTAGCAGGATACAAAATGAACAGCCAGAAATTCATGGCATTTTTATACACCAATAATGAATTCTCAGAGGAACTAGACAAACAATCTCATTTACCAGTACAACAACAACAAAATTAAGATACTTAGGAATAAACTTAATGAAGGAGGTAAAAGATTTGTACTCAGGAAACTATAGGATGATGAAAAAAGAGGGGAAGATATAAACAAGTGGAAGAATAAACCATATTCATGGATTGGTTAACAAAATGTCCATACTACCCAAAGCAATCCACAGATTCAATGCAATCCCTATTAAATTACCAACAGCATATTTCACAGATCTAGAACAAATACTCCAAAAATTATATGGAACCAAAAAAAAGACCCTGAATAGCCACAGCAATCTTGAGAAAGAACAACAAAGTTGGAGGATCACAATTAAAGGTATCAAATTATACTGTAATCAAATTATACCTGGTATCAGCACAAGACCAGGTATATAGACCAATGGAACAGAACAGAGAACCCAGAAATTGACCCAAATCATTATGCCAAATTAATAGTTGACAAAGGAGGTAAGAGCATACAATGTAGACAAGACAGTCTCTTCAATAAATGGTGGTGAGAAAATTGGACAGATACATGCAAAAAATGAAACTAGACCACCAGCCTATACCACACACAAGAATAAATTAAATGGATAAAAGACTTAAATGTAAGTCGTGAAACTATTAAAATCCTAGAAGAAACCATAGGCAGTAAAATCTCTCATAACAATATGTTTGCAGATACATCTAGAGCAAAAAATACTAAGGAGAAAATAAACGGGACTTCATAAAAATAAAAACCTTCTGCATAGCAAAAGAAACCATTTAAAAAAAAAAAAGAAAAGAAAGCCCACTGTCAGGAAGAACATATTTGGCAATGATACATCTGATAAGTGATACATCCAAAATATATAAGGAACTCATATAGCTAAACAAAAGGAAGACAATCAAATAAAAAAAAAAGGGCAAATGACCTAAATAGACACTTCTCCAAAGGGTACTTCTCACCAAGAGACATGAAAACATACTCATAGTCACTGGTCATCAGAGAGATGCAAATTCAAATGACAATGAGGTATCACCTCACACTTGCCAGAATGGCTACCATCAACGAATCAACAAACAACAAGTGATGGTGAAGATGTGGAGAAAAGGGAACCCTAGTTCACTGTTGGTTGGAATGCAGACTGGTGCAGCCATTATGAAAAGCAATTTGGAGTTTCCTCAACAAATTAAATATGGAACTGCCATTTGACCCAGTGTTCCCACTTCTAGGAATATATCCTAAGAAACCCAAAACACTAATAAAGAATGTTTGCATCCCTACATTCATAGCAGCACAATTTACCATGGCTAAGATATGGAACAGCCGAAGTGCCCATCAGTAGGTGAATGGATAAAAGAGCTGTGGTACATTTACACCATGGAATACTATGCAGTGGTAAAAAAAGAAGGACCTCTTACCCTTTGAGACAGCATTGAGGGACCAGGAGAGTATCATACTAAGTGAGAAAAGCCAGTCAGAGAAAGAAAAGTGTCACATGATCTCACTCATAGCTGGAATCAAATGAACAAAATAAATTGATGAATAAAACAGATCCAGAGACAGAGAAGCATGGAACAGACTGTGGAATCTCAGAGGGAAGGTAGGGGTGAGTGGGTGGTGTGGAAGAGATCAACCAAAGATTTTGTATGCACGTGTGCATAATGCATAGATGCAGACAATAGGGTGATGAAGACCTGGGGTGGGGGTGGGCTGGAATAAAAGGGGTCAATGGGAAAGGGGGACATATGTAATACAACAAAAAAGATTAAAAAAAAAAAAGCCAAGGCTTCTGAACCCTGAGCAGTGCCGTGGCTGGAGGGTGGCATGCTGGTAAGCCCATCTGGAGACGGCAGTTTTCCGGTAGCTCCACACACACAGTGGGGGCTTCTGCATTTGCGCCCTTTCAGTCCCCACAGGATACAGCGAATGGGGAAAGCCACATCCAACTCGGCATTTGGGTGTCCAGTGAGTGCCCAGGCCTGACAGGCAAATGTTCTCAGTAACCCTGTTCCATGATGATTTCCTGCCGGCAACACGGTAGCCATGGAAAGGTGGCTTGCCTTACCAGTTACGGAATGGTGGCTTATGAAAATGCCAGTCATGTTGAGTTAGACAATATCCTTATATCTGGCCTTTGGTAAGGAATTGAGGAGAAAAATAAGCAACAGGTATTCACCCTACACGCACACATTCAGTGGCCACAAGACCAGAGAGGGGACTCCATTGACTAAGGTTTTCAAAGCTGTGCCCGTCAACTTCAGAAATGATGGAGTTGGCCTCGTTTAGAGGTGGCGGCAGGGATGAGGGAAGGGAGAGCCCCAGGTGCTCGCATTTAACTCCAGCTGGAGAGCAGGTAAGCACTCTTCATCTCAAAGCCGGCCAGGGAAGACGCGATGGAGAAGAATGCTGACTCAGCTCTGACCAGACTGTGTCCTTAATAACCTGTCATATATCCTTTACCTCTCCCATGAGACGCACAAAAGGCCACACCGAAAACCCCTTAGCTGTAAAATCTGGGTGCATAACAAAACCATAAAGACAATATCCAGCGACAGGGCCATTTAACATGTCACACTTCGGAGGTGTCGTTAAGTGCCCCCGGAAGCAGCGCAGGAGTATGGGGTATTACCTCGTCAGCCCATATCCTGGGTGAGACCAGCTTAAGAGGGGGTTCTTCTGCTCGGTCCTACGTGGGCTATGGGTGATGCGGGTCAGGGTGGGGGCAGATCGAGGACAGGAGAGACGACAGAGGGGAGAAAAAGAAGAGATACAGAAATGTTATCAAGTAGCCTCAGAAGTCCAGCTTTCCTTGTTTCATTTGCTTACATCTTCCCACCACTGTTCCTCCTGTTTCGCTTCTGGTCCCACTTGAGCAGCCCTCTAGGAGGAGGGACCAGATAGGGGGTGGGGGGACAGGGAGGCCTGAAACACCAATGTTCTTTAGTTTCTAAGACAATGTCAGTATGGATGGCACCAGTTAAGTCCATGTGCCTTTGATGGAAGTTTCTCTCCCCAGAGGGTTCATTCACTAGGGTGCTGACACATTGGTGCCTCACTTGCCCTGAAATAGAGGTGGTAAGGACCATCTTGCCCCACATGGCATATTTCTGACAAACCCGCCTGAGATCTGTGCTTGGAGTAGAAAACAGTCAAGGATTGATGATACCGGGTGACTAAGTGACATGGCCACCAGGCATCTGGGTCCCTGGTCTGGAGCATGAGGCGGTAAGAGGGATGGGTGGGGATAGAGAGGGGCAGGATCACTGGGCCGAGGCCTGTTTGGGAAGTTTGTGTGTCGGGCAGCATTGTCTGCGAGCTATGTTGACACCTCCCCGCATGTCTTACTCCTGGTTCCCTGTCTCCAACCCCAGCACCTGCTCTTTAACCACCAGTCCCCGCAGAGCCTTGTGAGTCACATCCCTGCTGCTTTTCACCAGCAACGCTCATCAAGAACTAATAAGGAACCTCTTCCACTTCCGCTTTAGAATGCCCCTCAAATCCCCATTACACTTTCTGTGCTCTTGCCATTATAGTTCATAAAGATCTCTAACCAGTTTCCATGAAGCCTCTCCAGCGAATCCATGTATAAGCAGCACAAGGAACATCATTCTCCCACCCTCTCCCCAGGCCCCCGCTCCACATCATTCCACGTGGACAAGCATCATTCAACAAGCACACAAGCACCGGAATGCGTAAATGCTCCGAGACATCATGTGGTGACAGTGAGCTGATGTCAAAACAAAAGGATAGATCTGGAACCAGTGGCACGAGGTGGTGGCCAGTGCTGTTAGGAAAAGCATGCACCCCAGCTATGCTCTGTGCAATGAGGTAAGAAATGGAAATTAGTTGAAATGGCTGGATCATGCAGTTATTGGGAAAGAAGCTGCCAGGGAGAATAAAAAAGGGTGAATACCTGTGTAGGTCATAGCTTCCTCCATCTTTATTCCCTGATAGAGGAAAATACAAGAGTAATTTATGTTAGTGTTAGGACTCATAAAACCGTTCACTACATAGATTTCCCATGCACAACACCTACATCCTAGAGAGAAACAAAACGTGTTAAATACAGACAGTGCCGAAGTCCAACAGAGCTTTCTATTAAGTTCAAAACGAGGATCAAAAGCTATAAATAAAGAGGTTTAAGATAAATCACATAAGAGCTTTCACATGAAAAATGGGTGGGGTGGAGAAAGGAGGAGAGGCCTTGTAAAAACAGTAAGAAAGTGCTTCCAGAAGTCTGTGTAAGTCTCAGTAAAAGTTACATTTGGGTTATTTTTAGACAAAACACTTGGCAAAAGGGCCAATAATCACCTCCCTTAGGAACCATCTAGAAAGTGGAGAGGACGACGTGAAGTGTGAGGGCAATAACTGCGCCCACCTGGCGAGTCACATTGCCATGAATCTGCGTGGTCAGGTTTCACTAAGTGGAGTTGTTCTGTCATCACCAATAAGCGTGCTGTGCTCTTTGGGGGAGAAATATCTGGGTGTAATATTTCCAGTGCCTCTAAGCATTGCTTTAGTTTCCAGGCCTTTTGTGGGCTTTTTTTTTTTTTGGGTAAGATCTGAAGAAAAGGGTAACAGATAAGCAGGGGATCTGAAAAGGTTTGAGTGGAGTGGGGTCAGTGACCTAAAGACCTAGTTTGCGAGTCGGGACTGGATGCTTTGGGCTGCCAGTCCTTTCCCCGAGGTGCTAGCGGAGAGGCGTTGATGGACAGCTGACACAGGGCCCCTCTTGTGGGATTTGTAATTTCTTATGGGGCTCTCAGGGCTCGAAAGCCTTCAAGACCAATGAGGGTGGAAATGACAAGTGGGGAGGCTGGCCCTTTTAGATCCCCCCTACCCTCCACCTTTCAAGTCAATGACTCAGGGAGCTGCACGGGACCCACGGAGACACAGGCTGTGAAGGACACAGAAAACTCAGCCTCACAACAGAGGTCCCTGCAAATGGCTCCCTGAAGCCCATGTCCAGCTCTTCATTCACCCTTTTGGGGTTGGGATGCTGTGCTGTCACCAGGGCCTCAGCCAGCTTCTGGTCCTCCTCCTTCCTTTTTCAGACAGCTGGTATTTACATTTCTAGGAGAATCCTGAGAAAATGAGTGTTCTCACTCACGGCGGGACGGACAGTGCATCCCCACGGGCCAGAGGAGAAATAAATTTAGCACTGCAGACCAGGGAGGGAACATCTGCTCCATTCCACACAGGCCCTCTTATCCTTTTAGATCCCGAGACAATGAACGGCTCCAACAGCCCTAATTTCAGATGGAAAATCCCAGCGAGAGAAATCAACGCGCAATGTCATGGGCTTGGGTCCAACTGGGGGAGCTCCAACTGTTTTGTGATAAGCAAAAACAGGGCACGGTGTACTTCCATCCAAATTCTCTCTCTCTCTCAAAAAAAGATCTCCTGGTGTACTTAGAGTATATCTTATGACTGTTGACAGCAAAAACAAATCAATCCCTCATGCTTTCATCCCATCCTCCAGGGGATGCTTCTATCCGGAACTGAGGTTTACTAATAGAAGTCCTGTGGGAGAGACTGGGACGCAATGCTCACCAAACCTCCTGGTGCGTTCAATTTTTCATTCAGGCCCCCAGAGCTAAATTTAGAGAAGAAATTGTGTTTGGAACTGTCTGGGTAGATTTCCCTGCAAGGGTATGTTTCTATGCATATAAACCTTTCAAAGGCAGGAAACTTGAAAACACAAAAAATTTTCCAGGTAACACAGAAAAAAACAAATTGTGTTTCCTTACCCACGTCAAGGCCCTTCGGTCTTGGGTTGCACTGCTTATACCCTTGGCAGCTTCTGAGTTCCATGAGCTGGACATGCAGCTGATTCAAAACGCCCCGCTCCACCGTGTGCACTGTGTTTGTGAGCTGTGGACGGAGAGGCCAGGGCGATCTAGTTAGGCTCCTGTTCTGCTTATTCCACTTTCAAGCACCTCCATGGGATGAAAACACATAGACTTACCTGATAGGGATCTGTATTCATATCAAAATACTCCAAAAAGCCGGTGGCGAACTCGCAGAAAAGAAAATTATGCGTCTCATTAACTGTGCGCAAGCACCAGTAGGTGTTGTTGTTAGAACTCGTGCAAGCACAGAAAGAGCCCACTGTGGGTGAGAAAGAAAACTGAATGAAAGAATGAAAAAAACGGAGGCCGGCTAGCCATTCCAATGCTGCCTCATCATTATGCTTTCAGATTCACATTTTCTTTCTTGAAAGTCCTCTGTGGGTAGGTAGTAATAATAACTATACCTCCCCACTCCCTTTCTGTACAGATTTGCTGTGAGATGTGAGTTGATTTGACCTTGGACCAGGTGCTTTGCTTCTTTGTTTACTCGTTTGTTTACTCAGCTAATATTTACTGAGTATCTCCTTTGTATTGGGGTCCAGCATCTCACAGGCATGGTCTGGTCTCTTATCTTGAGAGAAACACAGTCTAGTTGGGGTCACAAATGTTAAGCAAAAAGCAGAAAAACTTAGAAAAAAAAAGCCCCCACACAAACCGTGTAATTAAAAGGTGCCAAGTTCTATGGAGAAACCAAATGGGCTGACAGTATAGAAAAGGGGCTTACGTCGTCCGAGGCACAGGGGAGGTCGCCGTGAGAAGTCATGTTACAGGGGAACTCTGAGGGCGAGTAGGTCTGTGACAGGCACCAGGCTTTGGGGAAGTGCTGGGTCGAAGCCTTTAGGGACCAGTGTGTGCAAAGGCCCTGAGGTGGGAGGGAGCTTCAGATGCTTGAGAAGGAAGAAAAGCCAAGTGGCTGAAGTAGGTGAGGAGGGAGGAGATGGGTCAGAGTAAACCAGGAATGTGGACACAGGGCTTCGTTACAGGGTAAGGATTTTGCTATTCATCCTAAGAAAAATGGGATATCACCAAGCAATGGCTCTAAATCCTGAGCAAAACAGACTGGCAATAGCAAGAGAAGAGTCTGGGAGACACCTGGGCTTGCCGAGGTTGAGATAAGAAATGGTGGGATGGTCACAGCTCAGGTGGGTGCAGTTGGTAGAGGTTTGAGTCACCTCCTGTGTGAGTTACGAGCAAACTGCAACTTCATATTTCTCAAAACTTTGTCTTTGAAGGGGCTTGCCAGCCCTGACACAACACATCTATCATTTCCTCAGGACCTCGCTCCTGCTACTCCCTCTGCCTGGGGTGTTGCCCCCTACCACCTAGGACCTCCTTTCACACCGACTGCTTCTTTGAATCCTTTAGGTTTCAGCTTTAATGTCACCTCTTCAGAAAGGCCCATTAGCCCTACCCTCTCGAAACGGTCCCCTTTAATAACTTTGCTAGCCTTCTCCTTATAGCATCACCACACTTTGTAATTATTTCACTTTCTTTTATGGTACTTCCCCCCATTCCCCATCCAGCTAGAATGTAAGTGTCATGAGGGCAGAGATAAGGTAAGTCTTGTTCATTGTTGTGTACGCTGAGCCTGGCGGAGATCAGACCCCAGCCATCTGAATGACCCTCAGAGATCCCCGCACCCTGCTTTAGGACAGCACGTTAAAAGTTAAATGCTATGCCTTAAAGAGTTTGCTCAGCCTTCATGTGACTGTAGACTTCAATGCAAACACGGACACTAAGATAAGCATCAAGGCAGAAAAACAAAGCTGCACAGATAAGCCCTAGACCCGTCTCCCCTGCCTCCCCTCCTCTCCAAGAATAGTCTGGGGTTCCTGCACATTTCCAAATCCCAGGGGGTATTTCAAATGCTCCTTGGGATGACAGGCCTTCAGTCAGAAAGCATGCCACAAAAGTTAGGGTGTTATTTCCCTGTGACCCAAGCCACTATAGCCATGTAAGCATTATTTGGAAATACATAAGTATGGCCCTGGCCGGTTTGGCTCAGTGGATGGAGTGTTGGCCCATGGATGGAAGGGTCATGGGTTCAATTCCCAGTCAAGGGCACATACCTCAGTTGCAGTCCATCCCCGCCCCAGTCTGGGCAAGTGCGGGAGGCAATCAGTCGATGTGTCTCTTTCACATTGATCTTTCCTCTCTCCTCCCCTCCTCTCCCCTCCCCTACCCCCCCCACCCCCGCTCTCTCGCTCTCTCTCTCTCTCTCTCTCTCTCTCTCAAAATCAATGGAAAAAATATCCTCAGGTGAGATTTAAAATAAACAAGTGCGCAAGCGTATTCCATATCCGCAGCGATCCTGTAAAACAGATACTTTGCGGTGTCCCCTAATATTCTGCAAGCGCAGTGCTAGGTATTGAAGGGGACTCAGTAGGCTATGTATGGATCCTGACTTCGAGGAGCTTTACTTCCTGTATTACGCATAGAGTATGCACTTGAACTAGACCAGAAACGACATATGTTTGGGGTAAATTTGTCATCGTTATTTAGTTGATTTGCTATAGAGCAGTCTTCCTGGGAGGCCGAATACTGTGGGAAACATCAGGAGAAAAACCCAGAGAGAGCTCAGCATTTTCAAACACAATATCAAAACAAATTTCTAAAAAAATAAAAAGCAATCTTTGGCAAAATGATTCTAGTTGCCAGTATGGAAAATAATATGAGACTCGTCTCTTGGATGATTCCAGGGTCCCGTTGCATCTGCTGGAAGCCTCGTCTATGTGCTTGCAGTTGAGTCACTGTGTCTCTGTGGTGGCCATAAGAGGCAGTTAGAAAGAACGAGGGACTCACGGTTCCAGAAGGGGGCCGTCTGCCAGTGGTTGTTGTCGTGAGTGAAACAGGTCAGGCCAGGAAGGCTGCACTCCTCCCCCTTCCTCTGGCGCTTCTTCTCCTTCCTCTCCTTCCTCCTCCTCCGGTTCTCCTTGAAAAGCTGCAGCTTGCTGTCCACTTCTTGAGCGGCCTCCCTATTCCCACAGAAGGTATATTGTTTTTATTTTATTTTTTTTTAACATTCCATTAAAAGACTACTAGATTTAATAAATTATAAAATTAACACCCAGGAAGCTATGGCGTTTTTATACACCAATAATGAACTCTCAGAAAGAGAAACTAAAAAACAAAAACAAAAACAAAATCCCATTTACCAGTGCAACAAAAATATTAAGATACTTAGAGATAAACTTAGACTTGTTCTCAGAAGACTATAGGACATTGAAAAAAGTAATAGAGGAAGATATAAACAGTGTTAGAATATACTATGTTCATGGATTGGTAGAATTATCATCATTAAAATATCCATGTTACCCAAAACAATCTATAGATTCAACACAATCCCTATTAAAATACCAACAGCATATTTCATAGACCTAGAACAAACTCTCCAAAAATTTAGATAGAATAAAAAAAAACTCTGAATAGCTGCAGCAATCTTGAGAGTTGGAGAGATCACAATACTAGATCTCAAGTTATATTACAAAGCAACTCTACTATAAAGGCCTGGAACTGGCACAAGAACAGACATACAGATCAATGGAACAGAGAACCTAGACATTGACCCAAGCCACTATGCTCAATTAATATTTGACAGAGGAGGCAAGAGCATACAATGGAGTCAAGAGAGTCTCTTCAATAAATGGTGCTGGGAAAATTGGATAGATACATGCAA
>JAAGEH010000040.1:10956442-11130537 GCA_011751065.1 Lasiurus cinereus | reverse complement strand
GACTCAGTAGGCTATGTATGGATCCTGACTTCGAGGAGCTTTACTTCCTGTATTACGCATAGAGTATGCACTTGAACTAGAGCAGAAACAACATATGTTTGGGGTAAATTTGTCATCGTTATTTAGTTGATTTGCTATAGAGCAGTCTTCCTGGGAGGCCGAATACTGTGGGAAACATCAGGAGAAAAACCCAGAGAGAGCTCAGCATTTTCAAACACAATAAATATCAAAACAAATTTCTAAAAAAATAAAAAGCAATCTTTGGCAAAATGATTCTAGTTGCCAGTATGGAAAATAATATGAGACTCGTCTCTTGGATGATTCCAGGGTCCCGTTGCATCTGCTGGAAGCCTCGTCTATGTGCTTGCAGTTGAGTCACTGTGTCTCTGTGGTGGCCATAAGAGGCAGTTAGAAAGAACGAAGGGACTCACGGTTCCAGAAGGGGGCCGTCTGCCAGTGGTTGTTGTCGTGAGTGAAACAGGTCAGGCCAGGAAGGCTGCACTCCTCCCCCTTCCTCTGGCGCTTCTTCTCCTTCCTCTCCTTCCTCCTCCTCCGGTTCTCCTTGAAAAGCTGCAGCTTGCTGTCCACTTCTTGAGCGGCCTCCCTATTCCCACAGAAGGTATATTGTTTTTATTTTATTTTTTTTAACATTCCATTAAAAGACTACTAGATTTAATAAATTATAAAATTAACACCCAGGAAGCTATGGCGTTTTTATACACCAATAATGAACTCTCAGAAAGAGAAACTAAAAAACAAAAACAAAAACAAAATCCCATTTACCAGTGCAACAAAAATATTAAGATACTTAGAGATAAACTTAGACTTGTTCTCAGAAGACTATAGGACATTTAAAAAAGTAATAGAGGAAGATATAAACAAGTAGAATATACCATGTTCATGGATTGGTAGAATTATCATCATTAAAATATCCATGTTACCCAAAACAATCTATAGATTCAACACAATCCCTATTAAAATACCAACAGCATATTTCATAGACCTAGAACAAACTCTCCAAAAATTTAGATAGAATAAAAAAAAACTCTGAATAGCTGCAGCAATCTTGAGAGTTGGAGAGATCACAATACTAGATCTCAAGTTATATTACAAAGCAACTCTACTATAAAGGCCTGGAACTGGCACAAGAACAGACATACAGATCAATGGAACAGAGAACCTAGACATTGACCCAAGCCACTATGCTCAATTAATATTTGACAGAGGAGGCAAGAGCATACAATGGAGTCAAGAGAGTCTCTTCAATAAATGGTGCTGGGAAAATTGGATAGATACATGCAAAAAAATGAAATTAGATCACCAACTTACACCACACACGAAAATAAACTAAAAATAGATAAAAGACTTAAATGTAAGTCGTGAAACCATACAAATCCTAGAAGAAACAATTGACAGCAAAATCTCAGATATCTCAGATAGCAATAGTTTTACCAACACATCTCCTAGGGCAAAGGGAACTAAGGGGAAAATAAACAAATGGGACTACATTAAAATAAAAAGCTTCTGCACAGCAAAAGAAACCATCAACAAAACAAGAGGATCCACTTCACGGGGGAACTTATTTGCCAATGATACATCTGATAAGGGTTTAATCTCCAAAATTTATAGAGAATACAATTTAACAAAAGGAAGATAATCCAATTAAAAATGGGCAAAGGACCCAAATAGACACTTCTCCAAAGTGAACATACAGAAGGCCAAGAGGTATATGAAAAAAATGATCAAAGTCACTAATCACCCAGGAGATGCAAATGAAAACAACAATGTGGTATCACCTCACACCTGTCAGAATGGCTATAATCAACAAAGGAATGCAGACTAGGGTAGTCTCTGTAGAAATGCAGACTAGGGTAGTCTCTGTGGAAAACAGTACGGAGTTTCCTCAAAAAATAAAAAATGGAACTCCCATTTGATTCAGTGATTCCACTTCTAGGAATACTATTATATCCTAAGAAATCAGAAACACCAATCAGAAAAGTTATATGCACCCCTATGTTCTTAGCAGCACAATATACAATAGCTAAAATTTAGAAACAACCCAAATGCCCATCAGCAAATGAGTGGTGTATCTGCACAGTGGAATACTGCGCAGCTATAAAAAACAACTCCTCCCATTTGCAACAGAATGGATGGACCTGGAGAGCATTGTGCTAAGCAAAGTAAGCCAGTCAGGGAAAAATAAGTATCACATGATCTCACTTATATGTGGAATCTAATGAACAACATAAACCAATGAACAAAAATAGACTGAGAGACATCGAAGCATTGAACAGACTGTCAATCCTTAGAGGGAAGGCAGGGGAGGGGAAGTGGGTGTAAAGAGACCAACCAATGAACTTTTATGCATTTGTGCATAACCCATGGACACAGACAAAAGGGTGTTGAAGGCGTGGGGTGGAGTCTGGGGAGGGTTGGGAGGGGTCATGGGGGAAAAAGGGGATATATGTAATACTTTCAACAGTGAAGATTTAAAAAAAAGGAAAACTTAAGAATAAATAAATAATAAATAAATAATAAAGCTCATAATTTAAAAAAAAAAGGGAGGGGATATTTTCAATGACCAGGAAGCAACTTGTTAGTTAAAAATAGGATTATTGCTACAAACCTCGCACAAGTATTTAGGCACACGATAATAGACATGCAATAACAGACCACCTTTATTTTCCACAGAGGCCCTCCATTCAGCAATAGGACAGTTCATTGTGACAGCTCTCTCGGAATTCTCCCTCAACAACATCAACACTTTCTTCCTTGGTGAGCAGCAGAGTCTGCTAGCTCCCTCTCTGGACAAATGGCTTCACTTCCTGGTGGCTCAGTAGCCGCCAGCCATGAAGTCAACGGCTGGATTAGATGGCTTGCATTAGAAGGTTTCTAAAATTCTTTGACCAATTCTACAATATAGGCTTGGGGAGAACTGTCGTCTTTTTATTATCTTCGTTTTTCCAGAAGGGCTCAAATTTTGTTGAGACTCATAGACTAAATCCCCTTCCCTGGCAAATTTTACTTATTGAAAAAATACTTGTAATTTCTTCCAACTTTCAGAATTCCCTACGATGGCTGGCTGCTCTATAGCACACACCGAGCTAATCCAGAGAGGCCATCTCCCAGGCACCGTGCACAGAAAGCCGAGCCTGCACGGACTGAAATCCCGGTACCATGCAAGCATCAGCAGGAGCCCACACAGAATCAAAGCAGAACTCTGCTCGGCTGCCTCTAGAGGGGGCCATCGCAAGGTGTAGGGTTTGCTTTCACCTTCTGGAGCTACGTGTCTTCCCAATTGCATCTATTCCCCCTCTTCCCGCCCCCAAGGCTCACAACAGTCCCTGCAGCCTTTCAGAAGAGCCTAGTGTCACTCCCAGCAAACCAGGGAAACAGAGTGACTTACTTGAATGGGTGGAGATGGCTCTTTAATTTCTCTTGCTTTTTTACACCTTTTTCTTTATTGTAGTAGCTACAGACAAGAAGATGAAAAAGTGAGTCTTCATCAGCATGCATTTGTCAAACAGCTTATTTTATAAAAAGAAAGCAAATAGAAGGCAGTTACTTTGTTGTAACTTTCTCAGCTTAATGGGACTTTAAAATTTTTTTCCCCCTTAACTGTCTACTTAGGTTTACAACATTTAATTCGACTGAGGACATTTTAGGTCATTACAAATATGTGATAATTCATTTTATTAAGCTTTCTGTTGGTAAAAGGGAGAAGCAGGCCTAATGTTCCACAGGCCTGTGCAAAAAATGAGTTTGCAAAGGAGACCACGGGAGGGGCCCACGCTCACCTCTGTTTACTGCAGACACACTCCTCGGGCTTCCTCCTCTTCAAGTGCCCTCTCACTTCTCTCAAATTCTTAATTTTATCTTGCAAAGCTTCAATCTGGGGAGCAGGCAATTCAACAATTACATTTGCAGGATTGTCTGTGCTAGCTACCTTCCTTCTCACCTTATTTCTATGTTCCATAATCGTAGCTTTTCATCTGAGATAATTTGGGGACAAACTGAGCACAGAATCTATTTTCCTCTCTATTCCAACGGATGTCTTACCATAAACATGAACAGATGTCTTTTTTATAACCGAATTATTTTCTCATAGAAATTTCCGAAGGTCTTTGAATCAGTTCCCATTCTCTCCTCACAAGCTGTGTTTCAGTCAGGACTATCACTATCTCACCGGAGAATGAGAAACACCTTGCTCTCCTGTTTTCCACATAATGATAAACAGATGATGTGCACACACAGCATGTGCCACCGGGAGGGCTTCCCATCTCGCGGCCACAGCTCACCTCTTTGTCAATGTATGCCTTGTGGTCCTTCCATGCTCTGGCTGACTGGTAGAGTTCTCTCTCACAATGGATGGTATCATTTGGAAGAATAAAGCACCTTCCAAAACAAACAAGAGGCATTAGAAATAGGTTTATATTCTAATAAGAAAAACTTTAGAAATAGCAAAGGGAACTCAATTTTCCTTTAAACCCTTAATTGTGAAACCAGCTATAATTTGTAGCGGAGCCATAGAGCAGGGTAAGTGGGAGTGTCTCGGGCCACTGGTGTGGGGAGAGGATGCTTAGTGATCACCACTCAGATCACCTTTCAAGGCAGCTCTCCATGTTCTGTCTCCATGAAAAGATACACTCAGTTTTTGAAAGCCTCATCAAATATTGTAGGGAAAAAAGAGGCTTCCACAGCTATCATGGAAATGACTTGCTTGTTGAAATGCAGTTGAAGGAGCTTATTCATCCCATCCACTTCATTACAAAGAGCCTGCCTGAAGTGCCCCATTACATCTGAAGCAAAGTAGTAGCCCTAGGAAAGAGAGAGCTGGTGGGATAGGAGGTAGACACACAACGTAAAAGAAACAAATCCTGGTCTCAATCTCTAAGCATGTAACTGTAACAGCCACAGGCACCTGGGGACCAGTCCCAAAGATAAACATCTCGGCAGGGCTCGTGGCATCCTGCCTCCCCGTAGGGATGAAATGAAAGATGAAACAAAAATTTTGCTAATAGATTCAGAGAGAAATGACTTCTCTGTCAAAGGAATAAATTGTTAGGAAAGAACTGAGAAACGAAGCCAGCCCATTAAAGCTGAGGGGAGCCATCTCCCTCCTCTGTCTCTCTTGGGGATCTGGACAGGTAAGGTGTTTCTGCGTCTAATGCCCATTCCCAGCTAACGCCATCTCTCTAGAAGCTTCTGCAGGACCCAGTGTTCTCCCTTGATCTGAGTCTCATTTCTGAGGCTGTGACTGCAACTACTCTGAGCCACTGTGACCACCAGCATGAGGAGCCCCTAACCACTCTGGGTGATAGTTTCCCACCGTTTTCTAGATGCCCACAAAGGTAGGCTCTTAACGGCAGCACTCCATGCCTGCTAAGTCAAGATGCGACAGAATCACTCTGGCTAAATTCCCAGCTGACCAGCCTAATGTGAAACTGAACCCAAAGCACACATCCACAGTTACTATTGTTTGGGCTGCTTATTCCTTCATTAACCCCCATTGGATGTAGGACAGTCCTGGACATCATCTGGCGGAATGACATTATTCTTCTTAAAGGGACCAAATGGTGGTAGTAGGCGGGGGTGACTTTGAACTCAACCCTTTGAACACACGAAGCCCTTCCTACTTGTGGGTCACTCGGACGGTGGTGGGCAGGCCCACAGCATTGCCATTGGTGGCCAGCATGGCATCCCCGTCACCATCGTTGGCAGCTTGGCGACCTCCTAGCCCCTTGTGGCCTTCATCATGACGCTTGGCAATGCTTCTTGGCTGCAACACTTGCAGTTCCTCTTCTTCCAGGTTTATGTCATATACTTCGCCTTCAAATTCGACAGACAAGGACCGTGTCTGCCGAGTGTGGACAAACCTGGGCTTGTACTCTGGAAATAAGGGAAGATATGTGAATATGTGTCCAGATGTACCTGAGGGGAGAAGAAAATGATCACATGGGTCGATGAGCTTTTAGGAAAGGGGCCTACAGTACACAGAGGGGCACATGGTGGTGTGATGGCCACTACCCTTCCTCACCAGTGAGGGGGCAGGTCTGAGCAATGGCTAAGACCCTTCCCACTAAGGGCAGGCTGTGAACTTCTACAGTGAGCTTTCAACTTAAACTGCTAAGGCAGTGTGAATAAAACTATAGCCCCCATTACATATTAATAATGGTAACTCATTTTCTGAGCTTCTGCTATGTATTATTCATCTGGTACTTACTTCTAATCTTAAAAAGACAGGCATTATGATAAACCTTTACATTAAAGAATATCAGATTATCCAAACAGGATGATGAATTTGGTGTCCTTATTTTATGGATGAGAGAACTGGAGCTTTGAAAATTATGTACATTTTGCAAGGTGATACAGCCAATAGGTTTGGATTCTAAGTAATTCAGATTCTAAAAACCAAAGAATCTTCCTATTGAGATGCTTTTGCAAAAAGGCAAATGCTCTAGACTCCTGCTATTTGTACAAATATAAGAAAAATTAAATTTGGCACATGCTTCCATCAGCCAACTGACTCTTCATACCTGTCAGATGGAGGGCCAACCTGTCCTCTGGTCACGATAGACCACTGTGGAGGCTCAGTGTGCTGGGTAAGAGCTTTAATGTGCAAACATTGGTCCCTGCTTACCAGATGCACTTTGTCCCTTGCTCATATGACCTCCTCTCAACCCCCTGCCTTCCTAGAACAGGAAAGAGGGGAGCCTATTGGCTGTGGAATCAGGATCATCTCTCTCTGTAGAACCTTGCTCTGAGGGCAGTTTCCAGATGAAGAAACACCCCCTGCTTTCAAATACATAAGATTCCACGCAGCTTGAAAGAGTGCCCCAGACTTCTTTAGTTTGTGCTCAGTATTGGAAAGCCAATGTGCTTTATGAATAGTGCTTGGGAGCCACATCCAACTTCCTGGAAGAAAAAGCTGCCTCTATTTCTCAGCTGAACATGATAATCAGTTTCAGTTAAGGGAGTCCTTATCCCTTGAGGGTTTTACATTTGATATCTTCATATAAATTTATATCTTCATATAAATTTTTAAGCCTAGACTTTTCTCTCAGAAAGGAAAAAATATCCCAGATATAATGGTTCTTAGACTTCTGGGTAATGAACTCCTTTGAGAATTTGTTGGAAGTTATGAGCATCCCGAAAAATGTGCATGTACAAATAGAATATACTTAAAATTTTGGATAGTAGGGGGCTCCTAGTCCCCTAAAGTCTACCTGTGGAACCAGGTATATAAAATCCTGTTTTAAGGGTTTCCACTGTCCTACTGAATGATTTGATTTCCTAATTTCGGACACAGAATTGAATTTCTGCATACAGTATCTTGGTTATTTCCAAAACGGTATAGAAATGACCACAGAAAAGAGTCACAGCTCGTATTATGCCACTAGATGGCACTAGACTCCCATTCTTTTATGAAAGGTCCGCGACCGAGTTTTCCTATCTATGTACAGTACTAGTAAAGACCATCTCCTAGCTGTCTGATAAGACTTTTTATAAAGAAAATACTAGGCAATGATTTTCACACTTAATTCAACTAGTTTGACTCTGCCCGTCAAAAAGAATTTTAAAAAAATTGTCCTAAAACAGATGTACCTTTAAAAATAGTATTTATGCTTCTCCTACTAAAGGCACAATCCTTGAAACTTTGGAATTTTTTTCTTTTCTTTTAAAGCAACTAAGGCAGAAAACATCAGGTCATTCGCATTTACGTAAAATAAAACGTAACCTGAACTACATACACACCCTGGATCCCTTGATAGTTTATGGCTCTGGCTGTTATGGCAGACACTTGAGTTCTATGTTTGAGTGTTTACAAAGCAAAAACTCAAATTATCTTAGCTTTCGTATTTTAACCAGGACCACTATTGGCTTCTGGCCCTAAAGCTCTGCATTGTTGATATGGAAAATGGCGCCAGAGCGGGCCTTTGCTCTGTGTAGTCTGGCGGCCGCCGGGGTGGCCGGCCCGGGGCTTACTTGGCGCGCCCTGGTTCCGCAGGAACTGCCTCTGACTCTTCCTCTGGCTGCGGCCGGCGCGGTAAGCGGCCTCCCCGCAATGGCACTCCTTGTCCTTGTCGTGGAAGCCGCGAGGGTAGAGGTTGCGCGTGCTCTGCCGGGCGGCGAGCAGGTCCCCGGATCCCTTGCACTTGTGGATTCGGAGCTTGCCCGCCGTATCCTCGATGCACTGCCACTTCTGCAAAAGCCACAGGTGCCTGGGGTTAAGCACGCCGCTGGGGTGCGCCGCGGCGCGGGCAACCCCTTAGCGCGCGCGGGGAAAGGCGAGCTGCTGAGCGGCCCTGCCCGACGTGGGCCCCCGGGCTCGCTCATTGGAGCACATGCGGACGACAATCAAATCCCTGGAAATCAGGACGGCCTCGGTGACACCGGAGCCAAGCATGGATGCATAAATGCTCGCCATCCAGGCTAATCAGAGTCCTAATGAAAGGCGGGGAAGCCCTTCACCCAGCAAGCACAGGGCACAGCTGCCAGGGCTGTTCTCCCCAGACCCTTCTCTCCTTCTCTGGAAAAACACACGTGGCTGCTTTGTTCTCTGCCCCTGAATTCCTAACGGCAGCCAGAGGAGAGTGGCACACGAGGAAGACAGAGATGAGTTCAATCCGAGTCCCTCCCGGGGCGAGCCAACCTGCACGCAGCGCAGACACGCGGGTTCCCTCGTGCCCGCCTTTCTTATCCGGCCCCAGAGGCCGCACACCTGGCAGCGCGAGCGGCTCTTAAAGAGACATGGGCCACCTACCCCAGAGACCCGCGCGGGGAGCAGGCACTGGGTTTTCTAGCAAGATTGGTGCATAGGAAATATAGTCAATAATATTGTAACAACTGCCAGTATGTCCGGCGCCGGGTACCGGAAACACTGGGGTATATGATTGTGGAATCACTATGCTGTACACCTGAAACTAATAGAAGATAATATTGGATGTAAACTGTAATTAAAGAAAACTTAAGAAAATCTACCCAACAGCTTTCGAAAGAAAGAAAGAAAGAATGAAAGAAAGAAAGAAAGAAAGAGAAGGAGGGAGGAAGAAAAGAAAGAAGGAAGGAAGGACTGTTGCAGATATTGACGGCTTAATTTTGGAGAAATTAGACACAGCAGTGGGTCTCAGTATCCCCCACCCCCCATTCCTTGAGCATCAATTTGGCTGAAATAATAGTGCTTCCCCTGAGAACATTTCATAGGACCCTCCATATCTGAAAGACCTAATTACTTTCCTCTTACTTTTTATTCTCTCCCTTCTCCCTCCCCAAAATGTTAATTGGGGAAGCAGAAAGAATACCAATTTTAAGTTGACCACAGTTGTTACAAAATACTATCTGGTTAGTGTTACCAAACTTCTTTTTCCTCTTCCAAATATGAGTACCACCTGTGTATAATTGTATTGAGACTTTTCTTTAAATGGAAACACTTCTAAACTGTCGCCAAAGCCATGATAATTGTAATATTATGTGTCTGTTGTGCCAGCTAGATATTTTCACACATATATGAAAACAAATACAATATTATTAAATAAAGGATGTTCTTTCATGCACCACATAAAATAATCACATGTATCCCCTTATACCTGTACAATACTTTGGGTAACTTTTCGATTTCAGAGTGTCCTAAGGCAAGGTGAAGTTTGGTTAAGGATCCCACATGGCTTGGCCAGCAGACAAATGACACTCACTCATGTACAAAATGGTATGAAGCCATTCACAAACCAGTCAGGGTTTTCTCTTACTGGCGCCATCTGCCTTCAGTTGAACTATCTCAGCTGCCTTTGAGTTTCTACGATATTGTTCTCAAATCCCAGATCCAGAGGACTGGCTCTGTGATTTTGCCTGAGCCCCCGCACATTCCATGGTGCTATTGAATATGATTGCTTCAAGCCACATCATTCAGGCCACATCAGGTCACCACCTTCTTCTGTGGCTTGGACAGAACATCTGGGACATTCAACATCTCCATTCTGAGAGGCAAGAGCTCACGAGACAAGGCAACTCACTACCTATTTACAAAGCCACGGAAAGGCTACCTTGGCAAGAATAGTCTACAGATGAACTAAATAGAGATGCTTTAGCTGAAAACCAACAGGCAAAAACCCCAAAATGTGAAGTCGGTTTGACTGGGCACCCTGAGTTATGTCAGGTCAATGGTTCTCACACTTGGCTGTACAGTGGGATGTTCAGAAGCTTCCCTGGTGATTTTAATGTGAACTTGGCCTTTAGAATCGCAGCATCTGGTTACTGGACCCCTTTGTAGCTGGTTCCCAGGAAGAGAGCGGAAGGGATCTCGCTAGGTCTGCGGTCGGCAAACTCTTTAGTTAACAGAGCGGCAAACTTGAGAGCCGCAGTTTTGCCGACCACTGTTCTAGGTGGAAGTAGCTCAGATGCATGAGTGTTTGAGAGGGGTGTACGTATTCTTGGGTGTGGGTGTTTGGAATGTGTCTGGAAATGTAGTAGGTGAGAGAGTGAGTCCAGTTGAACAGGTGAACGCTGCCAGCTCATCTCTTCTGGCAAAGCTAAGAGTAACCTGTTCTCCTCACGCTCTCTCCACAGGTAGTTGAGGAGTGACAGAACTCTTCCTCCGCTCCTAGCTGAAAACTGCGTGTGCCTTTGCACAGTTCTGCCGTCTCAGGTGGAGGCCAGTGCTGTCCTGGCCTGGCTCTGCAGCGCTCCCAGATATGCCCAGTTAGCTTGAGGAGGCTACAGTGGTTACAAAGTGCTATCTGGTAGTGTTATCAAACTTCTAAACTCAGATATAACTTCCTTAAGAAGTAATCAGGCCCTGGCTGGTGTGGCTCAGTTGGTTGGATGCCGTCCCCTGCACCAAGGGAGTGCTGGTATGATTCCTGGTCAGGGCACATACCTGGGTTTCAGCCTCCATCTTGGAAGGGGGTTTAGGGAAAGCAGCTGATCTCTGTTTTGCTCTCACACTGATTCTTCTCTCTCTCTGTCTTTTTTTTTCTCTGTCCCTTTCCCTCTCCCTCTCCCGCTCTCTCTTCCGCCCTCCTCTCTCTCTAAAAGTCAATGAAAAAAAATTTTTAAAAATTAATTTTATGCCATGTAGAATTTTTGCTGGTGAAAAATGTCATAAAAAATAAATGCTAACTTTTTAGAGCCAATGGTGCTTGAGTGTCTGTCTATAGCCGTTTTAAATCCAAATGGTTTAAAACATATCCATCCACCTGGGTAATCTCTATCTCAGTTTAAAAACTGAGAGTGGACTGCTTATAATGTCTATAAACGCAAAAGAAATGGTCAGGGGACTTAGAATCCAAGCCAAGCAGAAGCTTACAAAGTGCTTTACTTTCTATCAGACAGAAAAATGTGGCTAACTTGATTTTTAAAAATATGTACTTTTATTGATTTCAGAGAGGAAGTGAAAGAGATAGAGACAAATAGAAACATCAATGATGAGAGAGAATCATTGATTAGCTTCCTCTTGTATGCCCCACACTAGGGATTGAGCCCACAACTCAGGCATGGGTCCCAACCGGGAATCAAACCATGCCCCCCTGGTTCATAGGTCGACGCTCATCAACTGAGTCAAGCTGTCAGGGGATGGCTATCTTGATTCTTGAAAAAATGATGGCCTTATGTTTTTTTGTGGTTCCAATTTATATCAACTTTAGTACAAATACTAATTTTAAAACACACAACTATGGTGAAAACTTTCCTTTAAATAACCACAATACATTAAAAAAAAAAAACACCTCTGCTTTTTTTTGGCCTGGAAGAGCTGCAAGTGCAAGTAGATGCCTGTAGAGCACAAAAGCGTAGGCAGAATCTTTAGTGACAGCCTATTTGGAATACAACCTGCATTTTCCATTAGCCAAGTTCCTGCTAACTTCCTATGGGATAGAGATGAAAGGAACAGCTGTTTCCTTCCTGAAGAGCTGAATTTAAACACACCTGAGGTCTGGCACTGTCCTTGGCATTGATAAGATATATGCAAAATCCAACATACATACATATACCCATGTATATGTATAAACATGCACACCCACATATACCCACATACATATACCTACCCATATTCTTGTATAAAACAAGAGCCTTGGACAAAGATGCCAGTTATTTTTCATACCATGTACCCTTTGAACAAATCTTAGACCTCATTAGATAATTAGCTAAAGCAAGCCTGTCAAACTTGTGGCCCGCAGGCCGCATGCCTCATTTATTTGGCTCATGTTAGCCTTTGAGTTTGACATGCTTGATCTAAAAACGTTGAAAATCTTCTTAGTGGCAAGCTTACTAGGAATTGTAATGAAATGTAATTGCCACACATTTGTTATGGTCATTTTAGTGTTCAATATCATGACAATTTTTATGGCTGAGCAATAAAACCTTGAAATAGCTGCAGCTAAAGCGGTCATCTTACTTAGTGTGTTTATTGAGGGTGGTGAAGAAAGATTTTTTAAAAAGAATTGCTCTGAAACTCATGCCACATGCTATTCAAATGGTGAAAATAATGAGCCAATTTTGCATTGCAGAAGTTTCAGAAATCAGATGGAGGCAGGAACTCAAGTGAGGCTAATGGGACTTAGAGATAGCCTCAGAAAAGGCCTTTGTTAAACAAGTGCCCTTGTAGAAATGTAGATGTCACAGGGTCTCACTTTTATCTATGCCCTTGAAGTTTATCAGTAAATCAGTTCATTACCAAATCCGCTGGTCTCCAGCTTCCCTGACCACTCATTCCTTCTGCAAATTCTTTTCCTGCTCCCTGGGAAGACATTGCCCCAACTCTCCTCCTGCCTCTCCAACTTGGCCGCTTAACATGCATTCGTATGTCTGCAAACCTACTGTGGGGAAGGGGCTAGATTAAACTATTTAAATAATTTCTTAAATTATTATTACTTTGTTTTAGCTTTTCCAACTACTCTCAATTTGGGATTAAATCACTCCGGTTAGTAGTTATGTCTTAACATTTTTGATTGGCTACATATACCTGTAGGTAAATAACACCTGAGGAAGAAGAGAAGGCTGGCTATAAGGATTCCTGTGTGCAGCTGCTTGGTGGAATCAAACCTAATGAGAAATATGTCAAATGCCTTTCAAATAATTCAATTTAGTACCACCAGCAGCACCACCATTATCTGTAGCTATGATGCCAGATACTGGTCTAGGGCATATTATACAGTATAATATATTTTTTCACTCAAACTTCACAACAAGCTACTGTGCTGCTATAATTCACTTATTGGAGTAGGAATAGCATTCATTGTAGTAGGGGGCCATGATCTATATTCTGCCTGGGACTTGGGAATGGCATTTTACAATCAGATGGATGTGGCTAGTGAAAAAAATCTGGATTTCCAAGCTAGAAAAGACTGGATTTGAATACCAGCTTTATCACATTGCTCTGTAGTCTTGAGCAAGTCAGCTCGACAGTCTAAGCTTTTGCAGGGTCACAAGCATTAGTGATGACCTAGAAGAACTCAACACATGGTGGGTACTGAATACAGGAGCTGCTATTCTTCTCATCGCCATCATCCACGCACACAGTTACACAGTTTAATACTCAAAGAATCTGACCCAATGTAAACTTGATAAGAGGTAGCCATTTTTAATGGAGACAAGTATTAGGTTAGGCTCTCGAGTTGCAGTTTGCCGCTCTGTTGACTAATGAGGTTGCCAACCACTGGGATAGGGGCTTAATCACAAGGAACAACAATAGCCTGTAATTATTGGAATAGAAAGTCTAGGTCAGTGGTTGGCAATCTCATTAGTCAACAGAGCCGTAGTTTGCCGACCACTGGGTTAGGGATCTGAAGACCTCAGTTTTAATTTTCTTTAACTCCTACTTTATGGCCTTGAGCAAATTGCAGAATTTCTTTATTCTTCCAGATTCCATATCTTTTTCCCCTTGGCCTCAAGAATATGTTGTGAGAATAAGTTGTTGAATGCTTTTGAAATTCTGAGGAAAAGATGCCCTCTATGAAAATAGAGCGGTATCATTAAAATTAACTAGAGGCCTGGTGCATGAAATTCCTGCACTGAAGGGGTGTGTGTGTGGGGAATCCTTTAGCTAGGCCTGTGCCCTCTTGCAGTCGGGGAGCCCTCAGGGAATGTCTGATTGGTGGCTTAGGGCAGGAAGTGGGCCTAAGCCATCAGTTGGACATCCTTAGTGATGCTGCGGAGGTCAGCTGTGAGCTGGCTTCTGGCTGAGTGGGGAAGCAATGACCACCAGGGGAAGCTCCTGCATTAAGCCTCTGCCCCCTTGATGGTCAGTGTGCGTCATAGGGACTGGCTATTTCACCATTGGGCCGAAACTGGCTCTCTAACATCTCCTGAGGGGTCCCAGATTGTGAGAGGATGCAGGCCAAGCCAAGGGACCCTACCAGTGCAAGATCAGGACCAGGGAAGGATGTAGAAGGTTGGCCAGCCAGGGATTGAGTGCAGGAGGGCTCCAGGGCATGTCCGGCCATCTCACTCAGTCCCAGTTGGTGGGACCTCAGCAGCAAGCTAAACTACAGGTCAGAGTGTCTTCCCCCTGGTGGTCAGTGTATGTCATAGCGAGCAGTTGAGCCTTAGCATATCATTAGCGTAAAATCCTTTGATTGGTTGAATGGCTAACTGGATGACCAGACACTTAGCATATTAGGCTTTTATTATATAGGATTGACCCTTAAAGATGGTTACTCAGGCCCTGGCTGTGTAGCTGAGTTGGTTAGATCATTGTCCCAATATGATAAGGTTGCAGGTTTAATCCCCAGTCAGGGCACATATAGAATCAACCAATGAATGCATAAATAAATGGGACAAAAAGTGTTGTTCTCTCCCTTCCTATATCTCTAAGAAATCAATGGGAAATGGTTACCCAATCTCTGGGTAAGCTAGTGTTTCCTGGGTGTAAACTGTGTATAACATAGTAATTATCATTTAGTGGGGAGACTGGGGCTTTAGACCACATGGATCTCAGTTTGACCTGGGATACTTGTCACCTTTCAAGCTGTGTGACTTTTGATCAAGTTACTTCCCCATCTAAGTTTCAGTCTCTTCATTTTTTGAGGGGACATAATATCTATTTTATAGAATACTTTCAGGTATAAATGTAAAATATTAGGTGATGGTTGAACTCGTTATTTTTCTTTCCTGAGTGACCACTAGGTAATCATTTTGAATTGCATGTATTCCTCAGCTTGCTTAAGACTGGTCCCTATTCTTATTTATACCACCTTATGCCCATTTTCATAAATAAATAAAAATTTGGTTATAAGTTTTTCTGAGGCACACTGCAATGAAAGCTGAATATTACACACACACACACACACACACACACACACACACACATTATTTTTCCATTGTTATAAATCCTATTATGTGAATTTGGCTATAATACAGGTAAAATCATGTTTTCTGAAATGTCATAACCATACAGAAATTTTCTGATGACCTATTATCCTTCAGGCCAGCATAGACAGCATGGAAAGCAGCTACCTGCATGTGGACATGTGTTTTAGAATTTTTATCTCAACACTGGGAATATAAGAAGACCATATAAATCTTTTTGTTCAAACTGATACTTAGCCCAGGCCACTATCAAACTTTCTCCACAACATGAAATAGAGTTACTCGGGACAAGGCGGTTTTTCTCCTGTTTCCTCTGAGATGGGATGACAGGGCTAGGGGGAGGAAAAGTGGAAAGGAAGGAGAAGCAGGAGGGAGAGGGAGTTTCTTCCTCTACGTTTTAATCTGGATAAACATTTGTAAAAGCCAGTGTTGGACTGTTGGAAGAAGTATGGTCCTTGCAGTTCAGGGAAAAGTAAAATCGGTGAATTGATCTTGGCCCATAATCAATAGCCAGCATTGGCTGAGTGCTTGCTGTGTTGCCAGGTACTGTTCCAGATGCTTAGTATATTTAACAGATCTAACCTTGTAGCAGTGCTCTGAGACAGGTGCTATTATTATGCCCATTTTATAGATAAAAAAACCGAGGCAAAGTTAGATTAAGTAGCTTGCTTGTATCACATACCAAGAAAGTGGTAAACCTAAGATGCAATTCTAAGGCACCTTGACCAGGGCACCAATCACAAAGGAGAAAGGTTGGGGACAGAGTGTGAGGCATCAGGTGGGCCTCAGTCAAGGGGCTGGCATTTGGAAGGCAGAGGCAACCATTTACATGCAGATGAGAAAGTTAAGTTAAGGGATGGTGGCTCGAGGGGGTGGGGGCGGGGGAGCATGCGAGAACCTGGCCAATTGGGCTATGCTAGGGAGTGATGGGAGATAAGATACTGCAGCATAAATCAAATAGGATGGGGCTGAAGGATAGAGTTTAGTGTGTGCCCTTACATTTGTCTCTGACTTGTTGGGAACATCATTAAATATGGTTTGATGTTTAACCCTGCAGTTTGTATTCTGAAAAGTACACAGAAGCTAAAACATCTAAGCAGATGCACGACTGTTCGGTGCATGGTGAGGAGGGGTGGAGGCAGGGGTTAGAGGCTGAGCTGTCCACACGGGGCTGGGCTGGGTGCAGACAAGAGTTCAGCCAGAAGATAGTACTGGGGCTCAGTCCTTCCGACAGGACCCTCCGAATCAGGAGAACCCAGGAAATGCCTGGAAGCCTTGCTGTGATTTTAACCAGCACTCAGGGAGTTCCTGGCAACAGGCCATCCATTTCTGGCAAACGAACAATTCTAGCCAGATCTTGTTGGTAAATGTCTCTTTATCCTTGCTCTGCAGCTGATCACAGAAGGTCTAAGGGATGAGTTTTGGATGAGAACAGAAATCCTGGAACTAAACCAGTTTACACTCAACAAGCTACCTTCTTATTTCCTTTGCTCGATGCTGGGATCCTCTTAGAATCTTACAAACCTTTGATTCTATATTAATACAAAGGTATAAAGGCTAACCACATTGCAAAGATGCTGGCACTTGACAATCTCACAAGGGGACATGGCATTTGCTGTATAAAAACAAAACCATTTTTCCTCTTAAGTGACAGAACATGTGTAAGATGTACTCTAGGATTGGATGTGTAGGGAATTTCTTTTTATGTAATTCCTATTTAAGAGTCAATATCTATACCTAGGGGAAAAAAAAAAGGATAACTATGCTGACCTCACATGAATGATTCTCAATCTTAGCTGCTCACAGGAATCACGCAGGAGCTTCAAAAACAAAATCAAACCCAGAAACAACCACCCCTGATCCCTGGTCCCACCCCAGAGGTTCTGATTTAATTTGTCTGGAGCAGGACTTGAGTAGCTGCATTTGCAAGGTCCCTGTGATTCTAACGTGTGGTCATGGCTGAGACCTCTGTCTCTGATGCTGGGCATGGGTCCTACACCCCTGCCTGCAGCCAGGCAAATGCCATTTAGAATTTCCAATGGAACAACTCCCCTCTTACATTTCTGCATGTTGCAGGGAAGAAATGATCAAACATGCAATGAACAGGAACAGGTCCTGACTTTGGGTTTGTAGCTTACGTCTTCTGGCTCTGAATTTCCTTCTTAAGAAAATGATATCATCCCACAGGAAGAGTTCCATTCCCCTGCCACCTCTGGCATTCTCTTATTCAGGGCCTGTGGTTCTGAACCCTATTGAACAATACTAATGCTTTGACTCCCCTCTGAATGTTACAATCTGATCGGTCTGAGGTGAGGCTGTGCATCAATATTTTCAAAAGCTCCCCAGGTGATTTTTTTGTGCAGCCAGAATTGAGTATCATGGGTCCATGTTCTCTGTTGAACCGAAGTCTTTTCAGACAGATGAGATTTGCACTTGAGAGAGAGACAGAGGATGTATGTATCTTTGTACATAGATATACTAGGGGTATAATTCTAGCTGCGAGCGTGGTGGGAATTTACACTCAGCCTCATATTAATTTAGGAACACAGAAGTAACACACACACACACACACACACACACACACACACACACACACACACATCCATGCTGTCTAATCTAACCCCTGTTGATTGTTCTGTTCACATAGTGGAGAAGGGGTGCCAAATGTCTGGGATTCCAGCCATTTCCATTCCCTGCTGGCTTCCTAGGAATGAAGACAACAGGTAAGATGATGGCCTGGCACAGTACCACCACCTGACATTCGCACACTGCTTTACAGTTCTCCCAGCCTGAGCATATATGATATCACTTTATCCTTGTAAGATTGAGATTGATTTTCTTCATTTTAGAGATAGAAGTCCTGAGACTCAGGAGAAATTAAGCATCTGGTCCAAGAACACACCACTAAAAAGTAGTGGATGCCAATATTCTATCCCAAACCTGTGGCTTCAATTCATCTTTTCAAAATGTACTTGACTTCATGCATCCACATTAGTCCTGCCACACAATCCTTAGGAGACCAGGCCTTGAGGGGTGGTGAAGGGCATGGGCTGATCATGCTGATTTTCCTCTGTACCCCATGGGGGGTGAATGTCAAGAGAAGAGATTCCAAGCTAGTTAGTTCTAGCCAACTGTCACCTTGATTCTGAACAATATAATCTCATTATTCTGAACCTTTTCCTCCCCCCCTTTTTTTAAAGTTAGTGATATTGTAACTAAAAAGATAATCTTCAAAGTAGCCAGATAGAGCAAAAAAGACCAAGATATCATGATTACATAGAAGAACTAAGCTATGTCAGGTTTGCCCTGCAGGTTCAATAGTTGCCTTGAGGGGGCTCAACTTTTTTGAAGTTCTCAGACTCTTACAGAAATCACCTTCAGGGGCAAAGTCAAATTCCTTAGACCATGACTTCGGGCTCTTTAAAAGAGATCACTGCTGAAGTCCTCATATATTCATGTGATAGAATCAAAATCAAACTGCTTAACACAGAAATACAGCAGCAGGGGAAAATTCCAGGGAGCCACATAGTGAAGCATTTCATGGGGGCAAAACAAGTGAAGAAAAATATGCAAGAGCAAAGTGAAGTTTTTAATATAGCATTGAGCACATGTGTGAAGAGTTTGGGCCAAAGTAACATAATACATTTTATGCTCCATTTGCCCTTTAGAACACATATTCAAATTTCAGCACAAACTCTAGAGAGAGGTTTACAAAATTATGTACTGAAAGGTAGGCAGTGCAAAATGGTAATAATGTCGGTTGCTTAGAGGCCTAAAATAGTGACAAGATCACCCATTTGCATGAGAGAGATTTCACACCAAACATTTCCAGCTTCCAAACAGAAGTAAATTAGCCTATTGAGGCTGGTGCATGTAAATCATGCTAGAGCTACAAAACAATTCTGAGATTTCAGTCACAATACTTAGAGCTTTCATAAGAAGGATTAGAAGAGCTCAAATTAAAATATAATGAATAGGTCTAAGCTTCTCCACTAAATACTTGAAAATTAAAACTTACTAGAAGACCGGGAAGGCCTGGTGTTATCCCTTCCTTCAACAGCGCATCACCTCACCCTGTTCTGTTTCAAAGGGATCCCTGTGTACAAAAGGCATGAGGAAATGCAGAGAGTGGGAGGGTCAAATTGTTTATTGTGAATGTGTCTTTAAAAAGCTGGATACCATCTAAAAAGAGTGCAATGAATGAGGCCATTTAAATAACTGGGATCTTAATTTCATGCATCCGATACCTTGAACTGGTGTTGACTAATTGTGTGGATAGCTAGAGGTCAGGTAAGTTTTTTTAATAAGGGACTTAGAAGATTTGAACTTCTCTTCACTTACTGGATGTAACTTACCCTGGAAGCAGCAAGTGGCCTGAGTTTTTGAATGAGAAAACTCATTTGGATTCCACCTCTGCCACTCACCAGCTGCTCTTTGGTAAAATGGCAATGGCAATGCATATGTCACTAGGCAGATGCGAGGATTAAATTGAGCTAATGCACAGAAAACCCAGTGGACAGAGCCTCACATAAAAACATGTTCAATAAATGTTAGTTATTTCTCTCTCTCCTATGATTTTGGTCTCAGATACAGTGACTTTGGTCTAAGTAGGCAGAAATTCAGTTCCTCTCATTGCGACATAGCTTTTCTTTGAGCTAGTAGAGATTTGAATCACAAGTGCTTAAAATAGTTTGTGTTCATATATTTTCACTTTCCTTAAAAACGGGTCTGTGTTAATTCATCAACCTGCATTTCTTTAGTTCTTATTGAAATCTATACTAATATTTTTATTAATGAAGATTCATTCTAATGAAATATTTGAGGTTGGAAATTTTGTGAGCAGAGGTAGAAATAACAAACAAACAGAATATGATTTCCCTATCACTCCCCAACCTTGGTCATAGAGTTTGACCTCCTCTCTGAATTAGATGATGTCTGACTTTTGTCCAGGGTAGGAAGGCTCCAGAACTTGACGAAGTGGCTTTTCAACCCTCTCTTGATGACCAGTTAAGAAGAGTCCCAGGGAAGGTGCCTTATCCTCGGGTGGAATGAGTCTCTGATCTTTCTAAAGGGGTTACCATCTCGTGTATCTGGTAACCTGAACAGGTTTTGGCTAAGTGGTGGATATCTAGAACTCTCTCTGAGAGCACCATCTCCTTTAACTGGAGGAGGCCCAGCTTGGAATGAGGTAGACAATTCCTCAGTCAGGGGAGAGATGTAACTGTGAGCAATCCATGACTGTTATGAAAAATTGACTTATGTGTAAATGCGCATTATATGTTAAAAATATTTTAAATCAGAAATAGAGGATTATGCATGGTGATGAAGAGAGCCATGTACTCACCTGTCCCGGTTGTTCACAAGCTGTCTGGTACCTGGCCTGCTGGCACAGTTCTTTGACCCTCTCGTATTTGGGCAAGTGATTTGACTGTTGGATATTCTTGTTGGATTCTTCTTTCTTACGTAGGAATTTCCTTTGACAGAAATGGAAAAGCTTCTTAAGTAAGAAGTGATTTATGCTACCTTACCTACCACCTGCCTGTCCTTTTTTCTTCCCTGTCACATGACTCCACATTCTTTAAACAGCAAGAAATAGATGATAAGGCTCTGACCTCAGGTGTTCAACATTTGATGAGTCCCTTGTGATGAGCTGGGTACTATGCAGATGAGAGGTCAGGGTAGAAGGAATCATTTCTCCTCAAAGCTTTTGTTGAAAAGCAATTATGGTAACGCTTTCTCTCAATGTGTGTATGGAGAAAAACAAAACCATTGAGCATTATAAATCTAAAGGGGAAATTCAGAAGCAACTATGAAACCACAATCTCCAATGTTTATATATTTAAAACTAAGAATGGCACATCAAGAAAAGGAGTAGAAAGGTGCCAGTTAGAACTTGGGAAGGAAGTTCTGGTCTGATGAGGAATTCAGGCTGAGAAAACAAGAGTGAAATCCACAGCCATGTAATGGCTAAGGAGAATTTATTCTTTGCAATTCTGATGCAACAATCATTACTCTTCCGGCCAGCGGAGAATGACTAGCAAACCATTCAATTTTGTTACTAGACTTACAAAATCTGTATGCTTAAACCCAAAATAAGGGGGGGAAAGTACCCATCAGGGAGCACTTCCCATTAGGACTGGTTCCCAGAAGCACCCGAGCAACCAATAATTACCCTCTTTCCACGAGGAATGTATCACGCCAAATTTTGGCCTTTTTGTTTGTTCGAAACCTGCAAGCAAAATAATAATATTTACAGTTGGCAGCTGGACATCTTTCCCAACGGGTCTGTGCTAACAGTTTGTTTAAAGGAACACCTCTCACTTCCCACAGACCATGACTGCGCCTCCACCATAGGCTACATACAAACACCCGGGGAATTCTCAGCGCGGGAGAAAAAGCTATTTGGCTTCTACCTCCTCCAGCTGTTGGCTGGCTCTGGGAGCCAGTGAGCGTGGGGCTGGCTGTGGGAAAGAAAATTGACACACCTGTTACCTGGCTTTTCCAGGTCCAGAAGTTTGAGGACAGACTTGCCGTCCACATCGGGAGGTGGGTCGAGTCCAGCGATGTCCAGGATCGTAGGGGCCAGGTCAATGTTTAGGACGATCTGCGGGACTCTGCAACGGCACAGATGGTTATGCCGCAGAGCCCGCAGCAGTGGAGGGGGGCCCGGGGGGCTGCTTCTCCACACCATGACTCGCTGGCCTTTGGTGCCTCTCCCCTCACCTGGTCTCCAAGGGAGGGAGCTGCATTTGGCCACAGCTGAGTGGTCAGCAGTGAAGGCATGGAGCAAGATTAATTGGCTGTCTCAGGGGTCACTGGAGAGATGCCCAGATCCCTGAGCTCTGGCCACACTGTCACACAAATCGAGACCTGATAATGGTTTTTGGAAGGATGTAGTCTTTCTTTTAAAACCCGATAGCCTGGCCCAGCCGGCGTGGCTCAGAGGTTGAGGGTAGACCTATGAACCAGGAGGTCACAGTTCAATTCCCGGTCAGGGCATGTGTTTGGGTTGTGGGCTCCATACCCAGCAGGAGGCAGCCAATCAATGATTCTGTCTCATCATTGATGTTTCTCTCTCTCTCTCCCTCTCCCTTCCTCTCTGAAATCAATTAAAAAAAAATATATATATATTTAAAACCCAATAGCCTGTAACTTCTCTTTTAAATCAGGGCTTTAAATCCAACTTCTATATTGCAGGGAATGCAATATACAGATCATGTATTATTGAAATCTACACTTGAAATGTGTATAATCTTATTAACCAATGCCACCCCATAAAGTAATAAAAAAAATCAAATCAAATTCTAAGGAAAGACACAAGGTTTCTACAGATGAATTCAATTCATATCACCTAGACTTTCAAACATAAGCCTTCTAATTCTAGATTCCATAATTTCTAATGGCCTAAAGAGACATAATTATATTTTCCCTAGAAACCCCTCTTTCTGCCATCGCCTTCTCCTGGAAGAGTCAGATATCTGGGTCTGGGCCCCAGTGCTGCCACTTCCAGGACCCGGGACTCTGAGAGGGGGGCCCTTTTGCTGTGTGTGGGTTTCTCCGTTAAATCAGGGGTCTAGGCTCGATGCTCTTTAAGGCGCTTGCAGCTTTTGAATTCTACTTGCATTCTTCTCTTCCACTTCCCATAATTGTTTCATGCGCACGTTCTCATTTTATACAAAACATTCTATTGTGATTAGCAGGGCACATGAACCCCTATTATGACGAGAAGAGAGAGATGCAGTGGCTTATCTAAGGTGATAAGAATGGGACTCCAGTCTTTTAGGCTTTTGTTTTTTAAATCATGCTTTAAAATATTTAATTTTAAAAATTCTTTAGTAATAATTTTAAAGACTAAGAAGGTGGACGACACACGTTAAAATAGTATGTCTCTGATTCAAACAAAGTAAGGATGATGTTCCTAATGGGCCTATCATATATCTATGTATACAGGTCCACGTGACATGGGTTCTGGTCAATTTCAGAGAATTAATCATCGGCCCAGTTATTTTTCCTCTTTAAATTGTATACTTTAGTTAAATTAACATGTGGCGAGGCAAGGGAGGTGTAGGATTTCGTCTTCTAAATTACCAACCTACATGCAATCTTTTTTGTTTTAGATGAAAGGAAACCAGACACTGAGATTAGTAATCGAATTATCTCAGATGTACATGAGCAATGACAGCTGAATGTTGCAAGCAGAGGAATACGTACATTGATCCAGGTTCTACGCTTGGCCCACGAATAAAGAAAGGCACTCGAATATCAAAATCATATGGCATGGACTTCCCCTTGACCAGTCCAAACTGCCCAATGTGGTACCCGTGGTCGGCGGTGTAAATGATGTACGTGTTCTCCAGCTCCCCCGTTTCCACCAGCATGTTATACAGCTGCAACACAGCCCAGCAACAAGTCAGAAGTAGTTGTGATGGCCTAAGACAGCAACAGCACGGCAGTGATTCCCCCAGATCTTTTCCCCATTATTTTTAAAAGGCAGTGTTGCTTGAGAAGGACTGACAAATGCAAATGTTAACTACATTTTCTTGCTGCTTACAATCTCGGAGGAAAAAAGTCCAATAATACAGTTGAAAAGTAACATTTTTAAATCTGGCTCATGCTCCTTAAATTTTTGTTCACCCATGTTTTGCAAGGAAAAAACAAAACAAAACACACACAACATAAAGCAACCTCTACCACCAAACTTATAGGCTTTACTTTGAAAAATTCATTGTTAAAGCAAATTTTAATATCATCTTACAGCTATTTATCAAGGGTTAAAAACAGGCTGTTTCTGAGCCTGATCCAGGTAGATTTAGTCTGTAGGTAGGTCTTACTTGACTTATGTTGTTTTAAAATTAATGAAATTTCAAATAAAATTATTTGAATTTCTGGATCCACACTCTTCATGGCAAAAATTATCTAGAGCTGAGTAGTTGCTCCTTGCTTTAGAAGTAGCTTAATTTCAAGTTTATCACAATCCTCACCACTCCCTAGTGTCTTCTACTGGACTTGCTTTAGATATTTACATTATTCGCTTAATTCCTGAAGGTATTTGTGGGTGTAGCCCTGAATTTATAATGATTTTTGATTTTTATTTCCTCTTTGCTATTGGCTCTATAAGAACCACATCTAGAGAAATAATAGAAAGGAGCATAAGATAAGGGAGAGCTGACAAATTTTCTCTTTCACTTCTGGAAAAAACCCAAACCAAACAGGTCGGACAAGAATAGGAAGTAGAACAAAACTTGTAAGTGAGGCGAGTTCATGTGCTTACCCTTTCCACAGAGTCATCCACTGACATCAAAGTCTGAAGCCTTTTGCGATGTAGAACGTTTGTAAATTCCATGTGGATGGGCAGCATGGGTCCCGTGTACTGCATAATCCAGTGTTTATCCATATTTGGTGCATAGTTATAACTAGGAGTTCTGAAAATATCCAGAAAGGAGTCTTACTATATGTTTTTTAGCCTCTTAGAAAAATATCGCAATTTAAAGATTGTGAAATTATCATTTAGGAAAGATAATTGAGACTCTGCTACATTATTTCCCTCTCCCATGTGTCTTCTCTCTGTGAATTTAGGAAGATCTGAAGAATTCCCCACCTCAAATAGTACACATCCTTTGAAAGTATATGGATTCAACTTTATAAAAGCAAGACTGGCAGCTAAAAATCTAATTAGTGCAAGTTCATTTGGGTTCACTGTGGAAACACATCAAGATGATTACGGTAACATTACAAATCTACAGATAAAACTCGGTAATGTAGAAGGGAATGTAATGTTCCTATGGTGATGTTAACTCATAAAATTTTATTGCTAATTAGGCTATTAAATATGGTCACAAAATGTGGGATGATGAATCATAATTTCAAAACATTTTTTCCTATTAAATTTATTAGGGTGTTTTGTAGATTAATTATATGGGGTGGGCAAAAGTAGGCTTATGGTTGTTTGTCTGGAAATAATACAATAATTAATAAATAATAATACAAGAATAAGCTCTGTTTCACATACACAACTGTTAACCTACTTTTATCCACCCTTGTATATCCAGCCTCTATGAGTTTTTCTCATTCCTAACCTTGTATATATAGCTACCCTTAACATAATTGGGTTTACTGGAGTTATAACCAAGCCTATTCTGCAATATACATGCTTACCAATAAATACTAACAAAAGTGTCTCTTTATAGACAAATCAATAGTGATGCAAGGCATAATTTTTGTTAACTATAGGGCAGGTCAGTGCAAGCCTGTATTTAATCTATTGCAGATCCCAGTGGTATTGCATACTAGTACTTTCCACTGAAAACCCACAAAAGGAGTCCCCTTCTCTTTGAAGTTTTACCCAACTCCTTCAACCAGGAGATGCTCACCTCATTTTCCCAAAGAATTTATCTATGCTACAGCAATCCTCACACTATTGTTTGTGTATATTTGACCTCTCAATCACACTCTAATGTACTTGAACCTTTTCCTTTGATTTTATTAAGCATGTAGAAGCAGTGATATTAAAACTTGGTATGCATCCAGTATTGTGCTGTTTTATGTACATTAGCTCCTTTAATTAGGTTTATCATCCCATTTTATAGCTGAGAAAACTGAGGCTTAGCCAAATGAAATAATTTCTTCAGATTAACAAAGTTGGCAGCTGAAGAACTAGCATTCAATTCCAAAACCCACTTCCTCTAACAAAATGAAAGAAAAGTAAAGTGAGGGCCACTTCATATCTCCAAGATTGCTTTTCATACAACCCACAACTTTACAAATAGTCTCAAAAATGAGCAACAGCCTATATTGACTGAAAAATTTGGTTACCACCTCTCTCTGTTCTGGGAGTATCTCTGTCAGTGAAAGACTGTGGGTCATCATGACTGAAGGTGTCGCCGTGGCATTATTTATACTACACAAGCCCAGAGAAACCACCAGTCACTGTGAGCCCTGGGGCATTTCCATGCACACTGAGCTCTACAAATGCCACCTGTTATTGTACATTTTCTTCTGCCAGGGGATTTGCAGAACATCTGTTTTGGCGCCCAACAACTCCAAAGCCAGTACAACACGGAGCACAGAAGACACTGTACAGTTTATGCTCATCTCCCTCTTTTTAAATTTTTTTTTTATTGATTTTAGAGAGAGTAAAGGAGAGGGAGAGATAGAAACACCAATGATGAGAGAGAATCATTGATCAGCTGCCTCCTGTATGCCCCCTTCTGTGGATCAATCCTGCAACCTGGGCATGTGTCCTTGAAAGGAATCCAACCTGGGACCCTTCAATCTATAGGCCGACGCTCTACCCATTGAGCAAAACCAGCTAGGGCTCATCTATCTCCCTTTTAAAGAGACATATTTGTAGTATACAAGAAGCTGGTGTGGCTCAATATGCGCACCTGTAAATGGGGTTAATAACACCTCTCTTAAAAAGGTTTTTTGAGGAACAACTTGATCAGTCTGTTTGTGTCTACCAATCTACACCCTACCTATCTCTATCTGTCTATCTATCTATCTATCTATCTATCTATCTATCTATCTATCATCTATCTATCTCTATCACTTAAAAGTGCCTAGATCAGAGGAAGCACATGAGCTTCCTACATGAGCCAATAAACAAATACATTTTATATAAGTAGTGGGTGGGAAAATATCCCGTAGCATTAAAAAACAAACAAACAAAACAAGCATTTCAATATAAACTTTCTTCTCTTTTACCAAGTAAATGACTCATGATCCAAATGTTCCCCTTTTTTGGCCTGAAAGGCTACCTAGTATCTGAAAGGGAACCACTGCCCTATCGGACTCGCATCTCAGGAGCCTGAATGGTAGGAAAGGACACCAGCTTAGAGTTTCTTATTCTTCACACAGCATGTTGAGTGACAAACAGGATTAGATTAAGTGGCTGAGGAGTAGCGAAGGGGGCTTCTAAATCCCATTGGAAAGGGATTTTCACCCGTGGGGGTAGGTTGAGGTCAGAGACACGTAGCAAGCCGGCTGTGAAAGGCCCCTAACCATTTACTGATACGCACCCTGAGAAAGAACACGGCTCTAAGAGATTACACGGGGTTTCCTCATAATACCTAAACATCCTCCTCTGCCTGCCTTTGATGTTGGTCCACCTTACGTTTAAAATAAATCTAGTTGACTCTTCAAAAACCGCAAAACCTCAACACAAATAAAAATTACAATAGGGAACTGCAATGCGGGCTCACAGCGGGCAAATTATATCTTCCCCCGGTTACCTTGATGTGCTTGGCAAGGCTCCACCTCACTTGGAGGAGCAGCAAATTACAAGCCTCAAATTGGACTCCCGGATTTACAGAATGACATATGTTAAACCTGGCTTATATTAAAAGGGAGAGTTCAGGTCAGTTGTCAAAGCTGTACTCCCTGCCTCTTTTTTTTTTTTTTTTTTGCTTATTTTCTGGATGTGGGAGATGACCCCCAGCTCTGGGGCTGAAATCCTAGGTGGGATCTCAGCAGGGGGCAAGGAGTGGGGGAATGCATTTGCTTTTTAAAAGAAGACAGACTGCCACTGCTTCCCACAACACAGCAGCTGTTCAGGGACCTGCAGGTGGAAGGTCAGGGGTCACTGAAATTGACAATGTTGTTGAAAAGTGATCTTTTGCCAAAGGCCTGTGGTTGCCTCCTGCTGGGGTCTGCCAAATTCCTGGAAGATGCAGCCTTCGGTTCTCCCCCCTGATAATTAAAGACTGCTTCCCTAGCTAAGAACTGACTTACAATTATTCAAACCCATTGGAGCGGTCAGCTGGAACACAAGCTAGAGAAAGAAGCAGGGAATTGTTTTAAGGAAAAGTGGAAAACCACATATTCTGGATTGTTCCAGAATGTTTTGAAATCAGACCTGAATTCTCATCCCTGCTCAGTTACTTATTAGTGTGTGATTGTGGGCAACGGTTTTTTTTTTCCTCTAAGCCTCTATTTCCTCACCTATATAGTGGGTAGAACAACTTCAAAGAGTTCTTGTGAGGGTTAAAGGGATTTCAGTGACCGAAATAACAAATCCTGGGACCACATCAGAGCCACACTTACGGGTGCCTGGGAGAGAGCTCATTGTCTAGCTCATTTGATTGTTGTGGCAACCCTGAGGGGGCAGGCAGGGCATCTCAGTCCTATTTTACAAATGGGGAAGTGAAGTGGACATAAGAAGGGGCAGGAGCCAGTGCTCCTTCCACAACGTCACAATGGCCACAGTCCCCAACAAGCACCTCGAAGTCACAAGTCACCCAAAGGAGAATGGAAACGAACATTTCTTTCTGTGGGAAAGTAAGTCCTGAAATCCTTCACCTTCATCCTGATTTAAAACATTAACAGCTCCTGCTTCCCATTCAGGTACCTCCCACGAGATGCTGAGCATCTACTTTTGTTGCAAATACAGAGTAAAGTCTGACCCTGCACAGCACCCTGGATGCATCAGCGAGAAGGTGGGTAAGGCTGGCTACTTGCTTTAAAATTGAGAGGACAAAGAACCAACTTGTCGTTTTTGAATTTCTGTTGCTTTTCTAAAACAACAACAAACAAACCAACCAACCAACAACCTACAAAATTCCGTGAGTTATAGTCCCATGTACCTGGGTTGGTGAGACTTCTGTTGTCGCTTCAGGTACGAGTTTTTCCCAGAACAGTGTGCTCCAGACCTTGGACTCTCCGGAAAACATACCCAGAGCCCCCAATAGACTATTCCAGTACCTGACAATGTTAACTTTTCTCGGTGAGTTTGCCTGCACCTTGTTTTTCTCTAGTCACTACTCATTGGACTTCATTGCTCAGCCCGTTAGAGCAGATCCTGTAGCCCACCGCATTGGTCCGTTCAATGCCAATTCTCTTTGGCCTTTGATTCTCTTTCCAGTATTGCTTACCGATGGAACAGGAATAAGAATTCTGAAAATCAATACGGTTCCCTTTCTTTTTGAAAGGTATTTTAGGAGAATAATTCTTCTGAGCAAAGAAATAGTTTCAAGAAATGCATGTGCTGTAGATTCAATACACACTTGGGGGAAATGCAAGGAACTTAGCAGTTCATTCCTACCACTAGTGGCCTTTGTTGTCACCAGTGAAAATAAAGATGTTTCTAGTGTGTTATAGTTGGACATGTGTTTTCTTCATTTGTTATTTAGTCTCGACCAACAACAAAATCCCCCAGTGGTCTAAGCCTTAAAGGGTATTGGTAGCGGAACCATCATTCCCTGAGAAATAAAATAGGTCTCAGTTCCCAGAATAAGCCAGTTACACAGATTGAAGACACACACTCAAGGCATTAAATTGGAAATTCTATACTTAATCTCCCAAGCCACACGATCTCAGCTTTCACTAAAATTGAACTTACTTAATTGACTTTGTGGAAATATTCCCACAAGAGTTCAAATGTCTTTACTTAGGTAAAATCGAACACATGCAGAATAATACCAAATGATCTTGATTATAGCTACATTACCAAACTAATTTAAAGAGTTTTCTAACAACGTTGCCAATGCCAATTAGAATTTTGCCGATGAACACACAGGAACCACTTCTAATATTAATTGTGACTTTGATGGGTACTGAGCAAGTCAGGTGGGAACATCGCCTGGGTCCAAGAGAATCGAGTTTTGGCTCCAGCTTTGACCCTATCTACTTATGTGACCTGGGCAAAGTCATTTTGGGGTCTTTTTATTAAAAAAAAATTAAATCTTCATTTTTTTAATCTAAAAATTTATGGGGTTATGCTATTTTTAGGTATCCTTTCTTAATTCATAAAACCGATTATTTAACTATTTTTATATTATTTAAAAAAACATTTTAATGTCAGCTAGTCGGAAGTGTTAACACATTTATTTATTTGCTAACCAGTGCACACAGGGCACTGGAAAGTATAGATGAGACACTTGGTTCTATTTTCAGAACTGCCTTGCATCACTCCATTTACATGGTATTTGGTGTGAATGATGCCCCCTGGAGTTGTGCACTTGGACTTCAGGGAACAAGATGAGCAGAAAAAATGGAGAGAACAAGGTAGGCAACTAGTTTGGCCCAAATCAGAAATTTTTATAGAGAATTAAAAATTCTCTCACCTTTGAAAGAATTTCCTTTCACATATTTGTGGAAGAAATAAAGTAAGAATGCGCAACTTCTTTTCAAGGCAAGACATTTTTTTTTTCAACGTTAGATCATAAAGGTGTTTCAAAAACTAACAGATAGTTTCCCATTTAACACACTGGGTTCAGCTGAAAGCTCCACTTTCAGAATGATTCTCACACATGAGTGGACATGGGTTGTTGTGTGGAGGAGATTGTAGGTTTTGCCTGAAGCTGTTTGTTCACACACACAGCCACACGTTCCCAGGTATGGGAAGAAAGAATGTGGAACTGAAACACACACACAACAATGTTTTAAGTGATAGGCACATCGATGGCAGGAAGGTGATAAGGGAGTTGGAAAGTGGGGCCTCTCTGTCACAGGTGCATATCTTGACATCACTGAGGCCAGGGGCCAGAAGTCGTGTCAAAGCCAGAGTGAGGTGCAGCCCTACTCGGGGGATCCTGGCCAAGTAACTTCCTGAAAAGTACAACAGGGGCTTAGCCACCGTGAGGGGCTTTGCAATGGGATGGCTCTGTGTGCTGTTAGGAGAGCGATGCCCTCCGATGTCTCGGAGGCCAGGAGCGGCTGGGCTGCTGTCTGCTTAAACAGTGCCTCTGTCCCGAGTGGCCGGGAATCCGCTCTCATGCTTAGCTGGTGGACAGAGTAACCTCTAGCCTCTGTTTGTAAAGCCAACAAGCCAGTGTTGGCTGGCGTCATCCTTTGTTGGGACCGGCAAGCACCGCATACATTGGCTCGGGCCTCAGCGGGTCAGAGAGCCATCACCCAAAGCTGGCTGAAAGGCATCTCAATAATGCCTGACCACCAAGGAAGGTGCCTGAAGGAAAGTGTCCGCATTACTTGGGTCCCGCGGTGGGGGTCAGTCTGCAGCTTCTTGCTCTGTTGTCCCTGGGCCTGCCAAAGCTTTCTGCAGTGGACGGCACTGCTGCCATCCCCTCGCTCCAATGAGTTGCTAATGCGCTGAGGACACCAGCCATTCAGGAGCTCTGTGCACCCCAAATGGCAGCTTGTCCTCCATTTGTCTCACTCCCTTTGTCTGTGGACGGAACTGTGGACTGGTGCCATCACTCACAGTAACAAGACATGCACACTGACTCTCTCCAGCCCCTCCCCCTCAGTGGCAGCCTGGAGGACTTTGCAACAAAGACGCCAACAACCCGAGGCCCTGAGGCCTGTGGGGACGAGGGACACCAAACCTCACAGTTTAGCAATAGCTACAAGCTCAGTCATTCAACCAACCACATGAATTTTCATTTTTTGCTGCTAAGGCTGTGCTCCAAACTGGCACTTGCCCGTAGCACTGGTTTTGCACCTGGAAGAGATAACACGACCCATCTCTGTGCTTAGCCTGTGTTTTCAGAATGGCCAGGTGCGGGAGGCACATCCCAATGTGAGTCTCAGAGATTTGCCATGTCATCATGGACAAGTATCAATCTGTCATTTCTCTAGCTGCTTCCTCTAAACATAACGTTGAACCAAATGAAACCACTTTTCGTAGGTCAAAGATAAAACAAGAAAGAAAGGTGTTTATATGCATTCATACAAGTCCTTTGATTGTATGCATGCATATAAGCATAACCAATGAAGTCAGACACTAGGAGGGTGAAGGCACATGCTGTGGGGTGCAAGTGACTGGGGAGAGGCTAAGGCCCTATCTGGGGACTTTAGCTGTGCTGCTTCTCTTGATTTTCATGCATGATATCATGTCAAGGTACTAATATTATCCCCATTTTGCAGATGAGACCATGGAACTTCTGAGAGGTTAAAGAAATTGCCCCTGCCCTGGCTGGTGTGGCTCAGAGGGTTGAGTGACATCCATGCACTAAAGGGTTGCCAGTTTGATTCCTGGTCAGGGAACATGCCTGGGTGTTGGGCTTGATCCCTAGTGCGGGGGTGGGGTGGGAGGGATTAGGAGGCAGCTAATGGATGTTACACTTTCACATTGATGTTTTTCTCTCTCCATCACTCTGCCTTCCTCTGTCTCAAAAATTAAAAAAAAAAATGTTTGTGTTTTTTTTTTTTTTAATTAAAGAAATTGCTTCCAGACTTAGTGAGGACAGCTGAGATGGGAACCCACTCTTGGTGTATCTTTAAGGTCTGAACACTCTTTCCTCTGCCATGTGTAGATTTCCCTTTATGAACTCACTAACAAGGCTTACAAGGTGGTTCATTTAAACTAAAGAATAACTGACACTATTTCCATGTAAAAGTGACCAAGTCAGATATTATGCCACTACCCTACTAAGTAACCCCCAGTGACTGTCTGCTACAGTTATGCACAAATTCTCTCTTTCATCTTCAACATTCTGCAAACAATTGTAAGGACAAATTCCTAAAGATCCTAAATTCCTTAAGGATAAATTGGCTTAGATCACATGCCAATCTCACAGACAGTGATCAGTGAGATACAAGCTTAAAATGGGCTTAGCTTGGGTCACAGCTCATCATTTGATTGACCACTCTGTCCAGGGCATTGAGGTCACATGGAAGGATGGTATCTCTTTCACAAACTATTTGAATCAAAAAGGAGGCTATTTCCTCAAAGGCAGTGGAGAAGACCGTAGACTTTACCATTGGAGAAATGGTGACCTGGGCAGCCACTGTAGAACTGTGATGCAGTAATTTTATTCATCCTTTGAGGCCCACTTTAAATGCCTCCTGGCCCAGGCATTTTTCTTGGTCCCCCAAAAGATGGGAACACATCCTCCTCCAAATTTCCATAGTCCCCTCTGAGGTCTTACTACTTCTGGTCCCACTGATGATGTGGCTAATTGGACAGTTGCCTAGAGCAGGGATCTGGGGCAAACTTATTCTGTAAGGACCAGATAGTAAGTACTATTTTAGGCACTCCAGGCCACCCAGCACCTGCCACAACTACTCAACTCTGATGTTGTATTGTGAAAGCGGCCATAGACAGTACCTAAATAAATGGATGTGGCTGTGCTTCAATAAAACTTTATTAATACAAACTATTGGCATGTTTGAGCTTATTGGTTCTCCAATATCAACAACTGTATCTTCCTCATGTCTATCTGCGTGCAGCAGAGTGTCACAAGTGGCACTCATAAATATTAGTGGAACTAAATAGAGTGTTTAGGTGTTGGAATCAGAGATGCTTTTTCAACTACTATCATCAGGGCCCTCAAACCTCTTCAGACTTCTCACCCCAGGCGATTGCTGTCTGGGCTTGACACTGAGCTGCCAGACAGACCTGTTGAACTGTGGCCGACTTTCCTGTAGGTTTGGCCTGGAGCTTCAAAGGCAGGGACCCTAGGGAGGCACAAAACCGTTTGCCAACCCCTTCTCAAATCTGAGAAAACACCAGTAAAATTTATAGGTATACAAAGTCACCTTAGGCTGACTAATGCTAATGCAACAAAGGAAGCTATCACATATGATGATTTTCAAAAGGAAAGGGAAAGTGAGTCCCAGCACAGGAAAAACCTCACAAAGTCCGTTTTCCTTCACTGGATCAGCTGGGCCCTAACTTTATAATGGAGAGGCGCTCGCCACTCATGGGCTTTACTCCTGAATTTGGCACCACGGTTATATGTAAGGAAAATTTTCAGAGGTTTGCATGTCCATCCCCAGAATCAGTTCCAAAACACAGTGGCTCCCTAGGGACTGGGGCACCCCTCTTTTTAAAAAAATAAATTTTTATTGATTTCAGATAGGAAGGGAGAAACATCAATGATGAGAGAGAATCACTGATTGGCTGCCTCCTATACTCCCCTACCCCTCTCTTCTCCCCATCACTGGGTATTGAACCTACAATCTGGGTATGTGCCATGACCATGAATTGAACTGTGACCTCCTGGTTCATAGGTCAATGCTCAACCACTGAGCCATGCTGGACAGGTATGGGGCATTCCTCTTTATTTGTTGACAATATTTAGTGCATTAAAACACTTCTGCCCTCCAAGTGTCTGGGCATGTTCAGTAGGTTATCCACCCTGGCTCCATATTTATTGTTAGTTCCTGTCCTCAGTAAGCTCTAACCCCTCTCCTTTCTAAATCATTTGATACAAAGAAACGAATTATATCCTACTGACCAGGAGATGTCAGTCTATTAGTTATAATTAGAGGCAAAATAAATGCACAAGAATGTGCTCCATGTGTGTGTAATGACAGCAACGAGAGCAGTGGTCACCAACCTTTCGGACCTCATGGACAACCAGTGGTCCACAGACCACGGGTTGGTGACTGCTGAACTAGAGTGCCTTCAGTAGTTACTCCTCTCTCACTTTTTTTAAAATATATTTTATTGATTTTTTACAGAGAGGAAGGGAGAGAGATAGAAAGTCAGAAATATCGATGAGAGAGAGACATCGATAAGCCGCCTCCTGTACGCCCCACAGTGGAGATGTGCCCGCAAGCAAGGTACATGCCCCCAACCGGAATCGAACCTGGGACCTTTCAGTCTGCAAGCCGACACTCTATCCACTGAGCCAAACCAGTCTTGGCGTTACTTCTCTCTTTACACAAGGATGTACAGTTGGCTCTTGAACAACACTGCACTGGTTCACTTATGCGATAGATACACAGTTGGTCCTCTGTATCTCTGCACTTTGCATCATGGATTCAACCAAATGTGGACCGAAAATAGTATTTTCAATCCGTGATTGGGAATCTGTGGATATGGAGAGGCAACTGTATGCAATGCTCTACCCCATTTTAGAGAAGGGAATTGAGCAGATTTTGGTATCCACAGTGGGGGAGGGTGTTCTGGAACCAATAGCAAGAAGACACTGTGGTTAGGTTTTGGAAGAGTAAAAACTTATACACGGATTTTCTGTTGCACAATGCTCAGCATCCCTAACCCCCACAGGTCAACTGCACACCCAATCCATGTTCTTTTTGTCCAGGATCACAGCTAGAACATCAGTGTGGATAAATAGGATGGTATTTAAGCACAAGCAGAGTAAGAATCAACTTTTGAGCTTTAGTCCTAAACATATATCAATTCCTGTTCCCAACCTCCTTGAGGGCCAGATTTAGGGCAAACCCCAAGCCAAAGGCTCTGTGGGGAAGACGGCATATTATTACAACAGGTAGGAAGGAAATGTGTCCACAGTCAACACCAAAATCATGTTCTCTGCTGCCAAAGCACCCAGACTTTTCCACCCTTGGCTACGGAGCACATTCAGCATAACACAGCTTTCTGCTCTCTGCACAGTCCCTCCAGTTTCCATGCCTCCCCAGCCCCGCCTCTCAAAAAGAAACAGCAGGTTATTTTAAAGCCGTGACCTGGGCAGACCTCTTGGGCAAGGCCCCGCATGCTGCTTTCTGGCGCAGTCCTAACTGCACGTCTGCAGCAACGCTGTTTCACAGTTTTCTCTAGAAAACGAGCCCTGTTTCTATAACCAGACCAGGTCATCACTCTGCTGCTCTGAAAAGCAAAGAGTTTGATAATCATTATTGTTAGATGATACTCATGATTATTAAGATAACTGAAGGGGACGCTTGATAAAAATCACCTCATTCACCCTGTGTGTTTCTTTCCTTTCCTTTTAGCAACTTACAAATGTTAGAAATGGTGTTCCTAATCAGACAACCTTAGATGAAGCTCTTGGATGCAAGCCTGTTCCAAGCTGATGTTCTTGTAGTGTGGAAAGAAAGGAGGTGAGAAGAGAAACAGGGTGGGGAGCAAAGGAGAGGCCCATGTTCAGCAGGTCCCAGAGCCGATGGTATTACTCACATGTGTTGGGAAGCATTGGGGTACAGTTTTGAAAACTGTGGGGCTGAGTCCTCGGGGCCGTGGGGCGCAGCGTGGCTGATCACCATCATAATGGGCCTATGGGGATACATTCTCTTAGACATTTTGAAGTAATTAATGCTCTCGTTAGTGATTAAGTCTGTGAAGTAGTCCTGAAACATACATTTGACACAAAACAGAAATTACAAAAGGTGACATTCATCAGATCACATTTGAATACTGCTTTCCTCAGAAGCAACTCACTGAATGACGAGGTAAGGTCTAAAATGGGAAGGGACACTGGACTTCCCAAGGCAACAAATCAATTGCCGGGGACTTTCTAGGGTCCCTAGCATGGTAAAATGTTTTTTAAGTAATGCACAACTTAGCAATTAGGCAAGAAAAAAGTCAAGTCCTGTTTGCCCAAGATAATGATCAGATCTGGCAACCCAAATGCTAGAGCACATAAAACACCGGATACATATTTCATTCTCAGATTTCGTTGATGTAATCCATTGACAAAAATTTAATTACTTCAAGGGCAGGAAACACCAACACCCACTACACATTCACAGTTCCAGAACATACACACACACACACACACACACACACATAATAACAAACAGAAGATCTTTTCTTTTAAATTAAAAATTCACCTGTAGGAATAATACAATAATTGCTAAAGGAAACCTTGGCCAAAATCTGGGTGCACAGGAAAAGCTGTAACATTTTATTAATTAATGTACTTGAAACACTAAATATGGGAAGCAGTTGATTTCCTGCAGATTATCCTCCATTAATTGCACAGCTAAAATGATTCAGCTGCTGGGATTAGAGCCTGACGTTAATAAAATGACTTAACCCCCCAGTCCCAGGGGCTGATGCAAGTCTAGAAGGGAATGAAAAGGAAAGAAAAGATGAAAACTTAACTTAAACCACCTGCCTCTCTAAGTGTGTGTCAGTGGTCTAAAGGTCCAGCAGACAAGTCAGAAAGTGCCTGGGCCAGGTTTACAGTGGCAGGGGCTTCCAGGCATGACGAATCCCATGTAGATTTAAGGACCAGAACAGCTGCAAAAGCAGTGCCTAAGGGGTAAAATCTGTGTCATATGCCATTGTTAGGACAAGCCCACAGGCTACCACCTTTTTCTATGGGAGTGTCAGTTTCATTCCTTTCCCCACTAAAAAAAAAAAAGATATATATACTTTTTAGACACAGTTGTCTTTGACACTTAATCAGCTGTGGTAATGTGGTAATGGGCAAGTTACGCTGATTCAGTCTTCGGAGGGAATCTTGATTACATTGGTCTCCTTAGGACAACAGGGAAAGAGAGGTTAATTGCTTGAACAAGGAGCATGAAAGCATCCTCACAGATAAAAAATAATAGTGGTGACAATCTGTGTGCGTTGTAGGATGCAGCTAGGATCTGCCTCCGAGGTCCCTGCCCACTAGCTCTCAACTTTGATGAGTCTGGAAACTTATAAGGAATGCTTGTGAATTCATTTGTATTCCTTGTTTTCTGAAGGTTATGAAAGTGGAGACTTACACCTTATCTCCCACCAACCTCCTGGTGGTTGAATCAGGCCAAGCATCAAGGCAGCAATGTGCCCGAATTACATCAAGTTCCCTCCTTCTCATTTCTACCAATGGCTCTTTTGTAGTGATCTGTGTTACACAGAGCGCATTTGAGGCTTCTTTTAGGTAAATGAGGAAGAAGTGAATATGGCCAGAGGGAAGAGGCTATTTTAGGCTAATTAGCAGGCTAAATTCAAAGGTATTTTTTCTCTTCACTCCTGTGATCTGAAAATTGTCTTATTTACACTGGCAATCACAGAACCCTTGGGAATTTTAAAGTCCAATCTAGGATCCATTTGTTAGGGGGCCGTGGGGCACGCCAATTCCAGTTTCTATGAACTGATGTAGAAATCCTAGGATTGACAGCTTTGGAGACACTCGTGGACTCAAGCTGCCCTGGGGCAGGTGTCCTGTTCTCATAGCTAAGGTTGGTCAGACAGGAGTCCCAGGGAGGCGTGGGGGTCCCCAACCTCTGATTATTCTACTTGTTTGCTCTTCTTTTTATATCTAAATCTGAAGGCAAAATTGATTTTCATCCCAGTGAAAAGCAAAACAGTACAAGATGAACATTTGATTATGTGGACAAGTCCTCTGGGTGTGGGAGGGAAACCAAAAATTATCACAAGACAGAGTGGAGGCATCTATGATTTTCTTGATGATCCTTTCATCAAAGGCTGATTGCCTTGTGTTCTAATGAGGGGAAAAAAATCACTATATAAAGTCAGTGTTCCTTGAGAGTCTTTTCTTGCCTGGAGTTTAAAATTACCTTAAAATTTCTCATTCTAACATTGTGAGAACATAGAAAGCCAATCTTGCGGATAGGTTAATTTGCTGAAAATGGCTGCTCTCCATTATGCACAAAGTAAATTGATGCCATGTAAAAGTGCCTGAAAATTACCTTTGCATAATCAAATCCATGCTTTTCTTTGATGCCATTGCGACAAACAGTGTAATTATAGAAACGAGAATTCTTGATTAATCCAAGCCATTCTCGCCACCCAGGAGGGATGTAGCTGCCATTATATTCATTGAGGTATTTTCCAAAAAAGGCTGCAATGAGAAAAATAAAAAAGGATTATGTTCTCATGTGAAATGATTAATCATTAATGAATGTATAAATGCAAAAATATGAAACGAAGGCTTGAAAAAGAGACTGTAGAAGAAAAGTTAACCTAGGCCAGTTGATGTCAAAATAATGTTAGTGTCATACCCCAGTCCTTTGGCAAAGTGACATACATACACACATTTTTATTTTTGAGTAAATAAAAGTAGCCACCAAGGACATGGATTATGATTCAATAAAACCCCATAATGATCATGGTACTCTGGGTGCAGCTCTTCTTGAGGTTTTCCTGGGACACCAGCAAATCGTACCCCTTTGTTAAGTTGATGTAACAATCCCAGAAGCAGTCAGTGTGAGGCCTGGGATGCTCCCCCTGGGCACACACATATTGGAGAAGTGAAAGTTCAGTCCTTGTATGAAACTAGTGTTTTAGCTTATTGTTGGAGGGTTGTGAATTATAGAAACATTGCTGAAAAGCATGCCCTTCTTTTTACATATCCAGAGAGTACAAATTTTCTAAACCAAGGGTCTGAGGTACACTTCGTGTTTATGGGATGTGGTCAGCGTGTTATGTGTTTCGTGTCATCTGTGTTTAGAGTATGTGCATTTTACAAATGTGCACATCTCTCTCTCTTCAAAACAAAAAATAAAAAATCCTGGAAACATAGAGATGCTACACAGGTGACTAATTTTCACAGAATGACAGTATGATTGAAGTATTGGCACTATGGATTCCCCATTGCTCATGGAGCAGGCCACTGGAAGGACTGCATATTTTACCTTCCACATGTCACATCCAAGAAAGGCCACTGCCAGAAGGCTTACTGATCCTTCAGAGAAGCAAGCCAGGAGCATGGTCCTCTGCCAAAGATGATGATTGGAGGGGACTAGGGGAGAGCAAGGTAGGTTGGGGTTTCAGGAATTAAATGGGTTCTATCTGGAAGCTGGACACCTTTTTCAATGATCAGAAGTGTATTGTTGGCACACTTTTGAGAGAGAAAGAGGGTGCCCCTTGTAACTGTTTTAATCACACTAGGAAAACAGATATAAACAAGCACTGTTCAGGGTAAACCTAAGTGTTTGATCACCTTATTAGACACATACATAACCTTCCCCTCAAGTATGAAGACTAGAGAACATTTTATTTTATATAGGTACTGGAGGCCCAGTGCATGAAATTTCAGGTGGGGTGGAGGGGGGTGGGGGAGGTGAAGGGGGTGTCTCTCAGCCCAGCCTGCACCCTCTCCAATCTGGGACCCCTTGAGGGATATTCAACTGCTTGTTTAGGCCTGATCCTGGTAGTATTGAGCCTAAACGGGCAGTTGCACATCCCTCTCACAATTCAGGACTGCTGGCTCCAAACTGCTCACCTGCTTGCCAGCCTGATCATCCCCTAACCACTCCCCTACCAGCCTGATTGATGCCTAATTGCTCCCCTGCCAGCCTGCCCCCCCCCAACTGATCTGCCCCCTGAAGACTTGATCGCCCTCAACTGCCCTCCCTTGCAAGCCTGTTCCCTCCCAATTGCTCTCCCCTATTGGCCTGATCGCCACAACTGCTGTCCCTTGTAGGCCTGGTCCCTTCCAATTGCCCTCCCCTGCTGGCCATCTTGGGTCCACATGGGGGCAGGATCTTTGACCACATAGGGGCAACCATCTTGTGTGTTGGAGTGATGGTCAATTTGCACATTAATCTTTTATTAGATAGGATAGAGGCCTGGTGCATGGGGAGGGGGGAGTAGCTGGTTTGCCCTGAAGGTTGTCCCAGATCAGGGGTGGGGGGTGGCCTGGGTGAGGGACCTATGGTGGTTTGCAGGCTGGCCATGTCACCTAGCAACCCAAGCAGAGGCTCTGGTATCTGGAACTTATTTATCTTCTGTAATTGAAACTTTATAGCCTTGAGCGGAGCCAAGCCTCCTGCTGTCTCCAACTCTGTGGCTGCCACCATTTTTGTTGGGATTTATCTTCTATAATTGAAACTTTGTAGCCTTAAGTGGAGGCCAGGGCAGGCAAGGGCAGATGGAAAGCTTGGCTTTCTCCATTGCTGGAGAAACCCAAGCCTCCTGCTCACTTAATGGCTGTGGCCATCTTGGTTGGGCTTAATTTGCATTCTTGCTCCTGATTGGCTGGTGGGCATGGCTTGTGGGTATAGCAGAGTGATGGTTAATTTTCATATTACTCTTTTATTAGATAGGATATATGGGAATACATATGTATACAGTGAAGTATATGTGTATACACACATCTATATCTAAAAATACATACACACATAAATGCATGTTTCAATTTTTCTGATTTTTAAAAGGCCTCCCTCTTTAATTTAGGGAGAGAGCATGTCCTCTGCTTTCCAGGTCAAAGCCAATTCCCAGCTTCATTAGGCAGGTTTTGCAGGTGCCTTCTCTTACACAATGAAAACAGGTAGTTCCTGGATGACTGGCTTGGGATGAAAATGGACGCTAGAATTCAGGCACTTCCCTGATATTGTCTTAACGCACATACCGGTATTTCTCCATCACCACCTTATCCACGGTACATCATTTCTGTGTCTTTAAGGGATCGCTATTTACCTTGCTCTCATCTTTGATCTGCAACTACCTGTAGATTATCTCCATCTGAATGTTTTACTTGCCCTTTAACGCAGTCATCCAAATGGAATGAATAATTTCCCCTTCCAAATTTACTTCTCCGCTATCCTTTAATTCTCTGAGTGGTATAATTGCCCTGCTGGATAACACGCTTGGCAACCCAGAGCCTTCCCTGATTGCACCTGCCCCTCTCCCGGCAGTTGCCACCACCTGTAGGTTCCACCTGGGTGATGGCTTTTGTATCTTGCCTACCTCTCTGATTATGTGATCCCCCACAGATGCTCAGTCTCCTGGCCAGCTTTGCTTGCCAGGCTCCAGGGTCACTCTCAGTACCACCTTCTTGAAGATTAGCTCTGGTTACATCACCCTCTTCTCACAGTCTAGATGAACCCTTGTCACCTGCAGGATCCAGTTTAATATCTATCCTCATCCTTCCTTTGGTCTGCACAAAATCACTCTCTCCAAGTCCACCTGCACTTCTCGGCTCATGTTCCTCTCTGCAGCTCTGGTTTGCATCTCTCTATCTTTCCTGTGCTACTGTCTCCATCTCCCTCTCTCTGTCAAGGTCAGAGCACATGCCATTTCACTCCTGGTCTTTGCCCTAGTCCCATAGCAATTTGTGTCTGTGGCTATAACGATATTCTCTCTTTCTCCCTAGTGGTAGAGTCAAGTTCATATGTGAGCCTTACCCTTCTTAGACTGTAAGGTTTTTGAGGACAAGAATTACCTTGGCCTCATCTCTGTACCCCCTCTCCATCCTTGCCCATAGTATAAGGGCTCCATAAGTTTTGTTTCTTGAACTGGGGTTTATGGATCCCCATGCATTCTGAGGATTCCACTGGTTCCAGACTTGTTACATTTTGAGTTTTCACTTGGGTTATAATTTTAATGCTGATTTGGTCTAAAAATCTCCATACAATAGAGCTCTAGAGTTGCTGAAGTTAATGTTTCTCACACTGATTTTTTTTTTTAAAGAGTTGACTTTAGCCTGAGGAACACGGCAATGTCTACTAATTTGTTGACTGAATGTTTATCTGTTGAATCTGTGAGTGAGTGAATGGATCAAGCTGTCCCTTAGCCAAACGCCCACAGCCTGAGGATTCTGCCAGGGCGCCAGGCAGCTCCAGGGGGGTAGGACAAAGTGTCAGAGGCTCTCACGTCAGGTCTGACTCAGGATTTCCCTCCCAGCTGTAGGGAGTAGTAGGAATTCTTCTAATGATGGGTTCTTGTCTGCAGAGACTAACCACCTTTTCACACAGAACCACAAGATGAGTTTCCTTTTCCGAGGAAAGCAACTTGACTTGGAGTCACAGGCAGCCGACCGACACCACAGCCCAACAACGTCACTCCAGAAGGGGGCTGTTTCCAGAATCTTCCACTTCATAACCTCAGGCCCAGATCTTTCCTCTGTCCTGTGCCTCATCCCTGGGGGTTTATTCCATTTTCCTCTCCTTTGGTTTTCAAAGAAGTAAAAGAGCGTAATGGTTTGGGATATAAACCCTGGAGCCATCTTGCTTGGGTTCCAATCCTGGCTTGCTACTTGCTTCACTATATGTCCACCGGCAAGTTGCTTAACTCTACCTCCGATACCCTTTCCTAAAACCATGAAGATGATAATAGTAACAGTGGCAGCATTCTGGTCAGGATTAAATGAATTAATGCAAACATCAAGTGCTCAACACAGTGCTTTTTAAGTGCTGCTACTGCTGCTGTTATCATTAGCATCACTATTATCTCCATCCTTTTGAATCTGAGCTCTGATTGGAAATAATTGACCATTCCGTGGTGGTGCAAGGAACTCTCGTCCCAGATCTCTGCACTTGTGCGTTTGAAAACAGGTACTGAGAGGCTACAGTATTTTCTTTTCTGATCTGATGGATTTAGTGGCAACACATTCTCTCCCCCATGTGGCTTCCTTTCCCCTGCTCGATGCATTATAAAAGTGTTCCTGTTCCTCTTAGTTTTATTTTTTGCTTTTTTTTTTCCTCCCAGGGCAGCCATACCAAGCCCTTCCTTCATTGTTTCCCTCAAGAGATTACTGATATTTTGTACTGTTTTCTACCCATTGCCATGGCTATTCCCTGCCCTTTCATCATCCTCTTAGAAACTATTTCTACAAGTCTCTTTACTGTGCTTGTCATTCACGTCAGAACTCCCTCCAGGTTTTCAGTGTCTTTGTGTTAATGGAGTGCAAAGAATGTACTCAGTTTTCCAGATGTGCCCTCGCCCATCACACTTGTTCCAAGGAACCAGGACCTCACGCCTCACAAAGCAACAGCCCAGTGTTGGCAGCTTCAAGGGAGTCTGGCCTTTTTTGTTGCCTCCTGACGTTGAGACTCATTTGTAATCACCCCTGGCAGCACTCTGCAATTGATTATCTGGCCTTCTAATGATTTCCTTCCAGATGTTTTAAATCTCTTCCTCTCTCCCTAAGGTGAATTTCATTTTCTTGCCCATACTGCCATTGTGTTATGGGGAGTTTGAAGTTTTTCTCCCCTTTGATGCTGGCATTCAACTTTACTTACTGCTGTGCTATCTGAATATATCACCACCATGCCACCAACCCGCCCTTCCATATCATTGTCTCTCTGGGATGCCACTGAACATGTCCCTTCACAGCTGTTAGTGCCAAGAGGAAGATCACAAAGACTTGGTTATAATTACTTTTGACTTTAGGCCATGCTACTCTGTCTAGGACTATTTGTGCCATAATACATAGGAAAGTTTCCTTGAGCTATTTGAAGCAAAGGTATTTATTTTATTGTATTATTATTATTATTACTATTGTTGTTATTGTTAATCCTCACCCAAGGATTTCACGAGTCGTAACTAGTAACACACATCATTTTAAACCAAGTAAAAATTGTGATTTCCTCTATGTCAACACATTGGTTTCCCCAATTAGATTGTAAGTCCAATGAAGACAGCAATCTAATTTTATATTTCTTCCCATCCCTGGGTCTAGTGAAGTTCTAAGAATGTGGTGCCTCAATAAATAGCATATGGAATGCTATGTCTTATGTTTTGCACTCATAAGAAGAATATTAGTTTGCCTTACTTTAAGTGAACTCTACCTTTACAAAATCCTATATTACAGAATAAATATACTTGCCATAAGTAACATAAATAAGTTTTATAACATAAAAGACATGAAGTTAGAAAAGTTGACTAATTTGTACAAATTGTTTTGTTACAAAAGAATATTCTACAAAAAGTTGTACTGCAGATCTGTTAAATATTGCCTTTTGTATTCCAGTGATATGTAGAATTAGCAAAACTAAAATTTAATTCACATGTGATTTCATGTATCATGTGTTCTGATTATAATTTGAACACTACAATGTTTAAGTGAATCAATATAATAACTGCAGTGGTCATAATAAGATGACAGTATAATTTTGAACAGGAAAGAAAATTTAGGAACACTTCTAGTCCAATCTCTACATTTTATGGTTGGAAAACTTGCCTCTCCACAAATTCTCAAAACAAATGAAAGGCTGAATGAGCTAGGATGTGACTCCAGGTCATTCAGCCTTTCATTTGTTCAGTATTTGTTCGGGGTTTTTGCTAACACTTGATGCTACCTCTGAAACATGGCTTATCACCTTTACCTTGAAACCAGGCCAGGTTTCACACGCATGTCTATACTGTTGCAAGAAATGCAAGCTAAAAAAAATTTTGAGCATAGAGTCAGGCAGGGTATTCATTTTTATGATCGATAATCCAATGTCATTCCCAGTTCACTTGTCAGAACATAAAATGCAATAGACATGTTACTGTATTTTCCCTTTCTCGAACATTTAAGCGGTTATGGACTCATATTTTCCATGAGTAAGTTTAGAAAAATTTAGGCTATAGCCAGTCCAAAAATATGCCTCAGTTCTGAAAAAGAAAAATCATGTCATACAACAGTAAATATAATATTGGATCAATTCGATTCATTTAAATCCATGTATTCTGGATTCCTCCCAAAATAAACCTCTTAGTAATTTGTCTTCTGTGAGCTGTTCTTCGTAAATCTAATTGCTGCTTTGTGCTTTTCTCTCGATGGATATTTATGTCTAATACATATTTCAGTTTCCTTCATTATTTTTCTTCGGTTCTCAGCTAACTGTTCCAAATAATATATTCATTATTAAGACAACAATAAAATCTTTATGTGCTGGCTCTTTTCCGACTAGTCTAGTGGCTCATGAATAATTATGCCAGTTTAATACCTACTCACCAGTTCTCTTAATTTCCTAAGGTGCCTGTCATCTTGATATGCTTATGTGTTTATTTTCAAATGTGTCACTGTCCCTGGTTAGATCAATAATTATTGTCACAAAGACATCTTTGCTTCCTAATTGTTTCAGACACTTCAATATGCGCCCATCAAAGATAAATTTAAACTCTGTTGATCCTATCACTGCCATTTTAGTCATCCATTTATAATTTTTCTGATTTACTAATGGGCACATCAATATTTGTTTTTCACACTAAGTATCTGGATAAGTCCTTGTTACCCTTGAAAAAATGCCTTTAATTTTGTAGGATGACTCACTATAAATTCCACTATTACCTAAGTGTCTGGACCCCCGGGGAGAAGGTTGGCTTCAGAATCTGTCTTAGTTTCCAAGAACATATCTCCTCTCCTGAATGAAGCAGGCCTGCTGGGCTGAACAAAAGGTCAGACACTTGTCATGGGCAAAGCCTTATGATGTGCAATTTCATCCTGGAGCGAACCCCTGAGGTAGAGTTGCACACTGGAGAGAGCCCCAAGGATCAAGGTCCTGATGCCTGGTCTTCCCATTAGAACATAGAATGTGTCACTTCAGCGAGTCAGTTTAACCTTGTGGATCTAAGGCAGTGGTCGGCAAACTCATTAGTCAACAGAGCCAAATATCAACAGTACAACGATTGAAATTTCTTTTGAGAGCCAAATTTTTTAAACTTCAACTTCTTCTAACGCCACTTCTTCAAAATAGACTCACCCAGGCCATGGTATTTTGTAGAAGAGCCACACTCAAGAGGCCAAAGAGCTGCAGTTTGCTGACCACGGGTCTAAGGGAACTGAACTAGATTATCTATGAGTTTCATTCAAGTTCTTGCAACCCATTTTATGGTGGATATAGCAAAACATGAGTGAAACAAGTGCAGGTACAGTATTGTCCACTATAGTCACATTGCTGTATACCATGCCTCCAGAAGGTATCTTGTTTTCCCCTTTTCTTGGTTTAGCCTTGAAACAAATTAGCAAACCCTCATTGGCCACCCTCAGTCCTGCAGGATGCTCTGACTCACCCTGCATCTCTACTTATCACGGACATTATCCATATTGCTCTGCATATGGTGAGAGTCCCAACCCTCCAAACTGTATGCATGCTGCTGGGAAAAAATTATAGGGAGCCTGGGAGTAGACAGGCCCTGATCTCACACAATGCTTTCCAGGAACAAAACAAAATTGGATGGTTCAAATCAGGAACCAGGCCTTAGGGGACCATTGCTGATTTTGCTTCTGAGCTGGTCACACAATTTTTGAAATCCCCACTTCAGTTATAAAACAGAGCCAAGTACATTTGCTGGCTACAAAACACTACAGGGATGCTTGATGGATTTGCAAATTGCTTCAGAGCTCTCAGATGAAAGGTGCTATAAATTTAAATCACTTATGTGAGAAACAGGATAAGGCACTCGGAGTAACCTAGTTTCTTTCCTAAGCATAAGCAAACACCCTTGAGATTCCTGGGAGGAGCTTCCTCTGTGAGCGGCTATCTTGAAATGTCTGCAAATGGCAATGCTGTCATATTCACAATGAATATTTTCATCCATAAATAAAAAGTATTAAGTGCCCACGGGGTGCTCTGCAGGGGAGCCAATGGCCACGTGTTTCCTGAGATCAGTGAGAAAGATTCATTTCACTTTTTGAAGAGATTTAACAGAATACATTTATCTGAAATCCTTTACTTTTAAATCTTTGGAACAGAGAATTTGTAAAATAATTTCAAAAAGTTTTAATGATAAGTGGTTCTGAAAAATCTATTTTGCATTGTAGCCCCTCTAGAATCATTCTTATTTTCTTTCATGAAGAAATGCTGAAAGCATCTAAATATTGGAGGAATAAAGGCTTTAGTGAGGGTGGGAGCGGGCAGCCTTATTAGGAAGAGCCTTGCTTCTTTCTTAGAAAGATTGGCATGATGCTTATGACCTCTCTTGAAAGAGGTCCCCAATTTTCAAAAGACCAACTAACCCTAACCTTCCTCTTGCCTTCTGTAGGCTAAACAATGATAGCAGGTATAGCAATTTCCTCCCTTTCTTGGAAGGTGGGGGTGAACATCTGAGACCTAAAAATGACCACAATGTAAGCTAAAGAAATAACAAATCTCACTAAATTATGAATGAATAAATGCATCAATAAGATACACACCATTGATTTATTCATTCAATGATTTATTAATTCACTAAATGATTGTGACCATCTACTGTGTGTCAGACCCTGAGGAACAATCAACAGAAATTTACCAACATCTAAAACAGGCCTCAAGCTGTGCCATGATGCCCCGAGAGTCGGGAGGTTGAGGTAAGAAGGCAAATGGGAAGAAAAATCACCTATTGTAGGTTCTCCTGGAAAATTTCAATTGCTGGGTACTCTGATGAGTACAGCATTTTCAGAACATGTCCACTGAGAATCGTTCTGTCTTTCTCTCTAAGGGGCCTCTCACTGGGACATCCTTCAGAGTGAAAAGGTGAGGGAAGGGAAGGATATGAAGAGAACAGCCTAAATACTACCATTTAGGAACTTATTAGATATTCATATATTTCATTGGGCGCTGCATTTTCCTGTGACTAAGGTGTTTTATCAGAGGGTCATGGGGAAGAAAGTGCACCCTTTACCTGTTCTGTAGCCAGTGTTGTTAAGATACACAGCAAAAGTCCGAGGTTCGTGCATTGCCTGCCAGGAGGGCGAAGAGCAGTTCTCGTTGTTGGTGTAGACGTTGTGGTTGTGCACATACTTCCCAGTGAGCATGGAGGACCGGGAGGGGCAGCACATTGGTGTGGTCACAAAGGCGTTGGTGAAAGTGGCCCCCCCATGTTCCATAATCTTTCTCGTTTTGTTCATCACTTGCAGGGACCCTGAAAGGCACAATTCCAGTGTTGTTTAGCCATTTTTGTCTTGTCACTCAGTGACTCTGTTCCCTTGATTTAGTCCTTTCTTTCTCTTGGCTTGAAGAAGTCTATAATTTCACCAGCTCTCATTTCCAGAACAAAATTAAAACAGTTGGGATGCTACTATGTCAAGTATTTTGCAGAATAATAAACACACTTCAACCTCTCTCCTCTTTAATCACAAAGGGGAAAATGCAGGCTAATCTGATAGTTAAAGCTAGAATTCTAGATACGAGCAGATTCAAAGGCCAGCCGCTCTTTGAAGAGCACAGAGAGTGATTGGCGCTTACACAGCATCAATCCCCTCCCACCACACATGCAGAGCTAGTGACGTTGCAGCGATGCCTGCAGATAGTGCTTTAATCTATGAAAAAAAGAGGATTTTTTTCTACTCAGTAAAAGCCCCTCCAAAATGCCTGCATTTAATTAAGAGAGAGAGAGAGAGAGAGAGAGAGAGAGAGAGAGAGAGAGAGATGAATGTAACTTGGTATCCTCTAGCAAACTTCCCAAATGCCTGCCCAGTGTTCCTTTGAGGATAGCACTACCAGCTTATATTTTCACCTGTTTGCATATAATTTCAAATGACAAGTTGTTTGCTTGTGAGAGAGCCATGATTCTAGCACACTCAAAAGTACTTGCGTGGTAGAAAAATACTCCGTTTTCATAGTAAAAGATGAAATTGTAACCTAAGATTACTGAGGAAGAAAAAAAAAATCTATTTCGATTACTCTATCCAGAGAAACACTGCAGCTGAAACCCATCCAAATACTGCAGAGAAAAGCACAGGCCAGAATTCAATAGTCTTTTCAGGACTTGTCAAGAAATGCACTACAGAGCACCACAGCCAAGCCCACTGCATTTGAATCCTGGAGCCTCACATTTCCAACAGGTCCCACTTCTTCCAAAGAAAGGGAGAAAATCTGTGTAGTTTTCCAGCAAGGAAGGAAATCGTAATGCAAACCAGGCGAGCATTCATAGTAGAAGAGAAGCGTGCCATAGTCCAAAAAGCCACAGTTTGTCTGATTTTTTTTTCACATACCAGCTTTTACCATTCACATGAAACATAGGCAAACAGCAAGAGGGTTTCTAATTGGGTCTCATTAGAGCTCTCTAAACCATGCTTCACTTAGGGGATCCCAACTGCTTCTTCCCCTCTGGGTGTCTTTGGGGGAGACCCCACAATCTTTTTGTAATCAGGGAATAATAGGTCATGAGCATCCATTTTATGCTGGACATTTTATCAGCCTTGCACTCTGGGCTGCAAAGGAATTGGAAAATTCTCTGCTGCCACTGGTCTTCGGTAGTCAACGATCTTAAAGAAAACCTACATTTTACAAAAATCCTTCGGGTTAATTGCAAAGCAACGGACACATCAGAGTGGAAGTACAGTAGTAGCAGTACCTCTGAGATTAGAGGGGACCTAGAGAGAATGTTCGATGAGGATTCTGAAACGAGAGTTGAGGACAGAGGAAGGGAGAAAAACATGTGAAGGGTGAAGTGGATTGTTGGGAGAATGGGGAGGATGCTAAGAAGTGGAGTGATGAGTACACCACATTGGTTTCCTGGAATTGAAAAAAATATGGAGAAATCTCTTGAAATGTGGGAGGCAGTGTGAGCAAAGAGCTGGAGGCTGGGTAGAGATATTTGGATTGGATAAAATGGACAAAATAAAGGCAGAGTAGGTTCTTTGCCAAAGGCATGAACAACATGGTAAGAAAAAAGTCTTTGAAGGGTGTTGCTGTGTCAATGGGAGTATATGCAGAGGAAGGAATGGGCTGGTCCATCAAGGGGACAGCCAAAGAGGTCACTGAAGCCAGCAGGCCACAAGGTGATAAGAACCTGAACTGGATTGTGTTGCTAAAGTAGAGCGACTTTATGAAGCAGAGCCAAAAGACTTCGTAATGCATCAGGTCATGAGTTAATTAATACCTCAAAGATTTCAGCATGAAGAAAAAGACTGAAAAAATAATTGTTTTACTGTCGGCCAAAAAATAAGTAAAAGGAGATATGCCCTATGAATCAAAGAAGTTCATTTAAAAAATGTTGCATTTTGTACTTGTGTTGGTTGGTACTACAGGGGGAAGCATCCTGGAGATGAATAGATGATTAGGGACATGCCGAGGGAGAGAGTGAGAGGTACATGCTGAAGTCTATCAGTCCCTTCTCTTCTTCAGACATCCTCAGTGCTTACTCATTGTAATATCCTGAATTTTGGAAAAAATTTTCATTTCCTAATAATCTCTTTATTTCAAAGAATGAGCTCTCTGAGTTTTCTTTATGAGACTAGCTGGATTCAAATTTAAAAGAGGCAGCTGGAAATCATCTTTTAAGGTCCCAAGTCACAAAGCTACAATCTCTAGTTTATAGACTCATTTGGAGGGAAAATATGGGATGGTAGGTGGAAATTGGATCTAAGGTCAAATAATATGAAAATAGGCTAAAACTTAATCCAATCGAAATCTTTGGAATTGCCCTAGCCAGGACTCACCTCATTCTAAGTATCCTTAACAATTCCTGTCAATGCTCTGCTTCCAACTAGTCCCATTCAAAGGGATCCATAAGTAGATTTGGTTGCCATCATCACTGTGACCACCAAAGCGCCATCATTGGGGTTCCTGCAAGTGGTATCTGACTTGAAGCTTCTCAGTAAAGAGAAAATTTGGAGACATCCTTCTCCAAATTTAAACATCATCCAGAATTCTGGGCTCACCCAAAGAAACTGACAAAGTAAGACCAGAGAAGGGCCTGAGAACTTGCATTTCTAACAAGCTTCATGTCCGTAGACTACACTTGGGGAAGTATTCTAGGTTGGACACAGAATTAGGGAAGCATAGAGCTGGAAGTGACTTTAGTGGTTGCCTTGTTTTAAGTAATCTAAGTGGCTTAGACCATGTTCCAGGCTATCAGATGTTGTGTAGACAGAAAAAGAAAACAGTGATTTCATACTTACTCTCAGGTTCTCCTCTAAGAGCTCCACATACATCAACTCATTTAATTCTAACAACAGCCCTTTGTAGTGGTGGTACTATTATTTATTATTTCCAATTTATGGATGTTAAAACTGAGATGCAAAGGCTTACATAATGTACATGGGGCCACACAGAGTGCAGATGCAAATACAGGCAGCCTGCTCCAGAGGCCATCTTTTCAGCTCATCAGACTGAGCATGGACTGTGACATTGATGTTTTCAAGACAGAGAAACAGAAAAGATGTCTGCTTGTAGTCAAGATATGCCTCCCTTTCTGTAGTCCATATTCTGCTCCATCTGGCCTTTAAGGGGAGATACTGACAGACACTAATGCCTGTCTCTTGCCCTCCCAAGGGCTGAAGGGATCTCAGAGGCTTAGGCCCAGGAGAAGGGTGAGTGGGCTGAAGATGGGTCTGTCTTTAATAGCTGAGATCAAGCTTTTGATCTAAATGGATTCCCTGGTTAGATTCAGAGAATGGAGTGCAGGAATCATATCTCTTCTCTCTGTAAAGCAAGCTAGCATGCACCAGTGAGGTAAGCCCACAGCATCTTCTTTTTACAGCTCTGCAATAATTAATGTTGGTCAATAATACTGCCTTGCACTGCATCTATTACCATGTGATCGTACCATTGATTTTTCATTGAGAAACTCTATAAAAAAGTTTACTGTAATAGAACTCATAATTATGCATTTATAACTATTGAGAGGAGTGGGTGGGACCATGTCTTGTCCTGTGGTAAGAAGGGCAACAATGTCCTTTGTTTTAAGCTGAAGCTCCTCACCTCTCTGGGTTTCAGGCCTTTGGTGCCTAAAATGCAAACCATGCTGGTTCACAGTTATCAGAAAAATTATTTCACAGAAATGATATGAAACTTAAGATGGAAGACTCATAACAATATTCCCACAGCAGGGCTTAGGAGGATAAGAATAAGAAGAGGAAGAGACTTGAACTTCTGGGACAACATCTGATTTTGCCCACAGATTGGCTTGAGCACATCATTTACTCTCTTTTCATTTGTGCTTTTCATCTGTAAAATGGAGCTAATAACAGTTCCTCTGTCTAGTTTATAGCATTGATGGAGAACCAATGGTGAAGGGCCACAATTTTATTGCATGCTCACCTCAATCCATGTTTAGTTTTCTCATGCCTTTCCCATCTCCCTCTCTGTAATCTACATCTCAATTCCGAAAACTGGGTTAAGAGCAGAGAGGTTACCACAGACTGAATGTATTCCCTGAAAATTCCTATGTTAAAACCTAACACCCCAAGTGTTGGTAACAGGAAGATGATTTGGAAGGTGATTAGGTCATGAAGGTAGAATCCTCATGAATGGGATTAGTGCTTTTATAAAAAACATTGCAGAGCCGAGACTGGTTTGGCTCAGTGGATAGAGTATTGGCTTGCGCACTGAAAGGTCCCAGGTTCAATTCCGATTGGGGGCATGTACCTTGCTTGTGGGCACATCTCCACTGTGGGGTGTGCAGGAGGAGGCTGATCGATGTCTCTTATCGATGTTTCTGACTTTCTATCTCTCTCCCTTCCTCTCTGTAAAAAATCAATAAAATATATTAAAAAAAACATCTGCAGAGAGCTCCCTTGACCCTCTGCCAAGTAAGGACACAGTGAAAAGACAGACATTGATGAACAAGAAATGGGTCATCACCAGATATGGAATCTCTTGGTGCTTTGACCTTGGACTTCCCAGTGTCCAGACTATTTATAAGTCACTAAACCACCTAGTCTATAAAGGGTTATAACAGCCAAATAGATTATGATTGAGATCAACTACGTTTTCTATTCTTTAAGACTTAAAATGTTAATGTTGGCTTATAGTTAAAAATAACAGTTATCCCCCCTGCCACACAAACTGCCCTTCTCCCTTAAGCAAAAAGCCTGACTTCATTATCATTTACCACTTTCCTGTGAGGTGGGAGCCTGACAGGGATACAATAAAGGTACTGAAATTAGGTCCAGCAGCTGGCATAGGGGCATTGCTGACTGGGCTGGCTTGAGGACATGGAAGGTCCCAGCCACAGCCGAGCCTTAGGACTGCCAAGAAAAGCTGTCCCAGCACCAGAGTTCTAGGTTGGGACTGGGGAAGTCTGCTGTTGCTGTCACAGGGTGGGGAGGCCGGGACAGCATTCAGCCGTGGACCAGAATGCTGCTCGGACAGCGGTGACTGAGAGGGGAGAAGTGGCACTCTTTGGGAATCCTACAGGTTAGCAAGATTGGTGGATTTACCAATCCAGCCTCCAAGACAAGTCCTTTGGATGGACTAAGGGGTAGGATATTGGGGCTGGATGGAACCACAGTCAGGAATTTAAATTATTCTACACACTCTACCTTCTTATTCCCAAATCATCTGTGTGAAAAGGTCACACAGCAAAGTTTTACCTTTCCTGATTCAACTATCATAGCATTTGATTACTCAATATTTTATATTGTCAAACATTACATTTTTCTCTCAGCCTACTTATCATGACCATGAAATCCCATAAAACCTGAAATTCAGTGATGACTATTGTTACCACCAACCTTTACGGAAATCCCAGGCATGTGGGATTCATGCACACTGGGCTTTCTAGGAAGACACATCTCCATGTGGATTATAATGGTTCATGGTTTGATGAGTGACAACAACAAGCAAACACAGCTCTTATTAATTGTACAGGGTTGTTTCTTGATGTCATTGTTTTGTGATGAAGAAAGGCTAGTGCTTTAAGCATATAAATGGTCAGTACCTGTTAGTTCCTCATGCATTATGGAACTTTAAATAGTGATATTTTTCATCTTAAAAATGGTTTTACTGGTCTATTGAATATTTTAATTCTGAAAGTATAAAAAAATAACTTGATAAAACAGCGTAGTGACTTCTATCCAACTATGGAATGGTAGGACAAACAAAAACAAAAACAGATACTTCAGCTAGAACCAGAGGAGGGAAATCAAATTTGGGGAAGGAGGGACCAAGAAGCAGATAAGGGTGTGGGATGGGAGAGGTCAATGGGGGGAAGGGGACCATATGTAATACTTTCAACAATAAAGATTAAAAAATAAATCTGTCCAAAATGTCTCCAGTCACTAGGATTCATTATTTTTTTCCCCCAAAGAGCAAAGGTCACGAAAAGTAGAGACTAGTTTCTTAAGAGGATGGAACTTAAATATCTATGGAGCTAAACAGAGAAGGTAGGCAAGGGAAGCCAGCCAGGTATAGGGAAAATCCCAAGGCTTTTGTCTTTTCATATTTGATAGAGATATGGGTTTACAGAACTCTTCCTTGGCTATAAGGAAAACCACAGTATAGGCATGATGATAAATGGCAGCTGCTTCTTGATCTAAGTGTTAGGAGCAATGGAGAGCTGAGACCGTGATGACCTGGGGAGGACACACACACTTAATGGGGTCAGCTTCACTTCCCCTTCAAGCAGCTAACAGAAGGCTGCCTCCTGGGAATGCAAGCCCTTATTCTTCTGGATTTAAGAAAAGTAGAAATCTGGATTTTTAAAAAAATATAAAATTACCTGATTTTTGAAATGTTGCCTTGATCTGAAAAAAGTATGCTGGTCAAGTAAAATATACCAATGGGCTAGCTCTGCACAACTAATATAAATTCCATTTGTGATCTCACTTCAAAGAAACAAGGTATTTCCTTGTACTCATGGTTTCTTGCTTCCACTATGATCTAAGAGAAGCATTGGTGAGGTCAGCACCACTAAGACGTTAGCATCAGCCCAATTTCCTAAGAATATAAGGAATACCACGGTGATTCAGATCAATGTCCAATCAGTTCAGGATTTTATTTCTCACAGTGTCTCCTAGGAAGTGTTTGGGAAAGATTTAGACCCTAATCTCTTTGACTCAAGTCTTCAAAAATTAGGGTATTTCCACAAGCATTTTTGATTTTCTTGTTTTTGATTCATAAAACATCTCAAGTGCAGAGATAGTATAAACAACACATCTCCTAGTTTTACCAAAGCTTAACATCATAGTCACTTCAGATATATTTTTTAAATTTAAAAGTGAAACGTGGATCCTGTCAATGCCCTTGGCTACCACTCCTTCCCCAGAGGTACCATCATCCCACACTTCATGTTGATCATGTCCATGAATATTTCCTTACCTTTAAAAAGTGTTAATCTGCCCTAGCTGGTTTGGCTCAGTGGATAGAGTGTTGGCCAAACCAGCTAGGTACTGGGTTCAATTCCAGTCAAGGCACATGCTGGGTTGTGGGCTCAGTCCCCAGTAGGGAGTGTACGGGAGGCACCCAATCAATGATTCTCTCTCATCTTTGATGTTTCTATCTCTCTCTCCTTCTCACTTCCTCTCTGAAATAAATATACATTTAAAAATAAAATAAAAAGTGTTAATCTTCCATCCAGTAGCTTAGTCTAAAAACCTGAACTATTTATAGGTGTAGGCACAACTGAACAACCAGTTAAGTACTAAAAAATAATAATTAAAAAATAACCCAGGAGTAAGGAGACCACTGATTTTATTTAGTATTTCCACATAATTAAGTTTTCTCCTGGAATAAGGATCTTTGTCTTTCCCACCCAACTTGTGTGGGATGACAAGAAAATGTAATAATGGGAACAAATATTCTTTGGATAAAGATAAAGCATTACCCACATGCAAGGTTCTAGCACTTTTATTAATGAATTCCTTATATGTCTTACTCCCTTCACAAAGTACTAGTTTATTTTATTTGTTCTCAGACTAAGGGAGTGGCCCCTATTCTTCATGAATAGGCGCTTTCCTGGCAAGCCTGAGTTCATACACTTTGATTAAAACCCTTCTCAGCATTTTTCTTTCCAGACAAAGAGGTAGAATTGTTTTATTTCCCCCCAAATGAAAAGTATTCTATTGAAATTTTCCAAATTGCTTTTCTTAAGCCTTTTCTAAGTCTGGTATATATTTCTGGAGGCATAGTAGCCAAAATTGCCTACAGTATTAGATGCAAAAATGTTTTGTTTAGGTGAAAATTTCTTCAAGCATTTGAACATAATTACATGTAAGTAAACAAAAAACAAAACAAAACAAAACAAAACCTATCCATATAAAAACCACAATGAGATACCACCTCACACCCATTCGGATGGCTACTTTCAAATAACAAATGTTGTTGGTGAAGATATAGAGAAATGGATATCCTTGTACACTGTTGGTGGGATTGTAGAATGGTATGGTTGTTTTGAACAATATTATGGTGGTTCCTCAAAAAATTAAAATAGAATTATCAAATTATCTATCAATTCCACTTCTGGGTATATACCCCAAAGTATTGAAAGCATGGTCTCAAAGAGATGTGTTGTTTATACTGTCTCTGCACTTGAGATGTTTTATGAGCCTGTATTCATTTCTGGGAATGATTTTAGCTTTTTCAGACCTTTCTGGGTCTATTTCAAGTTTATTTAGCACCTACTGTATTTCCAGCACAGTCTCAGCATCAGGATTGCAACATAAACAAACACACGCCTGCCCTCTAGTTGCTCTCAGTCAAGTGAAAGAGATGGGGATAGAAGCACATGGGGGATTAAGGGCCACACTGGTAGCACGTCCATGGTGGTGCAAAGGTAGGTTCCGTGGACCCTGCTGGAGGGGAGGATGGTTTAGGTGAGGAAAGGTCCCTCTGGTTCAGCACAGCCAGAACCAGAGCCCAGCAAGGCATTGAACAGAGTCATAAAGAACAGACGGGGCTTCTCCAGATGCAGAAAAGGGGAAAAGACAATGGGGACCAGATGTGCAAAGTCATGAAACACAGGTGAGGGAGATGAAACCACAAGATTCCTTCGGGGAAGTGTCAGTTGTTTCACGGAGCACAGAGCAAAGTGGGGGAAAGGAAAGTAGCTTCACAGACACAGGCACGGGCCAGATGGCCCAGAGCTCATTCGCTTTTAGAGAAGAATGAAAAAAGCTGGGAGGGGAGGTCTACAGAGCTTGGCTATAGCCAAAAGGATGGAGATGAGAGATGTTAAGGAAGGCGCATTCAAATGTGTTTACATCATTTTACTTGCTCTGCAAGTGATTAAAACCTGAAACCACCAGCCACATACATACTAAAGTCATACCTGCAAGATGTTTCACGTTGGCATAGTGCCTGAAATCTATACTCTCGTTTAAAACGTGAAGTGAGAAAGAGCAGACTCTGTGGCTCATTACCCCTTGCTGGCTGCTGGTGCCTTTGCTTCCCAAGGAACCCAAGGAGTTAACTTCGATGGAATTCCATGGTTTGGTTTCAAATTGGAAATCGAAGTTCTCTTCCCTGGAGATGAATATTCCGCAAGGAGGGTTTTCTCCTCGAGAACACTAAGTCAGAGGAGCTGTCATGAAGGCAGATACTCCACTAGTGCCACGTCTAGAAGATGCCAGCGATGTTAAGTTGAGCATGCTGGACAGAGGAGCCAGCTGAGTGATGCCCAACAGCAAGGAACCTGGGTCCAGGAATGGAAATGAGAGGTGGTGACAATTCATGAGATCAAGTTTTTTTCTGTCCTGAGGTCATCTGGAAGAACTTGACCCTCCGTGTATAGACAAGACCATGGTCCTGGGCCAATAGGGAAGGTGAGAAGATAAGAAACCCAGTCAGCTAAGACAGAAGCTAAGCTGGTACCTCGGATTTTGGCAGGCTCTCTAAGGCTCTAGAGTTAACCCAGCTGAGCTAAGTCTTCAGAAAGGCATCACATCTTTGGTAGCAGTAGTGAATTATTACCAGAAAGTATGTAAAATACTGTAAATGTCAATTACCTAACAATTATTACCAGCTGTGAATAAATCCTTCACTCTAATACTAATAAAACATTGAAAGTTCCTCAAGGATCTATTTAGGTTCATATATATCACATAGAATTCCAGTCAGAATGTCATACTATTTGAAACAACTTTGCCCAAATATTAAGAAAAAAAAATAGCCCAAACGTTCCCAAAGTCCACCATCAAATCCTTGACTTCTATAATATTTAATTTGGGTTTCCTCCCTTCCTTCATCCTCCTGTTCTCTGAAGCCCCTCACACTGTTTCAAAAGTTTCAGACCAGAAAAGTAATGTTGAAACACAAACCGAATGCCTTATCTTCCATACAAGTTCATTTTTATAATCTAGGTCATTGGTTACGAAGGTGGAATGAAGTGCCAAAACCCCAAATGTTCACTGACGGTTACTGATCATGAGCAAGGTCAGCGAATCATTTGAGCAAAAGAGACTTAACAAGCAAAACATCGGGGGTCTCACCCAGCTCCACATCCTGGTCGTCGGTGAGCACAAGAATAATGTTGGGTCGGATGTTCTTTCGCTCCTGCGGTATCCGTCCTCTGAACCTGGGGGACCTGACCGTGGATCCGAGGCTCCCCAGCAGCTCCGCGCCCAGCACAGCCAGAACCAGAGCCCAGCAAGAACACTTCATTATGTGTGGTCCGCTGTCGCAAAACCGGCAAAGCGTCCCAGCCTCCTGGCTTCTGCAGGACTGAGCAGTCAGAGAGAAAGCGAGAGGGAGAGACTGAAATGAAATCCAAACCCAAACACAGTTGCAGAAAAAGGGCTTCAGCTTAAGTGAGACCTGGCACATTCGCTGGCAGGGAGCAGGCTGCACAGGAGTCAGAAGCCGCAAACCCTTGCAGGCAGGCGCTGGGTTCTTTTTCTTTTTCTTTTTTTAAAGCACTTGATTATTTTGCAAATTCACTTTCGTCCTTTAGTCTCATTCCAACTTTTCCTATTTCAGTTCATTGCCAAAATATCACTTCCAACACAGGGCTCGAATGCAAAAGCTTTCTGACAAGGGCTAATACCTTGAATTAGGTATCCTGGTTGAAAAATCAATCTCTCCACTCAGAGGTGTTCAGAACATCTGTGGATGGGGTCCTGCAACATAGGAGAGAAAAATACATAGAAAACATGGGTCAAGGATTTTGGAACAGGTTTTTGATCTGGACTAGTCTCTTAAAACAATATAATATAATGAGTGGTATATATTCATATATACTATTTATGGATATATATTTTTCCATCTGCACGCCAAAAGAGAGAAATAATTAAATAACATTCAGAACTGCTAACAAATGACTTCAACATCTTCATTCTCATAACCAGCTCCATAAAGGGCGCTAAGAGTATCATCCCCACTCACCCCCTAATTGTGCTTTAAACACCCCCGCCCCCCAAACTAAGGACGGGTCAGGAAGAGCCAGCAGTGCCTGTGAAACACTGCATGTGTATAGAGTATCCATGGGGGATCTGAGGCGGAGGGGGGGGCAGGCTGGCATGAGGGGTTGTGTTGGAGGAGCATTAACTCACCTGTATAATAAGATATTGCGTGCTTATCAAGTAGAATGCAATGCAAAGCTGTCATTTGTCATCTGCATTATGTCACTCACTACCCAGGAGAGTTCTTTTTGCTGACAAAGACTTCACAGAAAGGAGGGCAAATTTTCCCAGCCTCTGAAAACCTCCTAACTGTCCTCCATCAATCACCAGGAGGAGAGGCGCTTCCTCAAGTCAGGCTGGTCCCTGGGTCCAGCCTGCGTCCTCAGCGCGCTGGCGCCTAAGGGGACAGAGCCCTCCTTTGACTGTCAGCACCAGCCTCACTATTATCAAGACCCGGTGCAGCGCCGCCAGCACAGAGCTTGTGCTCTGCTGCCGCAGATCTAAACCTGCAAAGCAAAATGATTGATGGGCTCCGAGGCTGGGGGTTAGAGGCTACTCTCCCACGTTAAAAAATAAATAAAATCCAGAGGGAGCGCTGCAAAATCTTGGCCAGTGTGTACGAGAGGGGAGAGTTTGAAAGGGCCGGGAATGCCCCTTTCGCTTTGGAACACAAACTTGCCACAAGCGTTTCACTTGGACTTCTGAAAGATGGCCAAGAGCTCATTAAAAAAAATAAAAAATAAAAAATAAAAAAAATCTGTCTCTTGGATGTCAGAAGGCAACATCTGTATGGGAATTCAGGCTGCCCTAACATTAACTAGGTGGCAGCCCCCTTCATCTGTGCCTCTGTCCCCACACACCTGAGGGTCTGTATTTTGATCTGCAACAATAAACTGGCATCCGATAAATAAATATACCAAGTTAAGTGTGGGAATAGTGTAGCAGGAGGGAAAAGCCTCCTTCGCCCACTTCCACGCCTTAAATCCTGGAGGGTGGCAAAGGCCGTGGAAGAAGAAAGACGGTGTATTGTTTACCCCCACCGCACACAGCATTTTGTTTACATAAACACCCCTCCCCATTATTTTAAACTTCATGAACTGTTTTGTAAACAGTTCTAATGCTTTTCACTCTGCAGCCTATAATTGAGAGAGAGCGAGAAATGAAACTCAACAAAAATCTAGTGTCTACAGCAAGGCAATTCTGACTCCATGATCTGCCACACAACCAACAAGCTACCTCTGATGGCCCCTGTGGCTCTAAGAGTCGATGTGGAAGGGTTTTCTTGATAACAGCTCAGAGTGATTTCCATCATTGCTGGGCATGCTGAACGCTGGAAGCCCACAATTGTTCTGCACCGACTCTGCTTTCTGTGCATTTGTTTTAAATCATGAGAAAACTGCTATGGGCACAAAGGGACCGGAAAATGAAAGAAATACGGTGTCAAATAATGTCTTTCTCTCAAAGAGCGTGCACCAGGCTCTGTTAAATACAGAAATTTCTTAGAGGGTTGGTCCTTGAAGCAGTCAAATTTTGCCCCCTTTTCAGACTGTGCAAGGGTGTATGAAGAGAGCGAGCAGGGCTTTCTTGCATCTTCTATCTTAGAAACCAACCTCTGCGGGCGGCAGTGCCTGGGAAGGACGGACAGACTCATTGAGTGGAGCTTAGTCAGCCACATACGCAACTGAAAATTCCGACAATTAAGATGCTGATAACATTCCCTGGAACCCAATCAACATTACTATTCTTCTCCTTATCTTATTTACTTTACTTCTTCCTTTAGGAAAAAGGAAATTAGTATTAATGGTCCCTTATATAAACTACATTGAAAATCATTTCCTAATAAAGAGAAGGAGACAGAGTAGGTGGCTTCTCTTCTTTTCCTTCCTCTTTCTTTCTTTCTCTCCCTTTTTTTTAACTTATAAAGTGACCTTCCTTTTTGGAAAGCTGAAGGTGCAGAAGAGACCTACATTTCTTTCACCACAGTTTATAAGCAATTGAGGGTTTTTATGTAAAAGTCTGGAATTGAGTGGTAGAGAACTTTCTGACAGGTCTGGCCAGCAGGAGTGCTCAGTCCTTTATCTGCCCGCCTCCCTCCCCGCCTTCGCTCAAACATACAAAACACACCACTGTGCACAAACTACACACAGACAATTCTTTATTCAAAAATGACCTTTTAAAACCTGTCATCCTCTCACTGCCTGGTTTCCAGCCCCAGAAGGAAAAGAAGTAAAGAAGCAGAAGAAAAACACCATCAGACAAAATGCAGAACTGGACAAAGGAGACAAGGATGCAATGTTTGAATTGGATACTTTGTGGTGGACGGCAAGTGTCCTTAGAGACTAACAATTTGTTGTGAGAAATAGTAGAAAATGGGAGAAATGTAAAAAGAGGTTTTTCTCACACATGGGAAGGGAGCTCGAGGACCAGTCTCCAAGCCCTAGAATGAAAACAGCAATTGTAGTTCTGGCCGATCGTGTGCAGTTTTACAGGACTTTGTTCAGGGCAGGAAGCCAAACTCTGAATGTGACATTAAAAGTTTCAAGACACATATAAAAGAAAAACAAAAAAGACTGGAGGACTTTACACCACCCTGAAAGTTGAGTTCACATTTGTTTGGATGCCATACCCCACACCCAATGTCCTAGTGGGTTTTCAGGGGATCTCTGACTTTACCAAGCCCTCTTGTCCTGGCAGCTGGGGTGAAGGTAGCCTTATGCTGACAGTGTCTTTCTCTGTTCACCGTAGCAGTTCTCAAAATGTAATCTGAGAATTTGGGGGCACTCTGAGATTCTTTGGGGAAGGTCCATACGGCTACAACTATATTGATAAGAATACTGATATGCTATTTGCTTATTTAAAACATTTGTTGATATCTACACTGATGGAGTAAGAGCAATGGTAGATAAAACTGTTTTTGACTCAGACCTAAAGAAGGGAGTGTCACTTACAGTTCAAAAAAGCCAGTTTTATGTAAGATGAAGTAGTGAAATGATTAATTGTATTAAACCTGGACCCTTTAATGCACATCTTTTCTTTTTCATTTCCTGTGTCAGATAAAAAGAACACATCGAAGACTTTGCCACCTGGGCAGGTATGACCGCTGTCTCGGAGAAAAGCACCTGTGTGACCAGGTTTCAAGCTGAACTAGACAGTAATTTTTCTCATAAACACCATTTTTACTTGAAAGAATTATTTGGACTTAGATATTTGGCAGGCATTTTCTCAAATGATGAATGAAATGAGACTGTGTTTTCAAGGAAAACAACTGGCAGGATTTGTTGTGTTTGTTGCCAAGGATAGAAAGCTTGCTTTCAAGTTAAAATCAGAATTTTGGAGAACTTGTATCCGCCACTGTGAGCTTGGCAGCTTCCCAATACATAAAAGTCTTCTGATGACATTGGCGATGATATTAACATATTAACAAGTGTTATTTTTTCATATGGTAAAACAAAGTATGTCAACATTTAGAATATTTATGTAATTCAGGGACCCAATATTTCCCAAATGACCAAATCCAATGCTACAAAAGTCATACATGAGTAAAAATGTCCAATCAAAGTGCAAATGACCTTTGGATTTTAAAATAACAGGGTATTGGAATGTTTACTGGTATGGTTTCAGATTTCTTACTATTTCTAACTTTTAATACATTTTTTAAAAAATTACCACTTGTCAAGTCTGGGTGAGTATCAAAGAAGATCTACAGGTATCTGCATAAGCTATTAATTTATTTCTCCTCTGCCAACTACTTATCCATGTGAGGCTGACTTTTATTACTGTACTTCAATAAAACAACGTATTTCAAAAGACTGAATGTAGAAGCTGTTATTAGAACCCAACCCTCTTCTATTCAGATAAACATGAAAGAGATTTGCAAAAATGCAAGACAATGCCACTTTACTCACCAATAGTTTTTTGGCTTGGAAAATATAGGTATTTTTTCATAAAATGTATTATTTAAGTTAGTATATAATAGATTGGTTATTCCTTTCAAAGGGACTAATACATATTCTTCAAGTTTCTCAGCTTTAATGCCTTGAGTATCAGTAGCTATAATCCACATAAACAAAAGCTCCTGGGGTCTTCAATAAGTTTTACTAATATAAAAGGATTCCAAGTCTAAAGGGTTTGAGAGTTGCTGGCCTATAGTTTACCTGCCTCCACAGTTCAGCCCAGACTCTCATGTCCAAGGCGGGAGATCTAGCCTCATTCACAGACTTCAGTCACTTTTTCACCTTAAAACCTTGAAATTGTCCTAAGTTCTAAATGCCTGGTGTCATACAGGAGTTATTAATAATGAATAATGACATTCTCTCTGTGTGTTTTTTTAAATCTGAGGGTAACACTGAACTTCAAAAATGAATGCCCACACACTAAAGCATGTGAGAGGCAGGAACAGAACTACCCATCAGCACAGACATACGTCTCCCAGGGATGGGGAAAACAACTGTTTCTAGAACAAAGCAATGCACTCCATAGTTGGGACAGAGAAAAAAAAAAGACACCATAACCAATCAAAACAGCCAGGGAGATTAGGTCAGCAGCATGCAATTGTTAAAAGCTGAATTTAGCCAGAACACATTTAGTTTCTGGTCAGAGTGAAGCAAAAAAGGATTGGTAATCACATCAGCCCACATGCACCACCAATCTACATACATTTTTTAATATCAGTTTACATGGTCCTTTTCCCTTCATTCTGGCTTTCAGATTCCCCAAATATCACTCTTTTCTTTAGTGAAAGCCTTCGGGACATGCTATCTTCTTTATGATATATGTGAAATTGTGAAGGAGCTAATTTCTTTGTTTAAAAACCTTCCTCACTTGCAAAGTTCATCTATGGTTAATCCCCAGAAAGCCTGTTTTCCAGCCTAATTTATTACAACTCTAAGCAAAGAAGAGAGACAAGCATCTCCTTCTGGTGCAGCAATATTTTTAGAGCTCTCTAATCATAAATCTCTTCCAACAACTGATGTCAGCTGGAAAGTGTGCATTCTGACCTGAAGCACCTTTGAGAAAATACTTGGCGAAATGATGAGTGCCTCCTTGAACAATGTTTGCTTTTCTTCCTTCTCTTCCTCCCCGCAACGTTGTGAAGGAACCTTGAAAAGTCATTTATTCAACAAAACTAGTAGTGTCGATTATCCATGGGGTATGGTGAGGGCGAGAGATGGATTTAATTTTGTACTTAATTCATGTCTATATTAGATTTTTTAAAAATGTGCTGTTGAATTATAAAAGTAGGAATAAGTAAATTTAAGTTTACTAGCTTTTCCCTCTGTCTTCTCATGGAGGAAGAAAATAGAAGGTGGATGGTGATAAGAATGAAGTGAGAGGCTGCAGCAGGAAATGCAGTTTTGAGATATGGCCCTGCAAAGGTAGGAACCCAAACCATGTAAAAACCAGTGTACTAAGGGCATTTGAGAGAATGCAAAGTCTAAGACTGAGATTTGCCCCACTTCTTTCAAATCAGATTAGCAAAACAAAAGAAAATGAAGTGACCTAAAAATTATACAAAGAACCAGAAGGAGCTGATATTTCTGAAGCAGATGCTACCACATGTCTAAAGGGTAAAGGGCCTGACAATGGCCACTAGTTTCAATGGTGGCAGTGAGACCCAAGAGAATGAGAACAAAGAGATTACTGGAGTTTCAAAAGAGGGGGCATTGGAAACTTCAGTTAATATGGGCTTGGTGAATAGACAATAATATTGAGGAAAAGAACTACTGATGTGATCGTAGGCATCTTAGGGAGGGTCTTAAAGTGTATGGCTTATTACATTAAATTTGCCATTGGTTTTACATACTTATAGTTTATTTGTATTGAAGTGTCTTGAGGTATTGTATCAGTCAGCAGTAGTTTGCTGTAATATCAATGGCTTACCATAATAAAAGTATATCAATCACTCATACTACAACAACACATCGGGTGGTATGGCTAGCCAGGAGCACTGCTGTCTTGTTGCTACAATAACTGTATCAAGTAGCTGAGGAAGAAAAAAATTGGAGAATCTTGCAGGAGGTTTTCTTGGCTTCAACCTGGAAGTGACTCAGTCACTTCTAACATTTCATTGGCTGCAACTAGTCATGTGGCCCCATCTAGCTGTGAGGAGGCTGGAAACCTGGTGGAGTGGATGAAGTGTGTGCTGAGCACTATCACTATACTACAAGCATCAAGTTTCATTAGTACCTTATGAATTTATCTTTCTTTCTGAAACACACACACACACACACACACACACACACACACACGCATACTTAAGGTATGTGTATAAAAATATTTATACATAGACAGACACATATTTCAAGTAGTAAAGAAACAGACTTCTTCGCAGCTTAAAGTTCAACCATTCTTAGGTACTAAAAATGTACTTTTAACAAATTTTGGGGTTTTTTTTTCGGACATATTTCCTTCTAGTTTGTTAATTGATATACATAATCTGGCACAATACACATGTATTTTTTTAACTTTTTTTTAAATTAATTTTTTATACATAACTCCCCATTGCCCCCCCTCCCTCCCAGGCATACCCCAACCCCCCAGTGTCTATGTTCATTGGTTATGATTATATGCATAGATACAAGTCCTTTGATTGATCTCTTATCTACCTCACCTAACTTTAATCTTCCTGCTGTAATTTCACAGTCTGTTTGAAGCTTTACTGTCTCTGTATCTATCCTTTTGTTCATCAGTTTATAATATTCTTTATTATCCCCCAATGAGTGCGATCATGTGATGCTTCTCCTTCATTGACTGGCTTATTTCACTAAGCATAAGGCTCTCCAGTTCCAACCAGGTTGCTGCAAATGGTAAGAATTCCTTCTTTTTAATGGCTGCATAGAATTCCATTGTGTAGATGTACCACAGTTTTCTGATCCACTCATCTGCTGACGGGCACCTAGGCTGTTTCCAAATTGTGGCTATTGTAAATTTACACATGTATTTTAAAGTTCAGCAATTCTTGTGATACATTTAAGATGAAGAAAATATTTTGAAAAAAGATACTTAGAGGCCATATTTATATTTCAAAAGCATGTCTCCAAATATTTTTTTGTAGTTAAAATCTATGTGAGGAAAGAGTAACATCTGACTTAACTCTGTAAATTAATTCATACTCAAAGACCAGGCTACTTTCTGTCTGCTCCAGCTCACCACCAATAATGCTCTTTATCATTTCTAAGGGTTTAAATACAGAAGAGTGGAACTAGGAGTTCCTTCTGAGGGATCCTGCTGGCCGCACACGTGATGACCAACAAAGGGAAGTCTGGGCAATGGAGAGTAAAGGAGGAATGCTCATTTCAAAAGACAATGAAAGAATCTACTTCCTGGCTTAAGACTCAGGGGTAAAAAATATGGAAAACAGCCGTTTCTTTTTTAAAAATAATATGTTACTTACAGGAGAACCTTTAAAAATCACACATCCACAGCTCAGGAACATTTTCAAGGAAACCTTAAGATTTAGATTAGTTCATGTAATGATATTTCAAAAATACTCCTTTGTAAGTTGTACTAGAAAATATTGTGTTGCAATTTCAGTATTATTGGTTAAATATGTAATTCCAAGTCTTTGTTGTTAATCCTCACTTGAGAATATTTTCTCATTTTTTTTTCAAAGAGTGGAAGGTAAGGAAAAAGAGAGGGAGATAGAGAGGTAGAGAAGGAGAGGGAGGGAGAGAGAGGGAAACATTGATGTGAGAGAGACACATCGACTGGTTACCTCCAGTATACATCCCAACTGGAAGCAGAGAGTGAACTCACAACCCAGGTATATGACCTTGACCGTGAATTGAACCCCAGACCCCTTGGTGCACCTGCTGAAGCTCTCACCACTGAGTGCATCAGCCAGGGCTAATTCCAAGTCTATTAATCACAAAATCATCTTAAACGTGTGTATATATACCTAAATTCTTGTGCTATGCTCAGATGATCATCTCTCCTTTAGCTAAATACTCATCTCTCAATGATTAACTTGCATACCTGTACATTTACCAAGTAAAAAGAGCAACTCTATTAAAATTTCAAGTGAAATTCAGGCCTGCAATCTTGGAAAATATAATTGCAGTAAAACAAAGTAATTAGAGCTCTTTCTAGGGAAATTAATTTGTTAATCTTAGCCGTAAAGCATGCATGAAGCACACAGTGAATGCTAATGGTCTATTTTTGTTGCTATCTGTTTGGCATTCTTGCCCAATTAAATTCATCATCTTACCTTCAAATCATTATTTATCAATGTCTTACATAGATTAGCACCTGAAGAGATATAGTAGGAAATTTTTAAAACCATAAATTCACTAAAATTTACTGATTCATAAGGTACTACTTGCATCAAAGGTTTGTAATAATTTGAAATTAAAACCTGACTTCTGTCTTAGTTTATTGTCCAAACAGAAGTTGGGAAATATTTTAGCTAATGAAAACTAACATTTCCCTTTATTATTATAAAAGAGTAAATTTTATGAAACTGTAAGCTGTGGAAATTTATAGAATGAAAATTTTAAGAGCCATATTATCACCCTCAACTGTTATTAGTCATATTTGTGAAATAATCTTCCTAAAAATGCTCAAATTATGATCTATATCTATGGACGTTGGGCAAGTTTCTGTTTATTGTCTGTATTTTTATAATTAGGAGGTTATAGTTGGACGAGTCCTTACATTTCATCTAGACTTCTATTCTACAAACACCCAAGGGTGTTCCACTTCTAGAATTAATTTTCTCACTAACTACTCTACTTTGTTTTCAACTTTCATTTCTCATTGTACACATGAACAGTACTTGTCACACAAAAAGCTGATATAATTAAACCAGAGAATGTGCCCCACAAGTAAAATCAGCCATTCATGAAAGCTGGTCACCCGAGGCTCTTTCAAACAATGAATATTTCAAAGTAATCTACAGTAATCCCTTTTCTCCACTGATTTGGTTTCCATGAAATCTTAAGCACATGTGTTCTGCAAAAGGAGGTTTATTAAAACCTGATGTAATATTAGAGATTATAATGCAACAGGGTTTGTCTGATTTTAATATCTGAGTCTTCAAAAAGGAAAACAATTTTCAATTGTATTTGTAAGCTTACTAAAACATATGCATACAAAAGTAGATAGTGTTGACTATTAAGGAAAAAAAAAAGAATGTTAACTTGAATTTTAAGTTTGCATATAAAAGTGTGTGTGGAAGTCCTTAAATAGTTTTCACTGTAAGATGGATTAGTAAAGCATATAACTATTTTATAACTATAGTGAGGAACTTTAGAAAATTCTTTATAAAGTTGTGAATTTCTAGTTGATAATTCCTTTGGCTTGCTATGGTGAAACATTATCAAAATGTGTCATGTAACAGCATTTGACAACTTCAAAATATCAATTGTCATTCTTTGTAGAAATGGATTCTGATAGTTACTAAGTAAGTCTTGTTGTCTAAGAAGTTTACCAAGACCCCCAAGCTTGGTGGATTTCTGGAGGATTTGTTTGTTTTTCTTGATCCTTTTTTATTTTCTATTTGAACCTAGCTTTAATCATGGATGAGAATACAAAGGATTAGATTTGTATGTTTCTGGTCTTCCACCCCAAGATCTCCTGCATAGAGCTTTATATCCTTGAAATACACACACACACACACACACACACACACACACACACACACGATGTACATGATCATGTACATGGCTTTGAAATTAAGCAAAAGCAACACTGTGGCACACAGATGTTCCTCATTGAAACATCACTTCACAGGCCAGATCACATATGAGAAAGGAGATTGGCAACCTCCACCTTAGAGAGCTAATTTGAGAACGACATTCCAGAAAACACATTATAGAATCTCTGAGTTAGAAGATGCGATGAACTGAATGTTTATGTCCCCACAAAGTTCATATGTTGAAGTCCTAACCCCCAATGTGATGGTATCAGGAGTTGGGGGCATTTGGGAGGTCATTAGGTCATCAGGGTGAAGCTGTTCTGAATGGGATTAGTGCCCTTGTGAAAATGACCCCAGAGAGTGCTCCCATCCCCTTTCTGTTGAAGACACTGAGAAAATGGCCATCTATGAACTAGGCAGTGCTCTCACCAGACACTGAATCTGCTGGTGCCTTGATCTTGAACTTCCAAATTTCGGAACTTTGAGAAATAAACATTATTTAAGTCACCCAGTTTATGGTATTTTTGTTATAACAACCTGAACAGGCTAAGGCAGACGGATCTTAAAGTTGACATGGATCAACGTTTAAGTTGAGGAAAACTTCTCTAGAGCATTGCCCTTCTAGGTAACACAGGACTCACTAGGCCACTTGTTTAGTTTTGGGACAGCAATTAAGGTTAGAAAATTCTCCCTTTTATTGAACAAAAATCTACCTTCCTTTTTTCTTTATGTTTAATTATGCTCTTGTCTAAGCCATGCAGAATAAATCTATATTCTTCTATATATAACAAATGCTTTAAATATCTAAAGATTGTCCCTATCTAACTCCTAAATCCTCCTCTCTTACAAAACATACTTATGTGGTTGGTTAGTGGTAAATTACAGGAGAGTGGTAAAGGAGTTATTTTGGATTTGGCCATTGATTAGCTAAATATTGGATCAATAGATGCTATACAGCTATAGTTACAGAAATATGAAGCCAGCATATTTAATGCCCATCTGGCTCAAAAGAATTTGGACTACCACACTACTAAGCCATGTTTTCCAAAATCACTAAGAAAAAATTTTCTCATATACTATTACTTTTGTGTTTGGACTAAATTTAATTTTAAAATGTTTTAAAATTTGCATAATTATCTTGTTAATCAGTTTCATTAGAGAGTAAAGCCAGAGAAGAAAGAGGAAGACCCATCTAGGCTAAGAGTCATAATAAAAGTATTGGAATTTTGTTATTACTTGACCATTTAAAAACTGACTTCTCTTTAGACTTTGAGAAAGCTTTTATTTTAAGAAGAAATATCTTCTTTATCACACTTGGCTTTCAATTTCAGAATACTGGCTACTTTACAAGAGCTATGCAAGACAAGAACCACCATTCCATCATTAAACAAAGGCCAACCTCAAGTATTTAATATATATGGTAGACAGGGGTCTATCATAATTTTGTTACTTACTCTAGAGTTCAATTCAAGGATGGGGTCTAAGGAATTGCATTTCTAACAAGTTCCTAGGTGGTTGCTCTATCCTGACAGTACTGGTCCAGTACTGGGTCGATTGCTCCACCCACTAGTACTAGCAAAGGAAAGATGGCTAGAGCCAAGCCTGGTGTGCCTCAAATCTTTTCAGGAAAGTTGATCTTTCAGGCCTTTGCATTGGCTGGAGCAGCTGAGCATTCACAGAACAAGACAATTGATAATGCCATTTAGGTCACAGCTGAAAGGACTTTTGTAAGGCCATCTTTTGCATAGTTGACAGGAAAGCAAACATTCCAATGCACTCAGTCTTCACTAGGCATGGGAAGAGTTATCCATTGAAGACCATTAAATTTCCCTCAGCAAATAAACAGAAATGTTCTTTGGAGCGGCTTTCAAATGACCCTTTAATATCCCTTTCTAAATATTCTCACTCAATGTCTAAAGAAACTAGGTTTCACAAATCCTCGACATCTATGAACTTAATGGAGTCTGGCAGTTTAACATTAAACAATTGTTATATGCAAATATGGTTGACTATCAGCACATTTTCTTTTATATCTTTGGGTAAATTATTCCTAGAGATTAAGGAGGCAGAGCGAGTTACTTGCTTTTGTTTTAATGAAGCCCTTCCTTACTCTTCCAATTCTGTCCCAATCACCCACGCTGGGCCTTTGACCCCCATCCATCACCTCCTCCAGACGCTGGGAGACAAATATAGTTGCCATAAAAAACAAACTCTGACTCATTTCAACAACATGAACCAAAATATATATATCAACCCACTGTGATGTGCAGGAGACACTAGGGATCCTGGGGACTCCCCTTCTTATGCTGTGGAAGAGGCAGGAAAGGTGTGTGGCCACACAAAAGTGAGCTGGAAAGCTGCACAGAACTCACAGGGGCTAAGTGAGAAAGTGTTGAAATAGAGCAAAAGTCAGGGCTGCAACCTTCCAAACGACATTGTGCACCTGAATTCTTGAGCCACTTCTCAGAGCCCCAGCTGGGAATCCGTGGTCAGATAGTCCATTGAGAAGGTGCAACAATTTTGCAGTTTGGCTTTCCAGTTGCCCAACTTCAGCGAGTATATTTCAGGACCACATGGACTGCTGCTGGGATTTGGACTCTACTGAGAAGTGGCACATCTTGAGTTTGTGGCCTTTTCTTCCTTTTCCTTTACCCCTTCCCCATCTTATCACTGGTGTCTCCTCATTCCTCAGATACCACCACCTCAGTCTCCCCGCTTCATTATTCTCTTCTTTCCTTCTGCATTCGCAAGTCTTCACATTTCCACAACTTCCAACATGCGGAGGAAACCATACGTTTTATCAAAAAAGTAAAAAAATCTTTGTGAATCTCCACTGGGCATGTGGTATGTATTAAACCTCTCAGTTCATCAGTTCACTCCATCCAGTCACATACCTACGGAGTAGGTGCTAACATTACTCATTGGAAACTGAGAGTCAGGGAACTGAAGGAATCTGTGCAAAATCACACAGCAAGGGGGGGACTGAAACTCACCCCCCACCAGAAACTTTGTTCTGTGTCTGATGACTCTCTTGAAGTGTGTGTTCACTTTAAGAGATCTTGTATGCCTGAAGAATTCAGATCTGGCAGACTTAATGGGAAGAAATTTGGAGGGTGAAAATGGGAGTCAGGTGTTGCTGGGTTTCCAGGCATCTGCCACTGAGCCTGACGGTATCGGCCAAGGAGAACAAAACAGGGCATCAGTATTGCAGCCACACACCACGTACAGGTCCCCTTTCACCTTACAAGCAGAAGGGGACCCCCAGAGCCTGGTAAAACAAAGAGTCGTTGCTGGGTGAGGGAGTGGACTGGCGTGGCTGAACATGAATATTCAAGACCACGAGTCACAACTCGGTGAATTCAAGGGTCTCCTCTATTTGTATTTAGCATTGTGTAGTCGCGAGACAATTTGCGGTGATTAATTAATCCCTGGTGCCGAGGCAGAAGGTGAAATAATTTGTGCACAGTCACGCAGTTGGTCATTCTCAGGCTCCAAGTCAGTTCTGGAGGGCTGCGTTTTCCAGACACAGAAAGGAGACTGAACCTGACTTTCAGCTTTGTGCCCGTGATCCCCGAAATTTTCTGTACGGAGGGCAGGTGGCTGCCAGCTGTCCTGAACACACACCCTCATGACCGCATTCTCAGTATCACCAGACCACGGAAATCCCCTCCTGAGTCCCCCACCCCCAGCCAGCAGGCCTGTTCCCCAGCCTGGGAAGACAAGCCCACAGGAGCGCTCCCTGAGCTCGGCTTCCTGTCTTGCTGGGCGGAGGAGGCACAATCGGTTAATTGATTGCATGTGGCTGCTTGTGGCCATTTCCCCCACATGTCCTCCAGTGCCATGTTAACTCAGGCTAGTCACAGAAATACCTCCATTATCTACCACAGGAGGGGAAGGAGGATTCCCAAATGTGTGAATGTCCAAGATACCTTGAACTATTTAAAGGCGGGTGTTCCAAACAAACAAACAGGAACCGAAAAAGCACACTGGGTTTGCACAGAGGCCTCCCAAAGTGCAGAGGCTTATAACTTAAAAGGACGATTGCTCCCTGTGTCACATGGCATGGTGGCTGCAGGGCTGGTGGAGCCCTGCTTCAGGCTGTAGCTCTCTGAGTCTCCTCACCCCAGGATGAGTCCTCTGACCCCGGGACAGCAGCCCCTATGTGAGATGCGCCATCCTCAGGACGCGAGTGGAAACTGGAGAGTGCCACTCTACACAGCTGCTTGGACAAGGCATCTGGCACACCTGCTTACCTGTCGTTGGCCAAAGCAAGCCACATAATTGGAACCCAGAGAGGGGTAGCTCGCTAGAAGGCTTTTTAGGTCCCACTGCAGGGATGAGGATAGTAAAACGATGTTCATTTTTCTGGGGGTGGGAGAGGGGGGTGCGGCAGCACTTCGGGTGTGTGTGTGTGGTGTGTGTGTGTGTGGTGTGTGTGTGTGTGATTTAATCTACCCCATGCACTTGCAAAAGTTAATCAAGTATTTCCTCATCTTTAAAGACTACTGGGAATGATGTCACTGTTTTGTTTTACGGCTCTGGGTCACCACTGTTAACATAAATATTGCACTTGGTTATAATTCAGTCGTTCCTTTAGGAATACTGTACTTGGGTGTAGAAAGCTGTTTGCTCAACACACTGGAATAATACTGTTCCGAATTCTTCCTGGGTGCTTTTCCTAACATTGCTTTTACTTCCTTTATCAGTTCTCACATCTAGTTAGTATAAGCGTATTTACCTATCAAAATTCCACCTTCCCTCTTCTCATATGCTAGAGAGATGGCAGGGAGATTATCTTGTTAGATCCATGTTTAAAATAAGAGCAAAGCATGAGGGTCTCACTCAAGTGCCATCTATTGGTGGGATGGTGCATGAACTCTGTGACAAATGTTTGGGTGCTTCATAGAATTATTAGATTTCTTTGTAGGGTTGTTTTGTTTTTGTTTTTGTCTTTTCTGAGTCTGGCTGATTGAGGGTATTGAATAAATGAAGTTAGGAGAGACCAGGTTTGGGGTTAAGTTCCACAGGAACACCCCCCCTTTATTTTTACAGCTTTTTAAAAAAATGTATTTAATAAATCTTTATTATTCAGATGATTACATTTGTTTCTCTTCTCCCCACCGCCTAAGCTCCCCTCCACCCAGCTCCTACCCCTCCCTCTACACTTATCTCCCCCCGCATTGTCCTCATCCATAGCTGTATGATTTTTGTCTAGTCTCTCCCTGCACCGCCCTCACTCCTTTTCCCCTGAGAATTGTCAGTCCACTCTCTTTCTATGCTCCTGATTCTATTATATTCACCAGTTTATTCTGAGGAGCACCCTGTTTTGCCATTCCCCATATTTAACAAGAATTTTTCCCTAGATAGTTGACTAAGCGTTAAAACTACCTGCCATTTCTTGTTCAATTCCATTGATTTTAATTGCCATACATTTAATTGAACAACCTTTGGCAGAACACCTGTGTGAGGCACTTTTTCAGCGCTATTGGAGATAATGGATGAAGGAATGAGAAGAGAACCCTGCTTTCAATCGGATAGTTACATACAGTGCTGGGTCTAACATAGTTCCAGACTGCTCCAGCAACTGCCCTCGTTGTGAAGGTAGGGCAGCCAGCACAGTTTTAAAGGCAGGGTATCCTAGAGTGTGCATGCTACTCACTTTGGGTTGACATTATCCTGAATGCCACAGTGGAGTCTGATGAAAGTAAACCCCAAAGAGCCATATTAACCAGTCGAGGTAGAGGGAAGTCAAATGTTCCCAACTTGTTGAGTGGACACCTATTTTCTTAACTAACACTTTTCTCTGCTACATTTTTAATTATACTCTGAATTCCTGGTCTTACACTGATAATAACTGAACTGTGGACAAGATTTTTCATATGCTTAGGTGGTTTCTTGTACTGAAATCCCATTAGAAGATATATTTGTTCTCTCAGGGATAAAATAACTCCTTCTAAGTTCATGATACATCACAGCTCAGAAAAGTCTCTAAATGATCAAATTTGGTCTTCAAGCAACTTATTTAAGAAGGTGGAGCAGGCACCGTTATTCTTTCTCCAGTCCATCTCTATCCATCACAGGAGGTTAAAAGTGCTGAAGCTGAAACTCACACTCGAATCTTCTGTTTTGAGGCTGGTGGGTCCCACCCCCCTTCCCAATAAACCAATTCTTTTCCATTTTTATCTTGCCATTTTGTGAATAATTGCCAACTCAATCATCCATGGACGTAGATATTAGAAATATAGACTAATGTACAAGCAGGCAAAGAAAAATGCATTGGCTAGTTTCAAAACTTTTCATTCTGCTTTTCACTACAATTCAAGCAAACAGAATATTGGTTTTAGGTTTCCTTATTCTTTCTGCACAAACCCACCAACCACTAAAAAAAAAAAAAAAAAAGAAGAAGTAATAATGTCCATAGTCAGGAGAGTGGAATTTGTTAAAGAGTTAATGCTGTTCTCTAATAATTTTAACAATATTATTATGTTGATCAGGGTATCCTTAATAGATTCTTAGGTTTAAAAAATGAGAAAAACAACTTTTTAATTATACTATGTCTATGAGATCATTTGGATTAAGTAATTTAAAAATTAATAACTTGAAGAAAGACTTGAAGATATGTTGATTTTAACATTTTTAATAGCCTCTTTACAAAAACAAATTGGAAAGTTAGATTGATTACACTGGTGAAAAAGCATTTGTGTGTGACATGAACTGCAAACAGGAAAGGACTGGCTTGTAGGAAGTTAGCACCTTTCTCAGTGGACAGCGGCAGGAAAACTTGTAGTTTTCTAGGTAGGAGGGAATGTGGGAGAGTGCTGGTTATTTTGGAAATTCACCTCACCTGGAGTCATTGCTTTGCTCAGCCATAGGGCTGAATGTAGAGGCCAAAACAGTATTTGATACAAAAATGATAAGGCACAACTTTTTTTTATTTTATCTGATGGAAACAACCTATTTTTCTCCAAATTCCAAGCTAATATAATTCCTGTTACCACTTATTGAAAGGAAAAAAGATATTTTAATTTTTGACAGATGTAAATAGTTCTAAATTATATGGCAGGGACTGCTCATTGCCTGCTTCTCCATTCATTGCCTTCTTCATGTATAACAGGATCCTGACTTCATTTGCAGTGGCAATGTGCCCAACTTTAGGCGACATCTCGCTGCTTCTTTCCAAACTTTATGTGCTCACGAGGCTGAATTCTTTCCAATGAGATGCGACAAAAAGACTGAGGAATTTCTGGCAGGGTTCCGCGTAAGAGTGTGAGTACCCCTGGCTACTGTGGCTCAGTTGGTTGGGGTAACATTCTGTTCATCAAAAGGTGGCAGGTTCAATACCTGATCAGGGCATATACCCAGGTTGTGGATTTCATTCTTGGTTGGGGCATGTGCAGGAGGCAACGGATCACAGAAAAGCCTCTCTCTCTCTCTCTCTCTCTCTCTCTCTCTCTCTCTCTGTCTCTCTCTCTGTGTCTCTCTCTGTCTCTCAAATCAATAAAACGTATCCTTGGGTAAGGATTAAAAAATAAGTGTGAGTGGTCATCCTATATAATAAAAGGCTAATAGGCAAAATGACCAAACGGCAGAACGACCAGTCGCTATGACACACACTGACCACCAGCGTACTCATTTCAGGAGCTTCCCCCTGGTGGTCAGTGCATTCCCACAGTGGGAGTGCCACTCAGCCAGAAGCTGGAGTTACAGCTGGTGAGCTCAGCGGTGGTGGTGGGAGCCTCTCCCACCTCTATGGCAGTGCTAAGGATGTCCTAAGCTGGGGAGTGGGCCTAAGCTATCAGTCAAATATCCCCTGAGGGCTCTTGAACTGCGAGAGGGTTCAGGGTGGGCTAGTACACGAGTTTAGTGCACCAGTCCTCTAGTTTGTTATATAACATGTCTGGAGCTTCCACAGCCATCTTGGAACATAAGATATTCTCATTGATGGAATGCTCCATGGGAGAGCAGATAGAAAAGAAGTCTGGGTCCCTAGTGATTACTGTCCCCACCCTGAAAGCCTGACTACGGATTTTTGTTTTGTTTTGTTAATTCTCACCCAAGGATATTTTTTTCCAATGATTTTTAGAGAGTGGAAGCAAGAAGAAGACACAGAGAAACATCAACGTGAGAGACACACACAGATTGGTTGCTTCCCCCATATGCTTTGACTGGGGCCGGAATGGAGCCTGCAACTGAGATATATATTCTTGACTGGAAATGAAGCTGGGATCTTTCAGTCCTTGGGCTGACACTCTAACCACTGAGAAAACTGGCTATGGCTGAATTTTTTAAAATGATTTTTTAATGTTTTAAAACTTATCTTTATTGTTGAAAGTATTACAGATGTCCCATTTTCCCCTCCACTGACCCCTCCCCACCTGCTCCCGTCCCCTCCCAAGGCCTTCATTGCACTATTGAAGTAGAGGGTGGGAAGAGATTAATAGTTATGCATATATACATATAGTTCTTTGGTTAATCTCCCCACCCTCTACCCTGCCCTCTGAAATACATCAGTCTGTTGCATGCTTCAATGTCTCTAGATCTATTTTGTTCATCAGTTTGTTAATTAGATCCCACATATAAGTGAGATCATGTAATACTTATCTTCCTGTTACTTGTTTACTTCACTTAGCATAATACTCTCCCTGAATCTGGATTTCTTCATTTGAGAGAACAAACTTTTTGTAGCTAAGATACTATTTTGATTTCTGCTCTGTGTAATCAAATTTCCAATTATATCTCCTAACTAACATTCTTGAGTTTAAATGTTAAAAAAAAAATAGCCTTTTAAGTCAAAACCAGAAGGATTTGATTTATATTCAGAATAGAAAAAAACAAAACCTGTGGTTAATGAGAGATTTGAAGAAATAAAGAACTGCACAAATAAAAGTATAATTACAACTTGTGATAAGTGCTGTGAAGTCCATGGGGACAGGTGGGGACATGAAATTCTCTCAGCAGGCATCAACCTCCAAACTATTATGTAACTAATATTTAAGCCAGTTTAAGGTTTTTGGGTCAGTTAAAGAATGTTAGAAATCTCTCATTAGCTATGGAAATAAAAAACAAATGGATTCCTTTATGTTTTTTCCAGGATTCAAGGAACTTTATTATGGCATAAATTGCTCTTTAGCTTCTTAAGAAAAAGCCTGCAATCTTTATGTAGACAATATACTAGTAGATACTTGAGGCTTCTCCCCCCCCACCATGAATATTTCATATAACTGGGGGGAGGAGGAAGCTTCATATTTTGAAGATGAATTCATTGAGAAGATAATAATAAATTATATCAATTGACCATGCCATTCACATAAAAACACTCAGAATTGAAGTTAAAAAAATGTTTGCTATGTATAAAAAGCTGCTAACATTATTTCTGCAGCCAGGTAGTTTTACTGGATGATCATTAAAGGATGTTCACTTACTCCAGCACATGAAGCCAACATCCTTTGCATTATTTTTAGAGCAGACTGTGTCAGTTTGAGCAGATGTTGCAAGAGCAAGAACCCTGCTGAATTTTCTCAAATGGCTCCCTTAGAGCTACTGGTAACCCATCTTGCTTTCATGGGTACAACAAAGCAAAAGGCTACCTGAGTTTTCTTGAAATATGTTGAATGGTCACCACTAAAGATGAATTTTCATATTTCATACCCAAAGGAGGAATTTTCATATGTTCAGAAAACATTGCTTAAGATATTCTATTATTTTATTATCTAAATGCAAAATGTTAATGTTGGGTTTCCCATCTAATAAAAGAGAAATATGCAAATTGACCATCACTCCAACACATACGATGGCTACCCCCATGTGCTCAAAGATGGCTGCCTCCTGTGGATACAACGTGGCCACCACAAGATGGCCAGCAGGGGAAGGAAGTTGTGGGCGATCAGGCCAGCAGGGGAGGGCAATTGGGAGAGACCAGGCCTGCAAGGGAGGGCAGTTGTGGGGAGGTGGGGGAAACTAGGTCTGCAGAGGAGGGTAGTTGTGGGGAGACCAGGCCTGCAGGGAGGGAGTTGGGGGTGACCAGGCTGGCAGGGGAGGGAAGTTAGGGGTTACTGGGCCAGCAGGGCAGGGCAGTTGAGGGCAACCAGGCCTGCAGAGCAGGATAGTTAGGGGCAATCAGGCTGGCAGGGGAAGGCAGTTAGGAGCAATAGGGCCAGTAGAGGAGCAGTTAGGTGTCAATCAGGCTGGCAGGGGAGTGGTTAGGGGGTGATCAGGCTGGTAGGCAAAAACAGTTAGGGGCAATCAGGAAGGTAGGCAGGCAAGCAGTTGGAAATCAGCAGTCCTGGAATTTGAGAGGGATGTCCAAATGCCCATTTAGGCATGATCCCTTTGGGCCTAAATGGGCAGTTGGACATCCCTCAAAAGGTCCCAGATTGGAGAGGATGCAGGCTGGGCTGAAGGGCATACCTCTCATGCATGAATTTCATGCATCGGGCCTCTAGTAAAGATAATAACAAAATAACACTTCTGCAGAAATGAATGCAGGGACATGTTTATTCTATTTTTTTAATTTAATAAATCCTATTGTTCATATTATTACAATTGTTACTCTTTTTCCCCCCATAGCTCTCCTCCACCCAGTTCCCACCCCACTTTCTATCCTTACCTTCCCTGCACTGTCCTCATCTATAAGTATACAATTTTTGTCCAGTTTCTTCCCACATGCCCTCTTCCCCCTCCCCCCAAGAACTGTCAGTCCACTCCCTTTCTGTGCCCCTGATGCTATTATAGTCACCAATTTATTGTGTTCATCAGATTTTTTATTCACTTGATTTTTAGATTTACTTGTTGATAGATATGTATTTGTTGTTCATAATTTTTATCTTTACCTTTTTCTTCTGCTTTCTCTTCTTAAAGAGTACCTTTTAGCATTTCATATAATACTGATTTGGTGTTGATGAACTTTTTTAGCTTTTTCTTATCTGTGAAGCTCTTTATCTGACCTTTAATTCTGAATAATAGCTTTGCTGGGTAGAGTAATCTTGGTTGTAGGCTCTTGCTATTCATTGCTTTGAATATTTCTTGCCACTCCCATCTGGCCTGCATAGTTTCTATTGAAAAATCAGCTGACAATCATATAGGTGCTCCCTTGTAGGTAATTAACTGTTTTTCTCTTGCTGCTTTTAATATTCTCTCTTTGTCATTTGCTCTTGGCATTTTAATTATGATGTGTCTTGGTGTGGTCCTCTTTGGATTTATTTTGTTTGGGGTTCTATGAACTTCCTGGACTTGTAAGTATATTTCTTTCACCAGGTAGGGGAAGTTTTCAGTCATTATTTCTTCAAGTAGGTTTTCAGTATCTTGCTTTCTCTCTTCTTCTGGCACCCCCATAATTCTGAAGCTGTCCCAGAGGCTCCTTACACTATCTTCAAATTTTTTAATACTTTTTTCTTTTCCAGTTGAGTGTTTTTTGCTTCTTTGTATTTCAAATCTTTGACTTGATTCTTGCAGTCCTCTACTCTGCTTTTAGATCTCTGTATAATATTTTTTATTTCAGTCAGTGTATGTTTAATTTCTAGTTAGTCCTTTTTCATATCCTCAAGGTTCTCTCTAAATTTATCAGCCTTTCCTAGGAAATTCTTGAAAAACCTTATAACTATGGTTTTGAACTCTATATCCAGTCATTTGCTTTCCTCCATTTCTTTCATTTGTGATCTTTTTCCCCCACATTTTCGCTCCTTCCCAGAGTTGGTAAAGTAGCTTTGTGTGCTATGTGTCCTATAGGGCCCAGTGGCTCAGCCTCCCCAGTTACCTGAGGTGGACACTCTTGGTACACCCCTTAGTGAACTGTATGCACAACCTTGTTGTAGTTAAGTCTTGATTGTTGTTGGTATTACTGGGAGGAATTGACCTCCAGGCCAATTGGCTGTGAAGAGCAGCTATGTCTATGCTGTGAGAACTTCTGTGCTGGAGACACCCTTATGAGATAAGACTTGCAAAATTGCAAAAGCCTCTGTGCTCAGCTTGGATGGGGTGGAGTCTCAGCGTGGAGCAGACAGCCTTGGATTCCCATCAGCCCTGCCCTATGAGGCCCCTGGGTCTCACTGTCTCTTGATAATCACTGCAAGCACCTCTGCGAGAAAGCTGCCCTCAAATTTTGCCCATGCCAGACAGTCCAGTTTCTCCCAGAATGAATCTGGGTTCTCAGAGTCTCACTCAGAACTGGAGTTCAGCACAGTCGGTAGCTTCCGTCTCCCTTCTGCTTGAGAAAGCCAGCCATGCACTTAGCCACCAGTCCTCTCCACACTCGCGTCTCTCTACCTCAGCTTTTTGCAGTTCCTCTAAGTCCCAATGTGTTTTTCTCTTTCTTTCTTTTTGTAGAATTTCCACTCAGCCAGCTTTCCTGTGGTTCTGGATGATGTCCGTTTTGTCTTTTAGTTGTAGTTTTGAAATTGTTGTATGAGACACCACTTTAGGTGTTTATCCATGTTGTCATCTTGGTTTCTCCAGGACATGTTTATTCTTTTTTTTTTTAAATATATTTTATTGATTTTTCACAGAGAGGAAGGGACAGGGACAGAAAGTTAGAAACATCGATGAGAGAGAGACATCTATCAGCCGCCTCCAATGTACGTGCCCTTGACCGGAATCGAACCTGGGACCCTTCAGTCCGCAGGCCGACACTCTATCCACTAAGCCAAACCAGTTTTGGCCATGTTTATTCTTAATAATTTCTCTTCACCTATAAACTTCTTCCCCTCCAGCTTCTGCAGATATGATTTTTTTGGTTGAAAATAGGATTGATTTTGCCTTTACTTGAAAAGTAAGAATTTCCTAAAAAATTCAAACTCCTAAAACTCAAGGTCTCTGTGCTTTAAGGAATGCAAAAAATCTGTTTCATGGATATGTCTCAGTTATATCAGTTATTCCTTAAATTAAGATTTTGATAAACTCAAATTATCACATACACACTCAAATGCATTTAGGAGAGGCTAAGGGACCAACCCCAGATCACTCAAAGTAAAGAAGGAACCCCATGTCACATGCTTTCTTTCCTATGACATCACATAATCACCTCATCTATATTGCAGTTGATGCAAAACTAATTGAAGGCAATTTCCTTCTAGTTCCATGGATGTTTTCACTGAAGCCAGCTCTGTCTCAAGTAAAAGGACTTGCTCTAATGAGCAACTTGCATTTGTGCTGTGAAGAAATATCTTCTGCCTCCACCACACCCACATATCTAAAATGTGTGCAACACTCCCCAACATTCTTCAGAGCGTGTGGAACTCCTTGGTTTTAAAGCAGGGACTTCCAAAGAAGTTATGCCAATGAAGAAGGTGTGTGAGGAAGAAAAGGAAATGACTATGTCTTCAGCTCCCTGGGCAGAAGGTGTTAAGAGAGCATATGTATCACCCGCTCCTTCCTATAAATGGCTCTGTAGTGAAGGAATTGCATGATTACAGGTCTATATGCCCCAAGTTCAATGAAGGACACTCCTTCCTCATACTCTTCCTTCTGCCCCCTCCACAACTCTTTCCCATCAATGGCTTGGATCCAGAAGTGCATGGAAAGTCAAATGTTTTCAGTGGATTGCTAGATCCAGTTCTGAGCTTGAAACATTTCCATCTCATTTTTTAAAAGATCTGTTGCTTTGGAAAACAAACCTCACTATTTAGCCATAAATGTATCAATGCACTTTACCCACATTTTTTATCAAATGGCTTGTTCCCTTAATAAATATTTAGAAGAAAAGACTCTCTTTGTAGGTTCTCCTTCCTTTGAAACTGGGATTCTGTGACACCTGAATGCACAAGACCATTTCTGCTTTTAAATCCATGTTTAGGGATTTCTGTACTTGCCTTAAAATATACTGTTAGGCCCAGCTCAGCAGTTGAGCATCAACCCAGGAACCAAGAGGTTGCTGGTTCAATTGCTGGTCAGGGCACATGCCCAGGTTGCTATATTGATCCCCGCTGGAGGTTGTGTAGGAGATAGTCAATTGATGATGATGTTTCTCTCTCATCAGTTTTTCTATTTCTGTCTCTTTCCCTTTCTTTCTCTCTAAAAATCAATAAAATATTCTCTCTCTCTCTCTCTCTCTCTCTCTCATCTATTATATATACTAGAGGTCCGGTGCCTGCACCCTCACCAATTTGGGACCCCTCAAGGAATGTCCAACTGCCCATTTAGGCAGTCGGACGTCCCTCTCACAATCCAGGACTGTTGGCTCCCAACTGCTCACCTGCCTGTCTTCCTGATTGCCCCTAACTGCTTCTGCCTGCCAGCCTGATCACTCCCTAACCACTCCCCTGCCAGCCTAATTGATGCCTAACTGCTCCCCTGGTAGCCTGTTTGCCCCTAACTTCCCTCTCCAGCTGTCCTGGTTGCCCTTAACTGCCCTCCCCTGCAGGCCTGGGTCGCCCCCTCCCTGCAACTGTCCTTCCTTGCAGGTCTGGTCGGCCCCAACTTCCCTCCTCTGCCAGCCTGGTCACCCCTAACTGCTCTCCCCTGCAGGCCTGTTCCCTCCCAACTGCCCTTCCCTGCTGGCCATCTTGTGTTGGCCATCTTGTGTCCACATGGGGGCAGCCATCTTGTGTATTGGAGTGATGGTCAATTTGCATATTACTCTTTTATTATATTTTATATAGGATATAAACTGTTAGGAGTGGGTAACTCTCCTGCCTACTTTTTCATCCTTCTCATTTATTACATCTGGTTAAAAACAAGGTCATATATTCTCTCATCAGAGCCAGGTCTTTTTCTCCCCTTTGCTAGAAGAGTAAATATATACTAGTAAATCTTCAATTTCCCTGCATTTTCCTTGGTTCCAGTGCCTCAGTTTTTCTGAGTAAAAACAGAGATAAAGTTAGATAATCCTGCAGACTGCCCTCCACACTGGGCAGGTTGCTGGCATCATCTTCTCAAAGGCAATGCCCTTATGTAGGTTTAGACTATTTAGGGATGCTGTGCCTAACAAATGGCAGTCATTCCAAGTAACATGCTTCACCATCACATTTCTGTATAATGTGGATGTCATTTCCATTTGATTGAATTCACTGGGAGATTACTGCATAGACCTGGAGACTTTATCCTTTCTTCTCTATCATGGGCCTAGTGCTAAAAACACCTTTTTGGTCCAAGTACCTGCTGATGCCCAATTGTAATATCTGCCCAACTAATTCTACTCCCATCATTAAAAAAAAGTTGTTTTCTTTTTTATTGATTTCAAAGAGGAAGGAAGAGGGAGAGAAAGAGAACCAACAATGATGAGAAAGAATCATTGATTGGTTGCCTCCTGCACACTGCCCACTGAGTGATTGAGCCCTCAACTAAGGCATATGCCCTAACTGGGAATAGAAGCATGACCTTCTAGTTCATAAGTCAATGCTCAACCACTTGAGCCACACTGGCTGGGCCATTTTTTTATTTCTTAAGACAGTTCACCCATCAACAAAGTCTTCCTTGATCTCCCTCTGCCACCTACCCACTTACTTCCTTTCTTCAGAAATTCTGTGTCCTTCCTCCAGAATCTAGTTATACCTATGTATCTGGACTGTCATTGTGCCTTTAGAGCCCACCCAGAATCTAGCACAGTATAGGCGTTTAGGAAATGTTTGTGGAATACAAGAATAATGGTCTCCATGGCAATATACTCATTTATAGGTATTTCTTCAACCTAATGAAAAATATTTTAAAAAATGAATTGGCTATCTCACCCATTGGTATTTCAGTCACATCGAAATAGGACTAGGTCTTTTCATATTTGCATATCATAGTGTAATGTGAGAAAATTCAGGACATTTAAATGCCTCTTTCACATAATGTGTAATCTTTTATCTTTAAAAGTCTTTCTTTTTTCAATGAGCTTCAATTCTAAAAGATCATTTTTATTCTGTAGACTCAAAAAGAAAGGAAGAAATAAAGAAAAGAAAAAAAAAGAAAGGAAGGAAGAAAGAAAGGAATGAAGGAAGGAAGGAAGAAAGAAAACAAATGAAAGAAAAAGGAATGAAAAGCTGTGAAAGTCTGACTTTTCCCCCAATGGATTTGAAAGCCATTTCTTAGGCCTTAGATTGACCCTTCTGAGAAGAAAGGCTCAGGTATCTGGTTCCACCGCAGCCCCTTGGCCTGACAGCAAGTGGCTGACAGTGGGTGAGTGTGGGCAGTGGGATGGATTCACTGAGAGATGTGCCCCTGCTCTTTTCAAAGACAGCCCTGGACATGATCATGTACCTTGCTGCAGGGCGCAATCCTGGCTTACCTCACCTTGTTTTGGAAATAAATTGAAGCTTGCGAAAGAAAACAAGACTAGTGTGGGAAGGCTTAGACATGACAGTATTTTCTCTCTTCTCTCATTGTCTCCTTTTCGCTCAGAACTTGGTTTCTAAGCTCCTCTCCATAGAAACCATTATTAAATATCTCCTTCACCTTGCAGACAAGTACTTTCAAAACTCACTAAGCTTCCCAGCTACTCAGGGAAGACTCCTGTGTGCTGACATAGTCTAGCAATGGGTTGTGGCCTTAGTGCTGTACATTCTTTTTCTCTTCCCTTCAGCAGGAGTGATTGTTTCAAAGACATACTTAACCAACACCAGGTCATTCAGAGCCAGTGACTCACTTCAGAGGTTTTGTTGTGTTAGCTGGGGAGGAAGTCAGTGCTCTGCTGTCCATTGACTTAAGACTGTGAGGGTGTGAATCTGAAGCTGCAGCAGCCACATTGTAAACATGAGGATATAAACATGCCTCTATATTGAGCCCTCCTCAGCAGGCAGAGACCAAAGATGTAGGAAAGGAAGCAGAGTAGGTGATTTAAACTCTTAAACTGAACTCCAGTACAGTCCTGGCTGCAGAAGCCCTGTTCCATGGAATTATCATTTGTGACCCAAACATGCACTTGTTGCCTAAGGCAATTTGGGACACTTTTTTCCTATCAACTCAAAGCATTCTAATATACACACACACACACACACACACACACACACACACACAGAGTAAAGCAGCTTGCTTTTGTTATAGAAACAGTCCTTATGAAATAATACTCTTCCACTTCTAATCAGCACATTCTTATCTGAATTATGTAAAACGTTTTAAGTATTAATGAATTATGAATGATGACTTTTGTGTTTAGAAAAACTTAAAAATAGAGTTCATGTTAAATGTGCATGACATCAATTAAATCAATGTCACACATTTATTTCATAATTTTGAGAAATTTGTAATCTTGCCAACCTCTCATATTGGCTTTTGGAAATCACTATCTTGTCTCATTTCTCCTAAGCCTCAAAAGAGTGGTAAAATAAAGTCTTAAGATGCATGCATTTGTCAAGGAAATGCAGTCCATGATGTATGGAAGATCAAGCTGACTTATCAATGTTGAAATTTGAATTGGTAATAAAACAGATATAATTAAAAGGAACAGAATATTCCTGCTCTTCTGGCACTTATTCTTATGTATTATAAAACTTCAAATGTCTGGTGATGCTTCTGGAAATATATCCCTATTCTTCAGAGTTGGCATCTTCAAGTGCACTGGATTCTTATTCTGGTGTATAAATAATTCCTTTAACAACTGATAGTAAGTCACGCAGAAATTAACCATGCACGATTTAGCAAAAGTAGCTATTGTGTAATTCTTAACTAAAGAGTGTCTCAAAGAGCCATTTGGCTCTAAAGATGCAATATTACATTATAGACATTTAAACCATTGGTAAATGCTTCCTGAATTTTTTCCCATTGTCATCTGGACTTGGAGATTACCTATTTAATTAGCAGCTACTTCCTGTAAGAAATGTAAGTAAGTAAATCAAGGGTTGGATAATGTGAAATGTACATTAGTCAGTGTATTCAGCCTCAAGATGAACTTCCATTGTGTGGCTCTCACTAACATCATTTATGGGAGATTTTTCCCCAAACCATTGACATCTTCCTTGTCATTCCCCTTCCATGTCAGGAGGTTTTGTCATTATCATAGCAGCCAAGAACAAATCTCCCTTAGGCCATAGAAACTGATCAGCATTACAAGTGACCCTTGCATATATTTTTTCCTAGTCTGTTGCTTGCCTTTTAACTTTGTTTATGGAGTTTTAGGTGATTCACAACAAGCCTTTGATTTTAATATCACAAGAGTGATAGATTGGGGATAAAAATAACTAAATTCTTTCCAACTTGCTTGATTTTGGAACAAATGGCCCAAAGGTCTTGAGAGTAGACCTTACCACTCTGCACAACCCCATGCGACCCAGGCCTCCCTTGGGAATATAGATGTCAGAGATCAGGTTTTTCAACTTGTTCCTCGTGGAGTCTCAACCAAGCATGTAGAAGATGTATTAAAGACAGTAAGGACCAAATAAGCATTCTTAATCACTAGTCCAATCATGATTTTTTTTCTTAATATTTATATATCCCAATTAATCAATTTGCACACTTAAAGTCTTATTTGTACTCACAATTACTCTAATTAATCTATGATATCTACAAGTCAAATGGGTAGTTGTCCACTTCCTTCTCTATTATTTTCTTGATTGGCTTACTGGAGTATGCATTTAAAGATCCTGCCCTGCATTTTCTTCTTTTAGATGTTTGTAAAAGCACTAGGTCTCTTGTTTATGACAGTTATTAATAGCAGCAAAGTATCTGTTGTTTGAGGAAAATAGGAAGGATTTAGTGGCCTGTTTTTCACAAAGCTAATGCATCTATTCTATTCATATTGCTGCCCAGATTGTTTATTTCCCCCTAAATACTAAAAAATTCTTTTAAGGTTCAGTGAAGCTTAAAGCTTTCTCATGTATCTGTTTGTTTTGAAACAATTATTTTAAGACACAGAAATGACTCGTGTTTCCTTGCAAGACCCTCGGGCAAAAGGCTTTTTAATGGAAAGATACAAAGTCTGAGGTTATAGGGTAACCTGAAGACCAATCTTGTGATCTAAATGGATGTGCCCCTTGAAGGGTGTGTTTCTCAGTATTCTTTTCTGGAGAAGCAGTAACTTCAGTAGTGCTTCTGCTTCCTAACCTCCACTTGTTCCTTTTGGAGTCTCAACAGAAGTAACTAAAAATGATCCTGTCACAGGCGGGCACGTTTGTCCCGGGTCTTCAGCTGGAGCTGCCACTGCTATGAAGGATTGAATTCCTGAGCTTGGCAGCAAGAATACTCCCCTAGTTGGGTGGCGGTGCACTTAATCAGCTTAGAGTTCCCTTTCCTGTGGCGATGCTGAGCTATGGAGCCACCACACAAACAGAAACAAAGAAGAAAAGGTCTTCTTGGTAATTACAGACAAAGAGAAAAAGAAAGCACTGATTATAATGTGCCTGTACTTAAAAAGTGATTCCAGAATAAACAACACTCCTAAGATGACATTAAGATGTAGGGTTCCTTCCGCAGAGATCTGTCTTGGTCACAATACAATTGAATTTTCAGCTTCCATGTTAATTACTGTAATCACAATTCTGAAGCAGACAGTGAGCTCTGAAGATAGTATTTGTTCTCACGGCAAATTTTTACCCAAGCCACTGCTATCTTCATTCATCTCCATCCCAACCCATGGAGTGTTCCCTTCTGGTGGAGGAAAAAAAATGATGAGGAAAATGGGGAATTAACAAGGAATACTGATATAAAGGAGAGGGCAATATATTTGCAAAGTCTTCATTTAGACACGTATGCAAACATGAAGATAAAATCATTTTTTAAAGCTCAGCACTTACAAAGCCACATGGGACAATCTGAGGAGAGTGCATAGGAGGGAGCTGGGCCTGTCTGATGAGAAGTCAGTTTTGGGGTGTACAAGTATCTCCCGCTTTTTTAAATTTCACTTTATATCACTTCACTTTTACAAAAAAACCCTACATTAGTGCCTGTTTTCCCTAACCAAAAAAAAATTGAAGAGAATCTTTACTTTTAAAAATAAAAGGCAAAGCCCGGACAGTGTGGCTCAGTTACTGAGCATCGAGCTATGAACCAGGAAGTCATGGTTCAATTTCAGGTCAGGGCACCCAGTGTGGGGCGAACAGGAGGCAGCTGATCAACAATTCTCTCTCATCATTGACGTTTCTATCTCTCTCTCCCTCTTTCTCTGAAATCAATAAAAAAAATTAAATGAATGAATAAATAAATAAAAAGCAGAAAGTAATAAAGTAGTGTTCAGCATTTGTTTGGCAATGAGCTGTTATACAGGCAACATGGACCCAGAGCAGGTGGCCCCACCAAGCTCCTTTCCTGGAAACCACACTCAGCATCTTAGCATCAAACCACCAGACCTCTAAGTGTCTATGAACATCTGTGCTTATCTCCATGTATTTTGCACATCCGTTGGCAAGATGTGCTCTATGGTAATTGCTTCTGTGCTTTACACCATTTCAGCTTATGAAAGAGTCATAGTTTTCTACTTTTGGATAACAGGGGACACACCTGTGTTTGGACAGTTTGGTTAGGAAGAACACAGGCCCAGGCAGACCTGTATTTAAGTCCCATATCTGCTTCTTGATCCCTGAGTGTCCTACTTAGTTTTCTTCTCTGTAAAATGGGACAATAATCACACCTATTACCTCATATCACCCCTGTAGGGATTAAAGAGTTAGCATGGGTGTGAAAGAGCTAGCACTCTGCCTGCCATACAGGGAACCTTCAAGAAGTGCCTTCTCCTTTTCTGGCTCTACTCTCTCTACCCCCCCACCCCACCCCCATCTTAGCACCCACTTCTGCAGGATAAAACAATTTCAACCCTTTGGGAAAGTACAGCTGTCTAATTCAATATGTTGGTTAAAGAGGACAGTTATAGGTCAATGCCAGTACTGAGGTTTAGTTAGATTTTCCTCTTTCTTAGATAAAGGGTCCAGGTTATGTGTCCATATTTTAGCTGAATTCATGCGCCCTTTAGTCAGCTAACGTATCTTCCAAATTAAATTTGTAACCAAAATAGATAAGGAAGTCCTGTGTGGGAGAACTGCTGTGGCTCATCAGCAAGCATCTTGTCTGCTCTCCCTACTGCCTCCCCAGCTGACAGTACTCTCATCAATAGCTCAAAAGCCATGCTGTTGTCTCAGTTCAGTCCCTTACCTAAAGGACACCATCTTTCAGGATGCACTGACATGACTGTCTTCTAAGACTGTCTTTTAAAATCCAAAGTTGGGTTTTTGAAAGAAAATTTTACATAACCAAATATTCCAGTTTCTACTCAGCACTGTAAGAAAAAAAAAATCAAGTCACTTCAGCTCTAAAACACAATATTAAGTTGACTTATCTTTGGAGAATTTGGTCTAACTTTTTCACTTTTTCTAGGGGAGAAGAAAAGAGAATCCACTTCTCTCTGTAAGATCTTTTACTCTTGTTCCTATGTGGGTAGTAGTGGGAGAATTATGAAATCTAACCTATCACTACAGCTGTCTTATGGGAATTGCTGAGTTGGGGATTTAGGCTGGGTCAGCATATTAGCATATTTATACACTCTGCCATTCTCTTTGAATTCCATGCTGGGGAAGGGGAAAAGGGTAGAATAGAGCAGCAGGTGGTTTCATCAAAAGCTCCCTCAAACTCTGAAATCCTCATTTTTAAGGTTAGGAGGCAAGGTGCCAAAGGTCATGTGGGGACAAAGGGCAAGAAGACTGAAAGGATTAGAGGAAGATAGAGACCTGCTGTTGGCTATCAAGGAGTTGCTGGAGAGAGCAAGAAACTGGCTGGATATATTACATTTTTATTATTTAACTTAAAAATTTATCCTCTCAAAAGTAGCCTTTCTTTAGTTGGTTGCATTATATTGGGGGTGGGGAGTTTTTGAACAAAGCTATTTACAAATTCCCACTTTCTCATTTCCTTTATCTGTGTTTCTCTTGAAACCCCGGCCCCCGTGATACACATGAGGATTTTTCAACATGCAATTTTTCCTGCAATTCTAAAGACACACACACACACACACACACACACACACACACACACACACACAGTCAGAAACCACACAATGAGAATCTCATTTACTTTTAAGTCTCTAAATCTGTATGGATAATGGTTGTTTATTTTTTGTTTAATCTGTTTATCCTTCTGTCTATCCTCTATTTACTTAGGAATGTGCGGAGAAATGCATGCATTGGCAACACCTGCAATTCTGTCTCCCCTCCGCCCCCACACACCCTGTAACTGGTATTTTAAATAAAGTAAAACCCTGTACCTGCTTAGTCACAAAGCTGCCTGCCACCAGCTATCACTGATCTTGGAGCATCTGGAATAAAGTCTTTCACTCTCTGAGCAGAGCTCTTTGTCTTTCTGACTTCCAGTTCTTTCCTCTTGCCCTACTGGTCATTCACCATGTCTTTTCATTTGCCCTCAATGACATAGCTATTGTAAGGTTTTATACTATTTTGGTTTCTACTACAAGGTCTTCTAAGAACAATCTGCTAGCTAGAGGTTTTCCCCCTCTTATTTTCTCTTTATATCTTTTCTCTGGACAGTCAATTTACAGATTGAGAGTATGGTTGTAAACTGCTAAAATAAAGATCTGAATACAAGCTACTTTGGCATGTGAAGTGCCTGTCCTAAGAGTGCTTACACGCTCTGTCTGTCTTGTGATGGAGTCCTGGGAAAAGCAGAGTGGTCCAAGAACCAGATGGGAATTCTCAAGAACATCAGTGATAGCTGAAGCCAAACAGAACTGGTCACATTTACATTTTATTATTTGTATTTCTAGAGCATTTCAAATACTCTTGGATTAGTCCTACCTTTAGATCTTTACAAGAAACTTTTTTTGCTGTCTTTCTCATTAAGTAAACCCATATAACTTGAATGGAAGTCAAGAGGTCTCTATAAGCTTTGGGAAACAAGTATTTTGAAATAGAAAAGTTTAAATTTAAAAAAATATTTTTTTATTTAGAGAAAGGGAAGAGAAAAGGAGGAAACATTGATTTGTTGTCCTACTTATTTATGCATTCATTGGTTGATACTTATACGCGTTCTGACTAGAACCTGCAACCTTGGAGTACTGGACCGATGCTCTAACCAACTGAGCTTTCCGGCCAGGGTCTAGAAGCATTATTTTTTAAAAAAGTTTAGTCATTGTAATAGACTGGCTGGTAAAATAAAAAATAGGCTGATCTTTGGAAACAAAAGTCCATAAATTTAAACTCTCCTTTGCACTAAAGCACAGCCAAGAGCCTTGGGGGGAAACTCTTTATGTTTGCAGTGTTGAAGAGCTCTCTACACAGAATATTGTTGGCATTTCTAACATGGCCACTTGAGAAAAGGAATCTCATTGGACTCAAAACACCTGGTTGGTGAGGTTACTGGGAAATACTCCAGCCACTTCCTAAGCATCCCTAAGCTGGTAAGGGTGGGCAGAAGCCTGTTGCTTGGTTATGTAGCAGTTTGTACTTACAGACTTTATAGTTTTGGGCAGGATTTGGCAAATTTTCATTATTAAATCTAATCATTTTCTGAAGTATATTCTAGCAAACAATGGAGTTGGCGTTTTTATCCACTGAAGAGCTTTAAGAAATATGTACTAAGTGCTAAAGACTATTCATTCATTGTCCCTTTAAAGATACCTGGTCTTTAGCAGTCAATTTGATAGGAAGCTTTAGTCTATGGTCACCCTAGAATATAAGCTCCCTGAGGACGGTCACATCGGTCATTATAGCCTCAGTAATGTCACTGGTCTCAGAACAATATCCTGCATGTGTATATTGATATCTGTTAAATGAATGAATGATTGACAATGGTCGTTTTAGGTGAAGCCCACCAAATTCATTCTACATAGTATTGGCTGCCTGGGAAGCGCACTGCAATTTATAGTGTTATTGCTATTTACAGTAAAGTACTAGCAAGACCCTAATTTATTAAAAATCCCCTACTGAGTGTTCTTTTCCCATTTGAATATTCCCCCCCCCAATTAATTGCTTAGAAGAGTGCAAGAAGAAGGTCTGCCCTAGTTGACTGATTTTTGAAATGAGTCATTGAAATTATTAAAGATTTTGCTTACCTTGGTTCAGTCATCAGTTCAGATGGAGACTAGAGAAAGAAATGAAGAAAAGGCTGAGACTCAAGAGGCAGCAATAGAAGAATTAGGGAAGATCTCAAAAAGCAAAGATGTATTATTACAGACCAAAGCTATACCCTCATATTATCAATTCCTATATATGGATGCAAAAGTTGGACAGTGAAGATGGCTGATAGGAAAAAACTTGATTTATTTGAAATATGGTGTTGGAGGAGAGCTCTATGGATACTCCAAATCACCAGAAAGACAAACAAGTAGGTCCTAGAGCATATTAAGCCCGAAACCTCACTGGAGGCAAAACCGAAGCTGTCCTACTTTGGGCACATCTTGAGAAGGAAGAGGTCTTTGGAAAAGACAATAATGCTGGAAAAAACAGAAGACAGTGGGAATAGAGGAAGACCAAATATAAGATGGATTGACTTCATAAAAGAAGCCATAGGAATGAGTCTATAGGAGCTGAGCAGGCCTGTTGAGGTCAGGACACTGTGGATGTTATTCAAGGAGTTGAAGCCAACCAATGTTGCATAACATACATACCTGGTGTCATCCTTGCCATCACTCACCACAAAGAGATGACTTGAAGGTGTGAAAAGGAAAATTACTCCCGGGGAATTCTACCTGGCCATCTTTCTTGTTTTCAGTCCAAAGAAAATAGGATTCATTTCCACTACAAAATTGAACTGACAATGGGATTAACAGGCAAGTGACTTAGTGCCACTGAGCACTTTCTGAGTCTCTGTGGGGTCACACTGGGACAGAATCTGGCCACGGTGTCATTCCTGACTTCCAGGAAATCTCCCCCCGCCCCAAATATCCTTAGGGCATCAAGAATGAAATGTGGCTTAACTATGAAAATATAAAAATTTGATCACCTTCTCTGAATCATCATCAAGATAAATACTATGAATTACTTTTTTGCAGGCCAAAAGTCTGTACAAGGATCATCATCAAAATAAATTCACATTGGAATGATCTTCTGTCAAATAAGAACAAGAAGCAAAGCCATAAAAGGGGTAATAACCACCACTATACATCTGAAGCACTCTTCATCGTCCTTCTGAGAGTTCAGATCTTTTTCTCAGGAAAGATATTTGGTTTATTATTGTCATAAAGCAGGCCTGGACCATCTATACTTCAATGGATTCCTTCTTCTACACCATTGTTAGACACTTTTCTAAGGATTTTCTTATTTATTTCACTAGAAAACATGAAGCAGCATCTTGATAGCTTCTGGTGGGGAAGGAAAAGAATCTCATTTTAGCAAAATATTCCTTTATACAAAATGTAATGATTTATCCAGATTTGTGTATAATTATATTTAAGTAATATAATTTTAGAAAATGGAATGCAATTCTGGTTAATCCATTAAATCACTGTTATGCTAAAATTTTTCTTAAAGTCAGCTTTCCTTCTTTCCTTCCTTCCTTCCTTCCTTCCTTCCTTCCTTCCTTCCTTCCTTCCTTCCTTCCCCTCTTTGCCCTTCCCTCCCTCTCTCTAGTTTCTTCCTTAAATATGTGTGTTTTCTTATTTCTTGCCTTATAAAAAAATTAGCTTGTGTCATCAGATTACATAGCTACCACTTCCATAGTTATTGACTGACCCTAGGATATTCCTCCTCATTTATTAAGTGACTTTAGCTCCTGCCTCCCTCCAATACTGTTTTAAACATGTCTGAATTTTTAGAGATTTCAAAGTTCATGGATGTGAGCTCACCAGCCCTATAGCCTCATTCTTTCTGGACTCTGGATTACCTTTTCTCTAATCTCTAGGCTAGTCAAACTCTAGCTCTTAGCAATACTGGTAGCTGCCACCCTTCCCATCATTTCAATTTCTGGCATCCTGCTTTCTGATGTTATTCTTGGTCTTTCCATGAATAACATAAGCAGAGATTCCAAGTGCCAACCCCAACACTTCTTTGACACAGCAGGGCGATTCAAGTCTTTGATCCTAGCACTCCTTTACTAGCCCTTATTCCCTTAATGTCCTCACTCCCCTCCTTATCAGATTAAATCCCACAGTTAGTCATTATGATTAGTCCTGAATATTCTCAACTCCCTTCCACCTCCATCACTTCGTCATCCTTGCTTGGCACACCTCAACCCTAGTTAAATCTAAGGCCCTGCCTACTCCACAGCTGAACCTGTGCAAGTGAACATGCCCAGGGACAAACACATCACCCAGAATGGTCTTATGTCATATTTAGTGCTATTAACTTCAAGGAGTCTCTATGTGCTGCCAGGCAATGACACTTGCTAACCCTAGTCCTGTTACTCCTCCATTATCCCTGTCTTCTGTCCATTTCACACCACCTCTTCCCTTCTTCTGCCCACACCATTCCTCCTTGACCTTCACACTTGGCAAGGTATAACCTCAGTTCGTACTTTTCTGAGGAAATAAAAGCAATTGGAGGAGAATTTCCAGCATCTGCTCCCGTGTATTCTGCCTTCTAATTTTTAAAAAATATATTTTATTGATTTTTTACAGAGAGGAAGGGAGAGGGATAGAGAGAAACATCGATCAGCCACCTCCTGCATGCCCCCTACTGGGGATGTGCCCGCAACCAGGATACATGCCCTTGATCAGAATCGAACCTGGGACCTTTCAGTCCTCAGGCTGCCGCTCTATCCACTGAGCCAAACCGGTTTCGGCTGCCTTCTAATTTTTAAAGTGTGTGAATTACTCATATTTCCTCTGTCTGAAGTTAATTCTCTCATCTGTGTATTTGGTTTTATTTCTTCTCACCCATTTGAATACTATACTCCAGTCATGCTCCCCTCTTTTGCTCAGACCATAATTTTCCTCTAAAATTACATCAGCATATAAACATACTGTTATTTCTCCCACATTTCAAAAACTTTCTTGACTTAGCTCCTCTCTCACCAGCTGCCAATTCTTTGCTCCCCATGCAGCAAACTCTTGGAAGAGCCTTTATATTTCTGTCTTACTTTCTCTTCTCCCATTCTTTATATGGACTGCTACTATCAGGCTCTCTCTCCCTTTGCTCTATTGAAGTTGCCCTCATACATGTCAGCCCTGACTACCAAAGAGACAGATCCAACAGTTAGTTCTCAATCCTCATCAGATTGGACATAGTTGGTCATTCTCTCCCCCTTGAAACCCTATCTTCATTCCCCACCCCTATGTGTTTCCCATTAAAATTTAACTGGGCTCCTTCTCAGTGTTGTCTGCTAATAATCCCTCCTCTTCTCTTTGACTTCTTACTGTTGGAGTACCCCAGAGCTAGTTTTTACTTCTTTTCTCTGTCTATATGGACATCTTTGTTGATACCATGCTAATTAATGACTTTCAAATGCAAACCTCTAATCTCAAATCCAGACTCATCAATCCAACAACTTATTCAATAATATCTCCACTTGGAAGTCTAGATATCTCAAACTTACTTCCAAAACTGAACTCCTGATCAAGTTCTTCCCCAGAACTCTTCCAACTGCAGCCTTTCCAATCTCAGTCGATGGTGACTCTATCCTTTCAGTTACTTGGTTCAAAACTTTGACACATCCTTGATTCTTTCCTCTACCCCACCTACCACATTTAATCAATTAGTCAATGCTGTTGCCTATATCTTCAAAAATAGCTAGCATCTGGCTTTTTTGCTACTTCCACTGCTATCACTAAACATGAACCACTCTTCTCTCAGTCTTAAAATAAATATTTTCTTTTTATCTTTGCCTATCTATAGTCTACTCTCAACATGACAGATAGAGACTTTAAAAATATAAATCAAAATGCAGGATTTCTTTACACAAAATCCCTCAATGGCTGTGTTTTCATCTAGAAAAATAGTCAAAATCTGTCTCGTGGCCTACATGTCATGTGCTGGCCTATTGTTACTTGTTTGACCTTATGTTCTACCACACTTCTGTTTATTCATTCAATTTCTGTCTGTCATAATAGTCTCACTGTGATTCCTCTAATATGTAGGAATAATTCCATGCTGGGCCTTTGCTCTAGCTGTTCCCTCTGTCTGGAATGTTCTTCCTCAAGATATTTGGTTGTTATTTACTCACTTCTTTCAATTTTTTGTTCAAATCTTAGCCTTTGAATGAGGCTTTCCTTGTAAATTATGTTCAATGCTCCAATCTACGCTGATCTCTAATTTTACTCCACTTTCCCTCCCATATTTTTTAAAAAAATATATTTTATTGATTTTTTACAGAGAGGAAGGGAGAGAGATAGTTAGAAATATCGATGAGAGAGAAACATAGGTTAGGTGCCTCCTGTACGCCCCCTACTGGGAAGGTACCTGCAACCAAGGTACATGCCCTTGACCGGAATTGAACCTGGGACATTTCAGTCCCCAGGCTGCCGCTCTATCCACTAAGCAAACCGGTTTCAGCTTCCTCCCATATTTTTAATGCTATTATGTTTATTTTTAATTTAATAAATTTTTATTGTTCAGATTATTGCAATTGTTCCTCTTTTTTCTCCCCATAGCTCCTCTCCACCCGGTTCCCACCCCACCCTCTGCCTTTACCTCCTCCGCACTGTCCTCAGCCATAGGTGTATGGTTTTTGTCTAGTCTCTCCTTGCACCCCTCTCACCCTTTTACCCCCGAGAATTGTCAGTCCACTTTTTTTCTCTGACCCTGATTCTATTATATTCACCAGTTTATTCTGTTCATCAGATTTTTTATTCACTTGACTTTTAGATTCTCTTGTTGATAGATATGTATTTGTTGTTGATAATTTTTATCTTTACCTTTTTCTTCTTCCTCATCTTAAAGAATACCTTTCAGCATTTCATATAATATTGGTTTAGTGTTGATGAACTCCTTTAGCTTTTTCTTATCTGCAAAGGTCTTTATATGACCTTCAATTCTGAATGATAGCTTTGCTGGGTAGAATAATCTTGGTTGTAGGTTCTTGCTATTCATCACTTTGAATATTTCTTGCCACTCCCGTCTGGCCTGCCTAGTTTCTGTTGAGAAATCAACTGACAATAATATGGGTGCTCCCTTGTAGGTAATTAACTGTTTTTCTCTTGCTGCTTTTAATATTCTCTCTTTGTCTTTTGCTCTTGGTATTTTAATTATGATATGTCTTGGTGTGGTCCTCTTTGGATTCCTTTGGTTTGAGGTTCTGTGTGATTTCTGGACTTGTAAGTCTATCTTTTTCACTAGGTGGGGGAAGTTTTCAGTCATTATTTCTTCAAGTAGGTTTTCAGTATCTTGCTCTCTCTCTTCCTCTGGCACCCCCATAATTCAGATGTTGGTACACTTGAGGTTGTCCCAGAGACTCCTTACACTATCTTCAAATTTTTGGATTCTGTTTTCTTTTTGCTTTTTCAGTTGAGTGTTTTCTGCTTCCTTGTATTTCAAATCTTTGACTTGATTCTTGCAGTCCTCTACTCTGCTGTTAATTCTCTGTATAATATTTTTTATTTCAGTCAGTGTATGTTTAATTTCTAGTTGGTCTTTTTTTCATATCCTTGGAGGTTTTACTAAATTTATTATTTAGTAAATATACTAAATAATATTTCTAACTATCTCTCTCCCTTCCTTCCTTGAGTTGGTAGAGTAGCTTTGTGTGCTACATGTCCTGTATGGCCCAGTGATTCAGCCTTCCCAGTTACCTGAGATGTACAGTCTTGTGCACCCCTTTCTGGACTGTGTGCACAGCCTTTTTGTAGTTAAGTCTTGATTGTTGTTGGTATCACTGGGAGGAATTGACTTCCAGGCCAATTGGCTGTGAGGATCAGCTATGTCTATGCTGGGAGAACTTCTGTGCTGGAGACACCTTTATGAAAGAAGACTTGCAAAATTGTAAAAGCCTCTGTGCTCAGCTTGGATGGGGCAGAGTCTCAGGGTGGAGCAGACAGCCTTGGCTTTCCATCAGCCCTGCCCTATGAGTCCTCTGGGTCTCAGTGTCCCTCGGTAATCACTACAGGCATCTCTGAGAGAAAGCTGCTCTTGAGTTTCACCTGCTGCCAGACAGTCCAGTTTCTCCCAGAATGAGTCTGGATTCCCAGAGTCTCACCCAGAACTGGAGTTCAGTGCAGTTGGGAGATTCTGTCTCCTTCCAGCTTGAGAAAGCTAGCCGCACACTCAGCAGTCAGTCCCCTTTGTGTGCACACATCTCATTCTGCCTTTTGCAGTTCTCCTGAGTCTCATTGTGCTTTTCTCTTTTCCTGACAGTCCAGATCTTCCCCCCCCCCCCCATGCCCACCGTATGAGTCTGGGTCCCCAGGGTCTTGCCTGGAACTGGAGTTCAGTGCAGTTGGGAGCTTCCATATCCCTCCCGCTTGAGAAAGCCAGCCATGCACTCAGCCTCCAGTCCTCCCGCACATACGTCTATGTACCTCAGCCTTTTGTAGCTCCTCTGAGTCTCTTTTCTCTTTCCTTCTAGTTGAAGAAATTCCACTCAGCCAGCCTTCCTGTGGTTCTGGATGATGTCTGTTTTGTCTTTTAGTGGTAGTTTTAAAATTGTTGTGCAAGGCAGCAGTTCAGGTGTTTACCTATGCCGCCATCTTGGTTTCTCCCTCCCTCCCATTTTTACTATAAATGAATACTTACTACATTCTAATATACTACATACATTTGACATATATATTTTGCTTAGTTTTATTTTTTGTCTTCTGCTATTAGAAAGTAAGACTCCCAAAAGTTGGGATTTCTACATATTTTGCTCACTAATGTATTGTGAATACCTTAGAATAGGGCTTGGCATGTCACACGGCAGGTGCTCAGTGAATATTTGTTGAATTAATGAATGCATAAGTAAAGGAAGGGACAAAGAAAAAAAGTGAATTAACCTGGTCTCTCAGAGCTACTTACTTGAAAACCCTTTTGTTGAGACTTCAAAAGAAATTCTTTCCCCTAAATGTTATGCCCGACACTAGAGCCTCTATTATTGAGTCTGTCTGGTTTCCCAATTAGAATGGGTTCCAAGTAGTTGAGAAATTCTCTCCCACATTATACTGAAACAAGGTGTTACCACGCCTCAGCCTCTAGTAACGATTATACACACTCTGGGGACATTATAATAAGAGCTTTTAGAAAGACTGAACTAGGTGAGTGGCCTCATTTTAGGGTCTGATATAAAAATCAAAATTCAGAGCAGGTTCATCTAAAGCTTGGCAAAGTTTCCTGCAAACCTGGCTCACACTGAAAAAGAACCTAAGCTGATATATCATTTCAAATGGAAACTATGCAAAATTCAGTGGCTTCATGTGTTTTCAACCCCAAACCAGGTGGAACCTGAGGCTTTGGCAAGTGTTCACTTTAAATTCCTAACTGGGGAATGTAAACCAAGGGGGTAAATGCTGGAGAAAAACAAAGTGAAATAAAACCTTTCGTTCTGAACAGCTCTGGGACCACAAACGTAAATCACTGTGCTTTAAACGTCACCTTGCACAGGCTTTAAATAAGTACAATCAGTATTTTGAAAATGTTCCCTCGATAATGAACCATTTTTTTGTTATCCTATATTAGAATTTCAGGGGTCCTTCACTCTCACTTGGAGATCAAATTATTATTTCCACCTGGTTGGTTGTGTAAGGAAAGAACAAAGATGAAAAGGTGACTTGCTGAAGGTAACTAGAAGAATGAACCAACCGATTTGCTATCTCATTCACAGTTGAGTTCCTTAACCAAAAAAACTGCTGCCTTTCATTGAAAGAACCCAGAAATATTCTAAAAAAGAAACAAAAGGGAATTTTAAGAATCCTATAGATCAAATGAGGTTAAGTATTAAAAGATCATTTTTGATAATAAAATACTGTGGAATACTGAATTGACTTAAAGAGTAGGAATAATTTATCAGTATGGTAAGAGTGATTTGTGTGTGCATGTGGATGTATGGAGTGGGGGAGGTTATAATAATTCAAAACTTCGGAACTCTTTAAATAAGTAGGTAAAAGTATTCTAAGTATAAGAAATGTGGCCATATTCAAAGATTTTAAGCATCATCAATTTTTAAGAGACTTCCACATACAGATGCTTTTTATGCACAACTTCCTGTACAGGTGTTGCATTAAGATTTCAGAGAGAAATCTCTACCATGTAAAAGCAGGAGTTCTTTCCCACTCAGTTTGTGTATTATAAAGCAGTTTGATCATAATTTTAATTTGTAAATCTACTTTTCGAATATAGGGGAAAAAAACGAGATAGATTTAGAAAGACCAACTCAATGCGCCTCTTGCATAAATAAAAAGCCATCACAGTCCTTTCAAAAGACTAAGGTAAGTAAAACTATAACCTAAAAGTTTATAATCTTGGTATATGCGTAGAGGGATATTCTCTGAAGGGATATAACTGCATTTGTCAACTTCATTGGACTGAACATTAAAATCAGGCAACACTATTAATTCTGGAATAACTTGTCAGCACTGTCCTATGGCTATCTGAAACCCTATGATCTCTGTTTCTGAATATTGGCATTTTACAGCTGAAAGGAATATTAAGTAGGTTTAATATAGAACTAGTATACTCTAGCATAGATCTCTAGCGCATATGAATTCAATTGTTTAACAGATATTTCTCTGTTGCTTAAAATAAATAAATAAATAAATAAATAAATAAATAAATAAATAAATAAAATACATTCTTAGATATTTACATCAATGTCTCAACTAAATATAGAGATCCTATATATTGTGGATCAATTAAACAATAGTCATTCTTTCACTCAACAACATTGATTATGTCTTCTATGTGCTAAACTCTATGTTAAACATTAGAAACAGAGTTGAATGAGACCCTGTCACTGCCTTGAAAGGTCTTACTGACTAGTGGGGGGAAAAGAAGAAGAAACAAAGTTTGAATAAGCATGTGGGACTCCATTCTCACTCAAGATGGGGTAACTGGTATTGCACTAATCCTCTTGCTATAAAGAGACAGAAAACAAAGTATATGAAGCAACTATCTTAGACATGGGACAATAGGCTGTGACCCCTGAGAAAAGAGACATTTTCTGGACTGTGACACAGAATATGGAACCCAAGTAGGGATGAAGATGGAGTACAATTTGGGGACATGAGGTGGAATATAAGAGGAAAGAGCAACACGGAGAAAAAGCTCCTCAGCTAAACACTAAGCTACAGATGTGTGGGGCTGTAAGATGAACAACTCGCATTACATGTGGTTGGGAGATATTCAAGTTCTGACCAGCCAGAATGGAAAGAACTTGCTGAACATATATGCAGCATTCATTGGAGCTATCAGAAAGGGCAAGCCTTAAAGGGAAGGTCAACTAGCCCTGGAGTGCTTTGTGCACATAAAATCACCTCGTTTCAGACACTGACCACCAATGTGGCTTTTCTACTGCCTCCTGCTTGGTGTTTCTCGGCCATGAAAGGAGGTACCATTAGGCTTGTAGTTGTCTCTGTAGTGTTTTGTGTCCAAAGGAGCCTGGTCTTTTAGAATGAGCCTTTGTAACAAGCTACTTTTAAGAGACATTGATGTATGGCAAAGAGATTTGGGGGATTATCCATTCATTATTCCTCAAGGTTCTTGCCTTTCATAACAGCTCCATGTGTACCCAGTATCTTTCACTAAACTCTAAGAGACAGATGCCAGGCCACAGGCTCCTACTCAGTATTTAATTCAAGGTTTATTTGCACAGGAGCCTTGTAAGTATTCAGATACTTAAACAAATAGAGGGGGGAAAATGTAAAAGTGATTTTTACAATTTGGCCCGAACCAAAGCATGGATGCTTCCTTTTGACAAAGCTCAATATTTTTAAATCAGAAGTTGCAAGTTATTTTTTTAAATTAAAAACAAGCTTTTATTGTGCACTGAACTTGCAAAGCACTGTGCTAAAAGTAGATAGAAATGGACATGTAAATGCCCATATGGTACAGATAAGACTTAAATAAACATGAACCATAATTAAAGTATAAAGTCCACAGGCGTTCAAAAGAAAAAAAAATTGGCTGTGAGGGAATCAAGGAATGCTTTACAAAGGTTAGGTATGGCATTTTAGCTTTGCTAGAATGTGAAGGAAAGAGCATTCTGGTTCCATGTGAATTACAGAGCTCCATCAATGAAGCCTGAGGAAGTATGAGCAGTCTGAGGGGGAAGTAAGGGCACGGGGATCCCAGCAGGGACAGGCTGGAAGTTCTGCAGGGTTACGTCATGAGTGAGGAAGGAGGAAGAAGGCTACATGCTAAGATGAGATGAGGAGAGAAATGAGTGCTTCTCGAATACATGCTATCCATGTGAACGTGGGCTTGGTATTTGCACATGTCATCTCTTTGGGTCCATCACAACAACACTAGGAGCTAAATGCCGTTACCCACATTTTACCAAAGGCAACCTGAGACTCAAAAGGCTCTGCAACTTGCCCAGTTCCACAAGATAGTAGAAGAGTGGTGTACCTCCCTTGTCTTTTCACAGCACCAATTCTTCTCTCCTACTGAGATGGCCTGATACAGGTTTACACCTGATTCTTTACACAATGGGCCACTACTGCCCTGCTGTTCAGTTAGTGCCATGCTAATGATTACCTTTAATGTTCACCTGGGGGGGAGGGTGCTGAGGGGAGATGATGGGATGTACAATACTCACGCACAAAACACTTTCTCTACTGTCTTCCATGCAGCAGGGGCTTGCCAGCTCTTGCTACACCTACAGACTTCGAAATAAAGACAGAGAAATGGAACAAACCAGAGCCCAAGTTTATAAGATTGTGTCGATTGGAATTTTGAAGTTTATATATGAAATGTCTTAAGAAGTCTAAAATACAGGCAAGATCAGTGCTCTCCAGTGTGTGGGGAAAACTACAAAATATGCAGAAAACCTCTCTTTGTGAGACTTCTACCCATCATTTTCTAAGGATATTTTTTTTCCTCTCCTTTCCACAAGGAACCTAATAATAGCACAAGTAGAAAAGTAGGGTGCTTTACAGTTGTCGAACTGGAGCTTTGAAATGACATCATCATTTAAATAGTGATAGCTTTAAGAAGTCATCAAGTGTATGTATGACACGTTTTCATGAGGCAAACCACATCTCTGTGGATCACAGCTTCCAGCTCCATGAAGTGGCCATAAGAAGAGTCAAGACTAGAGAATGAATACATGTCCAGCCTGTGTGAAGATCAGAATCTGGGCCCAGTGAATCATCAGAGCCTCTATAAGGAGAATCTTTATACTGGATTTAGTGATTATTAGTTTTTATTTGTTAATGGTAGTCATAACATGGTTGAATGGTGGGAAAAACTGAACCTTCAGCTAAATAAACCTAGAGGGAAATCAGGAATTAGAAAATTAAGAGATGTTTTTTTTTTAAAGTTTCCCATATATATGCTGATAATATACTCCCAAAGTACTTTCCCATTCATCTTGTCATCGACTCTCTCAAAAATGGGTACAAGTGTGCAAATGTACATTTTAAGTGTGTGGTACACTACAGTTTAAAATTGTTACTGCTGTTATGTCAAGCATGTATATCCTACTCCTGACCAGCATGTTTCCACAGGGTGGGTTCTGTGACCTGTGACTGTTTTCTCTACAAGGGCCTCATACACTGACTTGTGTGTTTTTGTGTAGTTAAGTGTATGAATTGTAGGCAGAATGACGTTATGAAAACATACCTACTTTGTACATTTCTGGATGTTTAAAATGTCCACGAATAATAATAGCCAGCATGCATAAAGCACTTTACTATGTGCTAGGCAATGTTCAGAGCCCTTCGGACATATGAAGTCATCTATTCCCCAAGCAGGTAAATGAAGTCGGAATTATTACTAGCCCCCATTTTCCTGATAAGGACACTGAGGCACAAATAAATTAAATTCCACAGTTAACAAATGGCATAGCAGAGACTCAAACCCAGGCAGTCTGACTCCCAAATCTCTGCTCCTAACCACTATGCTACACTTCTTTCACGTGTCATTATAAATTAGAAAGAAAAGAAAAAAGTTTTCTATTTTAAGAAGACAAGGTCGACTTTGCTGGTAATAGCACTTGAACTTCTCCCAAAGGCTCCCTAAGGTAGGAAAGTCTTTTTTTACTTCACTGAGTATGTTCTCAGATGCCCACAAAATCGATGGTTCATCCTCATTCTAGCCAGGGAAATGCATGAACTTACATGAGTCACAGAGAAAAAAAAAATCAGTGTTTTGATAGTCAGAATTATTGTCTGTCACATTTAGGAACTAGTGTCATTGGAATAGTTATTCATACATATAAACACAAGTCACACCATATAAACTGTTAATATTTCCAAACCAGAGAGAAAGTTCTTTAAAGGAAGAAGAACTTCCAAGTGAGAAATGTAAATTACATTCCTCTCCTCTCACCTGGAAGGGACATTTCAACACTTACAAACTGCTAAGCTGATCCTGTAGCTGACATTTGGAAGAAATTTCTCTATAAATCAATGCTTGAGGGTAGAAAAAGCAACCAGAAAATTGAAGACTTCCCTATGAGAAAGGCTGTCTTGTGATACTGAGCAGTGTGATGTCAACTTCTTTCTCTGTCCTCTGCCCGGCGAACGCACAGATGATGACAATATCTGAATCCATGTTAGGGCAAAAACAAGACATTAAAAACAACAGCACCCGTCTGTGGTGAGTTAATCTTTTTTCTAGTCATAAAGATTATTTGGAGTCCATCCTGAGCTGAATTCCTACATCTATAAGTGTATGACACAATACGTGCTAATTCTTTTCATTCCTATGTTTAATGCTTCAGCCAGTAAAGAAACTTCACTCTGAAGCTTTTCTTTAAAATGCTCTGAATACAGAGCTACCATCTAAGTGATTCCATAGTCTCCCTTCTTTGCAAAACATTTTTGAATTTTTGCCAACCACCAAAAATACACATTGGAATTAGTTTACTGGCAGAGACAGAAAACTAAAAAAATAATGAGGGAGAAAGGAGGTGCTGGGAATAGCACAGTGTGATGGGAACTAATGAGTCTTGTGAATACCTTAGCCTTGTAATACTACAACCAGAGCGATGGATCCTGTTTGAGTGGCTCCACACATCTGCTCCCTCCAAATGGACTCTTACCTTTTTTACCTGACATTTATCCCGTGAGGGCAGTGGAACAAGTACATTTTAATTTTGTGGAAAGTCACATAGTAAATAAATGTCGAAAATTGGAGCCAATGCACAGTGCGTTGTTCTTTGGACTGGTTTCATTATGACATAGGGACCACCAGAAGAGATGCTCAAAACACCTATAGCCCTTCAGCCGTTCTCCCAGGGCCAAGAAGCCTCGCTGAACTACTCCATGTTGCGCTAAGTAGGATGGACTGAATCTGCTGGACAGTCCTACTTACTGTAATAAATAAGTACATTTTAATGCAGAAAATACATCAAGTCTTTTTTGGAGGAGAGTAAAAATGTTAAAAGCAAATAACTTTAACATTAATTTTATGGTGAATCCCATTGTGCCTGGTTTACTTGCTTTGTTTATAATGGATTTGCTTACAGTAACACCTGCATTTTAGATGCTACTCTCAACTAGCTGTAAACAATGGACTTAGATTTCTTTAAAGTCTACTAGAAAATAAACAGAAAAGAAAATTAAACAATGTCTTAAAAACCTGGGAACTTCTGATGGGATTGACCATTTGAAAATATTTTGGTTACCTTTTTATTTTTAAATAATTATTCTACTTTAAATTTCCTATAGCTTAATTACCTTTAATTTAAAAGGAAGGCAGAAAGCACTGAAGTTGATGTTAGAATCTGCTTCTAAAAAGGCTCCTGCAAAATATGCCTCTTTCCATTTTGATAGCCACAATCTACCACTTCCTTCCTCTTCACCCTAGATTACCATACAAAATCTCCTAATAATTTGACAGGAAATCATAGAACAAATATGAATTTCTACTATATTCCACTTTTACTTTTACATTTTTGTATCGTCTACAAGAGAGAGAAGGGCCAGGCCAGATCCCTGAATGCACCTGAAAAACTAGTGGTTTCCCAAAATTGCACATTAAGTTTTGCAAATTCTCTAAACTGCAGATGCCAATGTAAAAAGCCTACCCTGTTCCAGTTCTACTACTTTAAAGGCTCACACAGCAAAAATATCCTTTAAGAAAGTCTCCATCAATGACTTACTTGTTTGAAGCACTATTAATGCAAAAACAACAGAATCTTAATAACAGGAATTGACCCTGTGACCTAACTAGTCCAGGGTTAACTTCTTAGAAAATCTTCATTTGTAGTGATGATGCCCTCTTGTGAAACCTAAGTAGATGAATGGGGTTAAATTAGGACACCATTGAGGGAAGGAACCTACAATTGAAAATATCTTCCTCCAGTGGTTCTAAGAACTCTTATCAACACAGATCAAATGCTTCTTCCTTTTAGCAGAATTAATCAGCCCTAAAAGTGCCCTAATATGGTACAAGGCAGTATTTTTTTTTCCCCAGGAAGTGCCAACTTTATATTGAGAAATATATTCTGCCTTAATTTTATATTGTCATTCAAAATGATCCTGAAAAAAAAAATAAAATAAAAAGCACACCAATTTAAAATATCTGACCTGATACTACAATGTGTGCAGTTGAGTTCTGCTTCTTGAAATTCATTGTGTTATAGGAATCCAGACACCTGTTTTAATCCTAAACTGTGGTTTAGTGACTTTAAACAAATGTGGATCTAATGTGTGTCCGCTCAGCCCTGGATAGAATGATGCTTTCCTTCATAGGGTTCTTAAAGGTACCTTGGAGCTCTTTTCATGTGAGCAGGGCCCTTAGATTCTTCCTAAAAACCATTACCATGAAGCAATCTCTTGTAACACTTATGGTTCAGGGCATAGAATAAGACCATTGTGTGTGACCTGATTTCATTTCAGTGACTGTCCCAGTATAAAGAATGACATCATCCCATTCTTTTTTCTTGATCTCCACTTGTGACTATCCTGGCCCCACAACCCCCACTTTCAGCAGAATTAAACTGCTGGGTCCCTCCCTCCCACTCCCCAGCCTTCATCCCCAGGGGAATGGCTATTTTCTTCTTCACTTCCTGCCTGAATGTGTCCTTATGGCAAGAGCAAAGGGTTTTCCTCTGGGCCGTCCCCATCCCTGGAGTTTGCTCCCTCGCCCTATTAGACAAAGCACTATTCTATCGGCAGCCCGAGCATTCTGAGAGGGCCATCTGCTGGGGCAGGCCTCAGTCCGAGGAGACTGGAGAGGATCCTACTAAAGGCATGCAGCCTGGGAAGGACAATGCTTCTCATTCCATTGGAGTTTGGTGTTTTCTTTAAGCACAAACTGGCTGGCTTGGTGGCTGTATTGTCTAAACCAGTGATTCTCAACCTTCCTAATGCCGCGACCCTTTAAGACAACTCCTCATGTTGTGGTGACCCCCAACCATAAAATTATTTTCATTGCTACTTCGTAGTTGTAATTTTGCTACTGTTATGAACTGTAATGTAAATATCTGATATGCAGGATGTATTTTCATTGTTACAAATTGAACATAATTAAAGCATAGTGATTAATCACAAAAATAATATGTAATTATATATTGTGAAATATTTATTTCTAATTACAAATAAATGAAATTTTGTCTTGAATCGTGGTGTAGCATGGGTAACAGTCTTAATATGACAACAGTAAACTACATTGCTACATTTTGCTACACTGAGGAGCGGTTTGTTGGTTCCTAAGACCATGGGAGATAGGTGTTTTCCAATAATCTTAGGCGACGCCTGTGAAAGGGTCATTTGACCCCCAAAGGGGTCGCGACCCACAGGTTGAGAACCGCTGGTCTAAACAGACCCATTTAACTGTGTCTGCACATGAGCGCAGAGTTGGAGGCCTGTGCATGCCAATGCTTGCTTTGCCATTTAGGTTTGTATGCAGACTTACATGTGAAAGTATTTAGTTGCAGAGGGATGAAAGGATGATACAGGAGAAGACACTGGTTTTGGCTAGGTTAAAAAGTGGCATTAAGAAGCAATCGGTGAGAATGGCTGTGGAAGGAAGGTATTGAATGTGGAGTTTTCTGTTATCTTTTACAGGAAAAAAGCCAAAGCAACTACTATGTCCCATATCCATTGTGAACATGACATACGAATTTCAACCATGAATTATGTAGACAATGCAGAAATGACACAGGTTTGGTTATAAAAGAAAATGAAAACAATCAGAATAAAATTATTTTCATTTGGTGGTACCATATGAAACTACTGCTTTTGAAGGTAAAAATAGTCTGGTAGCAGCAATTTTCTATGATTCCACATAACATATAATCATATAGGAAAGAATTATGGGCTTGGGTTAAGTATGTGTGGTTTTCTGAACTCTTAAAAAATTACTTATTAGGTGGATACTATATTGTTTTTTCAGCAAATACATGGTCTTAACTAACATTAGGATGCTGTGGAATAAATTGCCCTCTTTAATGAGAAGTGATTACAAAGTTAAGAGACTGCTTCTTAGCGCACCCCAATTCAGCTCCTAATATTCTGGACCAAGATTATTTGAATGCTCACTGTATACCAAGAAGATAATTTTAGTGGGTTTTAGGGTCTACATCTGAAATCAATTCCTTGATGACATTTAGTTTACTATTAGAGTGTGTGAACTATTTTTTAAAGATCACTTAAATTAAAATGAATGTATTGAGTATAACTTAAATAATTAAAGTAACTTTAAAAAAGAAGAAGAAAGAAAATGTACCAGGGAGGCACAGCTAAGGTGGGCTTAGGACAAAATTTTCCATCCCCAATAGGAATCAACAGGGCTAGGAAACGACGCTATTCTAGGTTATACATTTGTGTACACTTAACCTTGTTTGACAGGGCCATATTTGAGTCCAGCAGGTACAGTAGTGGCCATTCAGATTTTGGCAGGTGTATCTCAAGCCAACAACTAAGCTCCACAAAAATAGCAGTCTGCTCCACAGGTGTGAACATTTTTGACAAGAACCCTCCAAATCTCCCCCAAGCTGTGAAATTTAATTGTCCTTTTGGTGCCCTATTCTCTGTGAACACAACCTATTTCTGCTTGGAACAAGACAGTATCTTCTGGAAGTCAAACAGTCAGGGGGCCCTTGGGCAGCTTCTGAGATTTGCTTGTAACATCTTCTGGTTCTGTTTTTTGTGTTATGTGTTTTGGAGATGAGGCCAAGTTCAATGAACTGCAGGTAAGCAGTTTTGAAAGCTGGAAAAATATTAAATGAAAGAAATTTATACCTAGATGACATGAGCAGACAGACAATCAAAAATGCACAGGGCAGCATTCTAAAACTCGAAGGCCCATTAAAGTGGATGTTATTTGACAAGCCTGACTGTTGGTGTGTACAGAGAAAGGCTGATTTCTTTCTACAGAACTAACCAACTGGGAGGACTCTAGGTCTATGAATACAGATGTGATGGTGGGGAGGGACTCAGCTACCTATCCAATCCTTCTCAAAGGAGAGATGAGAAGAGGCAGCTGGTCGGACTTTGAATTTTCCAGTCCAAAGCCAGAAAACACAGACTGGAGTCTGTTCTCAAAAGAAGCGCACAGATTTTTAGGAAAAAAAAAGGTGTCAGGTGTGTTAAATTAGAATAAGGGATTCTAACTTGATCCAGTATTAGAGTAAACACATTTCTATTTTCTCAAAATAAGGATATGCTGAGGAAGGAAAAGCACATAATGCGTAAAGTAGTGAAATTACCCACTGAAGGGAGAAAAGTGTGAAATGAAAGATGACTGGTGAGGTAATAAACAACATGGCATCCCAGAAAAGTGGCCTCTTCACACACAGAAGAAACTAAGGCAGATGGTATTGAGAAATCAGGTCTTCTGTCTTCTCTTGAGAAGACAGGGGAGCTCCACTATGAAGGGTATTCCAGACTCTTGTGTAGTTCATTTTGAATGGCATGACTTTGAAGGGCAACTTCTTTCTTTCCTACAGAAAAAGTGATGTGTTGGGCTAGAGGTTCACAAAGAAAAAGTTTGGAAAACTGACTCTAGAAGATGAAGAACTCTTAAGAAATCACAGTTCTGTTCATTGACCTTATTCCTAAGCAAGTATCTTGTTTTAGTTTCTGTTTTAGAATTTTTTCCTCTCCTGTTTAAAGTTTTGAAGCAAGGAGACCTTCAACTTATCTCCTCTTTCTGTTTTTTGAGCTTGTGGATAACCAGCGTCCAATATATTACTAGTGATCCCTCAAACCACCTGCAGACAAAGCTCAGCAAGTTACGGAAAAACTGTCAATGACCATGATTTTATGTCAAGGAATGAACCACAGTCTCCCATACACTTCCAGCCATTTCTTGTTATCACTTACTATAGTAACACAATGTTTAATTTCATAAGTATTAGAAAGAGAAGTTGGCTAAATTCTTAAAAGACAAACCCGAAATTCAGGCCAGACTTGTTAAAGGTTTTGTTTTGTTGTGTTGTGTGAGGTTCATGAACTTTTCAGTGATTAGGGGACTTTTTCAAGCCAACTTGAGCCAATACAAAGTTTCAATAAAATCAAGCAAAAGGCAAATATTTTGAAGAGGTGCAGTTGGAAATCAAGAGAAACTCAATAGCTTCCATTGAGTTAGTTTTGGTAGGGGGTGGAAGGGAACTACTTTCAATGTTAATATTTGAGAAAAGACTCTTGGGGGTGTGAAGTCATGTGAATCAACATCCCTCAGAAGGTTTCTGCAAGAAGGTTTATATTGCTGAGGTGGGTCTCTATAACTCTCCCTGGCCCCATAACAGTCTTGGCACTAATATTGACATGGTCAAGGCAAAAAACTGTGAAGGCAACCTGTGAACAAGACAGGTGACCACTGTACAGTTTTCACTCCTGAGAATGCCAATGATTGGGAGTAGCTGGTCTACTATTCACTGTCTCTCAAATTCCTCTAAGCTTCCTGAGCAGCTCATAACATGTTAATAAAGTTAAGGGATTCTTTAGATACCCATTTTTCAGATGTTTCTTTTGCTATTCCTAAAGACTAATTTCACAAAATCGCTTTGCCACATGTAAGGAAGACACCTAGAAGGAAAACACCACAGGGAGGTGCAAGACTCTTCCGTTTTTTAGAAATTGCCCACCTGTGAACCGTTCCCACTGGCAAGGGACATGCAGTGCTCAGGTTTGTTTAATCAGCGCCTTGGGTCAATTACTTAAGAGATAAATATTTGATATGAGTACCTTTGAAAGTTGTCTCTAATTACTCAGTCTTGGAAAACCTGCATATCATTTGCCAAATCCACCTTCTTCAGATGATGGTTGGTGGCCGTTTGCACCTATAATGGAGAAATGCAAAAGTGCTATCAGTGCATTTTATCAATGATTTCTCTTATCTTTCAGATGTTGCCCTTTCACAAATTCAAGGGCGGACATCAGTAGGAATAATATTTTCCAAATTTCATCCAATCTGATTCCTTTTACAATCACTTGCTAGAAACCTTGAAGAATTGTGGGTAATTTTGTTCTTTTATAGAAGTTCCATTGGACTCTCTCTTCAAGGGGAAGACTAGCCATTAGATTCATTTGATATTATTCTTTGACTGGATTTCATAAAAACAATTTAAAAAGAGTTTCCTTTTTTAAAAAAATATATATATTTTATTGATTTTTTACAGAGAGGAAGGGAGAGGGATAGTTAGAAACATCGATGAGAAATATCATTCAGCTGCCTCCTGCATGCCCCCTACTGTGGATGTGCCCACAACCAAAGTACATGCCCTTATCCAGATACCATTGATGACATGTACACATAAGGAACTGTTTGACATTGAAACTGGGACTCAAAGCTATTGGACATTGAAATTGGGACTCAATCATTTTTTTCTTTTGCTCTGGTGGGTTTATTTCTAGCCTACAGGGGCAAGATGTTTTTAAAGACAAGAATCAGGGGGTGGGGGTGGGTGGGGGAAGCAGATGCAGAGGTGAAGAAGCAAAGAACTGACTGTCATGCTACAGTGGGAAGGCAGGGGAGGTTGCGGGGGAGGGGCCTGTAGGAGATCAACCGAAGGACTTGTATGCATGTTTGTAGGCATAGCCAGTGGATACAGGACAATGGAGGGGGTAGCGGGAGGAGACGGATGAGGTCATGTACTGGGGGGTGGGGAGGGCAATGGGAAAAATAAAAAGTACATGCCCTTGACCAGAATCGAACCTAGGACCCTTCAGTCCACAGGCTGACACTCTTTCCACTGAGCCAAACCAGTTTTGGCAAAAGAGTTTCTTTTTAAAAGTTTACAACATGTTCCAGGTTTAAAAGTTGAGTGAGGTCTCATTTTAGGTGATGAGATCTATTTTAAAGAAAAATGTGCTGAAAAATAAAATCTTCTAAAGTGGCTGCAAGCTATTATATGATGAACAACAATGTAAACATTTGTAGGTGGTTAAATTTGTATCTATTCTGCATTTATGGCAGTTGAAAAAATGTAAGTGACTAAAGCCAACTTAGTTTGAATAAGAGGAAACACCTATTTTAATGCATTAAGGATTTGATGAAGCAATCTTGCTGCCACAAATAGCCCATTTATCATGTACACATATCCTATCTAATAAAAGAGTAATATGCAAATTGACCATACCTCTGCTACTCCCACCAGCCACGCCCACTATCCTTTCAGAATGAGTATGCAAATTAAACCAACCAAGATGGCTATAGCCACAGAGAGAGCAGGAGAGAGGCTTGGGTTGCCCCTGGCGATGGAGGAAGCCAAGCTTTTCACAAAGCCTGGTGGCAGAGGCCTCTGCTTAAGGCAACAAAGTTTCAATGGCTGTGTGAGCAGAAGGCTTGGCTCTGCTCCATGCTACAAAGTTTCAGTTGTAGAAGATAAATAAATTCTAGATACCAGGGCCTCCACTTGGATCACTGGGGGTTGTGGACAGCCTGCAAACCACCACAGGCCCCTTGCCCAGGCTACCCCATGCCTTAAGGTAACACCCACCCTGATCTAGGACAACCTTCAGGGCAAACCAGCTGGCCCTCACCCATGTACCAGGCCTCTATCCTACCTAATAAAAGAGTAATATGCAGATTGACCAACACACAAGATGACTGCCCCCATGTGGTCAAAAGATTCTGCCTCCATATGGACACAAGATGGCCACCACAAGATGGCCAGCAAAGGAGGGCAGTTGGCAGGATCCAGGCCTGCAAGGGAGGGCAGTTTTGGACAATCAGGCCAGCAGAGGAGGGCAGTTGTGAGAGATCAGGCCTGTAAGGGAGGGCAGTTAAGGGTGATCAGACCTGCAGGGGAGGGCAGTTAGGGGTGACCAAACCCACAGGGTAGGACAGTTAGGGGCAAACAGGCTGGCAGGGGAGCAGTTAGGCATCTATCAGGCTGACAGGGGAATGGTTAGGGGGTGATCAGGCTGGCAGGCAGAAGCAGTTAGGGGCAATCAGGAAGGCAGGCAGGTGAGCAGTTGGGAGCCAGCAGTCCTAGATTGTGAGAGGTCCAGGTAGGATCGGGCCTAAACGGGCAGTCGGACATCCCTCAAGGGGTCCAATTGGAGAGGGAACATGCTGGGCTGAAGGACACCACTGACCCTGTGCACAAATTCTGTGCACGAGGCCTCTAATCATATATAAATGTTGATATGATGTATGAGATAGAAGAGGAAATATAAGATATATAACATTTCTTATACAGAAATATAAGATACAAGAACAGGAAAATGAAAAATACTAACAACTCAAAATTTCCTTTACATTTAAAAAATATTTCTCTTGCCCATGTACATATTAAAGCATTTCATTCAGAGCATGTACCTATTTACTTATTTTAGCCCTTCACTGTTGGTACACAGCGAGAGGAATCTCAGAGGTAATGAGGTAATGGGTGGAGATTGTTTCCCTCAGTACATAGACCTGGAATCTCCTCTTGTTCTGAACTGGCCCTGGGATTCAGGATACATACTGCGGTTCCAGGTCCTTCCTTCTATTCCAGAAGCTTTCCTCTTACGGGCAGATTGCTGCAGCAAGGCCTCCCTGGCACTGGCTTGTTGCTGCAGGACTTTCTCTCCCACATCACTCTTATCACATCTCTTTCCATTCCCTACAGAAGCTCTCCTCCTCCACCCTCTGTCATCTGGCACACCCAACCCAGTCGGCCCTTTGATCACTCCCCTGAGCTGCTTCTCTCTTGGGAGTGGATGAGTTCTAGTTTGTTTATATTCTCTATTTCCATGTCTCTGGTAACATTACAAATTATTATTAGCGTCACGCAGATGTCCATTTTTTAAGTATGTTCCAGGACAATATAGAAAGGTTGGTATTTACAGTTATGCGTGGCACTTCCTGATCTCCCGAACTGCATGTACATTTGGAAGTGACACTGTAAGCACCCGAGGCCAGTAGAAAGAAGTTGAAATCTGTGCCACACAATGTAGCACTTACCTATAGAGTCTCCACTGCCTCCACACTGAGGGAAGACCTGTCTCTCTGGGCACGTCTTAGAGGCCTTCAGTGTGAGGGTTGTATCCCAGGCTTTGTCTGCATGTCATACGCTCATTATAATGTGGCCCTGGTAACCTCCATGAACTGACTGAGCATAGCTGGAAAGTCAGGACTACTCACACAGTGATCCTTGGTTTGTTTTGGAGTTTACTCAAGTTTTGGGGAAAAAAAAAAGTAATCTAGGACTCTGAATGGTTCTTAAAATAAGGATAATGTGCAGGCCCCCAGCTCTGAAGCTGGGTTACACAAACCTGAATGGATTAGGGGACCACTGGCCTAGCTCTATGCCACTTGACCTTTCTTTCTCTTAAACCAGACCTATAGTTTCCATAAGCAGTGACTCAGCACATGACTCAGAAATGTGTGGGTGTGTGTCTGTGGAGAGAGAGAGAGAGAGAGAGCACATACTCATGAGTCTCAGTTTCTCTGTTGGTAAAATAAAATATAAGATTGGAAGACCTCCAAATCCTTCCATGTTCTAAAATTCTATAAAATTGCCGTGACCAATTTGGCTCAGTGGATAGAGCATCAGTCTGGGGACTGAGGGGTCCTGGGTTCAATTCTGGTCAGGGGCTTGTGCCTTGGTTGCAGGCGCATCCCCGGTGGGGGTGTGCAGAAGGCAGCTGGTTGATGTTTCTAACTCTCTATCCCTCTCCTTTCCTCTTTGCAAAAAAATCAATAAAACATATTTTAAAAAATAAATAAATAAAATTCTATAAAACTTTGGCAGGTATGCCCATTGATTTGACATCACCATCCATAACCAAGTGTGGGTGTATGCCAGAATTTCACCTGCTGATAATAGGGTGGGGAGTTAAGCTTGATGGTTTAAGAGCCACACTTTGAAAGTTTGGTTTGGCTTCTCTCTGTATTAGTGTTATTCCACTTAGCACTTACGAACCCACGCCATTAAGCAAGTGTATGACTGAACTTAGCTCTCTTGGCTTTCTTGGTTGTTCAGAAACTGAGCTGCATTTCCTGCTTCTCAAACTTCATAAACTCACCAGATTTTGCTGCAAAAAAAGTCACTAAAATAACAGTCCTCAGTGTAAAACACTAGCACCATTCAGAGGGAAATGCTGAACCAGTAACTGATACTTTTAAACTGTGAACTGGAGGCATTTTTCTATGCTGTACACACATACATTTAGACGGATGTGTAAAGTAAAAGTTTATTTTTCTTAGGTAGTCGTCCTTTAATTGTCTACTACAAATGGCATCAGTCTTGCTGCAGAAGTGCGCTCTGTCCTTGCTCCCTTGTCTTTGTTAAGTAATAAATATCTTGTTCCAAACTGCCTTCCCTAAGGAGTTGATGGAAGGTCCAAAATGTCCTCATTAGAAAACTTGCACTGAACCACACAAATTTTGCCATTGTGACGATGCACGCATGTGGGACTATTACTTCATGCACAATGACATGAGATCAGAAAACATGTGGACAGGAAGCCAAACCCAAAAGAGGGTGGGGAGCTTCCAGCTTTCCACAGAGCTCAGAAATAAAGCCAAATGCAAAACTATTCTGAACTCAGGTGTCTGGGGACAGCACGGCTGCACCCTATCCACTCTTCACTGTGTAGGAAGCACAGTGGCGCACGCAGCACCCAGCCTGGAGGGAAACATTATGTCAGCAAACCCAAAAAGCTTGTGAAGTTGCCGCACTTGCTTAAGAAGCAAAGACTGTACATGTGGAATGGCCAGAACCATATATGGAAGCTCAGTACATTCTTCCTACTCTCAGCTGTGCTAATGGGAATTCCCCAAGTCTCTCTTCCTCCTTCTTTAAACAATAAGCTTGCCCATGATGTAAGCTCATCTTATTCTAAAGTATATATTTGGTGATTATTTTGTATAACTGAGCTAGTAAAAGTTCCTTTTTGGGACTCTTCATTTTTTGTTGTTTCACGGAGGAAGCATTTTACCAACAATAGAAATCTTTTTCAGAGCCAAAGATAACTTCTGGAGTTTGGGAAATTTTGAAGTGAGCCATCAGAAACCAGGCAGAATTCAGATTTTAACCAAATACTATCTCCCCCCCCTGCCCCGCCTCCCTTTTTCTCTAAATACTATCTTTCTGATGAGGGAAGAAACTGTCTATATTTCCAGGTATACATAAGCTCTTAAATTTATTTGTAAATGTGTTGATACAGTTTATCCAGCATAAAGGAATATTATATGACTTTTCGAGACTAGTCATGAAGTCTGGGGCTAAGTCCCTTTTGTAATAAATGGCATTTGCTTTGAAGTGTTTAGGTGGGGTAAGAACTCTGGAATCCAGGAAATCTGATAGAAGCTTTGCCATAGATGATTAAGTGCTGAACAAAGATGGGTATAAGGTTATCAGAAAACTAAGGTTATCAAGTAATCAGAGCTCAAAGACTTAAAAAAGTCACAGCTTCCTGTCTGCTAATGAGATTGTTTTCTATTCATTCTAAATGTTAAAGTTCTATTTGTCATCTTTTAGAAATTTGCAAATGTTACCCACCCTTCATTCCCTATTTTGTCCCATTCAAGCATTTGGGAAAAACTTCCTACTCACATTGAAGAAGGAGGAAATGGTTGTAAACTAAGCAATGCATTGACTTAGAAATGATCTCCTTTACTATAGTCTCAGACTGGGTCCCCCAATTCAAGGGAAATGAGAAAGGCCCACTAAGGAAAGGGCTGCTTCTTGATGAATATTCATCTATGAATATGTGTTCTTTATGAATAAATATTTTACTGGCCCACAGATTTTTTTTCCTACTCTCTGTTCATGTCTGAAGGCTCAGTGGAAGTAACAATTACTTTTTTTGAGAGTAGACATAGTTATTGTCAAGACTGCCCCAGACATGGCCTTCCTGTTGAAAAGTTAATGGGAAAATCATCTAGTCAACAGCAGGGATACAAGATGAAAGCTCAGGGGCCAGTGAGCCTGGATATTGACATTTATTGGGGACATTGAACATAACGAGGAGAGCCCAGCTTTTCTCTTTAAAATTTCCAAGACATTCCATTTTATACTTAAAAAAAACACACCTTGTTTTTGATTTTTACTCAGTATTGCAATCTCTTAGTGACACCTCAACTGAACAATAACTCAACTAACTCAATTTTCTTCTATAAACTTGCAACTCCTCTTGTTTTATGGTATTCCATTATAGCTGCCCTGTTGCCCAAGCCTAAACTAATATCACAGATGTTTCCTTTTCCTTCATTCCCAAGTCGAGAATGTTCTGCCTTTCAAATATCTCTGGATCAGTGGCTTATTGTCGACCTAACCCGCTGAGGATCTCAGTATTTATCACTTGTACCCTACAACCTTCTTTTAACTAGTCTCTTACCTTATAGTATTGTCACCTTCACGCATTTGCCAAACCCACACTTCATACTGAATCATACATGATCTATATAAAATCTTCCCTAAAACATTGGTAATATCTGCTCTGCACCTGCTTAGCCCAATGCAAGTCCTCCCTTGTTTTCCCACTGATAGGTGATCCTGAAAGTGCCCAACTGGGGTGAGTTAAGGAGCTTGTCTATAATGCTTCCATCACTGAGATGGATTTGTGACAAACAAACCATCAAATAACAACATAATCTATTGAACCAAACAATGTCTTAGTGACATAGTTGACTTAAATTTCAGCCTAAGCTTTGTTTTTTAAACATATTTTATTGATTTTTTTTTTTGCAAAGAGGAAGGGAGAGGAATAGAGAGTTAGAAACATCGATGAGAGAGAGAAACATCAATTAGCTGCCTCCTGCACACTCCCTATTGGGTATGTGCCCGCAACCAAGGTACATGCCCCTGACTGGAATTGAACCTGGGACCCCTGAGCCTGCAGGCCAATGCTCTATCCACTGAGCCTAAGCTTTTGATATCAATGTTAACCTATAAAACAAACTTTTTGTGAATCATGAGCTGGCCCATGCATGAGTTTGAGTTTTACTAGAGTAATTGGTCCAAACATCCTAGCATTAAACACCCAGAACACCCTCGATTGGGTCCCTGATGAAATCTCCAGCCTCCCTAGGTTCAATACTGAGGCACCAGTTGGAAACAGATCCTGTTCCCAGGCTTTCTCACACCTTCTGATTCCCAAAGTTCCTCCCTTCTGGAATGTTCTTTGACACCTCTGCTGATCCTTTAAAAGGTACATAATCAACATCATCTTTGTCAAAGTTCTCTTGTCTTTCATTAGGAGAGATCATCACTCTGGCCTCATCTCTGTCACTTAACCTTAAATTCTCTTCTATATTTGCAGGTAATATACACTGTTAAGAAAATTTCCTGTCTCTGCTTGCTAGGCTGGATATTAATCTCATTCACCTTTGAATTACTAGCGCTCTAGAAGAGAAACCAAGATGGCAGCATAGATGAACACCTACACTGCTGCCTCGCCCAAGAATTTCAAAACTACAGCTAAAAGACAGAATGGACATCATCTAGAACCACAGGAAAGCTGGCTAAGTGGAAATTCTACAACTAGACAGAAAGAGAAGAGGCTCACGGAGACTCGGAGGAGGTGCAAAAAGCTGAGGTACGGACACATGCATGCGGAGAGGATGGGTGGCGGAGTGCCTGACTGGCTTCTCTCTACCAGGAGGGAGACAGAAACTCCCAACTGCACGGAACCCCAGTTCTGGGCGAGACTCATACAGGAGGAGTCTGGACTGTCAGGAAAAGGGAGGAGTGCATGGAAACTTAGGGGAGCCATGAAGGGCAGAGGTCTGGAGCCAGAGGTCTGTGACTGAGCATAGAGAGGACTGATTGCTGATTGTGCCACTGGCTTTCTCTAGCGGGAGGAAGATGGAACTTCCCAACTGTGCTGAACTCCAGTTCCGACTGCACTTAACCTCAGTTTTGGGTGAGACCCTGGAAACTCAGACTCATAGGGGTCCCCAGAGCACACAGAAACTCAGGAGAGCTGCAAGAGGCAGAGGTCTGGAGGCATATGTGCAAGTGCACACAGAGAAGGCTGCAGTGAATACCGAGGGACACTGAAACCTAGCAGCTGCATAGGGCAGGGCTGACAGGAAGCCAAGGCTATCTGCTCAGCCCTGAAACTCTGTTCTATCCAAGCCGAACACAGAAGCTTTTGCAATTTTGCAAGTCTTGTGTCATAAGGTTGACTCCAGCACAGAAGTTCTCCCAGTGTAGATACAGCTGATCTTCACAGCAAATTGGCCTGGAGGTCAATTCCTCCCAGTGATACCAATAACAATCAAGACTTAACTACAACAAGGCTGTACACACAGTCTACAAAGGGGTGCACCAAGAGTGTCCAACTCAGGTAACTGGGGAGGCAGAGCTACTGGGCCATATAGGACAGCTAGCACACAAAGCTGCTCTACCAACTGAGGGAAGCAGCAAAAATGCAGAGACAAAGAAACAGATCACAAAAGAAAGAAATGGAGAAAAACAAACAACTGGATATAGAGTTCAAAACCATGGTTATAAGGTTTTTCAAGAATTTCCAGAAAAGTTTGATAAATTTAGCAAGATCCTTGAAGACATAAAAAAGACCAACTAGAAATTAAACATACACTGACTGAAATAAAAAATATTATAAAGAGACCTAACAGCAGACTAGAGTAACACAAGAATCAAGTTAAAGATTTGAAATACAAAGAAGCAGAAAACACTCAACCAGTAAAGCAAAAAGACAAAAGAATCCAAAAATGTGAAGATAGTGTAAGGAGCCTCTGTGACAACTTCAAGCGTATCAACATCAGAATTAAGGGGATGCCAGAAGAAGAGAGAGAGCAAGATACTGAAAACCTATTTGAAGAAATAATGACTGAAAACTTCCCACATCTGGTGAAAGAGATAGACTTACAAGTCCAGGAAGCACACAGAACCCCATATAAAAGGAATCCAAAGAGGACCACACCAAGACACATCATCATTAAAATGCCAAGAGCAAAAGACAAAGAGAGAATATTAAAAACAGCAAGAGAAAAACAGTTAATTACCTACAAGGGAGCACCCATATGATTGTCAGCTGATTTCTCAACAGAAACTATGCAGGCCAGATGTGAGTGGCAAGAAATATTCAAAGTGATGAATACCAAGAACCTACAACCAAGATTACTCTACCCAGCAAAGCTATCATTCAGAATTGAAGGGCAGATAAAGAGCTTCACAGACAAGAAAAAGCTAAAGGAGTCCTTCAACACCAAAGCAGTATTATATGAAATGCTGAAAGGTACTTTTTAAGAAAATGAAGAAGAAGAAAAGGTAAAGATAAAAATTAGGAACAACAAATACATATCTATCAACAAGTGAATCTAAAATCAAGTGAATTAAAAATCTGATGAACAGAATAAACTGGTGAATATAACAGAATCAGGGCATAGAAAGGGAGTGGAATGATAATTCTCAGGGGGAAAGGAATGAAAGGGGTGTGGGAAGAGGCTGGACAAAAATCATACACCTATGGATGAGAACAATGAGGGGGAGGTAAGGGCACACGGTGGGGTGGGAACTGGGTAGAGGGAAGCTATGGGGGAAAAAAGAGTAACAATTGTAGTAATCTGAACAATAATGATTAAATAAAAAAATGAACTACTGGTGCTCAGCATAGCATGTAGTACATAATAGATGCTCAATGAAGGAACTGAATCAAAGATGAAAAAAATAGAGTTAATGGTAAAGCCCGATAATTGACTGAAGAGCTGCTATTTTCAGACACTGGGATTTTATACATATTGCTTTCTTTTATTACTTTCAACAATCCTGTCGTTGTGGTCAATAGTCTTCATCTTATTTAACAAATGTGAAACTTGAGGCTGAAAATCTTAAAAATCTTACTGCTGGTCATATAACCAGATGATGGCAAAAACAATCTTCAGATCGAATCCCATCAGAGTTTGTGTTCTTTCTACTATGACCAAGTATGCCTTTAAGGCTAACATTGAGATTATGTGGCTGATCTTGGTAATTAAATTAGCTAGAGTATAGAATTTAGTGTTGACAGATCACTTTTAAATTTAGGAGTAAAACCAACTAGAATCCAGGCTCACTTTCAACTTTAATTATGACTTAGAATTTCTTGGAAGCCCCCAGAGAATTCTAAGTGGAAATGTCATATAAACAAACTCTTAAACACAGACATAATATTATTAGGTTTCCCATATTTATTGGGTAAATAATAAAAAATAACTCTATTGCATTCTGAAACTTGATAGGAAATCTTCCTGGTTGGTTCATTTTGGATATTATACTATCATGTAAAATACTGAGCATTAGACAAATTCAGCAAATGGAAGAGTTCAGGATAATTTAAATATATATACACACATACATATACACACATACACATATATACCATTATATGTAGTTTGCACATCTGTTTAGAGAAAAAGGTCAGCGCATTAATCATAGCACTTACGTTACTAAAAGTGAGAGGTTTTGCGTTTCTACATTCTTACCAAATTATATTCCTTACCTGAAATAAAGACAGTACTTTTCTGTGTCTCATAGTGTACCAAGTTACAATCGTGGTTTTATAAAGGCAAATTGTACAACTACCTAAAACAGAACTTTACTTTCTTGGCTTGTTCAATTAGCAAATCATACTTTCTAAGTGTGTAGAAACTACCTTTCTCAGTATTCAGGAGTTTTTAAATACCCTCTGTTGGAAGGCAGTTTCTCAAAGCAATGCGTATCACCGCTGAGAAGATTGCTGTTAATTCAGCATCCTTTGCAGACACATAGCTAAAAACGATGGGTTTTGCCAGTCCATGTTCTTTTAAGTTTTCAGACCCTTCGGCTAAGCAGTGAAAAACGTAACAATTCACAGGTCCACTAGCATTATAGTGTTTTATAGAGTTTACACAAGCTGGTGCAAGCTTCAAGGCTACAAGGAGAAGTGGTGTCTATTTCATAGTGTGAAAAGAAATTTCCACCAGTTATGATATGTTTGTCTGAAATTGGGAGCATGAAAGCAGGGAAACTGAAGATCCAAGTTGGTGCATTGTTTCTCGTTGCCTAATGAGCCAGGTGAACAATCAAGGCTCCTCTCTAGGGTCAGATGTGGGTACAATAGTCAGGCATCCCCAGGACTCAGAGAGAGGGGTCAATTCCAGCCCCTCGCCTGGGTGCTATTTGGTTAACTGAATTATCACAGGAACCTTATACTCCTCCTGTGATTTTTAGGAGGGACGCAATTGGGTGGAGAACTTTGGCCTGAAATACTTTCCATCATCTAAGAATATAAATGAGGGAAATGACTGCAGTGAATAAATAACGTGAAATGGACTAGACAGCAAGGAAAGTCTGCTTCCTTCGTTTTTAAAGAAAAGCAGAGCATCGTACTTACAAGGGCTGCCTTCAAAATCTTCTCCAGAGGACATGCTCTGGCCACTGGCAGCTTGCAGAGCAGCAGAGAGAAGGTGGCAGCGGGACCGCCTTCCTCCTGAAGGCCAGAGTCATTGTTCTTATCTCCCCTGACCTCCCTGCAACAGGAGCCAGGAAGGCCTGGCCTCTGACCCTTGCTGCCCTCCCCCCTGGCCCCTAGCCACCGAGCCTCAGGCTGGGGTTTCCTATGTGCCACTATAGCCACCAGGCCTGACACTGGCCTCAAACTTCATGCGGGACAGTCTGCCAAGTACTTGCAAGATGAAGGGAGTTATATAAGCCGGAGGATTATTATCATCACACACCCCCGTAGGACCAAGGCTGCCAAACAAAGGGCAGTTCCAAGAAGAGGAGGAGCAGCGGCAGAAGTTACACTGGGGGTGAATTTCGGGACACTGCTGAACTGACTGGAAAAAAGGCAACTCAGTCTGAGTATGCAAACCTCCGCAAACAAACAGGGAGCTGCAGCTGGCCGCAGCAGCAGGAGGGATAGGCGGGAGGGCTGCTGGGGGAGGGGAGGAGGGAATAGAGCTGGGTTTCCGGGCAAGCTCCGGCCCCCGCCCCTGCCCCTGCACCCCACACAGTAGCTGCCTGTGGCAGGATGGAATAGATGAGGAAGAGGTGGTATTTGGAAAGGCAGGCTTTCCAGACACCAAGTGCTTAGTAAACACTGATGTTTCTTAGAGTCAGACCAGGTGCTTCTGCTGCTTCTCTGGATTCCTGGTCTCCTGTTTTCTTAATGACGGTTTGTAGGGAGTTCCTGGTGCCAGGGCCAACCCTCTATTTTAGTCCTCCAGCTGCTCTTTCCTTGGTGGCAGCAACAATCCAGGAGAAGGGTTCTTTTCTCCAGACCTTGGGTCACCTTTGCTACCTTCCTGCCCCAACCGGGGACCTCCTGTTTTCTCTAGATTATTATTATCCTGCCCTGTTCCGGGCACTGCTCCCCGACAGCAAGGAACCTCTTCCTCCTGGCATTCAAAGCTTCCATTGGCCTCCACACTGATTTCCTGCTGCCTCATCTACCCCAGCACATTCAAATAGGAGGCATTCTCCAAAATGGCTCTGCAGTTGACTTCCCACCCTTCCTCACGTCCCCTCCTCCACCAGGAATGCCTTCATTCCCACTTCCTTCAAAATTCAGTTCAAATCCCATCTTTTCCACAAAAGCCTTCCCAAATACCTTCTCTTTTTTCTTGCTGACTCTGCTTTTCTCTTGTAATTCCTCACCTCTTGTCTGGCTTCAGAGGTTTGGGAACCTGAGTGATTCTCCAGGGTGGCTAGACCAGGGGTCTGCCTAAAGCTGGTGTTTAATGTGTGCAGGCTGAGTTTAACTGACAGTCACCTGATTTACTCAGGCCATCAGTCTTGGAGTGAAAAGGGTTCTATGTCACCTCCTTGGACTCAGGTGAAAGCCACCATGTGGTAGTGAAGTATTGATGTTGACACTGCTATAGCCTTATGGGGCTTTGAGATATCCTTTGCTTTTGTGTGTTTACAAATTCTCATAAATTAAAAAAAAATAAATAAAGCTTTATAAAACATGGCAAGGAGCATCTAAACTTGGTGGTGAAAAACCAAGATGGCAGCATAGGTAAATGTAGGTACTCACCGCCTCTCATAACCACTTCAGAATTACAACTAAAATACAGAGTAACCATTATTCAGAACTGCCTGAAATCTAACTGATAGGAAGTCCTACATCTAGAGAAGTAAAGAAGAAAGAACATGGAGACTGGAAGGAGGGTCGGAGGCATGGGACAGGCTGGTCCAACAACCATGTATGGGTTTTTTTCAATCGGGAGGGATATCTTGGCTGTGGAGGCCTCCTGTGAAGAGCAAGAACCCATTCCCATCCCAAACCAGACCCTCAGCCCAAGGTTCCAGAGCTGGGAAAAGAAGTCCCTGTAACTTCAGGCTTTAAAAACCAGTGGAGCCAAGACTGGTTTGGCTCAGTGGATAGAGCGTCGGCCTGCAGACTGAAATGTCCCAGGTTCGATTTCGGTTGGGGGCATGTACCTTGCTTGCGTGCAGGAGGCGGCTGATCGATGACTCTCTCTCATCGATGTTTCTGACTTTCTATCCCTCTCCCTTCCTCTCTGTAAAAAAGCAATAAAATATATTAAAAAACAAAAAAAACAAAAAAACACACAAAACAGTGGGGATTGTGACTGAGTTACACAGAGACTGCTTGAGACCAAGGTAGTTCCTCTTAAAGGGTGAGAACATGAACTTACCCATTCACTCCCTCTGAGCTCTAGCACTGGGGCAACAGTTCAGGCAGAGCCAGGGACATAAGGGGAGAAACTGGATTGTCTAACATTATAGCAAGAACTTAGGTGTGACTTCCTCCCAGACAGTGATGCTTGCAGGGGGTACAATTCCTGTGCTGAGACATCACATTGTTACCCCGCCCTGGTGATTCCCTGAGATCCTGCCCCACCCAATTTACAGCCCCACCCAAGCTGTAGACAGTGGCTTTTCCATATGAATGGCTTGTCCTTGCTTAGGCTTCAGACTTTGCTAAAACCTCTCAAATAAGCAGCAGCTGGCATCAGGGTGCCCCATACCTATCAATAGAAGCCCAAGACAGTGTGGCCTTGCCTGGGCACTTCTAAGCACAAACAAGTAGCAGTCTTCTGCAAATCACTCTGTAGCTTCTGCCTGGTGGCCCCAGGCCGTGGCTGACTGAGCACCTCCAGGGAGGCCCAGAGCTAGTGCACTCCATGTACACCTTCAGACCATACCAGATTACAACTTTACACATCCATAAGTGACACATTCAATAAGCATCAAAGCCCCACTAAAGCAAATCCTGCCCCATAGGGGTATCTCCTGCATAGCAGCTCTTCCACTGTAGTTACAGCTGATCCTCACAGCCAATTGGCCTGGAGGTCAATTCCTCCCAATGAAACCAACAGCAATCAAGGCTCATCTACAACAATCCTGTGCACACAGTCCAGACAAGGATATCTAGAGCAATAGTCGCCAACTGGTGGTCTGCGGACCACTGGTGGTCCATGAGGTCTGAAAGGTTGGTGACTGCTGATCTAGAGTGCCCAGGTCAGGTGACTGGGGAGCCTGAGAGGCCCTTTAGGACATCTACTACACAAGGGCACTCTACTAATTCAAGGAGACATAGCAGCTTTACCTAATACATAGAAACAAATACAGGGAAGCAGCCAAAATGCAGAGACAAAGAAACATGTCACAAATGAAAACAGAAGAAATCTCCAGATAAAGAACTAAATGAAATGGAAGCAGCAAACTACTAGATACAGAGTTCAACACAGAATTGCTCAATGATCTTAATGAGAATTTCAAGGGACTTAATGAGACTTTCAAGGATCTTAATGCGAATTTCAAAGACATGAAAAAGGACCAGTCAGAAATTAAGCATACACTATTTACAATAAATAATAATTTATAGGGACTCAACAGTAGAGTACAGGAAGCCAAGAATCAAATCAATATTTGGAATATGAGGAAGCAAAAAACACCCATCAGAGGAACAAGAAGAAAAAGGAATAAAAAATATGAAGACAGTGTAAGGAGCCTCTGGGACAACTTCAAGTATACCAACATTCTCATAATGGGGGTGCCAGAAGAAGAAGTGAGCAAGCTATTGAAAACCTATTTGAAGAAATAATGACAAAAAACTTCCCCTACCTGGTGAAAGAAATAGACTTATAAGTCCAAGAAGCACAGAGAGTCCCAAACAAGAGGAACTCAAAGAGACACACATCATAATTAAAATGCCAAAGGTTAAAGACAAAAAGAATCTTAAAAGCAGCAAGAGAAAGTAGTTGGGAAGGAGAATGAGAAGGAGAATGAGAAAAAGAAGGAGAAGGAAAAGGAATAAAAAATATGAACAATAAAATGGCAATAAATACATATCTAACAACAATTAAATCTAAAAATAAAAATAAAGGAGGAATCTAATGAACAAAATAAACTGTTGAATAAAATAAAACCAAAGCCATGGAAACATGGAACAGACTGATGAATCTCAGAGGGAAAGGGAATGGGGGAGGTGGGAAGAGATTAATCAAAGAACTGATATGCATATATGTATTACCTTTAGACACAGACAATAGAATGGTGAAGACTTGGGCAGGGGTGGGTACTTGAGTGGAGGGGGATGATCAGGGAAAAAAAGAGAATATCTGTAATACTCTCAACAATAAGGTTTTAAAAAATAAATTTATAAACTTTGGTGGCGAAGGGATTCTAAACTTTGAGTCATCCCTTTAGGATGTAAGGTGGTGAGGGTAGCAGGAATATTGGCATTTACTGTACTGCACATTAGAGGAATATAAAGTGGTGCTTGCTTAATAGAATGCCAGGAAATTTCCCCAAGGTATGGTTTTCAGAAATCACAGACTTCTGGGATGGATTGCATTTTCTGGGGAACTCCTCCACTGCTGAAAAAATGCAGACTATAATAGCAGCAGCTCGCCAAATGAACAACGGCTTCTTTGCTGAATTGTTTTATGACATGGAGTGAAATATCAAATGTGAACTGTTGGGTACTGAGTGTCTTGTGGTTTAGTATTAAAAGGTTCTTACTGACATTTCCTCTATTATTATTTGGTGAAAGCAATGTGCTTTAAATTCCATCAGTGGTGGTTGGATTGACCAGGGTGTCATTTAAGAGCCTTGGGTGTGTCTACACAGTACATGCTCTCCAGAGCATACAGAATGTTCAGTGAATTAGGAGAATTTTCCCACCCCCAGTAATTTGGAACAATAAAAACCAACTCAGGTTCTAAGGAGGAATTTTAGCCTCAAGTTCTTGAGGTTTGGGCTTCAGGAATGACAGGGGTTTCATTGCAATTTAGTAGTTAAGTATAGGATCTTCCCACACTTTGTTCTGCTCAAGTCAGGTTTGTAACCTTTATTACAGCTCCCATTTATGAATATCCACTGGGTCAGGGCACTGGTGAGAACTAGATGCTTTACGTACATTCTTAACCTAGTAATTGTCCTACAATAGAGATGTTTATATCTTCACTTGACAGATGGGGAAACTGGACATAAAGCTTAGGAAGTAACAGAACTAGGATCTAAACCCAAATCTGTCTCATTCCAGTTTAAGATTTTGTCCATTCATCTGAAAGCTGGAAGGAACCTTGCATAGTATCTCACCTGCTAGTTTTCAAACTGGTTCTGAGGAGCCCTGGGATTTCAAGAAAGTGTTTCAGGAATCTTGGAGTGAGGGGGCAGATAGGATTGGAGCAAATGTGAGGGGGAGGCCAGATCATTTGGGCTTGGGCTCCATTTATTGTCTTCAAACAAGCAAGTTTCCCTTCTACCTGTTTAAATTTCGTTTGGAATAAGGGTTTTCTACTAAAAACTATTTAAAAATTCCTGGTCTAGTTTAATTTTCTCATTAAACAGGTACAGAAGTTGGGGTGCAGAGAGATTAAATACTTTACCCGAGATTTTATAACAGGCCCAACATTAACTTCAGATGTCAACGGTTTGCCTGAAACTACTGGCCTCTCCATGCTATTTCTTCTCACTTGTTAAATCACAGGGAAAGTGAGAGATAGTCTGACCCAGTTGTGTTTCCTGACAGTGTTCCTTTTAAAAAATGGGAGGCAGGAATACTTTCACCCAGACAAGCTAGACCATTTAATGGCCCTTGGCTATAAGTCTGAAGTTGGTCAACATTCACAACCGTGACAAATTAAAATTGAATAAAGAGTTAAATATGCAATTTGTCTGGATGATTTAGGTCTCTCACCCTGTTTTCATTCATGTGAAATCAAGTAGCAAAACTTCTGCATGAATCATCTAGCTAATTATGTACCCTTGGCCTGTGAGTGTTCTTGCTACAAAACTGCTTAAGCCCCCATATTTATCAGCCCAGTCAAAGGTGACTGCTTTCACTCTTTTCAACAGAAGTGCAAAGATATCACTCTTAGAAGTCAAGTAGAGGCAGGGAACATGAACATTTATAAACCCATATAGCTTGTATGAACAACAAGCTTGTAAGGCCTAAGATTTCATGGGCTGCCTTTACATCTTGGAGCCTTATAGGGTTCTAAAGGCCTGTGATTTCTCCTACTTTTACCTGACACCTCTGTGGAAAAGGCTCCCCACCTGGTTAGTTCCTCTACATCTGGAGGAGCTATACTCCAGCTGGTCTTCAACCAAACAGGTTTCATTTCCCTGACAACCCAAAGTAATTGAAAGAAGCCAGTCACATGCTCCCCTGAAAATGGGAACATCTCACCCCCTTTTTACTACAATAATAGCTCCTTTTTTGTTCACTGTTCTTGAATTCATCCTCTGCGCAGTATGGAATGTCCTCCTTCCTTGGCTGTTAATATAGGTGACTAAGAAATTGTTATTTACCCCATGTGTCCAGTGTCAGATGTCCTGTGCTTGGTCATCTTAGAACCCAAGAGCAGGTCTCTCTTTCTCACGAACAAGATGACCAGGAGGTGAACCAAACAATGACCAGACATTAGTACTAATACTCAATGGAATTTCCAGAGAACGAGTGCCAAACACCACATCCTTTGGAATTTTGCTAAGTGTCAAGCTATATGTAAATAAAAATGATTTTTAACTGGAATTATATCAGCTGGAACTTTTATTAATGTCAAGGCCCCTGGGCTTTCCCATCTGCTCTTTTTAATTTTTATCACTCTCACCTAGATATTTTTCAGAGCAAAGTGCTGTTCTCTTTCCTGAGATGGCTTAACTGTAGTCCTGCCTAAAGGCAAAAAAAAAAAAAAAAGAAGAAGAAGAAAAAGAAAGAAAAGTTGACCCTTCCCGTCCTGTCACTTACATCTTTACTAACTGCATTCTTTCAGTTAAAGGTGGCGGAAAGGATTTTTCTCATCTCCTCAGATGAGAGATTATAATAAAAAGATCTTTTCCCCTCCCCCCCCACATTTGAAGCAACCTAATACTGATATATTTTCAAATTCTCAGTCCTAGGAACAAACCTTTAGATGTAATTTCTTTTCCTACTCATGAGATTTACAATAAGAAGGTCATGTTTGTACTAGATTCTGGTTTGAAATTAATCTTTTCTTTTTCTTCATAATTTCTATAGAACCCAGGCACTTAATTATTTAGCCACTTCCAAATATTAAATGCTTGTCATTCTTGAACAACAATCTCATCTTCCCGTAATGGGTGGAGAAACAAAGTAGTGGAACTTGCAAATCACTGCCAGGACATACATCACTTGAAAAGTTGTGGCTATTCATTGAATTGCTTTTCTCTACACACTCTTAGACTACGAAACACTGTAAATTTTTTCATAAGCAGCACATATGGCATGCTCTGACCCCTAGAAATTGTTAATTACAAGCTCATTTGCATTCTGCCTTCTGAGAGAAGCTTTATGGAGTAACTATATTCAAACTCCAAGACCAACTTCAACACCAAGGTCATGCCATAGTCACTTCCCCTCTTTTCTGGACTATGCCTCATACAGATAAAAATATATTCTTAGTTCCACTGAACAAGGGTTCATTTGAACCACACTTGCCGCTCATCAAATGTCTATTTTAGAAGTGGGGAATTCTTTTTCAGAGATAGATTCTGTTTGAAAGGTCTATAGCAGCAAATAGTTCTTAATTAAATTTCACAACATTTTACCAACATATATACATTGCTTGCTTTTATGTGATTATAGGATCCAAGCAAAACTCTGCACCCCTACTTCAAAGGATTCCTCACTTGACTAATTCCACAGAGTAAATTGATTTTCTCATCATTTGTTGTGTTCAACAATAGAAAAGCTGACACAGCAACAGTGCTAAAATGACAGCTCGTTTCCATTCAAGGGGAAGGAATTTGTGTTAATATTCTTAATGACTGGCATCTTTATGAGAAATGTGAAATTGTCTATCCCTTAGCAATAACCTGACTGGGATTAAAAAGTACTTGGCTCTCAGCACGGAAGTCATCTGTCAGGAAAAATTCTTTAGACTGAGGTGTTTAACAAAATAAATTGGCTTCCTGATTCTGGTGTGGATATTCAAGTTTGTTAAGAATCAGTTTGAACCGAAGAAGAATTTGGAAAGGATCTTTCAAGAAGTGAGCTGACATTCTGTTGGAGGAAAAGATAACACATTTACTCACTACATTCCTTTCACATTTCCTAAGAATTTCTGGAAATGATTTAAGAGGCAAGGACATGTAAATTGACGGAAAACACACACAGTAAGTGTGCGCCCGGCCTTGCTTACTTGGAGCAGCAGTAATGACGCCTCCCGGGAAACACCAAGCAGCCCGTTCGCTGTGATGCCCTAGATTCTCGACAATCAATGGTGTTTCCTTGGGGGGTGGTTTCACCCTCTCAGGGCTGGCTTGGGCCTGAGCCCAGGGGACACGTCTAAGAGACGATCGCGTAGGCCAGCCCTTTACGAGCATCATATAGACCATTCTGTGTTCTGGAGCAGTTGTTCTGGCTTAATGGACACCGTGTTGTACACCAGTTAACACGTTTTTATTGGAGTCTCCGTCTTCTCCTGCTCACCAGCTTCACAGCCAACCTTCATTTAGCTCTTTACCCCAAAGCCTAGTAAACTGTGAGAAGAAGCACTTTACCAGCTTTGGAAATTAATTAGTCTGGGGAAAAAGAGGTGTGAATTACAGGAAAATGTAAACTGCCTCCATGTAATTAATGAGTTTTACTATTGAGCATTGAGATGGAACTTTCTCCTGAGACATGGCATTGGCTTTTGGAGACAAAGTGAGTTGGGTTCAAATCCTAGCCCCACTGGTGTCTGACCGTTTTTTTGTCTAATTCCCTTTCTTACTGGTATAACTGGAATGACTAGAACAGGAATAACAGAGCCTAAAAGTGAACAGCAGTGTCCAACGTGTGGCGGGTGCTCAACGACATTCAGCTTCTCCCTCCTTTTCTGAATGTCCTTTGGGACATTCATGTCCTAAGCGCTAGTACAGGACTGTTTGTCCTGAGTGAGAAAAAATAAAAAATGTGTTCCTTTTTGCCGTGAGGATTAGCCAAAAGGTAACCTTGACAACAGTTGCCTAGGTTTCTTTCTGTGTTTAAATATAAATATTAAATGACATAAAAGAAAACTAATAGGGGTCTTTTAAAGAAGACAATGATTGGTAATTATTAACAACTATTCATGCAATGGTGGTTTCTCTCAGCCTGGCCTGAGGGGATTGGGCTGAAACCGGCTCTCCAACATCCCATGAAGGGTCCCAGATTGCAAGAGGGTGGTTGTCTGGTGACTCACCCAGGAATTGGGCTCTCTCCTCTCTGATTCCGGGTGAGTCAACCAAGAACCACAGCTGCCAAGTCACCACAGCTCGGCAGCTCCTGCGTTGAGCATCTGCCTCTTGGTGGTCAGGGCACATCATAGCTACCAGTGGATGGTTGGACGGTCAGACGATTGTGTAAGCTTTTGTATATATATAAACCTGGACATCAGCCCTGGGGACAGTTATTCTGAGAATCAGGTAAATTAGGGTTGGTGTTAGAAATCCTAATAAGGCTTTCACTAGGAAACAATGTGTTAGAGAAACAGAAAAGTGAACAGAGGAAATATCATCTAAGAAATTATGTATGTGCCAAATCCAGTTTGTCCCCTCCAGTCATTTTGTTAGCAGGTAAAGAAATAAATTGCAAATGAAAACACACACACACACACATGCGCGCACACACAAAACACCAACTAAGAAGCCAGAGAGGGGAAGCTAGAGCAATGGATAGAAGCACAGACTGGGCAGAGAAAATGAAGAGGCCAAAACCAGTTTGGTCAGTGGATAGAGCATCAACCTATGGACTGAAAGGTCCCAGGTTTGATGCCGGTCAAGGGCATGTATCTTGGTTGCGGGCACATCTCCAGTAGGAGGTGTGCAGGAGGCAGGTGGTCGATGTTTCTCTCTCATCAATGTTTCTAACTCTCTATTTCTCTCCCTCCTCTCTGTAAAAAATCAATAACATATACTTAAAAAAAGAAAATGAAGAGAAGGCAGACGGTGTGGGGGCAGGTCCCTGGACTGAGCCACTGCTAGAGGATGTGCTGAGACCAGACAGGAAAAAGCCTCATTCTGCAGAACGTGCAAGTACCTCTGTCAGAGGCTGGCAGGTGCATTAGTATGAAGAACTAGAGGCTAAGAGCCCAGGCCTGAAGGCAAGGGTGATGGACAGCGAGAGAGCGATAAGGGGCAGCACCTGAAAGAAATTGCTTTAATGCTTTAAAGTGGTGCCAAGCTGAGTAACCTGAGACTGATGTGCGACTGACTTCCACGAATGCAGGTTTTGCCCTGAAATTCCCTTACTTTGCAGTAAGGTTAAGCTGTGCACATCAGGTGTCTGCTGGGCTGGCATGCAAGGGGCAAGATGGGACCGTATTACTAACTGAGGAAGGAGGTAGTGAGTGCAGTCCTCTCAGCTCACCTAAGCATTCTGGTTTGAAAAATGTAGACAAATGAATATTATCAGGAACTTTGGAGAGGGAAGAAACCACAAAAGGGGTGGTGGGAAGCCTGGGTAGTTTTGTTATTGAAGGGAATGTCCTTTTTTTCTATTGCTTAATTCAGCATGAGCCCTAGAGGTTTTAGATATGGCCATTAGGAGTATGAGAAAGGCATTGGAATGTCAAGAGGATGTATTGGAAATACCAGTGCTGGAATTTTATACTTGAGTATCTGTCTGTAGAATATGACTCTGCCATTTGGTAGCTATGAACAATAATGTACAAGTAAGCTTCATAGCTTGATTTCATGCACTGGGCCTCTAGTAGGGTTATAAAAATGATTTACAATGGTAATATAATATAAAGTAAAATTTTTAATTAAATAGTAATTATTAGCTCCCCCTAGGTATTGATTATGGATGACTGAATGGCAAAAGGTGTAACACTTTTAATTAGAAATTACTTTTTAGTTTGTACAGAAATGGATTACAGTCTTGGAGGAAATGTGGAGAAATAGATCTGAGTGCTGGTTCTTTACTTTGCCTATAATCAGCTCTATTAGCATATGCAAATTATTTAATTTCCCTGTGTCTCTGAATCTTTTAAAAAATTTTTGTATTTGAAAATAATTACAAAATACCCCTGAGGTTTGGAGAGTTGAGTTAACCTACAGGAAGGTAAAAATAATAGAAAAAACACTCATATTCCATTCATTATGATCTTATACCCCTAAATATTTTTCAGTGTGTATTACCTAAGAATGTCCCTGTTTCTTATCCTTTAAAAGGGACTTAGTTGTGTAAAATGCTCCAACGGGTTGTCAAAATGTTTGAAAGCACTTTGGAAAGTACAGATTGTTGTATAAACTTAAAGGATGTGGGTTTATAAATAAGAAAAAATCAAATTACACAAAAGTTTACAGTATTTACAATTACTGTAGTGGATTGCAAACTAAGAAAGTTCATTGTTCTGTGCATAATAAGATTAGAGCTACGCAGGAGTCCCTGTGATGAGTGAGAAAGACAAGAAGGATGTTCTTGGACTCTGTTATACCTTTCAGGTTATGTTGCTCTACTTGCATCTTTTTTTGTGTGTTTTTTTTCTTTCTTTTTTAAATTTTAACAACTTGCCATTTTATGTGGTATTTTGGGTGTAAATTTTGAGTATATTTGAGTAAAGGTTATAGAAACTGATGGGCAGGTGCTACACAATGTGAAGAGTTTAGAAAGAGCTCAGCTTTGTCCTTCTGATCTTCCCTTAACATAGTGAAAGAGTCCTGCATTATTTTCATTAAAGACATCAACCAGGATACAAATAGGAAATAGGAAAGCAAGTCCTACAAAGTATTCAGTGTAGAAAATAGTATGAACAAAGTGTTCTTACGGACCAAAGATGTGATTATTCATGGAAGCCTTTTTCAGCATTCACTGTAAGAAGTTTAGCTGTATGACAAACAGTAATTCTGCTACATTATCTTCACATTCTCAACAGAATCTTCCCTTTTCATCAAAAGCGGTAATACTAATAAGCCTGATTTCGTTCTAATTCTAACCAGATTCATAATCACATTCTCCAGTGGATTGAAGGATGACCAATAACTTTAAACATATGAATGAAAATCCTGTTTTTCCTGTGACATATTTCTTTCATGGCCCTGACAATCATAATGGCTTCATTTAGATACTTATAATAATAACAAAAAGGGAAATATAGAACATGTTATAAAAATAATTTTTCAAGGAGTCAATACCAAACAAGTAATCTAAGTTAATCTTTGGTTTTGAATTATTAAATTGTTATTCTTTTCAGTGCAAAATGAAAAATGTAAGTTAATGGCTATGAAAGACATTTATAATCCAATAATGATTGATTTTCCTTCCTTGACCAAATAAATCGGTTTTAAGCATAAATTATATAGATACATAATGACATATACACTCATGTAATTTATGAAGCGATGAATATTGCTCTTATACTTCTCTGGGGAAAATTCCAGTACTTGAGGAAGTATTTCAGGTGTTTCTCAATGAGGTGACATTTTTGAGAAACAGCTGAACTATTCTAACAGAAGAGGTTTCCCTAACATTGAGAAGATGTGATATATTTTGAGTCACTTGAAGCACAGGACAATGAAGTAGGAGTTAGAAGACATAGTTGTAATACTGATTACTCTACTCACTAGCTCTTTAGACTCAAGCTCACCCTGTCTAAGACTGAGTTTTCTGATGCGCAGAAGGGACATATGAGTAATGGTCAATATTGTCATCATAAGTTAGGTAGCGTTTTTTTTTGTTTGTTTGTTTTGCATGAGTCAAAAAAAAAAATGCCTTTACAAAGAATGTTCTCTTAATAAAGCCACATACTTTCAGACCATCCATAGCAACATAGCTGTTTGTGTTAGAATGGATTTTCTGCAAGGAATCCATATGAACAATAAATGCTTTTTCTAATATTTGTTTCAATCCCAAGAATTCACTACAGTACCTAATTATTCATCCTAGCACTCAGCAAGAAGGTCCATGGTCACAAAGAGAGCTGAGTTCATACCTTCAATTTCTTGTTAGGTCCTAAGTACAAGTGACACATGAATTCCCTTTAGTCCGGGTAGAATTTCACTGATTTGCACTTTTTAAAATAAAGTCTAGCTTGTAGAACTCTCTCTGGTGAGAATGAGTTTTGTGATTTTAGGCAGGGTCTCTGAATACAAACGCCTCTCTTCTCCCCAGAAGGCCTCAGGTTTCTTAGATGTAAAAAAAAAAAAAAGATTTTACTTACATGACCTTTAACATTCTGTGTTTCTATGGTATCTTACATGCTTTTCCTGAAAAATCATCCCTAATTCTAAATTATTTAAGGAAACTATAAGAAATAAGATCCAGTAACTTTGGCATATTGTGTGGTAATTTCCTTTTTCTTCTAAGTTGTTTAAAGCCTCTTATGTCATTGGCTGATTGTCCTATGAATGAAAATATGAGTCCTCACCAAAAGAATTTTTACAATCAAATCCCACTACAAAAATGTGATATATACAATGGAGTTTATAGGGCATTTAATGTTTGCTAGGCAGCTGACAGTGAATATATTATTTTAGGACTATAATCTGGCACTCTCTCAGAAATTTTGGTCTAGTCATAATTTCACAGGTCCTTAAAAACAGAACTGTCAAAATCTCCTTTGTTCAGCTCTCAAGAGAAATTAATTGATAACATAGGATCTTGAGTGGCTGGCATGTGAGTGACACCCAGCTATACCATTTCACATTTAATCAAGGAAGATGGGAACTTAGTTAGCTGATTGTCTGTTTGAACCTCTTGAAATCCAGCTGGCTCAAATTCAGCCTGGCGAGCAATGTGGACAGAAGATGAAAAAAGAAAAAGATGTAAGCCAGAGAACCAGTGCATGAGCTAGTACGTCCCACATTGTCAATAGAGTTGCCTGGGGTAGCTGTGGATTCACTGCTGATTAGTTTCCTAAAATTTCTCAGTGACTAAAATGCAACTTTTTATCCTACTGGCCCTTAAAAATCTATGAAGAATAGCAATAAATGAAAAACTACCTGATTAAGAGCTAAAATTATGTGACAAGATTTTAAATGGTGAGAGAGCACCTGTGAGAAGGAAGTTACTGATGGCTGGAATTGTTAGGAAAACAAAGTTCGATGGAGATAATAATGAAAGTAATTTTGCTTTAAGGATGGATGAGATTTGGACAATCAGAACCATGGTGGGAGGGCAGCCCAGCCCTTTTAGAAAACAGTGTGAACACTTAGTAGTGTGACTAAGTGATATCAATTCAGGAGATGCTGGACCAACTTACGAAAGAGCAGACAAAAAGTATTAGAGAAGAGGTGGGGTAGTTATAGTAGAAGAGATTATCCAGGTTCTTAAATGCCGGTATTTTATTTAGACTGGATACTGTAGGAAATTGGGAGAAGGCTGTTTTAATGTAATAGAATGACAGGATGCAACAATGCTAAAGGAAGGTAAGTTTAACAGTGTTATCTCAAGAAAGAGATAAAGTATAAAGCTCAATTTAGAAGCATGAGTGATGCAGAATTGGTTTCAAGTCCTTCTTCCTTTCCCCTCCACCATGCATTTTAGTCTCAAAGGGATGTTGTATTTATTTAGGTCTGTCTTAAGGAAAGAACAGAATCCCCACATAGAGTAGAATAACTTAATCTAGATAGAGAGAATGGCAAAATAAAAGCAAAGAGGTCATGATCTCACTCATTTGTGGATAATCAAGAACATTATAAACTGATGAACAAAAATATAGATTCAGAGGCAGGAAAGAATCAAACAGACTGTCAAATTATTGCAGGAAGGTTAGGGTGAGGTGGAGGAGATAAGAGATCAACTGAAGGACTTGTATGCATGCATATAAGCATAACCAATGGAAGCAAGACACTGGGGGGTGAGGGCATGTATGGGAGTGGGGTGAGGGAAGAAATAGGATTATGTATACATATAATACCTTAATAAATGGAAAAAAAAAGGCAAAGAGGTTCATGGGTGACATGTTCCCAAAAGTTTAACTAATTTGCTCAATATCACACTACTAGAAGTCCAGTGCATGAATTTGTACATGGATGGAGTCCTTTGGGGTAGCCTGTGGGGATCAAGTCCCAGCTTGTACCCCCAGGTTCACAGCCCTGCCTGGCACCCTGCTGTGGCCTGGCACCATCTCTTCACCTGCTCTACCATCCTGCCTGCAGGAAGATCAATCAGGGCCAGGCCCCACCACCCCTGCCATGGGCACTGGTTGCTGTCTGTGGGGCAATCAGGCCCCTGCTTATATCTGCCTTGGCCTGGCACCTCCCACTCACCTGCTCCACCATCCTGCCATGGTCCCACTCTCATTGGGGTCCATTAGGGTTGGCAGCACCTTCATTGCTGGTCAGTACACATCATGGCAAGCAGCCAAACTCCCAGTCTCCTGAATGACCACCCAGGGGACAATTTACACATTAGGCTTTTGTTATATAGGATTAATGGTAGCCAAGTTCTAAAATCTAGGTTTCCAATGTCTTTTTTTTTCACTGTACACCCTGCCTCTTTTTCCTAACTATAATACAACTCCCATTATTTAATATATTTTATCTCATTGCTAGTAATATTTTATAGTTTACCCAGCATGAAGTATGATTTACCTGAAGCCACTGAGGTGTCCAGTGGGTGTCCTAAGCTTCCAAAGGAGTTATAACAGTGGCAGAACACCTCCAATTCCACTTCTGAGACACCTGTGGGTGGACCAGAATGGCACATCAGTGGATTGCTGTTTTGGGAGCAAAATGGCTAAGGAGAATAACAGTTACTATACATGAAGCATACAGCTTATTTTCTGTGTTTTTTTAAATGTATCTTTATTGTTGAAAATATTATAAATGGCCCTCCTTTTTTCCCCCATTGACTCCTTTCACCCCGCTCTTGCCCCTCCCAAGCCTTTACCACATTACTGTCTGTGTCCATGGGCTGTGCATATATGATTCTGTGGGTTTAGTTTATTTTGTCCTTATTCTTATGTCAAAAAAATTACTTCCTGTGGTTCAGTGGTTGAGTGTCAACCTATAAACCAGGAGGTTGCTGGTTCAATTCCCAGCCCAGGTTGTATTTCACGCTTGATCCCCAGTAGGGGGCTTGCAAGAGGCAGCCAATTAATGATTCTCTCTCATCATTGATATTTCTATCTCTTTCCTTCTTGCTTCCTTAATATCTTATCAATAAATTTTTTATTGCTATTTATCAAAAATATATTTTTAAAAGTAACTCTCTGACAAAACATGTTTTGACTCTATTAATATTCTCTTCCCACCTTCTGATCCACACCCTAATCTCCACTTAAACACATTAGGCCGTTTGACCTGAGTGGACACTAGATGAATTGATCTGATCGAGCACTAAGCTCCGCACTAAGGCCAACTTTTGTGCTTGCTGCAAATGACATTCATTGCTCTAACTTGTGTATATATTTCCCCCTTGGTTCCTTGAACTGGATATCTCAAGAATTACCAATTTAGCCCTTAGTAGCTCCCAAATATAAACTGGCTCATGCCAATTAGACACTCATGCATGGTAACCATGGATGAGAAATAGATTACAGGCTGGCATCTCACCCATAGGAACCAGGGAACATGGTTCAGAAAACTCAGTGGAGTTAAACAAATCAGGCCAAAGTCTTCATTGAAAACTTGAACAGAACACAAGTCCCTTTTGAGGAACCAAAATTCTGTCAAGTCTCCACAGGTCAATGCTATTCCCACACATTTCTAGAAATAGTACAACATCTTAATTCCAAATCTTACTGATTCAAGTAGCGTACTCTTTCAATCATGCTGCCTCCCAATATCTAGTGCAAGACTTTGAAATGGCAAATATAATCTTTGAACTCTAATAAAATTGTATAATGAGGTGAGTAAAAAATGACTCTCCCATTTTAAGAAAATCTTAAAATGAAGTGAGACTGAAAGAGAAATAAAATAACAGCTTGGCTGGCATAGCTCAGTGGTTGAGCTTCAATCTATGAACCAGCAGATCATGGTTCGATTCCCAGTCAGGGTATATGCCCGGGTTGTGGACCCGAACCACAGTAGGAAAAGTGAGGAGGTATTCATCAACGATTCTTTCTCATCTTGATGTTTCTATCTTCTTCCACTCTAAAATAAAAATATATTTAAAGAAAAAAAGAAATAATAGAGCCAAGCAAGAGGTCATAGAAAGAAAAGCAGGGAGGTAGGGAAATCTTTTTTAAACTTTAAAATTAGGAATGATTTGTCTTTATGTTAGTGAAGAAGGAGTGCCTTTATCATTTGTAAAATAAGTTATTCATATATTCTACAAATGGATGCCAACCTATCTCTTCCAAAGTAGAAGCTGAAGGTTTATGAGCAGAAACAACTTAAATATTTCATCTCTTCTTGTCTTTAAACTCTCTTTAAATTATATATCCTTCTGCACCACCAACTTTTCTGTATTCTATGGCGTGGACAAGTTACATTTTCTTAGTTGAGAGTTGGCTCTCTTGCATTTGTCCACATGGCCCACCATCATATGGACACTACACACAACGGACTAATGCTGAACTAGCCTGATGCTGAACTGGGCCCTCCTGCAACATGGAAGGGAAACTGGACACTGGCTTTGCTTTAAGCTCTACTGAATCCCTAGCTGCACTGTTTCCAGGACTGGATTAAGGGAAATGAGGCTTTAGAAACACAGAAATGTAATTCTACACAAATAAAAACTACTCATTTTCCCATACGAATCTCAGAAAATTCTTTCTCTCTCGATATTGTAAGAACTCCACTCCCAACACTCATTGGGGGAAAGGGATACCTCAACTTCCTGATAACAAAGAGAACCATACTCTTCCTTTCTCTTCTGTCTTCTTGTCCCTGATCACTCTTTTCTCCCAATCCTTCCACCATTCCTCCTTCTCCTCTTTGCCCAGTGGCTCCCTTCATTGTCTCCTCAAACTGCATCTCTGTCAATTTTCTGATTAAAAAATATGTGTCTTGCTGAAACTGGTTTGGCTCAGTGGATAGAGCGTCGGCCTGTGGACTGAAAGGTCCCAGGTTCGTTTCCGGTCAAGGGCATGTACCTTGGTTGCGGGCACATTCTCAGTAGGGGAGTGCAAGAGGCAGCTGATCGATGTCTCTTATCGATGTTTCTAACTCTCTTATCCCTCTCCCTTCCTCTCTGTAAAAAATCAATAAAAAATATATATTTTAAAAAGTTAAAAATATTGTGTCTTTATTTGAAAATGTCACACTCAGTTTAACACCAAGCCCTAGCTCACCCATTTCTTTTACTTGTAAAAAAAAAAAATAGAGCTATTTGAGTGCTATGTTCTATGCTCTGTATTAAGCATCTCATTTTTATGATCTCATTTAATCTTTATAACAGCCTTTTGTAATAAACACATATCCATCTTATAGGGAAGGAAACAGTGAAAAAGAGGGTAAACGTATTGTCCGCACACAGTTTTTAGGTGGATATGAATCACTGCTCTGATTATCTGCTTAGGGACGACATTGAGCAGTCTTGCCCAGCTCAGGTTCCCGCTCTTCCAATAGGGGGCTCTGTTGACATCCCTTTTACTTAATTAGTACTAATAATTGATATTTGACCACAAAATCCTTTTCATGATTACTAAGAATTGTCTTGTGTTCATGTCTTTCCCCCCAGCTAAATTAGATATATTTTCAGAGCAAGGAGAGTGTCCTATATTATCTTGTATTCTTTTCTGCACTAGGAAAGAAATACCTACATAGGAAGGAAGTGCTCAAATCCATATGGAATAAATGAATTAACACATTGAAGGAGCTTTCTTAAGCCTGTCCCTTTGGCCTCTGATCATATTTAGAAGGTGCATTATGGTTATTCTTTAGGGCATCAACTCAACTGCTAAAAAGTAATTTAAGCTGTTTGCTATTGAGTAGATTCCCCCAAGTCCCTTTAACTAAATATAGATGTCATCTATGAAAAAGGTGATAACACATGTGAAGCCTCCAGGTGTCTCAAGTAAAACATATTACCTGCCTGTGCTTTTCTTCATCTGCTAAATTCAGAATACTTTCCTTTCTTTTAGCAGCATGAAGCTCTCAAGAGGAAAAATAAGAGCATATGATTTGTAGGGGACTCTCTTTTCTGGGATGAATTTCTTTTACATGAAAGTTAAAAGCTGAGATTTCCAGAATATCTGGATGCAATAGCAAGCACATCTGTTTATTAGGACGTTCTATTTAAGAGAAGATTAATTATTGGCAGGTGAGGGTCAAGGGGGAGGCTTTAAACTGGCAGGAAGTCTATTCAGAGGACATGTTATATTATAGAAAGGTGATTTTGGTGTTAAGCCTTATTAGTGATACAAGTTTGAAGATAAATCCACAGGTGCACACTTCTAAATTAACTTATCAATAAAAGCACACTCAGCATGCAATTAATCATTTCTCACCAGGACTCTGGGATATTTCATAAGGGTCTAACTTTCAGTTTTATTTTAAATTAATGTAGCAGGCATTGCCTCTGACTTACACCACCATACTACAAAATACACAAAACACAAAACTCTCTGTAATTCAGATTTCCATTTTGTTTATTAGGAATGCTGTGTCATTGCTCAGAAAAATTGAATGCTGCTTACGTTGGTATATTTTGGGCCTCTTTCATCAAGGGAATGGGTTCAGAAGGATTTTCTTGAGTTCTTGAGACAAATCTGTCCCAGGCCTTTTCTGTATCCTATAGTGTGGACAAGTTGCATGTAGTTTAGTAGCCCTCTTTGCAGATGGGAAAAACCGTAACACAAAGTAATAACAGTGATTTGGGGTTTCAGTTAACAGTGGCAACATAACTCAGATCTAGCAACAGCATTTTGCAGCTGAACTGAAGATATGGCAATTCCAACAAATGCTGGAAGTGAGACTGAGTAGAATACAACAAAAGCAAAAATACAGAAAGGTAAATGAAAATCGCCATCCAGTGAACAGAAAATTCAATCACTACAGTTTTATAACATGCTGGGATATGTAATAAAACAAGTCCCCTTGTTCCTATGGCACTCTTCCCTTGCAAAGGTCTAGGCTTGCTCATGAGTTTATTATCCAGATGAAACTTAACCAGAGCCATCTGGGCTCTTCTGGTTCCCAAACTCTGCTCTGTCGTCGTAGCCACCCAACCTTGTGTGAGAATTTGATTAGTATTACATGAATGGGCGTAGATTAATTTGGGGAGATTCTACCTTTTCTCATGAAGATTTCTTACCCAGAAACATGATGTGATTGTTCATTTATTCACTACTGCAATTTAATATCAACGTCACCCACCACTGTTAAACAGTGACATGTCCAAGTCCTTTAGCTTCACATTTTAGAAAATGTAGAGATAGTTTTCTATTGATTTGTAGCTGTATAGTTTTAAAAACCAGAATGGAGAAGGATTTACCTTTGAAGGTACAGTGGACAGCCATATTGTTTTTTTAAATTAACAAAGCTTTAATGTATGATTAAACATGGGTCACAAGTTTTGAGGGCAAATGGAACTAGTTTAGATGCTACAGCTGAAGATGAGTTCAAACCACAAAACTGTTATGCTTTGTTTTGAAAGGTTTATGGCCATGTTTGCTGGGGAGAGGGAGGGATCTTCCGAAATACTGCCTTGCCCTTTATCCTAGCGGAGTTCTGTTTCTTTCCTCTCTGGGGCCTGGGCAGGTGCAGACCAGATGATCAGGATCAGAGAGAATATTCTTTGATCTAACCCTAGATCCTGAAAACTGAAATTGAATGACCAGTGTCCAAGGATCTATTTGCTTAGTGGCATTCAGGCTTTGTTAGGTGACTTCTCAGCCAGCTGCCCTGGTGGGGAAAGGCCGCGGACTGAAGGCATGGTGGATGGTGGATGGTGGATGCCAAGTTTGGGGACAGACCAGTTCAAGCTGATTGCTTTCAGCTTTTTGTTACATTTGGTTTGGACGTGAGGGACGGCAAATGTCCAAGCCCCTTTGTTTTGTCTAAGTGGTATCTAGCTTTACCAATTACTTCTGGAAGCTTGACCTGACTCTCTACAATGTTTTGCCAAGTTATTATTTCTTTCTAAATAGTGGGCCAGGAGGAAGGAAGAAGAGCACATGACCCTTTGGCGAATTCCACTCCCTGCTGGGGTCCTCGGCTCAGTCCTTTGTTTCCCCCGCACTGCGGCCCAGCGCCTGCTCTTTATCATCTTTTCATGCAGGACCCAGGACTCTGCTCCTCCCAGCAACGAGTATTCAACTGTCACCATTGTCCCTACAGATCCATTAACTCAGTTGCTCCAAATCCCTAAATGCCTAAAGCAGCTTCCTCCCTCCCTCTCTTCTCTCTCTTTTTTCTTTGTCTCCCTTTCTCGCACTCTCTCTTTCCTATCCTCCCACCTTTAGTGGCAGAAGATATGGCTAACGACACACCATAAGGAGGTAGAATTAATGACTGACATACTAACTGAACAGAGTCTTGAAACCTAGATTGGTATCTCTATATGCACCTACCAACCTTCTTTCTCTTCCATTTATTGCACGTGCAGCTGAGCCAGGTGCTTAATGCATTTTCTGCATAACATCCCCAAGGGAAGTATTCTTATCTCCACTTTACAGACCTTAAGAACTGAGCGGTGAAGTCACTGGTCCACAGCCCCACACAACAGGTGAGAGGTGGTGCCTGGATTAGAACACCAGTCTGTCTCAACCCAAAGATTGTACCTTCCTGCTTCCAAATCATATTTGAAATTTTATAACTTAGAAGAGCAGCTAATAGGCATAATTTCTACCATAGTTATAGAAAACTGAAGTAGATAAGGGTTTTTCATATGATACACATGCTTAATTTGGGGCATTTTTCCTAAGCTACCCAAAAATATAACCATTCAGGTTTCATTATTCCTTCCCCCGCTTCCTTCTCCTCCCCGACCCCACCTTCCTCTTGTAGGTGAAACTGGGGGTAAAGTGCCTGGGATGTTTGAATGTCCCTGTGAGCTTGTCAACACACATTTATGAATGTTTTCTGTGGGGCTCAAAGTGGACCAGGCCAGTCCATATTTTAAGAGACTTCACCATATCTAAGGAGTCAAGAATAAAAAGGCAAAGTAGAAAGCAGGATTAAAAACAGGGTGATTTTGCTAAGTGCAAATCATAGGTAACTCATGGTCATCTTCAAGCTAAGGAAAACATCACCAGGAGATGTAGTAGTCAGGGGACGCTTCTTGAAGGAGGTGGAATTTAAGCTGAAACTTTGCAGGACATAGATGTAGTAGCCATGATGAGGATGTTCTACGCACAGTCTTGTAACATAGAACTAGGAAAAACCACATACATGATGATAAATTCTCATTTTGCAGATAACCAGATAGAAAACTGGAATGGTGGGATTAGAGAAGAGACCAGGAAGGGGGGACATTGATTTGGCCCCTTCAGTTGCAAGGATAAACTGCTGTTGCTATAGGAATTTGGTGGGAGATAGGGTCAGAAAGTTGGGGCCAAATAACAGAGGGCCAGCCCTTCAGACTGAGAAATTCAAACCGAGGGTCCATGTGGGACTTCTCAGCTGGGTAAAGCTTTGACAGAAGAAGTGTTTGTGGAAGTGCAGTCTGCCATGGTGGACAGAAGAGGCAGTGGACCAGTTAGGAGGTTGTTGTAATGAGCCACGTGTGATACGCTCATCACACTGGAGCAATAGCTGTGGGCCAGATGTGGAGGCATTTAAAAGGAAGGACTTGCAGAATCCGATGACAGATTAGCTATGGGGTGAGAAGGAAAAAAAAATAGCTACCAGGCTAATTCTTCCTAGCACAGTGGTCAGCAAACTCATTAGTCAACAGAGCCAAATATTAATAGTACAACGATTGAAATTTCTTTTGAGAGCCAAATTTTTTAAACTTAAACTATATAGGTAGGTATATTATTATTAACTTAATTAGGGTACTCCTAAGCTGACCTTTGCTAAAAACTCAAGGGGCCAAAGAGCCACATGTGGCTCGTGAGCCGCAGTTTGCCGACCACTGTCCTACCATATTGAGATAGAATTGAAAATATTTTAAATAGGAAACATATTTAGGACAAACCTTTTCCAAAAAAATCTTCTTTGAAATACCAATCCCTTTCCCACCTCCCCCAACCTACCCCACCATGGATCTAACCTGAAGTAGGTAAACTGACCATATGACCAAAATCTTAATTTTACTATATATGAACCTCTTTTTCTTCAAAGTCATTAATTGTAATTTTTAAAAAGAATCTATTTAGAAACACCTTCTTAAAAATTTTAGTTCCCCTAAATTTGCTTTGTGCTCTCCATCCAAAAATACTGCACAGGGCAAAAAAGACCAGATGTCTTGACCTGACCCATTGGTTGGCCGCATCCACGTGGCAGTGCTTGGGGAAAGCTCAATACTCAGTATCAGAAATCCACTTCATGGATCTTTGAAAAATAAAACCATTTAAAATCCAAAACACAAAAGAACCAAGCTCCGACCCATCCCCATGTGGATAGACAGATATACTTAAGAAAAGTAATGCAAAATGTCACAGTTGCCATTTGTCTATTATTACAATGGCAAAGACAACAATGCCTCTGAAGTCACACACATTTCCTGGAGAAAAACAGAGTAGGAACCTTTTAGTTCTTTGATGAAGGTCCTTCTCATAATTTACCTTGAGTTCACTGACTACCTGGATTAATGTACCTTAGTTTTCCATCCCACCATAAGCATGGATTTTGTAAATTAATGGATCCAACTTTCAGATCACATTTCACTTTGAGGATGCTTCCCCTTATTGCATGCCAGGATAGCAGGAAGCATCAATAGTGCAAACTGAGATCTGCACCCCAGTTCTTCACTCCCTGAGCCAGAGACCCCTGGTGCTCAAACACTTTTACAGCTGTTGGAATACTGATGGGAAATTCATGTGTGCTACCGGCCCAAGTGCTGTCACAAAGAATCCAAATGTCAAACTGAAGTATGCACTAGTCACCATAAATATGTCTCTGCATGTGTACCATCTGCAACAGTAGATTCAGAATGTGACAAGAGACTGAGCTTGCCCTGTGGGCACTGTCTTTCAAGCAGACCCTTTTAAGTTTTGCTCAGTGACTTCATATTGGGAGGACTAACACACAATTTGGTCTCCTCAAGGTGTGAATTAATTATTCCTCAGCACTTCCTTTCTGGTTTCCATCTTAAAAAAAACACACATTTTTATTGACTTTTTTTTGTGTGTTTTTGTTTTTTTTTTTAAGAGAGAGAGAGAGAAAAAGAAAGGGAAAGAGAACTTTGGCTGCCTCCTGCATGCCCCTTGTGGGGGGTGAGCCCACAACCCAGGCATGTGCCCTAAGTGTCGAACCAGAGACCTCTTGGTGCATGGGTTGATGCTCAACCACTGAGCCACACCAGCTGGGCTCTTGTTTCCATCTTACCTAGTCCTATGTGCAATTGACTTGGTGGTGGTGGTGGTAGGGTGGGTGGGGGAAGGTTGGTGATTGTCCCATATTGTCAGACTCCCTGGGCAGGTGGCCCAGTGGTCAGTCTGCAACAGTAATAGCATATGCTTATGGGGCTCCTGTGGCCAAACAGCGACTTACTGGCCTTTGTAAAATGCCATCACCACCGCACCTCATGGAGAAGCACATCTGTGAGGAGGGACTTTTTCTCCGAAATATTTCTGCGATGGTGAAAAATGGCATCACTAGTAAACACCGGACCCACCACAGGCAGCGTGCAGTCCTAACCCTGAGGCAGCACGGGCCAGTTTCCTAAACTCCCGCTCCATGGTAAAGCCCAAATGGAATGACTGGAATTCCAAAAGACTCCAGCTTACGAACTTAGTTCTATTTTGGTTATGTAATATTGGGAATCAGATGATGCTCAGTCCTAGTAACCGCCTGGTTATTTATGAGGCTATTTTCTCATTGAACTGCTCAGACCATATCCAGAGCACATTCTGAATCACGAGTAAACACTGCACTAAAATAGTGTTGGAATCATAACTTTTTAAGAAGGGAATTCAACACATGGACTATCTGGTTGTAAAAATTGTACATAATGCAACTTGAAACATAACTTTATGGGCATCTTTATCCAGATGAATATAAAAATCACAAAGCACGAGCCATAAATCCTGTTATGCAACCTATTAAGCAGCTCCTATTTCAGAAGAGCTCGCATACAGTATTATTCATTGAGCCTCTTCACCTGTGGCGGGTGAGAATGGTGTTGGGTTTCTCCACCCAACGTGAAAGTCCGCTGGGAGCCAGAATCCTGAGCAGCACCGGTACATGAATATTGATGAGGGAGGCAAGTCTGCGAGGGCGCTAAAGGAGTACCTTGCCGACTCCCCTAGCTTGATCAAACATTTCAACACTGAAAATTTAGTTTTTGATCCTTGTAAAAACAGGGCATCCATTCGGAAGGCCTTCTTTATATCACAGACTAAGCATGGTATAGAAATGCCACTGTTGTTTTCAGTTCGACTTAATTTTGGTGAGTGTTTTGGGCAGAGTGGTTACCTCACACACAAGTTGAAAACTCATTATCTGTTGCTCCAGCTTTGGGAGGACCATTCATTTCCAATGATTAATTTACAATGAAGACCTTTTTTATTTAAAAAACAAAACAAAACAAAGAAAACATGCTTGTTTATAACTAAGCCAGAAAAAATCTATTTACATTTAATTAACACTTCAGATAGCCCGTTTAAAACCCATAAATGTAGTGGCTTTAATGATCCATTACAGAGATGCTGCAGCAGTTTTCAATGACTTGTAAAACTTTCACAAACAGATCTGCAAATGAATTACCGCCCACTGCTCCCTGCAGCTGCTGAGGGTTAAGTTAAAGAGCATGTTCCCACTTCCTCCTTTTCTGTTTCTCTTCTAGCTCTAAGCATTTTGATTCCAAAGTTCTTCTATCAGCTGATCTTAAGGAGTTTTCCAACTTCAGAGCCCCATCCCCAAGATGGTTTAAAAACACCGTGGCCCATAGTAAATCAGACACAATCAACATGGCAAAAATCAGTTCGGAAAGCATTTCATCTCTACCAGCCACTCAGTAATAGACCCTGACAAGAATCTTTATAAATGGAGTGGTGAAATGCAACAGTTTGGAAGTGAATTTTCATTTTGAAAGCTAACACAGACGCTTTCTTGGCCTCATCCATCCTGTGGGAGCAATGTATAGCTCCCACTTTGAGCGTGCAACGAGGATGTTAAAGGGCACACGCACGGCTCCAAAGGGCATTTCCTTAGCTGCACCTTCAAGAGCAAGGCAGGAGGAGTGTTAGTTCTGCAGAGACAGCCAAGCCCAAGCGACGCTCCCTGTTATCTGTCAGCCGCACAATAGCAGCATTGAGAAGATAGTAACAACTGGCTTTGACAAGTGCTCTGTGCTAGCATTCCATTCAAACGAGAGAGAGAGAGAGAGAGAGAGAGAGAGAGAGAGAGAGGCATTCTTTGACTTTACCTGGGGGGAAAAACCCTGCTTGTCTTGGGGCTGCAGAAAATGAATCCCTCCTCCTGCTCCACCAGCAAAGTCGTTCTGATGCCTGCAACTCTCCCTTGGAGGAGACCACACAGCTCCAGCAAGGCAGCCTTCCTGCTCCTAATCCCCACTCGAACGTGATGACACACACTAACCCCAACCATCTGGTGAAACACGTCCGCGAGCACTCAGCACAGTGGTGTGTCAAGACGGGCTGCCCAATCCAATTGCTGGGGCTGGTGCGTCTCACCGACGGAGTCTGAGGGCAGGGCTGGAAGTGGAGGTCTGAGAACTCCCGGTCCAGTAACCTGAGATTGTTCGGAGAAAGGGCGGCTATAAAAAGAGAAGTGGGAGGTGCTAGCGAGAAGGTGGAGGGAATGGATTCTCCCGGTGGCCAGTTGCGCGTTACTTTTCACAACTCCCTGCGCTCCCCGGGGACGTTGGGGACCCTCCGTGGGACGCACAGAAACCCTAAAAAATATTTTCCTGCGGACCCAGTGAGGGCTATCCTCTCCTCCTCGCCCCCGAAATTACCGATTCCTCGTGACATCCTGCTAAAGCGTTCATGTGGGAGCGGTTTGCACGGAAATGTGACATCTATCTACATTTTTGAAATCTAAACTCCTACCTTCCTTGATTAAGTCGTGGCTGCCTCCAGCATTCCTTGGGAGGAAGGGGGTGGGGCGCAGCTTGGAGCAGAAACTTCTCTGTTCCCACCTACGGCTTCCCTGTTTGCCACAGGCTCCACTTCAGGAACAGTCCGTGGAACGCGTTGTGGGTTCCACGCGTGAAAAGTCGCGCGCGCGCCCATAGGTAGCGGTGGCTCTCACTGCGTCCCTCGCTGCGTCCACAGCCGTCGCTTTGTAAAAGCCCTCGGCACCGGAGAGCTGCTCTCGGTCATTGATTACTTTTATGGGCTTCTAGTTAATTGCACTTATAGCGTCCATATCGCTCAAACAGCTCATTAACAATTTTGCTTTGAAATGGTTTCCATTTTGGGTCATTTCAATACCTCCTTCTTACGTGCGTTTCTTCCTTCCTTCCTTTCTTCTTTTTCTCTAACCTGTTTTATAGAACTAATTACTTTGATAGCAGTCTGAACTAGAAAATGACTATACTTGTTACACCGCTTTTAGGCGATATCTGAAAATAATCTCGTGGCTGCAAATCTCACCTTTTTAAAAAAAGTTTATCAGACCTAGAAGGAATTTTGAAAATCAGGAATTTGAAGTATTATCAACTCTGTGACAGTGTGTGTGGGAAGCCAACATTTTAAAATTTGGATTTGTTTGAAATGTGAGGGGGACTACTGGGATAACTGCCCCCCTCCCACTTTAAACATGCTTAAAGCATTAAAATCTAGACTATAAATAGATAGTTATCAAATACTCAGAGCCCCAGTATCACAAACAAGCATTTCAATAGCTAGCAAAACTGACTTGACCAGCATGTTGTTGTTTTTTCAGGAATTTTTGTGTGATATTTATTATGTTACGATACTTAAAAATGACTCCTGGTACAAAATGACTCCTGAAGCACAAGATTAGAGCACCATCCTTTTCAGATAGTGGTTTTTTCCTATCACTGGGCTGTAGGGAAGGAGAGAAAAACAGAACTAGAGGCTGAAGTACTGATTCATTTGCTCAGTTTCTTCCCAGAAGTGATTATGAGGTTTCACAATATACAGTATATTCACTAACCCACTACAACTAATCAGCTAAATCCAGATACATCATCAACACAGAGACATTCAGCAATGGCAAGGGGCACCACAGGGCTAAAACTTCCCTTGGGCACCATAAAATTTTTAATTGTGCCAATTATTGTAAGGCAATTTTTTTTCATCAAAAAATATATATGTATTTGTTAATCCAACCAGACTCACGTCTGGAAATCTGGACTACCTCAACTGCATAGATTTTGAAGACCCGGGAGACATTATTAACGTAGTTTGCATTCTCTTAAACTGGAAATTAAGTTACAAAAGTAAAACCTAAGAAACTGTGAAGGTGTTTTATCAACCCTGTGCTTGTAACACACCTTTTTAAAGACATTTCCCAAGTGTCCTCCACTCTGACCCACATTGTTGTTGAAAGTGCTTTTTTTTTTAACACACTTTACTTCTAACTTGTCAACCTTTTCATTAAATCTCAGTCACGACTTCTCTTTGAGAACTTCAGCTATTTGTTCTACTTAAAACTTGCTTTAAGAAAAGTACGAGTTGAGCAACAGCTACTGCCCATTTGCTATGATCTTAATTCTTGCTCCCTGCAAGTGTCTGTAAACATTACTTTTGTAAAGTAAGTCCACAAGACACTTTTTTTTTTGCGTGTGTGTGTGTGTGTGTGTGTGTGTGTGTGTGTGTTTCTTGGTTGATGTTCTGAAATGCTTTTGTTAGGGAAAATCAACTCAAAGAAAAACCTGAAGCTGGTGCTGTAGGATAAGGTCCCAGCTTCCCTCTCCCTGTAGCCAGCTCCAGTGCTCAGCAGTGTCAGTTTAGAAGTTAAGAACTTTCCATTCTCTCCCTTCCTTTCTCCTTGCCATCTGCAAACAGTTTATTTTTTAAGGAAAAAAAAAAGTGAAATTGATTCTGTCTTGAAAGATCTAAACCTGAAATACAGCACATTTTAAAAGACGATATTCAGCATTTGAATGTAATGTTTGTTGATGAGGGTGAGACAGCGCAGAGGGAAGAGCTTCATCATAGGAATTAAGTAAAGATAATTGTGAAAATGAAAAAATTAATTGTAGGTAACGGTGATATTGAAAAATAGGCCCTCCTATTCTGTTCCCACAGTTAAAATGTCCTTTTACTTATTAGCGCCAATTAGTTTCCATGGTAACCGACCAGCCCTTGTAAACCCGCACTCGGAGTTTCACTCATCTTTGTCTAGGCTGAGCTCACCACCCTTCTTCCTCCACAGATGGCAGTTTAGCTGGGTCTATATCTATAGCCACATCTTTTGCGCACACATAACTGGCACATAAGTGCCCACATCCACTTTATTACTAGGGCAGTGGTGGTCGAGGGAGAATGCAAGTGGCATTTAATCCCCAAACTGCACCGCCTGCATCTGCTGCCACACTAATTTCCCTCCTCTTGGTTATTGTTTCTTCCCGTCTTGTTCTATTATCAGCTGTTTGCTGCTCGTAATTTCTTTTCAGGGAAGCCAATACAGTACAATAAAAACCTCATTAAACAGACACACCTATCAGCCTTGGAGAAAGCCCTAAACTACCCCTTTTTGTTTAAAGAATCATTAAAGTGAAAAAGAAAAACCACTTGTTTGTCATGCTTCAAAAAAAGAGAACAAAGCCAACATAAAGGTTGATCAAGCCAGGGGGCTAATACGAAGATTTAATGCACTTAAGACACCATGGTTCCCCCTTGGGCTGCCAGTTGGCCAAGAATCCTGACTTAGCGCAGTAAACAAATGATCAGCGAGGCTGAGAGCACTCCATTCACTTGGTGGGAGGGAGGCATCCTGGATCTGCAGCATCCTGATGGTCACAGGCAGCCCTGTGCCATGGGCTGTGGGCAGGTGATGCTGCTGAATCCCAAGAAGTTAGTGTGACAAGGGTAGGATCTGTGGTAGAGGGGTGGGGGAATTCAGTAAATGGTTGGAATTGTGAGAACTCAGCAAGCCACGGGCTCTTATAATTTATGCTGACTTTAATTTGGACACCACTCAATTGTATTCAGTGTTATTTTGAGGCAAACCATCTTTTTCAAGGATTGAAAAGATATCGACAGCTTAGAAGCCCATCTTTGTGATGGCCCTGTTTCATCGTGGATGCCCTAAGATCAAATAGTCACACAAGATTTCTTCTTTTTATGTTACTGCCGCTACCACCAGTTTTCCAACACTTGTTGGGACATACAAAAAATGCTAGAGAATATGATTCTCCTAATTCTGGTGAAATGCTTTATTCTTAAAAGTATGTCTGAGTCCTAGCTGGTTTTGCTCAGTGGATAGAGCGTTGGCCTGCGGACTTAAGGGTCCTGGATTCGATTCTGGTCAAGGGCACATGCCAGAGTTGCAGGTTTGATCCTCAGTAGGGGGCTTGCGGGAGGCAGCCAATTAATAGTTCTCTCTCATCATTGATGTTTCTTTTTTTAAAAAAAATATTTTATTGATTTTTTACAGAGAGGGAGGGAGAGTGATAGAGAATAAGAAACATCAATGAAAGAGAAACATCGATCAACTGCCTCCTGCATAACCCCCACTGGGGATGCACCCACAACCAAGGTACATGCCCTTGACCGGAATTGAACCCTTCAGCCTGCAGGCTGACTCTCCGTCCACTGTGCTAAACCAGTTAGGGCTCATCGTTGATGTTTCTATCTCCATTTCCCTTTCCCTTTCTCTCTGAAATCAATAATATATATATATACACACACATATATACATATATATATTTAAAAAAACATAATTGTGCCCGAGGTTGACCCTGAAGTCATCTGTTATATAAGTATTACTAAGTATTAGTTAAGGACATGTTCTGATCACCAGTGTTTTTTTTTTCTGCTAGACTATAGGAATCTGTGAGGCTTCTTATACAAATGAATTCTTTGATGGTAACACTCCCTTCGATTTTTTCTTCCCTTTAAAACAAATGACAAGTGTCATCTAAAATCCTACCATGCTAAAAATATAACAGTCTATTGCTATTCCTATCATATATCATATATTCCAAATGACAACAAATCTTGTCATTTGGAATATCATGCACTTCTAAATCACTCACATTTACTTAGTGTCCTTCCACTAAACTCTACTGCCTTCATTGAACCACATACTTCTAAAAAAGAGAGGATAAATTACTGCTTGTTAAATGAAGTCACAGGCTATGGGACAAGCATTAGATTTGCTCATGCCTTTGACGACTGAATAAACTACATGGGAAGTGACATTGGAGCCAGTAGTGGCCATCATATCACCACGGCTTCATCACTGAAGTGATGTTTCCTCCAGGAAGCACAAGCCTAAGAACAATGAAAAGTCACAGGTAGCTGCCCTGTAAATGTTAGAAGGGTGATGTGAAGTACTAAAGCACTTAGAATAAAACAGTGACCCTTAAATAGGGTGATTTAATAAAATATAGTAGATCCAATAGAATATGGCAACAAAGTAGCAAAATTTTTAAAACGTATTTAAAAAATGTATATTTGTGGAAATCAATGTTTGGGGCCTTGGGTATTAGTCCTCATTTGAGCAGATAATTAAATTTATGAGACATAATATTAGAAAGTATGGATAGCAAGTATGAGAAAAATGTGAATTTTGGTAATTAGAATTGGATGCTGCTTAGTCTCCCTGGAGATAGGATTACAGGTGTTTGAGGTGCAGTATATACTAAAACTAATGAATCAAATACAGATAATTATCTTTCATTTTAATACATATATTTCCCAGTGTAAAAAAAAAAAGTAAGTGGTTTGAAAAAAGGTAGAAAACTGGATGCAGGGATGGGCATCACTTATGTCCTGGGAGTACAGAAGAATTTTGCTTTTGGAAGGAATAATAGACAAAATTAAAGGGGCTCAGAACTTGCCTCCCCAAGATGTGCCACTTTGACATTGGGTTATTTTGAGTTGAAGGCAATCAAGACCCTGTGGGCTCAAGAGAAACTTTTATCTGTCCCTTAAAGAATTCAAAGTAGGTGCCTTGCCCATAAGAGTTATTATCAGAAATAACTTTTTATGACCTATCTATAGGGCAGGGCAAATTTCTAATTACTGAACATCTGCTCTTACCATCCTGAGAACGACCTTCCTCCCCTCTGAAGCCCCAAGGGGCCTTACCTCATCCTTGGCTCAGAATGCCCTATATATCTCATACTCCTTTTCTGTCCCTGGCTCTTTCATGTATGTGGAGTCTCTAACTCTCTCATGTATGTAGGGTTCCCATACGCATGCATGCCAATTAGATTTGATGCTTTTCTATTGTGAATCTGTTAAAAGTAAATTTAATTATTTGACCAGCCAAAAGAACCTTGGAGGGTAAAGGAAAGCCCCCTACCCTCCTGCCCCAAAAATCTCATCCCTATTTTAGATTTAAGAAAAGCGAGGCTTGGGAAGGATAAGGAATGTCTAAGTCCTTAGAATAGGGAATAAATCCCATGATTTAAACTACTTGTTCACATGTTTTTCTCTCCATAGTAACATGTACTTTTATTAGAAACAAAATAAAAAATGCAAAGATTTTCTTAAACTGGAGTACTTATGTCTTATTGGTGTTACATTACATAATTTGAGAAGTTACAGTGAATTCACATGCATAAAATACCTTCAGTTATGCAGCATTTCTTCTTTAAGCTATCAGAGTGTTTAAAGACATGAGAGTTGTTAGGTAGATATAATTATAAATGGAACAGAATTGTACTTAATAATTATTAGGGGAAATTATTTTTCTTGTGGCCATGCTTTATTGTAAAAAGTGAGATTCTGTGGAACACATCATCTTCATTTCCTACTTTCATGTTTTTTTTTTTTTTTTTTGTGTGTGTGTGTGTATGTGTGTGTTTTCCAATATACAGGATTAGGGAGTTGGGGATATGTCAATGAGATTAATGTTATATTGATTTTGGAAGAAATGGACATCAGACCCTGAATTGAATTTTTTCTTTGCTAGAGCCATAGGACAATTGGGACTTAGGACTTATTTCTAGACAATTCTAATGTCTAGAAAATTAATACAGGCATGTTGGCCCTAAACCAGGATCATATTTTATTTTATTTTATTTTTTATTTTTTTTCAGGATCATATTTTAAAAACTAGAGTTCATTGATTATTTGAAAAGTTTAAAGTGTAAAGTTGAGCCTCAAACAAATTGAAGAAATGAAATAATTTAGTGGCAAAATAGTAATCACTGAACCAATACAATAGAAAAAAATAAAATAATAGATGGATAGGGCAAAAGTAAGTCCATAAAATAAAAATAAGTAACTGTTGTTAGAGAAAAAAAGGGGGAAGAGTTTTCTTCTCTTAGGTTCTCAAACTATCTATTTAAAAAATAACAAATTCTTTGGGAGCAAAACTGTTTCTTATTCATCCCTTCTCTTTAGGGCTTTGCACAGTGCATTTACATCGTAGTGTGGACTAAAGAGGGGCTACATATTGAACCTGACAAACTCAAAGATGATCTGAGTGGTGGGCCTTACCAGAGTGCTGTGAATGTAAAAATGTCTAACTAAAAGCCAGGTGTAGTAGGTAGTCACTCACGTCCTAGGCCTGTAGCTTCTTTACTTTGAAATTACCTAATGTCTGTGCACCTAAGATAACATATCTTTGAAATGTTAAGAGTAACCTCCTTTTTCTGGCCAGATCTCCCAGCAGAGCAGGAAATCACAGAAACCCTCATTGTTACCTAGTTCCCGATATTCCATCTCTATGTGCAGGAAATGTGAATGATTAACTACTCTATACCCATCAATGTAAAAGAAGAAATTGCCTCTTCGTTTTGCTTTTTGTCCAATCCCAGAGATTTCCCGGCTTTGCTTTCTTCTGACTCCCTAATCTACCATGTAACCATCTTCATGTCTCCTACTTTGATATATAAAATGGGCTACAAAGCTGCCATTCTCCGAAGCATTTTGTAAATCTGTTGAGATTTTGCTTCCCAGCAATTGTTGTCAGTTTGGCTCAAATAAACTCTAAAACTCTTATCTTAGGCTGGATGCTATTTCTTCGATAACAGATCTTCAATAAAAAGATTCCAATGCTAGTGGGTTGCTTGTCTTGGTAAAATGTTCAAGTATTGCTAGAACAACATAGCTCAGTTTGTCTAAGGCCCTTACTTCTGAATACACACAGACCTCCTGAGTATACAGCTATTCAAAAGCAGAATATATACCTGTCTTTCTCATTTTAAGGAAGGTAATATGGTTTTAGTACTCACTTAACATTACTGGGAAGTAAGTACTTGTGTAAGAGTTTCTGAGTAACAGCTGCACATTCATACTTATTACTATTACAGTCTTTACTGAGAAACCAAAGCTTACAGATGTTAATAAAAACGTTTATTTCCATAAATATATAGTTTTTTTAAATGAGTTGCAATCTTCAGTAACTTACTCAATAGGCCAATGTAATTTCTGCAAGCTAAATAAAAACTTAGATTTTGTTAGACCTTTTTAGGAACTTACCTAACAAAATGACATTATTCACCCATTAGTTAATGCTCATTTTTCTTAGCTATCACACAGTAAGATATACAAAAACTACAACTGTATAAAATTGAAAACTCTTGCTCCCTTTTCTCTAGATATTTGCAAAATGTGCTTGTTATTTTGACAACCACAGTTTTTTTCACATTGGCTAAGTTTCCTAGGAAGACTGTCAAAAGAGCAAGTCACAATATTTTTGCAGTTGCTTTAAAAGGCAGATTTGTCAAGTATTTTCCAACAAACCTTTAAAAAAAAAATAGGACATCCCTAAACCAGTGTTAACTCTTTCTTATGCTAAGTGACTCTTTTTGGTTTTACTTAACAAAAGCCTTGATTTCAAGTGTAAATATGTCAGAAGTTAAAGTTGAAATAGTTTATTTCTTCTCTGATTTGCATCAATGCAGATTTCCAATGAATGGTTTAATTGCCTCTAATGTCATCAATTACACCACCAATACCAGAAGCTATAAAATAATACACTTAGAGATTTATTACTATGATTTTTTTAAAAAACTATATTTTTGAAAGGATTTTATTTTTCAAAAGTATTTAATTTTTTTTCCTGTTAAAATAAACCTTGCAAGCATTGACCCATATTTTCATTTAAAACTATTGTTCTTTATTTAGACTGGCCTTTCCCCCCTAATCTATATACCATTAAAAGGACTTTCTTCTTCCAATTCTTTTTGTTTCTTCTTCTTTCAATTCTTACCATAATAATAATAGTTAATAGTCTTGGAACACTCACTATCAGTGAGGCTTTTTAATATATTCACCAAGTTAATTTAATTAAACATCACAATATGCCAATGAGGAAGAGCCTATAGTATCTGTATTTTATAGAAAGGGAACTGAGATTTAGAAATATAAAGTGTCTACTCCAGGTCAAACATCCAGCAAGAAGCAGATCCTGGATATGAGCTCCTACATTCAGAGTTTATATCATTAATGACTTTGTCCTTGTTTCAACTTTCTAATTTCTATTTATGAGAATTTTAAGATGGGAGGGTCATTCATCAAAAGTCTCCATCAGTTTGCTAAAGCTTAAGTTTCATCATGTTTCTATATGTGTTTATGAAGTCTAAGAGTACCTTAATCCAAGGAGAGTTTTCTATAAATTGTAGAAATAACTCCCCATGTAAATGGTACAAGTAGGCTTTAGTACTTGACTTCTGGTTCAGAAAGAATTCACAGACAAGACCCAAACTCACAAGACAAAGTTTATTCAGAAAGCAAAGATGAACACTCGCAAGTTTCCAGCTAGTATCTCAAAGAGCTCCCCCGAGTTTTGGGCTAAGGCTCCTTTTAACCTCTTAGAGAGGGTTAACTGCTTTCTTCCTTTCCTCTTTTCTTTCTTTTATGGTGATAAGTCTTTATTTTTCATATAAGGTGCCACTGTTGGTTTCAGATACGTATACAGAACTGAATAAAAGCAGTTCTGTTTTCTTCTTTAAGCTGACCTATGGGGGCCTGTCCCATCATCCCCTGTCTTTGTATGGAAGTCACATGGGGCTTTTCTCCAGCCCCCTTGTTTTTCTCAAAAGGGGTTTGGGGTTCTACCAAATGACTAGCTATATGCCAGGGGAGAAAAGATCAGGGGGAGGATATGACCAGGGATCATCTAGGGGAGGAAAGGGACAAGGTTCCTTAACAACACTTATTTCCAAGGTCCTAATTAATAATACTTGCTCTCCCAGTTCTGCCCATTGCCAGGTGTGGGACTTTCTGTCTTGATGGCATTCTATACCTGGCCTATAGTCCTGCTCTGCTCATACCTACCCGACTGCCCACCATAACCATTATTGCTCTGACAGGAGAGACAACTGAACTTGCTCAGAAAAAGACAGCAGGCTCAAAATGGAGTCATTTACGCTAAGCCCCATAGCACCAATCTGAGCTTAATTACAGTTTTGGCCCTTTCAGAAATGGAATCTTAAACCAGTCTATTAGGAGTCTCCTGATCAATACTAATGAGTTACTGCCTGACAGAACCCTGCCATCCCCTAAAGAAAAGTAACTTTGCAATAACCAACCTACATTTTTTTGTTTAGTATAGCTTCCTGTTCCTGCTTCCTTTTGCCTATAAAAAAATCATTTTCTCCCTGGCCAGTGTGGTTCAGTTGGTTGGGCATCATCCCATGCACCAAAAGGCTGCTGGTTTGATTCTGGTCCAGGCATATGCCCAGGTTTAGGGCTTACTCCCCCGTTTGGGGCATGCAGGAAGCAGCTAATTGATGTTTTGCTCTCCCAGTGATATTTCTCTTTCCCTCTCTTTTTCTCTTGCTATAAAAATCAATGAAAAAAAACCCCTTAAATAAAATCAATGTTTCACAGCTCCTTAGAGCTCCTTTCTATATGTTAGAATGGATGCTGCCCAATTCATTAATTGTTGAATAAAACCAATAAGATTTTTAAATTTATTCAGTTGAAATTTCTTATCAACCTTAAAAAATAATTTTCTAATAATGAATGATCTATCTCTTGCATTTAATGAGAGGGATCTCATTTCCACCACCTACCCAATCCAAAGGCTCTGGAGCATTGAAGACCCAGAAGATGCTCAAGTGATATTACATAATGTGGAGGCAAGTACAACTGCCTATGTACACCTGCACTCCCTATATCAGATCCTTTGTCATCTTTCATTTTTCTAAGTCTCAACATCTTTGGCAGGACCTAATCACCACATGCATTTGACATTTCAAAATACGGTAAATATCCCATGGCAGCCCTTAATTTTTAATCATTCCATCTCTTCATTAATCATAGGGAAATTTTAATTGTATGCATTACTTTCTCAGGACAACACCATGTGCGATGCTTCATTTGGATCAGGAGTGAGTTCTAATCCCTAAAAGATGTTTGAAAACAGTTTAAATTATTGTAAACTCAATAATGGGACTAGACATTAGATTTAAAAGTAGCCAAAGGGTAAATGTAAAGGGTTCTAGCATTTTAAAACGAGAATGTTTGAATGCTTCAAGTTCCACCTTAAAGTTTTCTGGAACCCCAGTGGCACTCAAGGACCCTCCACTGGGCAGCCATTTATTATCAAAGTGTGGCTCCCAAATGACCCCCAAGTAATCCTGAGCACTTTCTCTTTGGACCAGATCTTGTATTTCCTTTGTACTGATGTTGCTGACCCCTTCGGTGGGAGGAGCATAGATAGTGCCTGGTTGTGAAGTTCTTCAAACTACACAGAGATGTACTTGAGTTCCCTGTTGTGTGGTTCCATAGGACTTTGTGACAGTGTAGTCCCTTCAAGCAGAGACTGGATCTGCTGATAGTCTGGGGTCATGATTATCTTGAGATTCATTCCTTATTACCTTTTCTTCCCATATCTTAATAGTCAGGGAATCTGCATGGGCTTAGACAGGATACAGAGGTTTGCTCTGGCTTATACATTCTCTCTGTTTAGTAAAACAGATTTGATGATCTCCCAAACCTTTCTACACAAGCCTGCTGTGGTTTCAGTCATGCTCCTTAGGCCACACAGTACAGGGTGGATTTACAGGGACCTGCCAGGAGGCCACCACAGGCAATGAGGCTGAAGGTGTTGAAAACCTGAATCTGGGACTTGGCAGTGGGGATGGAAGGGTGCAGGTAGATGGATACAAAGACCATTTGAAGGAAAGATCAACACTGTTTTCTGACTAGTGGGAGATCCTGGATGAAGGAAAATACTGAGTGAAAGATGACTGCAACCCTTCCAAGATGAGTGCACCAGCTGTCTGTGGGGCTTTAAAAACTCCCATCTCCTGGGTTTTGGATTCTGTAAATTCAGATGACTAACTAAAATGGTACCCGAGAAAAGCAGCAGATGGAAGATGATGTTATGGAGAAATTATGAATGTGTTAAGCATGAGATGATGGTGAGAGAGTTGGAAATATCCATCTCTGAGCCCAGGAGAAAGATGAGGACTAAAAATGCCTGCAGGATGATTGCATGTAGATAGCTGATGCTTCTGAGGAAGGTAAGGTAGAAAGAGCAGGCCTCTGCTCAAGGACTAAGATTAGAAGCATTTCTTTTTCACATGCGGGAAGATAGGAAAGTTTTAAGAAGCCCTGATTACCAAAAGCATAAAGTATTAAGAGTCATCCAAAAAAATGAGGGTGACTGGGCTTCACAGTAAATAAATAATTTTTTGAGCCCTTATATATATCTGTGTTGTTGTTGTTTTGTCCTCCAACCTGTTTCTTTTCTTTCTGTTTCTTCCTCTCTTCTTTATTTTTAAAATTTTTGTATAATATACATAACAAAAATACACTATTTTAAAGTGGTTTGATTTAGTGACATTAACTACATTCATAATGTTGTGCAATCATCGTCACCATGTAGTTCCAAAACATTTTCATTATCTCAAGAAGTAGCCTCTTAACCATGAAGCAAAATAGCACAAAGTAGTCTCTCTCCATTCCTCCCTCTCCACAACCCCTGGCAATACTGATCTGATTTCTGTCTCTGGATTTGCCTAATCTGCATATTTCATATAATGGCTTATTTTATTTAACATAGTGTTTTCAAGATTTATCCATGTTAAATGTATCATATATCAGTACTTCATTCCTTTTTATGGCCAATTAATGTTACATTGTATGGATATACCACATTTTATTGATCCATTCATAAATTGGTGGACATTTGGGTCAGCTATCTTTTGGTTATTATGCATAATTCTGTTCTGAATATTTATGTAACAGTTGTGTGTGGACATATTTCTTTTGGTCATTTACCTGGAGTGAAATTGGTGGATTGAATGGCAATTCTTTGTTTAACTCATTGCAGAACCACCAAATTGCTTTCTACATTTTATATTCTTGCCAACAATGTATAAAGGTTGAAGCTTCTCTTCATCCTCACTAATGCTTATTACTTTGGTTTTATTTTTTTAAATTCTAGCCATCCTAGTAGGTGTGAAGTAGTGTATCACTGTGGTTTTGATTTGCATTTCCTTGATAGCCAATGACATTGAGCATCTGTTTATATGTTTGTTGGACAACTGATATCTCCTTTGAATGTGTATTCATGTTCTTTGCTCATTTTTAAATTGGGTTGAGTTTTTGCTGTTGAGTTGTAAGAGCTCTTTATATATTCAGGATACTAGACCTCCCCTCCCCCTTTCAAACTGGGCTCTAAAGAGAAAATGGGAGTTAAACTTGGTAGAAAGTCATGGGAAGGTCTTTCTGGGCAGAGAGTACAGTGCATACCTGCTAGCTTAGTCTGCTAAGGCTGCCTTAACAAAACACAATAAACTGAGTGGCTAAAACCACTTATTTTATCACATTTTGTGAGGAGGGGCAGAAGTTTGAGATCAGGGTACCAGCAATGTCAGGTTCTAGTGAGAGCTTTCTTTCTGGCTCCAGATGGTTGCCTTTTCTCAGTGTCCTCACATGCAGGGAGGGAACGGGGACGGAGGGAGGAGGAGGAGGAAGAGGAGGAGGAGGAGGAGGAGGAGGAGGAGGAGGAGGAGAGAGAAAGAGAGAGAGAGAGAGAGAGAGAGAGAGAGAGAGAGAGAGAGAGAGAGGCGATATGCTCTATAAGCCTATTAACCTGATCATGAAGAGTCAAACCTCATGACTGCGTCTAAACCTAATTAATCTCTTAAAGACCTCATCTACAAATACCATCACATTGGTGGGTAGAGCTTCAACATATAAAATTTGGGGCACACAAACATTCAATTCATAGCACCTGGGAAGGCTCTGTTGGGGAATGAGGCATGGGAGTGAGGCTCTGAGGGTGGTGCAGGGGCAGGAGAGCCAGATAATGAAGACTAACAGGTTTCAATCCTAATGTGCATAAAAATCAGCCAGGATCTAGTAAAAATGCAGTGCTGAGTAAGTCTGAGAAGAGGTGTAGATTCTGCATTTTCAAGTTGCAAGGACATAAAGCCCCAAAGAGTGTGCTGAGGATAGTGATATTTTCTAAGAGCAATTAGTTAACAAATGGCTTAAAAAATGGGAAGTAACAAGATCAACTTCAGGTTTTTAAAAGATCACTCAAGTTGCCCAGTGGAAAATATATTGGAATAGGACAAAGGAATGGGGGAAAGGTAGCTGAATTAATTACGGTTAAGTGAATTAAGGTCTGAATATTCATGACAGAATAGTCTATAAACATGAACAACAATGGTTATGGAGACATTTTCATGACATGGGAAATATTTATGATATAATTCTTAATAAAAATGCATAAATCAAAATTATGTATGCAAATTGGTTTCAACTTTGTAAAACAGGATATGGTATAAGAGGAGGCAAATGTACCAAATTGTTAACAGAGCCTCTCGGAAAGGATGATTTTTATTCGTTATTTATGTTTTTCTATGTATCATTTTTTCTACCATTTTCACTCTGATATTTTATTTGCTTAAATTGCTTTCTGAACAACTGAATATCACCAGTTATCACAGATCCAGACATTTCTCTCTAAGAACCTTGAATAAATCTTTACCAGAACTGTTGCTCTAAAACAGAAAATAGAAATTCTGGTTGAATTCATTTCCTGGCCCTTCTAAAGGTGCCATGCTGTTGCTGGTTGTCAATTTCACACATGCTATTTTTGTCCATTCAGAGCTGACAGCTTGGATTTCCCCCTCCATTGTAATAGCTGCTCTCTCTTCTGGCTTCCCCAGGCTTGCATTTGGTAACCTTTGCCCTTTTATTTGGTACAAGCCAAAATGCCACCTTTGGAAAACTAATGTACCAGAGAAAATGGTAGCATGAAGCCACATAACCTACTGTTTTTTTCTTTCTGTTTGTAAAGGTTATTATTAGAGCTCATTTTAGAGAATTTCAAATCCATTCAAAGTATCATGGATTTAATTTTTTTCTAATGGAAGCAAAGCTTTTGATGTTTGCATTTAGAAAGCTGTCTAGCCTCTTTAGAGTTCAAATTTTCATACATTGGCACAATTGATCAAAGACTTTATTTTAAGATGGAGAGAAAAGGCAATTTACCTATAGTTGTTTTGTATTTTCAACATTATTATTATTATACTCTTTCTTTTCTCAACCATCTCCCCGTTTGAAGATCTACTTTTTTACTAACATATATTGGCTTCACCTTCTTTTTGATCATGAGAAACCATCTGGAAACAATTGAGAGTGACGTCACAAATCCAGCATTATGATTTCAATGCAGGATCAAAGAATAGGAAGAAAAAAAAGTCGGAGTGGAGAAGCTTGATTTAACCTTTAAGCACAAAGGCTAGGAAGAGGCAAGAAAACATGATGAAATAAAAGGATTATTGATGGGCACTCAAATTAGGATAGTTGGTTTACCTTAAGGTTCAACTTAGTTAATTTTTATATTTATTGTAGAAAAAACAATAACAAGAACAACAACAGTCATCCAGGGTTAGTCTGACAAGGGATGCCTAAGTTAGAAAGACTTTGTAGTCTTTGGGTTTGGCAGAGTGTCATGAAGCGAAATGCGGATAACCACCGAAAAAGACTTAAACTGGGGTTAAAGGTCATAAGCAAAGACAATAGACCTGGAATTTGGAGGAATTCATACTCTACTGAATAATTCCTAAACCACTCATGGAAATAATAGATTGCCTAGTCACCAGAGAAAAGAAAAATTAAAACTGAGGCTAAAACTAAGCCACTTTGGAGAATAAGCAAATTATTAAAAGGAGGAATTAAGGAGTATGAAAGGATGAGGACCTAGAATCTTCAAGTGAGTGATCCTGAAATTACAGTTCACATAGGAATTGGTGTCCTTATACCTCTAGAAATGGACTGACAGTATATTTTAAGAATATTATCTCATTCTGAAGAGAAATGTATGTTTATAGCGAATCAGAACATTGATCTTCTCTATGTATGGATTTTAGTGAGAAGCTAAAGGAGACGAGTGAATTTCAGGGAGGTGATGGGTCTGGCAAGGTGTAAGGACTTTTCTTTGGGGAAATCAGAGACCAGTGGTTCAAAATTTTTTTTCCTGCTATTTAAATCAACAGTCCTGCATTTTCCAGTACTTTTCCCAAATAGAATATATCTTTTTTTTTAAAATATATTTTATTGATTTTTCACAGAGAGGAAGGAAGAGGGATAGAGAGTTAGAAACATCGATGAGAGAGACATCAATCAGCCACCTCCTGCACGCCGCCTACTGGGGATGTGCCCGCAACCCAGGTACATGTCCTTTACCGGAATCGAACCTGGGACCTTCCAGTCCGTAGGCCGACGCTCTATCCACTGAGCCAAACCCGTTTTCGGCAGAATATATCTTTTTAATATTACCTTTAATATAAAGGTGATTTACTTAAAATATCCTCAAATGCTTTAATTTAATACCTTTGCAAAATATCTTTATAGCAATACATTTGTCATTCACTTAAAAAAATCATTATGGGATTGTATGTTCCAATTTAGGTTAGGAAAATATGGTCACTGTACTAGTTCACAAACTTCCTTTGATAACCAAGCTATGCCCAGACATATTTTTCACTAAATTGGTTGCTGTTACTCTTATCACCATAGAAGTTACTAAAATATTCAATTTAAGGCATTGTTACCTAATATACTATTTATTTCCAATCCTTGATTTTCTCGTTTTTCTTTATTTAACTATAACATGCCCCAAATGAAATGGCAATAGAATCTTATTTTTAAAGTAAAAATACAAGTGGTTATACCTATGGAAATATTAAAATTTAGAATACATACAAAACCACATTCTACCATCCTTAATTTGATGTGAGAATTTTTTTAAACACTTGGGAGAGGCAAAACACATATCTCTTGTGCTCATTCCTAAACAAATAGAATTTCATAAACAGATTGCTACAATCTTCTTCTGAACTTGGTCAAGGCTTCAGAATTCTTTTTAACGCAATATTCCAGGAGACACAAACAATTGATTATAGTTTTCCCTTGAGTTTAAAAGATATTTGCTTATCTGGCTTTAGATGGAGAACATTCCATTTCTGTTGATAACTTTGAAAAATGATTTTATTTAGAAATGGAATGATTCATATTTTTGCTTCAACACAATCATAACTGTATAGGCAAGACATTCCCAATCTACAAATGTCCCATTTGTAGGTTGCTTAAATCTCATGACCTCTGGAAACAGCAGTTGGGAGTGGAGGACAGGAAGGCAGGCAGAGAATGTTTCACCTATTTCTGGCAGCACAGTAGCACATTTAAGAACCAACTTGTGCAGAGTGAGCTGCTTCTGGCTTCAATTTTCTTCTTCATCATGTATTGAACCGTGTCAATTCTTATCTTTAACCCTTGGTTTCCTCATTTGCAAAATGGGGTTGGATGAGGATTAGAACTCAATAAATAACTCAGAATTAAAAATGGTAGTGCAAGTAAATCATTTTGCTGGGCACATGGTACAAAGTAAACCTTCATAAGTGTTACCTTTGATTGACAGAGAAATTGTTATTTCTCTTCCTGATGAAATGAAGACAATCCTACCCAATTCCACACTTTTTCCTCAATCCTTGGCAAATTTGTCTAATTGGATACCATCTGGATCACAGAGAGTGCTGATACAAGGCAGATGGGACAAAAAGCAGTGTTCTGGGTACTACAAACCATAGGCCCTGGGTCCTGCTTGGCCTTCAACAAATTGTTGAGCAACTTACTTAACTTTATTGGGTCCTCAGTTTCCCACATGTAAATTTGTGATTCTAAGATATGATTTTAGATGCTATCATTTTAGAGAGATTTGGGAACTGGGAAACGAATGAACTGTCATCCACTTGCTCATTAATACTCTCCTTTAAATACTTCTTCTCACTCTTCTTAGGCACTGACTCACTTCCACATTCAGAATATCTGCCGACCACTGATCTGGACTCTCAATTCCAATAATTACAGGCTGTTGTTCCTTGTGATTAAGCCCCTAAGGCAGTGGTCATCAAACTCATTAGTCAACAGAGCGGCAAACCACGGCTCGAGAGCTGCAATGGCTTGTGAGCCGCAGTTTGCCGAACACTGGCCTAGGTCATTCAGAATGAAGTCTAGTATCTATTAACTTAAAATTTATATGTGAACCCAAGAGAAATGAAAAGATATGTGCACACAAAAACTTGAATACAAGTGTTCAGAGCAGCATTGTATAATAGCCAAAGGTGGAAGCAATCCAATTGTCCACCAATTTATGCCTGGATAAATAAAATATTCATACAATGCACTGTTAATTATCTATAAAAAGAAATGAAGCACTGCTATATGCTACAATATGGTAAAACTTTGAAACATTATGCTAAGTGAAATAAGCCGGCCACAGAGGAAGGCACATACTGCATTATTCCATTTATATGAAGTGTCTAGAATAGGCAAATCCAAGGAGACAGGAAGTAGATTAGTGGTTGCCAGGAGCTGGGGGAGGGGAGAGTAAGGAATGACTACTAATGTGTATGGGGTTTCTTTAGGAAGTGATTAAAATTTTCTAAAGTTATTGTGATGATGCTTGTACAACTCTGTAACTATTCCAAATAGCTTTAAAGTGTACATTTTAAATGGCTGCATTATACAGTATGTGGCTTATAACTCAATATAAGTTGTTAGTTAAAAAAAAAAAGCTAATTGAAAGAGATGCTAAGATCAAAATGGTGACTCATTCAGTTTCTAAGGAGTTTCCTGTGATAGGAAACAAGCTTGTCTCAAAATGTCTGTAAGTCCACAGTGAGCCAAAGATATATCTTTAGTGTCTTTCATTAAGGACAAAATAAATCATTTTAGAGGGATGGGGATAAAAGAATTGTGTCACAGTGTAGGTGACAATCTGAAACTTTTACTTTAAAAATTGAAGTGACTAGCCAAACAAATCTATATCAAAGTTCTTTTTCCCTGGAGATAGATAAAAATAAATCTGGTCTGAGGATTCTGACCATTTACAATTGTTCTTCACTGAATTAAAAATTTCAAAATACTTTGAAATTCCCAAAGACAAAATTCTCTATCAAGAAAATCAATGCAAGTAATCTATGAGCTTATAAGGCAATGACTAGTCTCCTTTCCCCTTTTACCTAATTCTGGAACCTCTGACTTTTGGTTTAGAATATATTTTTGTCTTGCAAACCTATTCTGGAGACTAATTTTAAACTGATTTTATCAATATGTTTATAGCAGGTAACTGCAGATTATCTATTAATTAATATTAAGTGTCTAAATATTCTTTTGTAATTCTTAGCACTAGTATTGCTCTAATTACTAGGCACAGAGAAGAACTTTATTCATTGTGATTAAAGAAAACCAACAAAACTCCTTTAGGAACAAAATAAGTTGCATCCAATCATCAGATAAAGGCAAACACTGAGAAATAGTGAGCTAGTAGAGTAGTTTTACTGTCACTTTTCTCAAGAAAACTCGAGGTGCAGGGAAGGCGGGAGGAGTTCCACACCTGGTTGCCAGCTCTGATGTAATATGAATTCCCAATAACTGAGGAAATCTCTCTCTCCCACTTCTGCTGGTCACACATAAGCCATCACTCATCCTCAGCAATCTTGCCACTGGCCAGGCTGCCTCGCTGCTCACCCTGAGGATGATGGGTAGCTCTGGCAATACACAGAGTATGTAGATAACCCCCTCTTCTCAAAGCAGCTTCTCTGAGAGAACATGTAGGGCTCCAAGTGCAGGATGTGCAGCCAGAGCTTTACTTTACCAAAGGAGGGGAAGAGGAAGTCGCTGGGCAAGTGAGAGATGGTGGCAGCAAGTAGGAACGGGGACTTCTGACAGAGACATGGAAAGGTGAGCTACTCCTTCATTTTTAGTTTGAAATACCCATAATATAACGTTGACTATTTTAACCATTTTAAGTGCACAATTCAGGACATTACGTAGATTCATAAGGTTGTGCAATCCCACCGTTAGTCTCAGAAATTTTTCATCATTGCTGCAAAAGGAGCCCCTGAATGCATTAAGCAGTTACACCCCACCCTTCCTTCCCCCAGCCACCACAACCACTAATCTGATTTCTGTTTCTGTGGAAACCTGTACATGAACGTTCATAGCACTATTCACAGTACCCAAATGGTAAAAATAACCCAAATGTCATCAACTGGTGAATGGAGGGACAAATGCGGTATATCTACGCAATGGAATAGTGTTCAGCCATTAAAAGGAACAGAGTGCTGATATACATGCACAGATGACCCTTGAAACATTGAACTTTCCATTTCAGTCCTTTGAACGAATCAAGGCATCAGCAGGGAAATGGCAGGATATCACACAAAGGTCCGAAGGCCTGGGTTGTGGGAAGGGTTTCTTCTCCATTCTAAGGTGCCAGTGAGGTCATTCAGATGTCAGAGGCTCAAGCTGAAAGACCAAGAGAGGCAATCCTGCTTCTGTACAAGTTCATTTTTAGAATTTTAATTGTTCTTTTAAAGTTCATTCAAAATGCCTGAAAGCAGGAGGTGAGTAATTTAGGAGTTAGAGGGCATTGGGGAAAAATAAATCAAGATGCGTAAAAGTATCAAAGCCTACCTTTCTTTCCTTAATTTTGATGACTCACCCTCCTGAGCTACCTGTCCTCTGCTCCCTGCCTAATCCTCACCCCTCTCTCTTCTATACAACAATCTGTGGGCTCTTCTGCTTTTTGTATGTGATCTGTTCTTTTGTTTATGCTTAGGGAAACCAACAACCTGCCTTTTTTTGCCCCCTGAAAAATATCAAAGAACTTTTTGAGAATAAAAAGAATACATTTATAAAGGGTATAGCATATTCTTTCCTTTTTAAAAATTAAAATAAAATATTTATTGAATTATTCCTTGCTTTTTTGAATTATAATCCCCCAAATTACTTTGGAATGTGATTTCCCATAATAGTAGAACATCAGTAATCTGAATTTAGAGAGGTAAAAAAAAAACAGCTATGTGTGTATATGTTTATGTACATATATATTATAAAGCTATGCCACAGAAGAAGAAAATAGAACAATGCATAAAAGTTCCAAGTAAGAATCAACAATGGATTTAGCAGCGGGTGCTCAGTGTCACTGATTTTGAATCTCTTCTTTTGAAAAATCACTTTAATCAGTAAAAAAAGATCATTTTCATTTTCTTTAGTTTATCCACTCAATTGATGGGACTCTGATTAGGCCATTTTCCTTTTTTCTTTTCTTTCTTTCTTTTTTTTTTTTCTTCTCACTTTCTTTATCACCGAATGCCCCGAGGATGATGAGAGAGCAGAGTGTCCTGGAACATGGACTCTTCCTTCATCCTGAAGTGATTTCTATTTTATTTGTGTTTCTATAAACTCCTTACAGAAGAACAATAGAAGGACCACATTTCTGTCTTAGCACTAAATGCCTCTCAGTGCTGCGGAAATACTTTGTTTTCTAGTGATTTCAGGGTCTATATATTCCCTGCTGTTATCATCTTCATCAAAATAAAAAGAAAGGAAAAAGAGAAGAGAAGAAAGAAAAGAAGAACATGGAACCCCAAGGGTGGTTCATTTCAATTTTGAAGTCTTTCTTCACTCCTGCGGGGACACGTGTGTCAACGTCTTAATAAGGAAAGGAAAGCAGTTTATACGCCTCAGAGCACGTGCACTCAAACCAGAAAATTGGCGTGAAGGGGAGAAGGTCATGGCCGCCACATACTCTGGGGCCTCTTCTGGCCAGGACCAGATGACACAATCTGCAGAGGGCAGATTTAATGTTGTCACTATTAGATCTGGAAGAAAAACATCTTTGGAGAAACATTCATTTTATCCTTCTCTCCTTCAAAATCTTGAAGTCATCTCATACATATGTTAAAAATAACAAAATTGTATTTTTATACTGTTGAAATAACTGTGCACCATACATTGAAAAGACATTTCTGTAACTTGGAGGAACTCTACTGTCACGAGAACAGCCATATCAGGCAGTATATTTCAATTGTGAATACCATGGATTATCCTGTATGTAAATTAATAAAGTATACAATATAATCTATCAATAATTCCATCACATTTGCATTTTGAAAACATAAAAGCAAATGGAAACTGGAGAGCCACTAGTTTGTTTGAATTTTTAAATATTCCAGGAGTAATATTTTATATCACATTTTCTTGCTTTATGTTATTTAGGCTTTGATATCCTAAGGCATGACAAAAGTGTGAAAATAAAACAGACTTATCCAAATATTTTGCAGTATATTTTCTGAAATGATACTTTTTTCCATGTTTTTTTTTTTTAATTATGAAATCTGCTTGAATGAAAGGACCTAAAGTTTCAGGATAGCTCACTTAGTTCAGACTTTTATGTGGATTTTGCTTTGTGGGTCATAATTAAAAAGCTCAAGAATTATTAACAATCTCTTTAAAAAATTAACAACGTAGCCCAGTCATCATGGCTCAGTGGTTGAGCATCGACCTATGAACCAGGAAGTCATGGTTTGATGCCAGGTCAGGACACATGCCCAGGTTGTGGGGGGAGTACAGGAGGCAGCAAATCAATGATTCTCTTTCATCATTGATGTTTTCTCTCTCTCTCTACCTCTCCCTTCCTCTCTGAAATCAATAAAAATACATTTTACAAAATAGAAACTAATATAACCTTGGGTTGACAGAACACCTTCAAAGTTTAAGTTCAACTTAACCTTCAATGGTTAAGTTCAAATGCAATTTTGAAAACAATTTTATATATTAATGAAAGTCAACATACATATGTAGCCTGCCTTCTTTCAATTGCAAGTGACAGAAAGAACCTCAAACTGACAATGGCAAGAAAAGGGAGACATGTTTTTCCCTTTCTTTTCATAACTATGAGGTCAAAAGGTTCAATTGGCTTCACTAATGCAGGTAGGAACTTTTCTTCCCTCCACTTTCTCCTTTCTCTTCCCCTTTTCCTCCCCCTTTCCCGTCTTCTCCTCCTCCTTCTTTTTTTAAATGTGTGTTTAGGTTGTAATCTTGGATTTTCACCCCCAGTAGTGGCAGAAAAGGCCTTCAAGCAACTTTGGGCTCATGTCTTTAAATCTTAGCATCTCAGGAGAAAGCTTCTTTGTCAACATTTCCAGCCATTTATTCTGGTTGTGTTAGACTGGGGCACAGAACTCCTATACATGTTCAGAGGAATGGGATATTCTAATAGGCTAAGTCTGGGACAAGAGCTCAACTCTGAAGCTAGGACATAGGTTCATCTCCATGTGATTCATAAAGACTGGGATAGAGGAGAAAATAATATATGTTTTAAAATTTATTTATTTATTTATTATTAATGTATTACATGTATACATATCTTTCTATTGTCCCTTCTTCCCCGAACCCCCCGCCCAAGCATGCCCTAACCCCCCAGTGTCTTGTGTTCATTGGTTATGCTTATATGCACGCATACAAGTCCTTTGGTTGATTTCTTATCTACCCCACCTCTCCCTAACCTCCTGCTGTAATTGGACAGTCCGTTTGATGCTTTACTGCCTCTGTATCTATCTTTTTGTTCATCAGTTTATAATGTTATGTATTATCCATAAATGAGATCATGTGGTGTTTTTCTTTCATTGACTGTCTTATTTCACTTAGCATAATGCTCTCCAGGTCCATTCAGGTTGCTGCGAATGGTAAGAATTCCTTCTTTTTTATGGCAGCATAGAATTCCATTGTGTAGATGTACCATAGTTTTCTGAACCACTCATCTGCTGACGGGCATTGAGGCTGTTTCCAAATTGTAGCTATTGTAAATTGTGCTGCTATGAATATATGGGTGCATAAATCTTCCTGATTGGTGTTTTTAGTTTCATAGGATATATTCCTAAGACTGGAATTGCTGGGTCAAATGGGAGTTCC